>OY757011.1:196867643-197467643 GCA_963580285.1 Lucinisca nassula | reverse complement strand
ATACAGACAACATTTTCAGATGCAGTTTTTCTTGGCATGTTACTGGCTAATGCACAAAAACATACTGTATTTGTTGTAATATGAGCGCAGTGCTCTTAAACATTTCTGATTAGTTGATGGTCAATAATGGGTGTGGCTGAATAAATTTGTTAAGGGAAATGGTTACAACTGACATATTTCCAGTCATTTTGAAGCAAATTTGATAACTTTAGATTTCTGCTTGGCTTCCTGTTTGAAAAAGGGGTATTTTCTTTTTCCCATCTAAAGAGGGTCTTCTCTTAAAAGAAAGCATTTAAATGCTTTCCTATAAGAGCAGACCCCTATTGTTGAAGGAGTTGGCTCCCCAGAAGTACATCCATAATGGAAATGAGGTTTGATTTACTGGTTCCTGGCTCAAAGAAAAGTGTAAGGCACTCAGAATGATTGGATTCCTGGCAATACTGGGAAATTCAATTGTCAGAGAATTGAAGCACATGGCCAGTGACAAGTAGAAATATGTTTAGTTTCCATGAGTACTGATTACCTGCTAAGTAAAGTGGACAGATGTATGTGTCTATTTGACAATCTTAAGACAAGCAGATGATTAAAATGGTCAGAAAACTTTGGTTTGGCTACAATTTGGGTGATATTGAGATTTTCTGAATGACAGTAAACATTGTTTTGTGAGGGAAGTGCCAGTATGTAAATGATGTGCTGTCTGAGCTGAAGTATTTTTAGCTTTATGGCCAGTTGCTGGCAAATCACTGTCATCAATATGTTATTAGTTTCCATAAAGAATTTGTATATAAAGACATATTAGGCATTGAAATGATTCTGTCACACTGTTGCATCAATATGATTTTCATAGGATTTTCCTGGAAGGTTTTCTGTTGCTTCAAGCAGAAGCCAGTATATTCATCCATGCAACTCATCACATTAACAGTTTAGTCTGTGAGACCAGTAGCCTTGTAAACCCCACTTTACATCATGAAATGAACACCCCACTAAACCCCACTTTATATAGAGAAAACGGGTTTACATGGGTATATATTTTATCCCCCGACCGAATAGGTTCGGGGGATATAGCGATCAGCCTGGCGTCCATCCGTAGACGCAACCTTGTGATGGCCATAACACCTATACCCTTTGAGATTCATTGATGGTTCTTGGCACAATTGTTCACAAGGCTGAGACGGCGTGTCATGCGCAAGAGCCAGAACTCTGGATGGCATAGTTCTTGAGTTATCTCCCCTTTTAATAAAATAGAATGACTACTTTGTTATGGCCATAACTCCAATACCTTTTGAGATATATTGATGATACTTGGCACAGTTGTTCACAAGGCTGAGACGGCGTGTCATGCACAAGAACCACAACTCTGGTTGCCATGGTTTTGAGTTATCTCCCCTTCCAATAAAATTGAGTGACTACCTTGTGATGGCCATAACTCCAATACCCTTTAAGATATATTGATGGTACCTGGCACAATTGTTCACATGGCCGAGATGGTGTGTTATGCACAAGAACCACAACTCTGGGTGCCATGGTTTTTGAGTTATCTCCCCTTCCAATAAAATAGAATCACTACCTTGTGATGGCCACATCTCCAATACTCTTTGAGATACATGTATATTGATGGTACTTGGTACAGTTGTACATGAGGTTAAGCTGGTGTGTCACGTGCAAGAACCACGACTCTGGGTGCCCTGGTTTTTAAATATCTCCCCTGACAATATAACCTTGTGATAGCCATAATTCCAATACCCTTTGAGATATATTGATGGTACTTGGCACAATTGTATACAAGGTCGAGACGGCACTTCATGCCTGAGAACCACAACTCTGGGTGCTATGGTATTTGAGTTATCTCCCCTTCCAATATAACAGTATGACCACATTGTGATCACCGTACCTCCAATACCCTATGAGACATATTGGTGGTACTTGATGCAGATGTACATGAGGTTAAGCAGGTGTGTCATGCTCAAGAATTACAACTCTGGGTGCTCTGGATTTTTTAGTTATCTCCCCTGACAATACAACCTTGTGATGGCCATATCTCCAACACCCTTTGAGATATATTGAAGGAAATTGACACAATTGTATACAAGGTACAGAAGGGGTGTCTTGTGCAAGAACCACAACTGTTGGTGCTGTGGTATTTTGAGTTATCTACCTTTCCAATATAACAGTATGACCAGCTTGTGATCACCATATCTCCAATACTTTTTGAGACATATTGATGGTACTTCGTACAGAAATACATGTGCTTAAGCAGGCATGTCATGCACAAGAACCACAATTCTGAGTACCCTGGTTTTTGAGTTATCTCCCCTGACAGTATAATCATGTGATGTCCATAACTCAAATACTTATGTCCCCCCACCCGAAAGGGAGGGGGACATATTGGTTTTGGTGCGGATCCTGTCGGCGTCGGTGTTGGCGTTGCCTCTTGTCTGCACTCTATCTCCTGAATGGATGGATGGATATAGATACCATGTTGGTGACTTTGTTACATGGTACATTACGTTACAGATAAACATGTCCTCCTCTAGGGCTACATAGATTTTATGCAATATAATTATGCAGTTCCCACTGATTCCAAAAGAATTTGGAAGACGTTTTTACCAATATATGGTCATGGTGGCCATCTTTTTCATGTGACCTGAACCCATTTCTTTCATCCCAAAAAAGTTTTCATGTGAAATTTGACTTCAATTTGCCCAGCAGTTTTTAATAAATATCAAGTTTGACCTTTGATACTAATATAGCTTCAAAATATGCTCATTCAGTTGAGTGCATCTACAAATTTCAAGTTCACACCAAAAAATTAACAATATCCAGTTTTTCCCATATAAAAGCATATGCAACCAAATGTGACCTTGATGTAAATTGGGTCAAGGGTAAGACAGAGTCATCAGATGAAAAAGTTATGATGGGCCCAAGACCCCAATGTACCATACTAAGTTTAAAGGCAACTGCCCCATTGGTTCCAGAGAAGAAGGTTTTTGAAGTGATTTACTATATATGGGCATGGTGGCCATATTGGTATTGTAATCAAACTCAAATTAATCCATTTTCATTTCTCTGTTCCTAAAATGAAGCTTTCATATGAAATTTGGTTGCAAATGGTTTAGTGGTTTCTGAGAAAAATGTTTAAAATTTCATATCTGAATGACCTTTGCCCAAGGTCAAGGAATGTCGTTGCCCTTGAATACTCTGTAGTTTCAATTACTCATTTAGCAAACTACATACACACATTTTTAGAGTACAGGCTGCAATAGTTTTTGGAAAAATACACGGTTTTGACTTTTTCCCCACACAAATTTAGCCTGAGTGATTAAAGCTGACCTTAACCTAATATAGATCCAAGGTCATCAAGAGCTCATCATTTGAACATACTTTAGGACTACATACCACATTTCATGATAATCGGCCCAATGGTTAAGGAGCAGGTTTCTGAAGGTTTTTCACCTTATATGAGGCAGGTTGGCCATATCAGTCAGGTGACAAAATTTCATTCATTTTCATTGCATTATTCCTAAAAGTTTTCATATGAAATTTGGTTATAAATGGCCCTGTAGTTTCTGGGAAATATAAGTTTAAGTTTTCATATCTGAATGACCTTGGGCCAAGGTTTAGGAATGACCTTCACCCTGAATCCTTCTGCAGTTTCAATTACTCATTTAGCTAACTGCATCTGCAAATTTTCAGATCACAGGCAACAAATACACAGTTTTGACTTTTTCCCATATAAAAGCCTATGTGACCAAAGTTGACCTTGGCCTAAAATATGTCAAGGTCATCAGGATGCCATCATTTGAACAAACTGATCATCTAGAAGAAGATTTTGAAGGGTTTTTAACTTATATGCGCATGTTGACCATATTGGTCATGTGACCAGTCTCTCATTAATTAATTTTTATTTCTTTGTTCCTAAAAGCTTTCATATGAAATTTGGTTACAAACTGAGAAAAATAAGTTAAATGTTTTAAGGCCTTGACCTTGAATGCTTCTGTAGTTTCAATTACTTATTTAGCTTACTGCAATTCTGCCAATTTTCAGATCACAAGCAGCAAACTTTTCCAAAAAATACCAGGTTTTGATTTATTAACACATTTGACCTTTGTGTAAAATAGGTCAGTGTCATCCAGGGTTCATCATTTTAACAAACTTTGATTGTCTTCAGTCCCCAATGCTACATACCAAGTTCCATGACAATTGGAGAAGGAGATTTTTGAAGGGTTTTTACCTTATATAGGCATGGCGGCCATCTTGGTCAGTCACATTGTCTAAATACCAATAACCATCACATGAAAGTAGACTTCAATTGGCACAGTGGTTTCAGATGAGATCTTTGAAAATGGTGGACAGACACAGAGCACAGACAGGCGAAGGACCATGATTATACTATAAGCTCACCAATGAGTCTTAAGGTCACCAATGAGCCTATAGGCTCAGGTGAGCTAATAATATCACAATTTTAATAAGAAAATCAATTGTTTTGGAGATAAAAAAAGAATGTACTATGTTGTGTAGATGTGTTATGGTAAGGAGAAGTAACAGTGAGTGAACAATCAGATTTTGAAAAGTAGCTAACTAATCGGTGATTGTCTTCTATGGAGGTTTTGTCATTATAGCATAATTTAGTGTCTCACATCTTGCAGCTTACAGTATATTAGCAATAAATCATCCTTTTGCTCATTACCCTCACCTGAACTAGCATTAATCTATGCTGTTATCCCTGGGGGATGAGAATCTCACTAGACTAGATTAATTCTGAGAAAATAATATTATAAATTGATAAAAAGGATGTCCTCATAAACTGGTAGCAGGGAACAGAGCCTGGTGAAAAGGACAGGCATTTGAGAATCAATAAAAATTGTTGGTATCAGGAGCAATCAACAGACAAAGCTATTATATCTGCCCATATTTACACAACTACCCTAATGATCCAGATAGGACTAAAGCAAACAGTGGAGACCCAGATCAGACTGCTCCTTCAGCTGCTCCTGAAGGAGCAGTCTGATCAGGGTCTACACTGTTTGCAATTCTGTCTACACCTTTTGGACTCCTTGCTGGATTGTCAAACAAATTCGTTAAAAAAAATTGATCCTGGAAGTGTCAGATTTTTTAGGATTTTTATGGCACATGACATTCCTTATTAATTAGGTGATGCTCATGAAGAAATTGATTTCACCATGTTTGAAAGATCATACTCTAAATGTCCTGGGTACAGTGACGTCATTTGTTACATGATCATTTAGTATGGCAAATATGGTAAATATTTTGCTAGCTTTTGTAAATACAGAAATGTGGCAGAAAAAGAATTTAAAAATGCTAATTTGTTGAAGTCACTGTTGAATATTTTTTATAAGTTCAGCCAAATTTACTTAGCTGATTTTTAGATATTTCCCATTTGTGGTTTGTTGATTTTGTTTGTTTGATTTGAGGTTTAACGTCCCCGTCAACACTGTAAAGGTAATTTTGGAGACGTTGCTTCCAATGTTGTGGGACTTTTACCCGACATTGAATAGAAATGACATCTCAAGCCCTGTCGCCCAATGAAACCAATAGGGTTTATTAGCATGGACGGTCCGCCTCGCACCACGGTCCCTGGACAGGCTTAGATCCTCTAAGAGGTTTACCAGTACTAGTGTGCGGGCCGGATTCAGCTCTGCGTGGAAGCATCATGCAGCCCATATATTTCTTCAAGCCCCTTTGGGCGGGGGCTATTGTGGTTTGTTGAAGTGTTTTTAATTAAAGTAGTCAAAGCATTTCAATCACTGAGACAATACCAAGAACTTTTTATGAATAGCTGAAGAACTATCCAGGGGCAGTTATTGAACAGTTCAAATGTTTAAGAGCAGTTCTTAATGTGCTCAAAACCGTTCTTGAAGTGTTCAAGAACAGTTTCAAGAGCACATGTTTTTGAACTAAATGTTCTTGAACTGTTTTAGAATTACATTCTTCAACTATTCAAGAACAGGTTTTAAGAACTTCTGAAGAACACTTGTTAGCTCACCTGTCACATAGTGACAAGGTGAGCTTTTGTGATCACTTTTTGTCCGTCGTCTGTGCATGCATCCATCCGTCTGTGCATGCGTCCGTAAACAGTTTCTTCAAACAACATCTCCTCCTAAACCACTGATCGGATTTTGACCAAACTTTACAGGAATGATCCATAGGTGGTCGCCTTTCAAAGTTGTTCAAATGGTTCTGGTCCGTCGCACATCTAGGTCACAGGAGAAAAAATAGATTGTTTTTACTGAAAACTTAAAAAATCTTCTTCTCTGAAACTGCAAGGCCATGTTCTTTGATATTTGGTATGAAGCTTCATCTAGTGGACCTCTACCAAGATTGTTCAAATTATAGCCCTGGGGCCAAAAATGCCCCAATCCCGAGGCCCTTTGGTTTTACATAGACTTATTTAGGGGAAATCTATCAAGATTGTTCAAATTATAGCCCTGGATCCAAAAATGCCCCCACCCGGGGGCCCTTTGGGTTTACATAGACTTATATAAACATCTTCTTGTCTGAAACCGCAAGACCCAGGTCTTTGATATTTGGTGTGAAGTGTCATCTAATGGACCTCTGTCAAGATTGTTCAAATTATAGCCGTGGGATCAAAAATGCCCCCACCCCGGGGCCCTTTGGTTTTACATAGACATATATAAGGAAAATCTTTAAAAATTGTCTTCTCTGAAAAAAAAAAAAATTAGCCCCCGCCCATAGGGGCTTGAAGAAATATATGGGCTGCATGATGCTTCCACGCAGAGCTAAATCCGGCCCGCACACTAGTACTGGTAAACCGTTTAGAGGATCTAAGCCTGTCCAGGAACCGCGGTGCGAGGCGGACCATCCATGCTAATAAACCCTATTGGTTTCATTGGGCGACAGGGCTTGAGATGTCATTTCATCTCAATGTCGGGTAAAAGTCCCACAAAATTGGAAGCAACGTCTCCAAAATGACCTTTTACAGTGTTGACGGGGACGTTAAACCTCAAATCAAACAAATCTCTGAAACCAGATGGCTCAGGTCTTTGATATTTGATATTGAGCTTCGTCTAGTGAACCTCTATTAAGACTATTCAAATTACATGTATAGCTTTGGGGCCAAAAGTGCCCCCTCCCCAGGGCCCACTGGTTTTATATAGACTTTTATCTTGTCTGAAACAAGAAGGCTCAGTTCTTTGATATTTCGCATGAAGCTTTGTCTAGTGGACCTTGACCAAGATTGTTCATATTATAGCCCTGGGGCCAAAAATGGCTCTGCCCCGGGCCCACTGGTTTTACATAGACTTATATAGGGAAAACCTTCAAAAATCTTCTTGCCTGAAACCAGAAGGCTCAGGTCTTTGATATTTGGTATGAAGCTTCATCTTGTGGACCGCTAAAATGATTGTTCAAATTATAGCCCTGGGGCCAGTAATGGCCCTAGCTCCCCGGGGCCCACTGGTTTTACATTGACTTATAAGAAATCTTCTTGTCTGAAATCACAAAGCCTAGGTCTTTGATATTTGGTATGAAGCTTTGTCTAGCAGACCTCTACCAAGAGTGTTCAAATTATAGCCCTGGGGCCAAAAATGGGCCCACCCAAGTGCCCACTGGCTTTACATAGACTTAAATAGAGAAAACTATTGAAAATGTTCTTGTCTGAAACCAGAAGGCCAAGGTCTTTCATATTTGGTATGAAGCTTTGTCTAGTGGACCTCTAACAAAATTGATCAAATTATAGCCCTTCGGTCAAAAATGGGCCCATCCCGGGGCCCACTAGTTTTACATAAACTTATATTGGGAAAACTTTTGAAAATCTTCTTGACTGAAACCAGAAGGCCAAGGTCTTTGATATTTGGTACGAAGCTTAATATTGTCTTGTGGATTTTACCAAGATTGTTCAAATTGTAGCCCTGAGGCCCAGCCTCTGGGGCCCACAGGTTTTATTTAGACTTATATAAGGAAAACCTTTAAAAACCTTCTTGTCTGCAACCAGAAGGCTCTGGTCATTGATATTTGGTATGAAGCTTTTAGACCTCTACCAAGATTATGCAAATGATAGCCCTGGGGCCAATAATGGCCCTCCCCGGAGCCTACATGTTACACTATGGATCAGGTGAGTGATCCAGGGCCATCATGGCCATCTTGTTTTTAAAATTTGTCCAATTTAACCCTGGTAAAATGTTCTTGAACACTTGAAGAGCAGTTCAAGTCCATTCCTTGAACCTTGTTCTTGAACAATGAAACAATTTGTTTGGAACTGATCTGTAAAATTTCACAGGGGTAAAAAGCCATAGAGAGTTAACTCTTCAAGCACTACAGGAAAAAAGCTTGACATTTCATGCATTAACCCTTGTCATGCTGAGCCCGGATATGCCTTATCTTTGAAACAATGTAGAAGAAGCCATCTGATCAGGATCTACATTGTTTGTCATTCGGATTGTGAATTTGTTGCAATAATTTGAATCAAGTACAGTAAAACCTGTCTTAGTGGCCACCTCTATTAAGCAAGCAGCCTGTCTTAAGCAAGCAAGCTTTCAGTTCCCAAAAAGGGAAAATGTATTAAAATTCACCTGTCTTAAGCAAGTATCTGTCTTAAGCAAGCACTTTTTGATTATCCCAAAGGTGCTTGCTTAATACAGGTTCGACTGTACATGTAATCTGATTGGTTGATAATTAGTAGTGGGTGTGGCAGATTAAAATATTCAGCAGGACAAGGGTTAATGTTATTAATGTCAAGCATTAGTTTCTTTAAAAACAAAGGAACAAATATGTTGAAAATGTATACAATGCAGTTCTGAAAGTTGTTTTCCCTTGATTCATCATCTTGGAACAACAGACATGTTTTTATGCACAATTTTCAACATTACAGCCCCCGCCCATAGGGGCATGAAGAAATATATGGGCTGCATGATGCTTCCACGCAGAGCTGAATCCGGCCCGCACCCTAGTACTGATAAACCGCTTAGAGGATCTAAGCCTGTCCAGGAACCGCGGACCGTCCATGCTAATAAACCCTATTGGTTTCATTGGGCGACAGGGCTTGAGATGTCATTTCATCTCAGTGTCGGGTAAAAGTCCCACAAACTCGGAAGCAACGTCTCTAAAATGACCTTTACAGTGCTGACGGGGACGTTAAACATCAAATCAAACAAAAACTAAAATCAAGAACAAAATTAACCCTCTTTGTACCAAATAGAATCTTCCTCTTTATACATACCAGGGGTCCATTTCAAAATTTAGGGGTGTCAGGTTGTGTTTTCTTCAAAATTTATTTGGAAAATAGCTGAACTTTTTGCAAACTGTGTAGGCCCTGATCAGATGCCACATTCTGTGGCGTCTGATCTGGGCCTGCACTGTTTGCCATGTTACCCGTTTTGGGGTTTTGGGTACAAAATGGGTTAATGCTCAAAGTTCACTAAAATTCTGTGGGTGTCTCCATCAAGGAAGCTAACTCTCAATGCTGTCTTCTTGTAGTGATTGGCTCTTGAAGGTTCTAGCAGTAGACCATGGCAGCCTGCATTTATAACAAAAGAACCTGATTAATCCACAGCTAGGCCAAGCAGATTATTTCCTTATTCTCTTGAAAGCATTGTAGGTGTTAGGCCTTATTTTTCAGAGACCTAGCATATTAGATCTACTGCCTTAATGGATTCCATCTTGAGTCTTCAGTAAATCAAGACAACACTATCAAATTAGTGGGAGACAGCCATAGAATTGAGCCTGTTTCACATACAACTAATATCATTTTATTGATTGTTGGTTGACACTCAAGCTTTTCCTACTGTTACACTCATTAGGATATCCTCCCTATCATTATTAGCTCACCTGAGCACAGGATGCGCACAGTGAGCTTGTTTGTTTTGTTTGTTTGATTTGAGGTTTAACGTCCACGTCAACACTATAAAGGTCATTTTGGAGACATTGCTTCCAGTTTTGTGGGACTTTTACCCGACATTGAGATGAAATGACATCTCAAGCCCTGTCGCCCAATGAAACCATTAGGGTTTATAAGTATGGATGGTCCAACTTGCACAGCTTTGCCTGGGCAGGCTTTGATCCTCTGAGCGGTTTACCAGTACTCGTGTGCGGGTCGGATTTAGCTCTGCGTGGAGGCATCGGCGCACATTGAGCTAACAATGTGTCTATCGTCTGTCTGTCTGTCTGTCTGTCTGTCTGTCCATCCAACGATCATTAACAATTTCTTCAAATTGCATTTCCTCCGATTTCAAAATAATTTCACACAAATATTTTCCAAATGGTCCTGCAGCAGAATTGCTAAATGGTTCCACTCCACTGAACAAAATGGCTGCCTGAGTTAAAATTGAAAAAAAAAAAAAAACTTCAAACAACATCTTTCTTTAACTCTTATTCTGCTGTTCATGACAACCCTTTTCTTTGCATCTACACTGTTTGAAGAAGCCATCTGATCAGGATCTACACTGTTTGACATTCAGTTTAAGAATTTGTAGGAATAAATTACATCAAGTAATCTGATTGGTTCAAAGTCAGAAATGGGTGTTCCTAAACTGAATATTCAGCAAGATAAGGGTTAATTTCAAAATAATTTCATAGAAATGTTGTCCTCTCAATACCCTGTTCCTCTCAATACCCTAATGGGTCCACTTCCCTATACAAGACGCCTATCAGAGCTAAAAATAGAAAAAAAATCTTGGAACAACATCTCTCAAGCCATTGGCTTGGTTTCAAAATAATTTCACAGAAAAGTTTTGTTAGGAGTTGAGGTGTCCGAAATCTTAGGATAAATACAAGAATTCATCTTGCATGATCATCATATTAACAAGTCTGTTACATGAACACCTAAACCCCACTTTATATAGATTTGTTTGTTTGACTCGAGGTTTAACGTCCCCGTCAACACTGTACAGGTCATTTTGGAGATGTTGCTTCCAATTTTGTGGAACTTTTACCCGACAATGAGATAAAATGACATCTCAAGCCCTGTCACCCAATGAAACCAATAGGGTTTATAAGCATGGACAGTCCGACTCACAACGCTTTGCCTGGGCAGGCTAAGATCCTCTAAGCGGTTTACTAGTACTCGTGTGCAGTCGGTTTCAGCTCTGCGTGGAAGCATCTTGCAGCCCATCTATTTCTTCAAGCCCCCCACTTTATATAGAGAAACTTAGTACATGTATCTATGCATAGCAACTTGTATCTGTACCAAACAAATCTACAGGGTTGAAAGGGTCATAAAGCAGTGCCATTTTAGTTCATTGCTCAATTTCATATTGTCAGCAAGCAAATGTGTAATATAAGATTTCCATGTTAGGGATACTTTCAATAAATGAAACAAATTATCTGGTAATGATTGGAAAACCTGTTTCCTATTGTGAGAAAATTACCGATAATGTATTTTAGCCAAGATTGTTTAGTTTCAGTCAACTCTATACAAATTTAATGGAAACCTGACTGATAATGATTATAATCGTGAATAAATGATAGTCAATAAAGACGGATAGAACAAATATTGATAATCTGTATACCGGGGCACTTTTCATATTGTCTCGTCAATTGAAGACTTTTTCAATGTATTTATTCTTGATTGTAGAATGTTTGTATTTCAAGTAGTTCGAAAAGGTTCATCTAAAGTAGAAAATTACATTTTGCGTGTATAATATGATTTTCTGTTTAAAGTGTGTATTTAACCCTTTTAGGGCGACAGTAGAGAGTGTGATTAGATTTTAATTCTGTCGATAAACTAGGACCATGTATACATTGAAAAGAAAAATGTTTTCTCAACGAATACAAGAAACATGAAAAGATAAAGTAAAACCGTATTTACTATTTACCGTAGGTTTTTGGACAGATAGACTTGAGCAAATGGTGTAAACCAAGATCAGAAGCCAAAGAACATCAGGAAAACACGCCTATACAATTTTGACCCCTTTCAACCCTACTTTTATATAGTAAAACTGGGGTTTACAGGTGTTATTTCTGCTCTAAAATATAGATTGTTGGTACACGTTAGAACCGCCTCATCGAGGCGGTTCTAACGTGTACCCACAATCTATATTTTGAGCAGAAATAAGAAAAAAATCACCTTTCATCTTAAAATTGTCTTTTTTTCAGCTGAAAAATTAACAATGTATTTTGTATAGGCATGTTTTTGTAATGAGGTGGTAACTCATTGGGGTCTTCACTTTTTGCTCCTCATCTAGCTATTTTTAGACACAACATCTGGTAGTAAATTGTACTTGTTCAAATTTTAGAACAAGTATGGTAAGGAGTTGAGGTGTCCATATATTTTGGCTAAAAATGGTAGTCAAACCATTGAGAACGACAGTTCCTGTACAAATGCCATGGGCAGTCTCACAAGAGCCTTCACTGTTCACTCACAATTTACCACATTCTCCCTATTAAATGCACCTGCCGTCACATTCCTCGTATTTAGCAGGTCCCTACTTTTAAAGGATCCTTCTTCAAAACATGTAAAACAGTTTCATTAAATTTCTTATTATTCTGTGGCTAATATTGGACCCACTAATAAGGGTGTTTTAGAAAAACTGCATCAGCATGCAAAAATATTCGTGCATGCAGGCAAACAGTGTGGACTCGACCAGACTGCTCCTAGAGATCTGGGTCCACTGTGACTGTTTGCAAGCATGACTTTTAAATTTAACCAGCCAAAAAAAACCAGATGACAATTGTAGGCGTTAATTTTACATTGATTCAACATAGTTACAAAAATGTGTCATTTTGTTGAAGAATTAGTGGAATTCTCAAGCCTCTTCAGACGGAGGTTGTTAACTGGGATGACTACAGTATTACAGAAACTGAAGTGGTCTTCAAACCTTGTTCTAGTTCTGCTGAATAAATTATGACACACCCTTTTTGACTTTCAACAAATCCAGTTACTTGATGTAATTATGTATTGGCCCGAAATTTTTTTTCGTCGAGACATATTGTTTTTCCCCTGGGCATCTGTCTGTCTGTCTGTCTGTCCGTCTGTCACAAAATCATGTCCACTCTATAACTTGAAAACCGTTCAAGCTATCTTCACGAAACTTCATATAAATATTAATCAATATTAGACGACATGCAGAGTACAAAAACTATAACTCTCGCATTTATACTTTTTGAGTTATCTCCCTTGGAAGTTTGTTGGTATGTATATACTTATGTATGTATAGGCAAATCGTGTCCGGTCAATAACTTTCTTATTTTTGGATGGCTTTTGAAATTACATGGCAGAAATATTAACCACCATGAGCCCATGTGTGGCACCCATGAGGCAGGTCTGTACTGCAAAGGTCAAGGTCATACTTTGAGGTCAAATGTCAAAAAAAGGGGCCTTTTTTCGTGTTTGGTCAATAACTTTCTTACTTTTAGATGGATTTTGAACAGAAATGTTAATCACCATGAGACGATGTGTTGCGTGCATGACCCAGAGTGGTACCTCAAATGTCAAGGTCATACTTAGAGGTCAAAAAAGGGGGCTTTTTTGTGTTTTGTCAATAACTTTATTATTTTTAGATAGAATTTGAAATTACTTGGCAGAAATGATAACTACCATGAGACGATGTGTGGCACACATGATTCAGATTGGTACCTCAAAGGTCAAGGTCAAACATAGAGGTCAAAGGTCAAAAGAGGGGCCTTTTTTCGTGTTTGGTCAACAACTTTCTTATTTTTAAATGGATTTTGAAATTGCTTGGCAGAAATGTTAACCACCATGAGACGATGTGTTGCACGCATGTCCCGGTTTGGTACCTCAAAGGTCAAGGTCATACATTGTGGTAAAAAGTAAAAAAGGGGCCTTTTTTGTGTTCGGGCAATAATTTTCTTATTTTTAGATGGAGTTTGAAATTACTTTGCAGAAATGTTAACCACCATGAGATGATGTGCTGCTTGCATGACCCATGTTGGTACCTCAAAGGTCAAGGTCATACTTAGAGGTCAAAGGTAACAAAGGAGCCTTTTTTCGTGTTTGGTCAATAACTTTCTTATTTTTAGATAGAATTTGAAATTACTTGGCAGAAATGTTAAATTCCTTGAGACAATGTGTTGCACGCATGATTCAGTTTGGTACCTCAAAGGTCAAGGTCATAGTTAGAGGTCAAATGTCAAAAAAGGGGCCTTTTTTAGTGTTCAGTCAATAACTTTCTTATTCCTGGATGGATTGTGAAATTACTTGGCAAAAATGTTAACCATCATGAGACGATGTGTTGCACGCTAGACCTAGTTAGGTACTTCCAAGGTCATACTAAGAGGTCAAAGTTCACAAAAAGTCTTTTTTGTGTGTTCTGTCAGTAACTTTTTTTTTATTTCTGGATGGACTTTTTATAGTAACCTTGCAGAAATGTTCACCTTCATTAGACGATGAGTCGTGTGCAAGACCAAGGTCCATACCTCCAATGTCAAGGTCATACCTAGAGGTCAAAGGTAAAAAAAAGGGGCCTTTTTTGTGTACAGTCAATAACTTTCTTATTCTTTCATGGATTATGAAATTACTTGGCAGAAATGTTAACCATCATGAGAGGATGTTTTGTACCTCAAAGGTCAAGGCCATACTTAGAGGTCAAAGGTAAAAATATTTTTTTGTGTGTATGTACTGTCAATAACTTTCTTATTTCTCTATGAATTTGCAGAAATGTTCATCTTCATTAGATGATGTGTTGCACACAAGACCAAGGTCAGTACCTCCACTCTCAATGTCATACTTAGAGGTCAAAAAGGGGGGATACATCTGTGTTTTTGTAGAAAAACAAATTCTTGTTTATTCCTATAATGACAGAAATGGCTTCTGATCTGTTTTTACACTGTTTGCAAACTTGGTTCTTTATTTCTATGACAGCAACTTTACAATTTTCATGTCTGTAGCAAAAGTCAACCTTTGTAAATGGTCGCGGAGTTGAGTCACATTTTATTGTTTGCTTTATTATTGATTACATTAAGTTCTGTGTCACTACATTAATGCCTCGCATCTGGATTTTCTTTTCTCATCTTCCAAACTAAACACACAAATGTCCTTATTTTGATTGCTCAGAGCAGCAGCATCAATAACAAAGAAAGTCTTCCATGATTTATTGACAAATTGTTTAATCAAATACCATATGCATGAGAAGATATTGTTGTGGCTAAAAAAATGAGGGAGATGCATTCCTCTATTCAGACCCCTTTTGAGACTGTTCAAAAGTGGTCTTAAAAAGTGGTCTTCAAGACCACTTTTGAACAGTCACAAAGGCGGTTTCTTGCTGAGGACAGTCAATGTAGAAAAACATGGCCAGCAGAAGATACAGATGTAATCTATAATTTGTAATACCCCCCCCCACACACACACACACTTACGGGGATGGGTGGGGGATAGCGGGGCTAATGTGCAGGGTAGTTACCCTCTGTGTTCCCCCTCAGTGCCTGGTTAATGCAGGGGTTTAGATATTATCCAAACATACCACAATGGAATTAAATATTATAAACAGCGGGGCAATGACATTCAGAAGATCCCCGCAGTGCAGGGCTTCTAGCAGGGCTGTGAAAAGTGAAATGTCATTGTCCCCGCTATTCCCCGTAGGTGGGGAAAGACTGGTGCATAATTTGTTCCCTTTTTTAAGCAAGGACTACAGCAAAGAACTGAAAGTATGGAGTTTACAAGTTTTTGTGCGCCCATCTTGTGAACAAGTCTATGTAATGAACACCCATCTAAACCCCAATTTATACAGAGAAAATTGTGGTTTACAGGGGTGCGCTATACATGTACATTATTTTCCGAATGTCTGCTCCAAGACAAAGGTGAGGCAGTTCTAATGAGCACTGTTACCGACCGCGTTGGTTCCCTTCAGTTATCTACATGCATTGCTTATAGGTTTATCACCACTCTCTGACAACTGTGTCAGTGAGTCGACTCTTTGGCTCAGAAGTTAGAGCACTGGACTATCACCCAAGCGGCCCGGGTTCGAATCCCACCATAGGCGGGGATTTTTTCAGCTTCTTTCCTTTGTTACGACTTTCATGTCGTAAGAGCACCCACAACATATGTTTGAAGAAATCGCAGATTTTAATCAGAAAAGATGTGAAAAAAAATGTCACACGGGTGTATTATTGTAATGCAGACTAGCTAGTTTTGGCCAATTAGGCCTCATCAGTGACCCTCAAATATTTTAAAATTTCCACAGTGGAATCATTGATCGCAAAGGACAAGAAAAATACAAACTGCACTATGACCTTTTTTTCTCTGAAAAACAAAAATAAAACAAAAAATGACCTTAACATGGTAATTAAAAGTGCTTGTCAGAATCGCTTTTTATATTTTGAAAATATTTTAAATGCCATTTTCAGATTTACAGGAGAAAAAAAGATGGTCTTGACATTTTATGTGCATTTTATTCTAGGCAGACAATTCACATGAAATACCAAGCCTGTTTTCTCCGAAAGAAAAAATGAATGCCATAAGCTGGTGCTTCAAGAGTTCATTTATGGTAGAATTTGACCTCAGTAGGGAGTTAGGAATTGGATTTTGGATACCTTTACCTATTATATTCAAGGTCACTGCAGGTTAAAGACAAATTTCTCAAATGAGCACCCACAATCTATGTTTAGAGCAGAAATAAGGAGAACAAAAAGAAAGAAAAATGCTAGACGCTGAATGGATTTGATTGTAATGTCCCTTGAGTGATCTCCCTTGACAGTGTATTCAATCACTTTAAGATTCAAAGTAACTTAATATGTTGCATGTATTTGTCCTATCATATACACCAAATGGCAATAAAGTAACTTTGCACCATATGCTTTTCAATGTATTGATGTTTTCTATACAATTCCAAGTAACAGCTTATAAACCTTTAATTTGATTCTAGCTTCTATTGTCAGTATATAATTCAATGATTATTTTATAAGGTGTAACTTCATTTCTGTCTTTATGGCCCATTTAGTTTATAACCCTTAACTGCATCTGAAAATGTTGTCTCAATAATAATATGTCCTCTGTTGAAGCTAAACTCATTTCTTGGGTAACTGGAAGAAATAATTTTATTAATTACCGTATTCGCCCTAATTAACGCACATGCACCTATAAGCGCACACCAAAGCTATTTTTGAAAAAATATGCATAAGCGCACACCTTACAGAAACCTCCCATTGAAGCTTTCACGGGAAATCTATAAAAACTTACCGTTATTTCTTCAACAGTGAAGCGGGGAACAAGACAGTTCACCTGCCAATACAGTTACCCGAATGATTTGTGTGCGCTTAATAGGTCGATTTTTCACCACGATTTGTTGACACAAATTTGAAAAAACTAAGCGCACGGTGCGGTAATTAGGGCGAATACGGTAATAACAAAAACATTGGGATTACAAAGATTTAATATAGTAGTAAATTAAGTAGATTTGCATACAGGCAAACAGTGTGTCTCCAGATCGGTCACTGCTCCTAGTATCTGATCTGGAGACACACTGTTTGCAACAATGATATTTGAAGTAACCGGCGGATGACAGAGCAGCTGACAATTGTTGTGATTGGCAACATAAGGGTTCACTGTCACCATGTCCCAAAAATCTGACATTTGCAAATAGTGCAGACTCAGATCAGATGCCCAAGTATGTGGTGTCTGATCAGGATCTTTTCTGTCTGCTAAAAGAGCAGGAATTTTTGTAAGACTGAAAACTAGGAAACAGATTTGCTTAAAATCCAAAGCAGTTAACTGGAAGATTCTTTGAACTATGCATGGGTTGACTCTGTTGACAATGTTATAGTATATTGGGTTGTCCGTCCATCAGTTGTCCGTTGTCCATTGTTCGTCTGTCCACACCTTTGACCAGTTATATCTCTGCAACCTGCAGGCTGATCTCAATCATTTCTCACCTGAAGCATGCCTCTGGTTGGACATTGATGATCAAAATTGAATGAAAACTCTGGTTGCTATTGCTTACAGTGTCATTAATGTAGCAGCTTCAGTTTTAATCACATCTTTCTGAAACTAATATGTAAGGTGGCTGGGGATAAAAACTCAGATGAGCTCGAAACCTGGCCAAGTCTGGCCATTTATTATAGAGTTACGTCCCCTTGATTGCTGAAAACAACTATTTTTGACCTTGTCATCACTGTAGCCTCTTCAGTTTTGATCTGATCTTCCTGAAAATTACATATAAGTAAGTCAAGGCGGGGCTTGAAGAAATAGATGGGCTGCATGACGCTTCCACGCAGAGCTGAAATCCGACCGCACAAAAGTACTGGAAAACAGCTTAGAGGATTTAAGCCTTCCCAGGTAAAGCGGTGTGAGTCTGACCATCCATGCTTTTAAACCCTATTGGTTTCATTGGGCCACAGGGCTTGAGATGTTATTTCATCTCAGTGTCGGGTAAAAATCCCACAAATTGGAAGCAAGTTAATATTCACGGTATGTATTCGGTCAGACAGACGCCTGACCAAACTGAGTAGAGCCAGACGTGATGCTACAGAATGCGACATCTCAGGGTTTGCCACTCAGCCAGCTGTTTTAAAAGTTAATTGTACTTGCTTAAAATTTAGATTAACCCTTATCTTGCTGAATATTCATTTAAGCCACACCCATTTCAGACTTTGAACCAATCAAATTACTTGATGTAATTTATTGCTACAAATTCATAAACTGAATGCCAAACTGTGTAGATCCTGATCAGATGGCTTCTTCAGAAGCCATCTGATCTAGATCTACACTGTTTCCAAAGATAGAGGTTGTCGTGAACAGCAAGATAAGGGTTAAGTATGGTAAGGAGTTGAGGTGTCTGACTACTTAAGGTAAATACGGTAACTGAACACAGTTTAATTTTGTTTGTTTCATTTGAGGTTTAACATCCAAGGTATAGGTCATTTTGGAGACGATGCTTCCAGTTTTGTGGGACTTTTAACCAACATTCAGATGAAATGAAACCTCAAGCCCTTCGCCCAATGAAACCAATAGGGTTTATGAGCATGGATGGTCAGACTTGCACCGCTATGACTGGGCAGACTTAGCTCCTCTAAGTGGTTTACCAGTACTCCTGTGTGGTCGTTGTCAGCTCGATCAGTTTGATTTTATAAGTGAAATAAGGTTGAAGGTTGAAAGGACCATAAAACCAAAAAAAAAATGAAGTCTTAGAGTGGCCCCTTGTCCTCAGGAGATCCTGCAAGAGCAGATTAGAAGATGGTGCTACTTGGTTCGAGTGAAAATTTGCTAGTAAATTTGTGTCCAGTCTGTGCATCCATGTAGTCTGATCACAGTCTTTGCTGTGCACTAAATGAGTAGCCATGGAGACCATGCTTCATCACCTAGAGCCATCCCTGAGCACGTTATGCTGGAAGAGCCCTTTTTGCTTGTCATGAGCCATGTATATTTAGCCTGTGTTGTTACAAAGTCATTTTGACAGATTTCATTATCATTGAGTATTTCTTGTTCTGATTTATGATCTATGGGATAGAATTGGCTTTCTAGACACAGTTGCCTCCCTTACACTGCTGATCAAGTGGTATTAACCCTGAAGACAACAATCACAACAAATTTTTCTGGGAGAAGAACTATATAAGTACCTGTGCTTTCGTTCTAATCCCAAATTGTATAATAACTTGTCACATATTGTAATGATGTTATTGCTATAGTAATAAAATATGTTTAAACCAATCACAACAAATGTCTGCAGGTTTCTCAATATGTCATTGTTGCAAACAGTGTGGACCCTGATCAGACTGCTCCTCTAGGAGCAGTCTGATCAGGGTCCACACTGTTTGCCTGTAGGCAAAAACTTGGCTAGAAAATGCAGCCTGCAATGTGAACAGACAACATTCAGATGCAATTTTTCTTGGCATCTTAACCATAAAATGAATTAATTTTTGACATTGAAAACATGGTCTGCTGCTCTAAATGTTGTGTTTGGCACTTTTACTTTTATATGCCAAGCATGACTAGCAGATGACATATTCAGCAGGGCTTAGTTTTATATCAGAGAAATCGTGGATGGTAAACCTCAAATCAAACAAACGATTAAGCTTGACTTCACCTGAAATGACAAGCCTTAATTTTTTTTCCAAAAAAAATTTATATTTTGGCCTGCAGAGATGTGCATCTGCTCGTTCATTTAATAACTACAACATGACTGTTTAACCCATTTTGTACCGGAAACCCCGAAACGGGTATGCGGGTAAACTGCAGGCCCAGATCAGACGCCACAGAATGTGGCGTCTGATCAGGGCCTCCAGTGTTTGCTTAAATTTCAGCCATTTTCCAAATCAATTTTGAAGAAATCACAACCTGACACCCCTAAATTTTAAAATGGACTCCTGCCATATATAAGGAGGAATATTCCATTCGGATTGGTAAGAAAAAATATTTCCACTAATTCTGACAAGATACATAAAAGAAATGTATCAATTACAAAAAAATCAACAAAATAGAAATACCGTAATGATCCTAAGTATTGTGACAGACATGGCTTAGCAAACAGATCAAACTTAGTTCAGACTGCTCCTAAAGGAACAGTCTGATCAGGGTCTACATGGTTTGCAATTCTGTCTGCACTTTTTGGACTACTTGCTGGATTGGGAAGCAAGTACATTGCTGTCTGTCAGTCCACATATGCTTTCTTAACCCTAAATAAACTGCCAATCAGGGGCCAGTTGTTCAAAACTAACGAAGTTGTTAGTTAACGTATCGTTCAAAGTTTGATCATTAAATATGCTAAATATGCTGAAATTTTTGCTAAAAAAATGTGAGCAGCTTTTGCGGACACAAAAGCTGATCACATTTTTTCAGCAAAAATACCAAATTTACTAGAAGAGTTAACAATTTGACCACTAACAGGCTCGTTAAGCTAACGATGCTTTGAAGAACTAGCCCCTGGACATCATTTTAAAAACTATTTCTGTTATATTTTATGAATCACATGTTATGTCAAGTCTTATTTTCCATGAAAAATAAAACTGTTATCTGCTCTAAAGTTTTCTATGATTCTTTAAGCATTAGCTATTGGTAAGGATTCTGTTGATATAGTGTAACTCCTCCACAATAAAACACATTCTTACTTAGGATAATCACCTTTATTGTGGATCATTTTCTGCCAATTTCCTGCAAAAACAATGTCTTACTACCCCATTTTAGATGGCAAACTCCAAAACAAGACATTATCAGACACCACAATGTCTGATCAGAGCCTTCACTGATTAAAAACTCCAACCTTTTTCTGGATAAAGTTCAATAAATTATTCAAGCGGACACCCCTAAATTTCCAAATGGACTCCTCCTATAAGGTGGAAGCTGCTGAAAATGGGCTTGAGGAATGCCATTCTAAACAGTTACCATAATGATCCTAAGTTTTGGGACAGAAAGACCCAAGCAAAAAATGCATACCCAGATCTGACCACTCCTAAAGGAGCTGTCTGATCAGGGTCTACAATGTTTGCCATACCGTCTGCCATAACGATAATACACCCATGCGGCATAGTGCATTTTTTCATATTGCTTACTCTAAAATTGTTATACTTTTCTGATGGTAACTGACACAGGTTGTTGGTGCTCGTTGGAAATTAGGAAAATAATGTAAACCCCCATTTTTTGTATATAAAGTGGGGTTCAGTGGGGTGGGGGTATTTATCATGTGATGACCTTTTGGACTCCTTGCTGGATCATGAAACTTCAGTACACTTACAGCAAGTCCACAAGGTGTCCTGTTAACCCTTCTCTTGCTGAATATTCAGATTAACCACACTCATTTCTGACCATCACGTGAACAAGTCCGTGAAATAAAGACCCCCCTAAACCCCACTTTATATAGAGAAACTGGGGTTCATGGGGGTAAACATTATTTTCCTAATTTCTGCTCCAAGACATAGGTTGTGGGCACTCGTTAGAACCGCCTCAATGAGGCGGTTCTAACGAGCATCCACAATCTATGTTCTGACTTTAAATAAGAATAATATCACAGAAATTGACCATTTTGGAGATGTACAAAAATGCGTTATGGCGCACGGGTGTGTTATCGTAATGCTTTGAACAATCAGATTAATTGAGGTAATTTATTGCTACAAATTCATAAACTGAATGTCAAACAGTGTAGATCCTGATCAGATGGCTTCTTCAGAAGCCATCTGATCTTGATCTAAACTGTTTCCAAAGATATGGGTTGTCGTGAACAGCATGATAAGAGTTAAGGTATCTGTGTAACAGGGCCAGGGCAAGTAAATTAATCAAGTTATATCAGGGAAAGTGCTAAACAATACAGACCAAGACCAGATTAAAACACTATTGTTGGCCTGCCCATCAGGGCTTGGAGAAATAGATTGGGCTCCACAATGCTTCCATGCAGAGCTGAAACTGACCACACATGAGTACTGGTAAACCTCACAGAAAGGTTTAAGTCTGCCCAGGCAAAGTGGTGCAAGTCTCTACTCATAAACCCTTTTGGTTTGCTTGTGTGGCAGGGCTTGAGATGTCATTTCATCTCAATGTTGAGTAAAAGTCCCACAAAATTGGATGCAATGTCTCCAAAATGACCTAAATAGTTTTGACAGGGACGTAAAACTTCAATTCAAACAAAACACTATTGTTGGGGTCCAAAGCAGAAACTTTGTTAGTTAAACAACTGTTATATCCAAAACTGTGTTATAATGAACAGTGTTAGACTGTGTCTCTCTACAGTAATACCTCTTATAGCAGTCACCTTTATTAAACAAGCAACCTGGTTTAAGCAAATACCGTTCTGTTCCTGAAAAAGAGAAATGCTTTTAAACTCACTTGTCACATTAGATTATCCCATAGGTGTTTCCAGTGTTGTTGTTAACCCTTGTCCTGCTAATCCCGGATATGCCTTATCTTTGAAACAATGTAGATCCAGATCAGATGGCTTCTGACGAAGCCATCTGATCAGGATCTACATTGTTTGCCATTCAGATTGTGAATTTGTTGCAATAATTTGCATCAAGTTATCTGATTGGTTGATAATCGGTAGTGGGTGTGGCATATATGAATATTCAGCAGGTCAAGGGTTAACTTGTATTTACCGTAAAATTCCCAAACATTCGGACACCTTGATAACTT
The DNA here is from genome assembly GCA_963580285.1 of Lucinisca nassula. Taxonomy (NCBI): domain Eukaryota; kingdom Metazoa; phylum Mollusca; class Bivalvia; order Lucinida; family Lucinidae; genus Lucinisca; species Lucinisca nassula. The sequence continues at coordinate 197,444,662 of OY757011.1, read as the reverse complement.
GCTGTAATTCTCAAAATTTTTTTAACAAATTTGTTTCACGATCCAGCAAGGAGTCCAAAAGGTGCATACACAATGACAATCAGTGTAGACGCTGATCTGGATCTGCGCTGTTTTGCTTAGGCCTATTTGTCCCAATAAATAGGATCATTACAGTATCATTGCATGATATGTGGTACTGGCCTGGACCTACTGCAGAGTTCGGGCGAGTTCCCACACTCTAGTGGCAGCAACAGTATCTTAGCTCTGGATGCACAAGAAATGCAGTGGGCTCAAGCACTTAACAGAGGACCATGATTACAGGTGTACAGGATGCCAGGGAACTGCACATCCCTTATGGAAGTCAAAGTCAGACCTGACAAGCTAGAAGTGGTAGCTTAGGAGATAATGCTCTCTGCAGCCAGTGGCTGTGATCTTTCAACCACATCATTAGAAGCCTCCGTGGTGCAGTGGTTACGCTACTCGCCTTGTAAACCAGGGATCGCAGGATCGATCCCGGGCTTCTCCAGACTTTCGGATGAGTCTTTAAACCGAGGTCCCGTCTCCGTATGACCTTAGCTGTTTGTGGGACGTAAAACTATAACTCACTCACTCACTTTCAACCACATCACATGTGAAGACAGCATGGAAGAAGTTCAAGGAGCTGCCACCAGTTTTCGCTGTGCGCCATCTCTCATTCAAGACACGCCGTGTATACATCTCTGGTGTGCGGAGCCCAATGCTCCATGCCAGTGAGACTCGGCCATTGACAAAACCAAACCTTGAATGTTTTTAGCGGAATGACAGGGCAATGATCAGACACATCTGCAATATCAAGCCACAAGACACTGTCACCATCAGGTCCTGTGAGCTACTTGTGTTGCTTGGCATTGAGGATCTGGACCTCATCCTGAAGGAGAGAAGGCGCTGCTGGTATGGACACAAGGAGTGTTCCAAGGCTGCAGTCAAGACAGCCTTTGTCATACAGGTGGATGGAAAACATGGGCCTGGGAGGCCCAAGATGACTTGGAAGCAGCTAACAGAGAGAGATCACAGAGAGTGGAAGCTATCCGCTATCGACCCTCATGATAGACATTCCTGGAGATCTGATGTGAGATCTGCCATGCATGCAGCAAGCCAGCTACCTGGAAGTGGCCCACTTATTTGGAGGTTGTCCATGTACCTTCATGTTAATAAAAAAACTGATGATGATGATGATGACAGGACCCCAAAACTGTCAATTATGGCCAAAAATGCCTTGTATACACCTTAGATTTTGGTGACCCCAACCTAGCTTTCAAAGTCAAATTGGTAAATTATATTTATGGTGTGGGGGACATTGATGCTCAGTCAAAAAATGGTTGAGTTTTTCACAAACAGTGAAGGCTACTGAGGCTGATCAGATGGACTGGGCCTACAATGTTTGACAGTGCCGCAATTTGGGGGTTTCCCATCTGAAATTGGTTTAAATAATAGGATCAGTCCCTATAATGGAAGTCACTATTTTTGCAAATGAGCATACATCCGGCTCCATGAACATATTTTTTTTCTTTTGTGATATATTACTTACGCTCAAAATGAGATGATCCCTGAGAAATTGGCCTGCAAATACATTGTAACCTTTATCGTTGAAAAAAAGAAAATTTTACGGTGAAAAATTGTGATATTTTTCTTATTTCTGCTCAAATATAGATTGTTGGTACTCTTTAGAACCGCCTCATCAAGGCGGTTCTAACGAGTACCCACAATCTATATTTTAGAGCAGAAATAAGAAAAATAAGGTTCTTATGAGTACCCAAATTTTACTATATAAACGTTGGGTTCCAGGGTATAAAAATTTTATAGGTGTGTTTTTCATGATAACCACACCAGTTTCTGACTTTGAACTTACTTGGCATATTTATTCCTTGAATGTCAAACAGTGTAGATTCTGATCAAAGTCAAGAGCCATCTGATCTGGATGTACACTGTAAAGGTAGGGGTTGGCTTGTATTGAGGTGGATTGACAAACAGTCAACCAAAAAAATGATTTATTATTCTCGGAACTGATCAAACCCCAGTAAAGGCTGTTAAGTTATTATTATCTGTATGTAATTTCAATATCACAATGTTATCAAACATATTAGCAAATTGTGAGCTTGAAATTTCTGTAAACTTGGCAGTAGTCTTACATGATAAATAATATGAAAATTATATTCCCTACCGGCATTATCACAGTATATTCTATGCTGCTGTCATATTTTTCAATAAAAACTGGAAACGCTTCCTGATTGCTGTCTGACTTGCATTGTTCATTCTGATCTATAGCAGGCCACTTTACACTGCAAGCTTTTTTTTCCTTTCATTTCTTTGATGATTGTCATTTCTCATGAAATCATCCAGCATTAGTGTTTACCCATAAGATGCTAATCACAACAATTGTTGTCTGCTGTTTTAGCTCACCTGAGCACAAGGTTAGCTATTGTGATCAGTTTCTGTCCGTCATCCCTGAGTACTGGTATCTGTCATAACTCTTGCGCTAAACAACTTCTCCAAAACTGTTGGACAGTTTGAAATAATTTCACAGGAATGTTTCTTCGATGACCCTATACCAAAATTGCTCAAACCGTTCAATTGGCTACCAGAGTTAATAATAGAAAAACCTTTAAACAACTTCTCCTCCTTAACCAGTGGATGGATTTTGAAATTGTTTCACAGGAATTTTCATTTGGTGACTGTCTACCAAAATTGTTTAAACCGTTCTGCTCGGATGAAAAAGATGGCCACCAGAGCTTAATAAGAAAAACTCTTAAATGACTTCATCACCTAAAGGGTGGATAGATTTCGAAATAATTTCACAGGAATGTTCCTTGGGTGACCCTCTTCCAAAACTGCTTAACCATTCCACTCCGACAAACAAGATTGCCACCAGAGCTAAAAATAGAAATAGCTGTGTCTAATCTGTGTGTGCCAGTGTTCCATTTTTGGGATGCTAGGCATATATGAGTTAAAGGTGTCATATCCTGAAAAATAGTTCTACTTCTTGATCATCAGTTTTCAAAAGATTTTTTTTTTATCTAATTATTACATTTATTAGCATCATAAAGAGCAGAAGCTTTTCAATGCTGAAGTCCATGTGACTATTACTGACTCATTGGAAATCCAGGTAAAGGTTATCAATAGAAAGTAGCTGTGCTTCTTATTGCTGTGAGGTCCGAATGTTGCATAAAGAGGGTTATTTATAGAATCTGGACTTGAGTCATGTGTTGGGTTTTTCACGAATGTATGTTGCCCCCACCCATAGGGGCTTGGAGAAATAGATTGGGCTGCACGATGGTTCCATGCAGAACTTAAACTGACCACACATGTGTACTGGTAAACCGCTTAGAAGGACTAAGCCTGCCCAGGCAAAGTGGTGTTTGTCAGACCATCTAATGCATATAAGCCTTTTGGTTTCATTGGGCAGCAGGGCATGAGATGTTGTTTCGTCTCAGTGTCAGGTAAAAGTCCCACAAAATTGGAACAATGTCTCCAAAATGACCTTAATAGTGTTGACGGGGACATTAAACCACAGTTCAAACAAAGAAACAGGAATGTGAGTGTAAATTGAATTGTTAACAATATACAGTAGAACTTCGATGGCTCGAACACCGATGGCTCGTTTACCATGGTTGAGTCGAACCAGTTTTTAAGTATCTTGGAAAATCCTCTACATAAGAAATAGTAGGAGGTAATTACGGAGATTTTAGTATTTTATCTTGCAAATGTATGTTGTGTCTACTCATTAGAATCGCCTCGATGAGGCGATTCTAATGAGTACACACAGCATACATTTTTCATTATAGAACGCTGAAAAGATTCCAAAAAGATCTCATGCTTCCTGACAGAAGCCCTCAGTGGCTGGAACTACCCCTGTCTCGAACAGAATTTCTAGGTCCCAAAGGTGTTCGAGCTACTGCAGTTCGACTGTACTCAATGTTCTGTTTCCCAGCCTACACTCAGAGACAAGCAACCCACCAGTCCTCTCAGTGCTTTGATTTTTTCAACATTCTCTGATGATGGTTTATCAATGACCCTAAGTTCATTTTTTTTTTTTTTTTTTATTCTATTTTTGACAAAAATTTTGTTTGCAAAAAGTGCAGGCCCTGATCAGATGCCACTTTTGTGGCGTCTGATCTGGGCCTGCACTGTTTGCCAAGGTACCCTTTTAGGGGTTTCCCTGCATGCAATGGGTTAAATGTCCAGTTCCCAGCTTCTGTGTTGCTTCTGTGTATAATATGATGTAGTTGTTGTTTGGGAACCAGCTGATGGGTCAAGGTAAAGAAACATTATTAAAGGAATTTCCAGGTGTACTATATCTACTTTCTAGAGTTTTAATTGAAAAGATAATGGCAGCTAGAGAAAGATAAGATGGTGATAGATGGGTGCTTTTTTTCTTTTAACTGATTTTCAACTTAATAGAATCTTCCTGGCTGTACAATAAAACTTCAATACCGCCCCCACCCATAGGGGCTTGAAGAAATATATGGGCTGCACGATGCTTCCACGCAGAGCTGAATCCGGCCCACACACTAGTAATAATAATAATAATAATAATAATCGACTTTATTTATAGAGGGTAAAACACATTTAGTAAACACTAATCTTCCATGTGGCCCTCTAAAAACAAGAAAGGTCTATAAACATACAAGCATATTTACAAAGTGACAAACAACACCCCCTGACACACACACACACAATAATACTGTCTCACAGACTCACAAGTAGTTATGATACATGTACAAAAAGATACAAACCAAATCCAAAATGTGTAAGTTTAACAACACAATGAAGAATACAAAAAAAAAAAACAAAAAAAACATTATAGTAATATTAGGTCAAGTAATATTAGGTCATGTTATGTACTGGTAAACTGCTTAGAAGATCTAAGCCTGTCCAGGAACCGCGGTGCGAGGCGGACCGTCCATGCTAATAAACCCTATTGGTTTCATTGGGCGACAGGGCTTGAGATGTCATTTCATCTCAGTGTCGGGTAAAAGTCCCACAAAATTGGAAGCAACGTCTCCAAAATGACCTTTACAGTGTTGACGGGGATGTTAAACCTCAAATCAAACAAACAAACAAAACTTCAATAACTCCAACACAGGCACCCCCGCCCATTGTTGCTGGGAGATATAGATTGGGCTGCTTCCTGCTTATGCCTAGAGCTGAAACCAACTGAACTTGAGTACTGGTAAACCACTTAGATGGTCTAAGCCTGCCCAGGAAAAATCATCCAAGTCAGACTGTTCCTTAAACCTTAGTGGTTTCTTTGGACGGTAGGGCTTGAGATGGCATTTCATGTAAATGTTGGGTTGAAAGTTCTCAAAATTGGAAACAATGTCTCCTAAATGACCTAAATAACTTGATGGGGATGTAAAACCTCTACACAAACAAAAACTCAAACACATATCCTTCCTATCATGGCCTATTTAACCCTTATCATGCTGTTCATGACAACCCCTATCTTTGGAAACAGTGTAGATCCAGATCAGATGGCTTCTGAAGAAGCCATCTGATCAGGATCTACACTGTTTGACATTCAGTTTATGAGTTTGTAAGAATAAATTACATGAAGTAATCTGATTGGTTCAAAGTCCGAAATGGGTGTTCTTGAAGCCATAGAGAATCTCCCATAGCTTCAGATAGCCACATAAACTAGTTAGAGACCACCTAAATTTAAGGCTAAATCTGCTTTTAAAAGCTTATTGAGTTCTTTCTTTGTGTTTTGTACACCAAGTGACTCCTAATAAGAGTCCACCTTCGGGACTGTTGCAAAAGTGGTCTTAAGGACCATTTTTGAAAGTCCCGAAGTGGTCTTATTATAGGAATTTTACTGTGTATGATAATTTAGGGAGGTTTATATATGGAAAAAGTGAGGTAAACAGGGATAGACATTATTTTCCATGTTTTTGCTCAAAACATACATTGCGGGTACTGGTTAGAAATTCCTCACTGAGGTGGTACTTCTAACAAGCATCCACAATCTGTATTTGGACTAGATATAAGAAAAGTTTTGGAGATAAGTAAGACAATTTTAGCATGTAAAGTCAGCGCGGCTTGAAGAAATAGATGGGCTGCATGATGCTTCCATGCAGAGCTGAAACTGACCCACATACGAGTACTGGTAACTGCTTAGAGGATTTAAGCCTGTCCTGGCAAAGTGGTATGAATCTAACCGTCCGTGCTTATAAACCCTATTGGTTTCATTGGGCGGCAGAGCTTGAGATGTCATTTCGTCTCGGTGTCGGGTAAAAGTCCCACAAAATTGGAAGCAACGTCTCCAAAGACATTTACAGTGTTGACGCAGATGTTAAAACCTCAAATCAAACAAACAAACAAAAGCATCTACACTTTTTGAGAAATTATGGCAATCAAGTTGTTTGGGTAAGTAAGCTACTAAAACAATTTGATGTTTATTTGCTGTTTAGGATGCCTTAAATTAGGGTTATATTATGACAGTAGAGAAAAGATGTTAACAAGTTTAACTGATATAGCTGAGTTGACTGAAGATGATTTACAAGATGTAGTTGATTTGAGCTGGCATACAATCCAAAACCTACAATAGGACTTGTGCAATATATATATATACTACACTCCCCCCCCCCCCCCCCCAATTTTCAGACCCCCCCCCCCCCAACCCCCCATTTTCAGACGTTTGTGTTCCATAATTTCTGTTATTCTGTTTTTGCCATGGAATCAGAGAAGCCTCCGTGGTGTAGTGGTTATGCTACTCACCTTGTAAACCAGGGGTCACAGGATCGATCCAAGGCTTCTCCAGACTTTCGGATGCGTCTTTAAACCGAGGTCGCGTCTCTGTATGACCTTAGCTGTTGGTGGGATGTAAAACTCAAACACTCACTCAGCATAGAATCAGAAGCAGAATGGAAAACAGTATAGATCCTGATCAGCTGGCTTCTCTGGATCTGTGCTGTTTTCAAAAGAGGACATTTCTGGGAGTTAATAGCCTGTGATCTGTGAAGACTCTCATCAGATTATGCATGTACAGGGCAGTCTGGTCGCACAGGTCATATTGTAGGTTTTGTCATGCCCTGGCATATTTTGTTATCAGCTGAAGTAAACATATTATTGTGTGGGTCAATACAGTCCATTGACCAATGATGTTTGTTGTTTACTTATGATAGCTAAATTCTGTGTAAATAGAAGTACTGATAACAAAAGTTTCTGAATTTTGAAGTGGGCATGAAATTGAATGACATGTTGTTGATACCTAAGCACATCTTTTCTTAGATGAAACAGCAACAACAACAATGAAACACTCTTTCAACAATCTAATGCCTGAGTTGTTCCCCTTTGTTGTCAGTTGTAGTATACTTTAGCTCTGCAGAACTGCTATGTGCTACTTTGCGGGTCATAGGCCCCGCAAAACAGTCAATTTCGGGCCAAAAATGGCTTGTCTGCACTCTATCTCATTAACGAATAGATTAATTTTAGTCAAACTTGGTACCTGTATTTGGACTAGATATAAGAAAAGTTTTGGAGATAAGTAAGACAATTTTAGCATGTAAAGTCAGCACGGCTTGAAGAATAGATGGGCTGCATGATGCTTCCATGCAGAGCTGAAACTGACCCACATACGAGTACTGGTAACTGCTTAGAGGATTTAAGCCTGTCCTGGCAAAGTGGTATGAATCTAACCGTCCGTGCTTATAAACCCTATTGGTTTCATTGGGCGGCAGAGCTTGAGATGTCATTTCGTCTCGGTGTCGGGTAAAAGTCCCACAAAATTGGAAGCAACGTCTCCAAAGACATTTACAGTGTTGACGCAGATGTTAAAACCTCAAATCAAACAAACAAACAAAAGCATCTACACTTTTTGAGAAATTATGGCAATCAAGTTGTTTGGGTAAGTAAGCTACTAAAACAATTTGATGTTTATTTGCTGTTTAGGATGCCTTAAATTAGGGTTATATTATGACAGTAGAGAAAAGATGTTAACCCTTGTCCTGCTGAGCCCGGATATGTCTGATCTTTCAAACAATGCAGATCCAGATCAGATGGCTTCTGAAGAAGCCATCTGATCAGGATCTTCATTGTTTGCCATTCATTTTATGAATTTGTTGCAATGATTTGCATCAAGTAATCTGATTGGTTGAAAATCAGTAGTGGGTGTGGCATATATGAATATTCAGCAGGACAAGGGTTAAACAAGTTTAACTGATATAGCTGAGTTGACTGAGGGATAATCAGATGATTTACAAGATGTAGTTGATTTGAGCTGGCATACAATCCAAAACCTACAATAGGATATATACTACACTCCCAACCCCCATTTTCAGCCGTGTGTGTTGCATGATTTCTGTTTTTACCATAGAATCAACAACCAGACACCGTCGTGATATGACTGAAAAATTGTTGAAAGCGACGTTAAACCCGAATTCACACACACACACACACACACACACCATAGAATCAAAGAAGCCTCCGAGGTGTAGTGGTTACGCTACTCACCTTGTAAACCAGGGGTCGCAGGATCGATCCCGGGCTTCTCCAGACTTTCAGATGTGTCTTTATACTGAGGTCCCATCTCTGTATGACCTTAGCTGTTGGTGGGATGTAAAACTCAAACACTCACTCACCATAGAATCAGAAGCAGAATGGAAAACAGTATAGATCCTGATCAGCTGGCTTCTCTGGATCTGTGCTGTTTTCAAAAGAGGATATTTCCGGGAGTTAATAGCCTGTGATCTGTGAAGACTCTCACCAGATTATGCATGTACAAGGCAGTCTGGTTGCACAGGTCATATTGTAGGTTTTGTCATGCCCTGGCATATTTCATTATCAGCTGAAGTAAACATATTATTGTGTGGGTCAATACAGTCCATTGACCAATGATGTTTGTTGTTTACTTATGATAACTAAATTCTGTGTAAATAGAAGTACTGATAACAAAAGTTTCTGAATTTTGGAGTGGGCATTAAATTGAATGACATGTTGTTGATAAGTACATCTTTTCTTAGATGAAACAACAACAACGAAACACTCAACAGTCTAATGCCTGAGTTGTTCCCCTTTGTTGTCAGTTGTAGCATACTTTAAGCTCTTCAGAACTGCTATGTGCTATTTTGCGGGTCACAGGCCCTGCAAAAAAGACCTTGACTTTTTCAAGGTCAGAAGCCCCCCAAAACTGTCAATTTTGGGCCAAAAATGGCTTGTCTGCACTATTTCTCATAAACAAATTTATTAAATTTATTCAAACTTGGTACAATATAATATTACAGCGTACCGCAGATTTATTCTGATTTTGGTGGCCTCTACGTTTTTTTTTCAAGGTCACAGGCCCCCCAAAAACAGTCAATTTTGGGCCAAAAATGGCTTGTCTGCACTCAAGGTCAAAGGCTCCCGAAACCTGTCCCGATAATGCCTTATCTGTACCCTATAATATTTTAGAACTGATGAATGTTGGTCAAAATCGGTATAATATTTCATTACAGTCTACCAAATTTCTCTGGTGATCTGTGTTTTTTTTAAGGTCACAGGCATCCTAAAAGGGTCAATTTTTGGCCAGAAATGGCTTGTTTGAAGATCACATTTTGGTGACCTTAACCTAGTTATTAAATTCAAATGGGTGCTTAAGATATATTTATGGTGGGGGACATTGTTTTCCGCTGAAAACATCCTCTGAAAACATTTCTAGTTAACAATCTCTTTATTTCCTATTCTAAAACTGGTCTCCTTTATAGCCAGTGGTTAAATCACTATATGTGAATAAGCGTGACGCGAAAAGCTGCCATTTTATGGCGTTTTGCGACATCATCAATAGCTTCATTGATGTAAGACTGAGTAACGTCTTTTCGCGCATTCAGGTTGTCGGTCAGTTGAAAGTAGAGCTTGTGATTTGATCTTCCTTACAACTGACTCCCAAATAGTGATATACTACTCAACATTACGATAACACACCCATGCGACATAGTGCATTTTTTCACTTCTCCAAAATGGCCATTTTTCTGATGAAAATTCTGTGATATTTTTCCTATAAATACTGCAAACATAGGTTGTGGGTGTTCATTAGAACCGCCTCATTGAGACGGTTCTAATGAGTACCCACAAACTGTGTCTTTTGGGGGGTGGGGATCTTTATTTCACGGACTTGTTCACGTGATGACAAATCACTGCTAGAGCTGATCTATTTCTTAGATAAAAATGTACAGATTATAATTATATAGAAAAACAACCTTGTTATGACCAAGCAAAAATGTACAGATAATAAAGAGGATCTTACATGAGTGTTCATGTATAACTTAATTTATGAAAAGAATTGTGGAAAAGGGATAAAATGTTCCATTTTTATGCCCCCGGAATCTAGATTCGGGGGGCATATAGTTTTTGGTCTCTGTCCGTTTGTCTGTCTACAAAAACCTTAACATTGGGCATAACTTTTGAATGGTAATAAATAGAGCTTTCATATTTCACATGTGTATACCTTATCATAAGACCTTTCCAGTGGTACCATAATTTTTGATCTCGTGACCTTGACCTACTTTGATCTCGTGACCTGACCTAACATTGGCCATAACTTTCGATTGGTAAGTGATAGGGCTTTCATATTTCACATGTGCATTCCTTGTCACAAGACCTTTCTAGTGGTACCATAATTTTTGGCCTTGTGACCTTGACCTTGATGTTTGACCTACTTTTTAAAAACTTTTAACATTGGCCAGAACTTTCGATTGGTAAGCGGTAGGGCTTTCATATTTCACATGTGCATTTCTTGTCACAAGACCTTTCTAGTGGTACCATAATTTTTTACCTTGTACCTTGACCTTGATGTTTGACCTACTTTTTAAAAACTTTAACATTGGCCATAACTTTCAATTGGTAATGATAGGGCTTTCATGTTTCACATGTGCATACTATGTCACAAGACCTTTCCAATAATCTCATAATTTTTTACCTTGTGACCTTGACCTACTTTTTGAAGACTTGAACATTGGCCATACCTTTCGATTGCTTAGTGATACTGCTTTCATATTTAACATGGGCTGTCTGGGGGCATCTGAGTTTCACAAACAGATCTTGTTTAAAATCTTCAGCTTGTCTTTAGGCTTGGATGTTAATGTTGGGTAAATGTTTTGACATAGAATTTCAGTGGGATCATAATTCTATAAACGAAAATGGAACTGCCACAACTATTTGCGCATTTAGATGTTCGTGCAGGTAAAACAGAACCTTATTATCCCTGAATTTGCTTATGGAAACTGCAGGGAACAGTACGGTTTCTTAAATGTCCCGCAACTTTTTACACATTTAGATGTTTGTGTTGAGGAAGCTGTAGACGGGTAAAACAGAACCTTATTATCACGGAAAACGCAGAAAATAGTATGGCCCAGTAGAGCAAAAGAGGTGTGATCTCATTTTTGTTGGCACAACAAAAAAGAGAAATGGTTGAGTGAGCATACAGTCTCAACACGCGATGTTACATTATTTTACAAAGTAAGATTCTGATTTTATTTCATTTTTAGCTCACTGAAGGCTCTGGGGGAACTTATAGTATAGGCAGTAATCCGCAGCCGTGTCCGCGTCTGCTTCGGCGTAAACATTTTCAATAGACTTCTCCCCCAAAACTGCTGGGCAGATTGAAGTCAGATTTCATGTGGAGCATCCATGGGATGGGGGAACAAAAGTTTGCTTGCAGGGTCCAGGTCACATGACCAAGCTGGCCTCCATGCCCATATAAGGTAAAAACCCTTAAGAAACCTTCTCCTGAACCAGTGGGCAGATTGTGATGAAACTTGGTATGTAGCATATGGGACTCGGGGCCCATAAAAGTTTGCTAAAATGATGACCCTCGGATGACCTTGACCCATTTTACGCCAAGGTGAAATTTGATTACATAGACATTTGTATGGGAAATAGTCAAAACAGCATAATTTTTTTAAACTATTGCAGCCTGTGACCATAAAATTAGTAAATGCAGTGGGCAAAATGTGCTAGTGAAACTACACTAGTTTTCAAGGTCAAGGTTATTCCCTGACCTTGGCCCAAGGTCATTCAGATATGAAAATTAAAAATTTGTTTTTCACTGAAACCACTAGGCCATTTGCAACCAAATTTTGTCTGAAAACTTTTTAGAACAAGGAAATGAAATAGAATTAATTTGAGTTTGGTCACATGACTAAGATGGCCGCTATGCCCATTTAAGGTAAAAACCCTTAAAAAATCTTCTCCTCCTGAACCAGTGGGATGATTGTGATGAAACTTGGTATGTGGCATTGGGGACTCTGGGCCCATCATAGTTTGCTACAATGATGACCCTGGGGTGACCTTGAACCAATTTACAGCAAGGTCAAATTTGGTCACAGAGACTTTTTTATGGGAAAAAGTCAAAATAGCATATATTTTTAGCTCACCCGGGGAAGCGTAAAGTATAGGTAGTGATTCGCCGTCCGCATCGGCGTCAACATTTTCAAATTACTTCTCAAAAAACTGCTGGGCTGATTGAAATAAAATTTCATGTGCAGCATCCATGGGGTGGGGGAACGAAAGTAGGCAGTGATCTGTCGTCCGTGTCCGCGTCTGCCTCGGCGTCAACATTTTCAAATGACTTCTTCTCCAAAACTGCTGGGCCGATTGAAGTCAAATTTCATGTGGAGCATCCATGGGATAGGGGAACAAAAGTTTGCTTGCAGGGTCCAGGTCACATGACAAAGCTGGCCTCCATGACCATATAAGGTGAAAACTCTAAGAAATCTTCTTCTCCTGAACCAGTTGTCTGCTTGTGATCAAACTTGGTATGTAGCATTGGGGACTCGGGCCTATTATAGTTTGCTAAAATGATGACTCTATGATATCCCTGACCCATTTTACGCCAAGGTCAAAATTGCTCACATAGACTTTTGTGTGGGAAAAAGTCAAAACAGCATACTTTTTTTAATTATTGCAGCCTGTGACTTGAAAATTAGGAGACGCAGAGGGCAAAATGTGCTAGTGAAACTACATTAGTTTTCAAGGTCAATGTCATTTTCTCACATTCAGATATGAAAATTAAAAAATTGTTGATCACTGAAACCATTAGGCCATTTGCAACCAAATTTTATATGAAAGCTTTAAGGAACAAAGAAATGAAAAACAATTAATTTGGGTTTGGTCACATGACCAAAGGCTCCAGGGGAGCTTATACTATAGGTAGTGGTCCGTCGTCGTTGTCTGTCGTCAACATTTTCAAACAACTTCTCCTCTGAAACTAATGGGCCAATTGAAACCAAATTATATATGGAGCCTCCATAGGAAGGAAGAAAGGAAATTTGTTTGTAAGGACTAGGTCACATGATCAAGATGGCCACCATGCCCATATATGGTAAAAAGCTTAAAAAATCTTCTCCTCTGGAACCAAAAGGTGGATGACCTCGAAACTTGGTATGCATCATGAGGGACTTCGGTCCTACCGAGTTTGTTCAAATGATGACCCTCGAATGGCCTTGACCTATTTTATGCCAAGGTCAAATTTAATCACATAGACTTTTGTATAAGTAAAAGTCAAAATTGAGTATATATTGAAAACAGTTGCAGCATGTGATCTGAAAATTGGTAGATGCAGTTAACTAAATAAGTGGATGAAGCTACATGAGTATTCAAGGTCAAGGTCATTTCTGGGCCTTGAGCCAAGGTCATTCAAATCTGAAAATTTAATCTTGTTTTCCACATAAATCACTGGGCCATTTGTAAGCAAATTTCATATGAAAGCTATAAGGAACAAGGAAATGAAAATTTATTAATGTGAGTTTTTGATGATACTTGGTATGTAGCATTTGGGACTTGGGCCCATCATAGTTTGTTTAAATGATGACCCCCAGATGACCCTGACCTAATTACCTCAAGGTCAAATTTGGTCACATTATATGGAAAAAAGTCAAAGCTGAGTATTTTTGGAATAAATTGGTAGACGCAGCTAGCTAAATGAGTGAATGAAACTACAGGAGTGTTCATGGTCAAGATCATTCCTTGATCTTTGCCCAAGGTCATTCAGATATAGAAATTAAAACTTTTTTTTCCACAGAAACCACTGAGTCATTTGTAACCATATTACATACAAATGCTTTTAGGAACAAGGAAATGAAAATAAATAATTTGTGTCTTTTCACATGAGCAAGATAACCCCTATTCCCATATAAGACAAAATTCTTCAAATATCTTCTCTGGAATCAATGAGCCAATGGTCATGAAACTTGATATGTGGCATTTGGGACTTAAGCTTATCATATTGTGTTCAAATAATGACCCTCAGATGACCTTGACCTATTTTATGCCAAGGTTATATTTAATCACATTGACTTTTGTGTGAAAACTATGTATATGTAATTTTCTGAAACTATTGCAGCTTTATTGTTATGTATTAGCCAATTGACTTAATTAGGACCTCTGGTGAGCGTAGTGACCCATGGGCCTCTTGTTTTATGTTCCTTTTGTTATTTTGAGCAGTATTATGTGGACTGGTTCTGGCAACTGTACATTCTGCTTGGAACAAGAAAATGTGTTGTATATTCTGTTTAATGTCAGCATTCATGATCAGATTTGGTGTAGGGTGATTCCAGGGTCATACATTTATCATTGTGCTATCTTATCTTAATTGCCTACACCTTCTGTCTTACCAGGGCTCTTCACTACTGTGTTAGAAAGTTGAACCTGGTCTGGTCATACTGGTTCATACTCAGTGGCTAGATTATTGGAGATATATAAACCCCTTTTGTACCAAATGGAATCTTCCTCCTTATATATAGCAGGAGTCCATTTCAAAATTTTGGGATGTCAGGTTGTACTTTCTTCAACATTGTTTAGAAAATGGCTGATCTTTTTGCAAACTGTGTAGGCCCTGATCAGACGTCACATTCCGTGGCATCTGATCCGGGCCTGCACTGTTTGCCAAATATCCGTTTTGGGGTTTCTGGTACAAAATGGATCAATGCCACAATGTCAAAGGGTGTGATAATCTAGTATGGAATATTTATGATGTGTTGTGCCTTTACATTTAACCCTTATCTTGCTGAATATTCATTTAAGCCACACCCATTTCTGTCTATAAACCAATCAAATTTCTTGATGTAATTTATTGCTACAAATTCACAAACTAAATGGCAAACAGTGTAGATCCTGATCAGATGGATTCTTCAGAAGCCATCTGAACTAGATCTACACTGTTTGCAAAGATAGGGGTTGTCGTGAACAGCAAGATAAGGGTTAAGGCATAACTATACCAAATTTAGTGACACAGAGGCCTTTCTGATATTTAATCTTCATCAGTGTGTCTCAACCCCAAAGTTCTGAAACCGAAACGGATGATGGACAAGACCCGGTTAACATCTGATATATTTTTTATTCAGTATAACTTTGTTGACTTTGTGATATGAGCAGCTCAAATAAAGCATCTTCTCTTGATCCATAGAAGTAAATTTAAAGAAAGCATTAAATCTTGCTCCATAGGAGCAAAAATATATATCCAAAGGAAGACAAAATAAGTTTTTTATAATAATTTCCTCCCCTGAATGTATATCCAAAGGAAGAAAAAAAAAGTTTTTAAAATAGTCCCCTGACAGTATATCCAAAAGACGACAAAAGTAGTTCTTGAAATAGTTTTCTCCCCTGAATGTATATCCAAAGGAAGACAAAAATAGTTCTTGAAATAGTTTCCTCCCCTGAATGTATATCCAAAGGAAGACAAAAATAGTTCTTGAAATAGTTTCCTCCCCTGAATGTATATCCAAAGGAAGACAAAAATAGTTCTTGAAATAGTTTCCTCCCCTGAATGTATATCCAAAGGAAGACAAAAATAGTTCTTGAAATAGTTTACTCCCCTGAATGTATATCCAAAGGAAGACAAAAATAGTTTTTTTAAATAATTTCCTCCCCTGAATCCATAGGAAGACAAACTAGTTTTTTTGAAATAGTTTCCTCCCCTGAATATATACCCAAAGGGAGACAAAATTAGTTCTTGAAATAGTTTCCTCCCCTGATTGTATATCCAAAGGAAGACAAAAATATTTTTAAATAATTTCCTCATCTGAATGTATATCCCAAGTATGTCAAAAATAGTTCTTGAAATAGTTTCCTCCCCTTTATATATATCAAAAGGAAGACAAAAATAGTTCTTGAAATAATTTCTTCCCCTGAATGTATATCCCAAGGAAGTAAAAAATAAAATAGTTCTTGAAATAGTATCCTTCCCTGAATGTATATCCCAAGGAAGTCAAAAATAGTTCTTGAAATAGTTTCCTCCCCTGAATTTATATCCAAAGGAAGACAAAAATAGTTCTTGAAATAGTTTCCTCCCCTGAATGTATATCCAAAGGAAGACAAAATAGTTCTTGAAATAGTTTCCTCCCCTGAATGTATATCCAAAGGAAGACAAAATAGTTCTTGAAATAGTTTCCTCCCCTGAATGTAGATTCATTTCTCTTCAGGCCATACTTATCTAAGGGTGAAGCGCTTTGGTGCAGTGGTAGCGCACCGGATTTGTGATCGAGAGGTTGCGGGTTCGAGCCTCACGCTGACCAAAGGGTTGTGTCCTTGAGCAAGGCACTTCATCCACATTGCTTAAAAAATAAAATAAAAAAAAAAAAAAGTACTGGTTACCACCCAGGAAATCCTACTCGTAATGCTCAGATGTGAGCGAGTAGCAGTAATAGGAGAAAAAGAAGAAAAAAAAAAAAAGTAGTTGCTGCAGTTTTCAATTGTTTTTCTTATTCTGTGTCTCTTTGGATTTGGAGAAAGCTCAACCCTCACCATACTGAATCCAGATACCGTATTCCTGCCATTGAGTACCCATGCTCCTATAATCGCCCCCTTGCTGTTTATCCAAGAACAATATATTGAATATAATAAGCGCCCCTTCTGCTATCAGACGAACAAATATTTTGATTTACCTTAAATAATGATTTCAGCTTTTCAATCATCGCAGGATCTGTCATAAATCGTATCTTGCAAGGTATTTCTAAACCCCTGCTGTGATCACAGGGTCTGTGTGGACTGCTGGTTACTTTACATGTTAACCCTTATCTTGCTGCCACACCCATTACTGACTTTGGACCAATCAGATTACTAGATGCAATTTATTCTTACAAAGCAATAAACTTAATGTCAAACAGTGTAGATCCTGATCAGATGGCTTCTTCAGAAGCCATCTGATCTGGATCTACACTGTTTCCAAAGATAGGGGTTGTCGTACACAGCATGATAAGAGTTATTATTCCACCATGTTTCATGAATTCTAATGGAAAAACTACCGCATGTAACAGATTTTGATCTCACCTTTCTGGTAAGTTTTTAGTTCCTAATAAGGGCCCCTCTTTTTCCAATTTTTAAGCGCCTGGGGAGCTAAATGGGAGGATAGTATATCCTTTTTTTTTTGTGAACAGTATGGATCTTGAAAGCCAGCTGATCAGGTGCTATACTGTTTTTTATTCTGCTCCTGAATCAATTGTAAAAATTGAAATCGGGCTGTAGCGTACTGAAATTATTTTATACCGAGCAGACATATTTCCAGGCACTATATTGACTGTCGTTCCATTGTGACATAAGCTAGATACCTACATGCAGTCCTGGATTTACAACATTCCCAGATGATTCCTTGAGCTGCTGTAATGATCCTAAGTACTGGGTCAGGTATGCCTAAGCAAACAGTGCAGACCCAGAACAGACTGCTCTGGAAGGAGCAGTCTGATCAGGGTATACACTGCCATTCCATCTGCACTTTTTGGACTCCTTGCTGGACCATGAACAAATTTGTTAAATTTTTAGGAGAAATACAGCAAGTCCTCAAGGTGTCTGAATATTTAGGATTTTTACAGTAATTATCTTGTCCATTTTACTCTGTATTTGTAAGTTGTCTCTCTCAACAGTCTTATCACAATTTATTGCATTTTCTTATCCTATATTTTCTCTCTACTGTGCTGAAACAGATGAGACAGCCATTTGTCCCAACACAACCCTTATCCTGTTGAATAGATTAATTTAGCCTCACTGGCCCCCGCCCATTGGGGCTTGAAGAAATAATTGGGCTGCATGATGCTTCCACGCAGAGCTGAAGCCGACCGCACAGGAGTACTGGTAAACTGCTCAGAGGTTCTAAGCCTGGCCAGGTAAACCGGTGCGAGTTGGACCGTCCATGTGTATAAACCCTTTTGGTTTCATTGGGTGGCAGGGCTTGAGATGTCATTTCATCTCAATGTCGGGTAAAAGTCCCACAAAATTGGAAGCAATGTCTCTAAAATGACCTATACAGTGTGGACGGGGATGTTAAACCTCAAAACAAACAAACAAAATTTAGCCTCATCCATTTCTGATTAATAACCAATTAAATTACTAGATATATTGTTTCATACAAATGACCTTTATAGTGTTGATGGGGACATAAAACATCAATTCATACAACAAACAAACAAAGTGACCTAATAAGCTAATAAGGAATGTCTTGTATTTCTTCAGCTTAACCCCATCGCACCCCATTTTTGACTTTGAACCAATCAGATAACTTGATGTAATTTATTCCTACAAATTCATAAATTGAATGTCAAACAGTGTAGATCCTTATCAGATGGCTTCTGTCTTCAGAAGCCATCTGATCTGGATCTACACTGTTTGCCAAGATAGGGGTTGTCGTGAACAGTATGATAAGAGTTAACCCCATCGCATGAAGATACCATGGAATGAACACCCCTAAACCCCACTTAATGTAAACTGCAGTTAAAGTGGGGGGGGGGGGTATACATTATGTTACTTATTTCTTGTCCAAGACATAGGTTGTGGGTACTCGTTAGAACCGCCTCAATGATTGAGGTATTTCTAACGATGTTTGCAGTATAAATAAGAAAAATATTATGGATTTTCATCAGAAATGTAGCCATTTTGGAGATGTGAAAAAATGCACTATATCGCACGGGAGTGTTATGAAAAAATGCACTATGTCACACGGCTATGTTATCGTAATGCTGTTTATATAAACTTTATTGAAACCTGAAGATTTTATGTCATTAGTACATGACTTGCAGACAAAATTTTCAATGTATTTTTTTCTCATTTTCAGAGAAAATAAGGCTTGACATTACATGCTCAGCAAATGTTTTTTTTTTTGTTTGATTTGAGGTCTAACATCCCCATCAACACTATAAAGGTCATTTTGGAGACGTTGCTTCCAATTTTGTGGGACTTTTACCCAACAATGCGATGAAATGACATCTCAAGCCCTGCCGCCCAATGAAATCAATAGGGTTTATAAGCATGGACGGTCCGACTCCCACCGCTTTGCCTGGGCAGGCTTAGGGCCTCAAAGCGGTTTACCAATACTCGTGTGCGTCGGATTCAGCTCTGCATGGAAGCACCATGCAGCCCATTTATTTCTTCAAGCCTGGATGGGTGGAGGCCGATGGGTTAACTGCTCTAGAATTTCTGTGAGCACTTGAAAAGTTAAAATTTATGTCAGATAACAAGTGTTTGTCAAATTTGATGATGCGTAAGATGATAAAGAGGAATTTAGTCATTTTGCTTTTCACTTACACCAGGTAATTTAATTATATTTAGTATAGACCAAACTACCTGGGACTAAGTTTGACAAAAATTTGAAAAGATGAAAGAAAATACTACATAAAAGACTACGATAACTTTGTTTAGGTAGTGCCACATGACAAGGAAACTTGGGCGTGGCTCAGAACAGTCCGCCCCTCTGTTTAGTTTGATCAGCCCTTTTGAAGTCTGCATGATGCTCCGCGGACACCCAGATTTTCTACCAATTAACCCATTTTGTACCAGAAACCCCAAAAGGGGTACCTTCGCAAACAGTGCAGGCCCAGATGAAACGCCGCAGAACGCGGCGTTTCATCAGGGCCTACACTGTTTGCAGGAAGTTCAGCCATTTTCCAAATCAATTTTGAAGATACCACAATCTGTCACCCCTAAATTTTGAAATGGACTCCTGCTATATATAAGGAGGAAGAACAAAAAGGGTTTATCTATAGTGTCAGTCAGAGAGCTTTTCACTTGCTGGGGCACTACATATACAGGGTGGATTTCACTAAGGAAAGTGTAAAATCATGTCATTTTGTCCCATTTACCGACAAAAAAAATACTTCAATATATTTTAGAAACATTAATCTGCTCGTAATCTGTTACCATACCACAATGATCCTAAGTATTGGGACAGATAGGCCTAAGCAAACAAGTGAAGAACCAGATCAGACTGCTCCTGAATGAGCAGTCTGATCAGGGTATACACTGGTTGCCATTCTGTCTGTACTTTTTGAACTCCTTGCTGGATCATGGGACAAATTAGTAAAAAATTTAGAAGAAGTCCTTAAGTTGTCGAACTTTTTCAGATTTTTACGGTGCAGTTGTTAAATTTAACCCTTATCTTGCTGAATATTCATTTAAGCGAAACCCATTTCTGTCTATCCAACCAATCAAATTACTTGATGTAATTTATTGCTACAAATTCATAAACTGAATGCCAAACAGTGTGGATCC
Source organism: Lucinisca nassula (assembly GCA_963580285.1). Taxonomy (NCBI): domain Eukaryota; kingdom Metazoa; phylum Mollusca; class Bivalvia; order Lucinida; family Lucinidae; genus Lucinisca; species Lucinisca nassula. The sequence continues at coordinate 197,424,199 of OY757011.1, read as the reverse complement.
TGATCAGATGGCTTCAGAAGCCATCTGATCTGGATCTACACTGTTTGCAAAGATAGGGGTTGTCGCGAACAGCAAGATAAGGGTTAAATGTAACCATGAATTTTTTTTTAAACTTTTATGATTCAGTATGGCAAATATAGTGATCTCGTTTAGGTTTTACGTCCCCATCAACACTCTAGGTCATGCTTCTGATTAGTGGGACTTTCGCGCATCGGGCCTTGAAGAAATTGATGGACTGCATGATGCTTCCACGCAGAGCTGAAACCGACAGCACACGAGTACATGTACAGGTAAACCGCTTAGAGGATCTAAGCCTGCCCAGGCAAAGCTATGTGAGTCGGACCATCCATGCTTATAAAACCTATTGGTTTCATTGGGCAACAGGGCTTGAGATGTCATTTCATCTCAATGTAGGGTAAAAGTCCCACAAAATTGGAAGCAGCGTCTCCAAAATGACCTATACAGTGTTGACAGGGACATTAAACCTGAAATCATACAAACAAATTGTGCGACTTTTACCAGACACTGAGATGAAGTGACATCTTTAGACATATCGACCTAAGAAACTGCTATGGTTTAAGGAAAGGTCCAAACCACACCACTTTTTCTGAGCAGACTTACTCAAATTCGGTTGGTTCCAGCTCTTCATGGAAGTATACCATGCAGCACAGTCTATTTTTTCAAGCCCCAATGGCGGGGGTGCACAGAGATCTTATTAAAGCACTACTTATATAAATTTTTTTTCGATCCGCATGACTGTATATTGGACAAGTCCATTTATCATATAAAGGGTTGTCAGGCCTATTTTTGGTTTTTATTCTGATTTTGACGTAAAATTCTGTTAACAAACAGTGCAGGCCCCGATCAGATCTGGGCCTGCACTGTTTGCCAAGGTACCCCTTTAGGGGTGTTCCCCGCATGCAATGGGTTAAGAAGGTGCATATACCCCACCCTCTACAGGTACACAAAATATTTCAAATGCCATTGACTTGGAATACTGTATTCCTTCCATTTAGCGCCCCGGGCGCTTAAAAATTGTAAAAAAGGGGGTGCTTATTAAAGACCAAAAACTTACCAGAACGGAGGGTTTAAAACCCATCACACGTAGTTTGGAGGAATCATGACATGTAAAGTACCAAGTGGTCAACACAGACAATAATAGACCCATGTATACACAAATACACCTGAAAATATCATAGACATAAGTGTACCTTTTCTGGCAATTAGTGATCACTTTCCTGTATGTATTACCAGAAAACTGTCAAGATCGTTTAATAAGGGACCAGTGCATAAATTCATTAGCTACAGAGACGCAAAAAATTTTAGTGAGACAAACTTCCTTTATGATTTGGAAAACCAACCTTGGTCAGTGATAGATATTTTTGATGATGCCAGTGATGCACTAGATTTTTTCACAAGCATTTTCAGCTCTGTTCTTTCAAATCATGCACCAAAAAAGCAACGCCGTGTAAAAAAGCAAAAACAACCAAACTGGGTGACAAATGACATATTACAGGCTAGGAAAATAAGAGATCAATTCAAAAAATCTTCTAATACTCTTCAATACAATATTTGGCGAAACAAAGTAAAAAGCTTGATAAAGAAATCAAAAACCCAAGTCTGTTCAAACTCTGTTAGCAGCTCAACAAATCCAAAAGATCTCTGGCACACTCTAAATGATATCACTGGCAAAGGCGCCAAAACGCTCACCAATTTTATCAATGATAGTGATGGAAATCCAATCTTAGATCCAGAAAATGCTGCAAATACCTTTAATGAGTATTTCACAACGCAGCATAAATCAGTCCGGTCTGAAACACAAATAAGATCTGATGGCAACATTGACATATACAATATTGAAATGCACTATAGTCAAAACTTACAGGATGCGTCAGAATTTTGTATCGCTGAAGTCAATGAATCCTTCATTTTGAGGCAACTCCAAAATCTCCAAGTTAACAAAGCCACAGGTGTAGACGATATTAGTGCAAAGTTTCTTAAAATGTCAGCATCAATTATATGTAAGCCACTTACCCAAATTTTAAACTTGAGTATCAAATCAAACTCATATCCAGACTTGCTGAAAAGGGCAAAAGTTTCTCCAATCTTCAAAAGAGGCAGCAAGGCTGATATCAACAACTACAGGCCTATCTCTGTTTTGCCCTTAATCAATTCAATCTTTGAACGCCATGTGAGCAACTGTATAACCAATTACTTAGAAACTAATAAATTTCTATATAGAAATCAGTCTGGCTTTAGGAAATCACATTCATGTCAAACAGCCCTGACAAAGATTGTGGATAACTGGTTGAATGCATTAAATACAGGCGAAACAGTGGGTACAGTTTTCCTTGACCTATCAAAAGCCTTTGATTTAGTGAACCACAAACTGTTGCTTCACAAGTTGGCTGCATACAAATTTAGCCAGAGCTCTTTGACATGGTTTAAATCTTATCTGACAAACAGGACACAACAAGTACACATCTCTGGTAAACTTTCAGCCCCTAAACCAATATCTGCAGGTGTACCTCAGGGATCGGTTCTTGGACCCCTTCTTTTTCTTCTATATGTTAACGATCTTCCCCTGTCCATTAAATGCTGTGCTTTGGACTTATTTGCTGATGATGCTACACTGTTTTCTTCTGATCCCTCCATTCTTCAACTTACAAACCGTTTAAACACAGATCTGGAAAACTTTCTAGAATGGTGTGAAAGAAACGAAATGATTGCTAATATTCTCAAGACAAAAGCTATGTTTATATCCTCAAGAGCTATAGTAAACAAAATTAATGAGAATCCCCCAGATCTCAAACTCTCACAAGAGAAAGTACAAATTTCACAAAATGAAAAACTTTTAGGGGTATATATAGACAGCAAACTATCCTGGTCACAACAAGTTGAAACCACTATTAAGAAATGCAACTCCTTACTCTTCCTGCTTAACAGAATAAAATGCTATTTGCCCATACCCATCAGAAAATTATTCTTTAATGCATACGTTCTTCCTCATATTGATTACTGTTGCACTGTATGGGGCAACCTCAATAATACACTCACAAACACTATGGTTAAATTTCAGAAAAGGGCAGCAAGAATTATTCTAGATAAAGATATGGAAACCCCATCCTCAGAACTATTTTCAGAGCTTAGATGGATGAGGTTTCCAGACAGAGTTACCTATCAAAAAGCAATACTAATGTATAAAACGTTAAATGACCAAGCACCACCCTATCTCAAAGAAATTCATCATTACACATCTGAGATCCACCAAAGGCCACTCAGGTCAACAACGGCAAATTTGCTTTATGTGCCAAAACCGAACATAGAACTCTTTAGAAATTCAATAGCATATTCTGGATCTAAGATATGGAATGATATACCTGAAGATGTTAAACAGAGTGCATCTCTGCCACAATTCAAGTCAAGGTATCTTCAGTGGTTTCATTCACAAAACGGAACTTAACTTTTACTATAGGAGCCTTCTACCAGCATTTATTTATTTGAGTGAAAGTGTAATGTACATATGCATGAACGAGTGTGCTTTGAGTGTGTGATATCTGTCTATTTTTCATGTAATCTGTGTATATCGTTAATTTGTATGTTGTATAAAAGAGGACCCCAGGGAAGATTGGAGCAAATCCAACTGGGCTTTCTCTATAAATAAAGACATTATTATTATTATTATTATTATTACAATGGGTGTTAGAAATACCTTGCATCATCTGAGATACAATTAACAGCAGAAAAGGCTAATCTTTACTTTAGGTAAGCCAAAATATTTTTTCCTCTGACAGCAGTTAGGGTTTGCTTATAGAAGCAGGGGCGCTGAATGGGAGGAATATGGTATGTCTTAATTATCCTGGCTGTATGGAGAGTTGACTCTGCGGAATGTTGCAAAACTTTGGGTTTGGTGGGCAGGTTGGATGTTTGCATGTTTCTATTTGCTGCAGTTTTAACATAATTTAGTAACATTTGTCTGAAGAAGACATACACCACAACCTCTTTATAACACTGTCATAGAGTTTAATACATAACAAAATATATAGATTATATTGAAAAAATGACCTTTTATTTTCTTGAAACTGTGTATATCCAACATAATGAAGTTTGTCAACACCGAATAATGAACAATAATGTAAAGAAGTAGAGCAGCTGATGTGCATCGGGTTGCTACTCGTAATCGGTTGCAGTATGTGAGATAGTGAATGAAAGACTGGTATTAATGCTTGTCCATGTAAATTTCTGTATATGTATTCTGTAGTTAGTGAGGGCCTCATGGAAGAGTAGTTGTTGCTAAATGTGTCACCCTCTTGAAACAAAGTCTATTATTATTATTATTATCACTCTTGTTGAGTCATTTTATCTCAATGACGGGTAAAAGTCCCACAAAATTGGAAGCAACGTCTCCAAAATGACCTTTACAGTGTTGACGGGGATGTTAAACCTCAAATCAAACAAACAATCTAATCAACTCTTAATCCGCAACTAACAGATAGCATTTATGGATGTTTTTTGTTCTTTTTTTCTATTATTTTTTTCAGAGAAAATAAAGCAAAATGATTTTAAAAAAATCAGATAATTAATTGTCTATTCCAGAATTTTATGTAGCAGTTTAACCCTCGAGATGCTGAGAAAAACTACATCTGAAAATGTTGTCTGCTTATGTTGTCCGCTAATTGTTTTGCAAACTTTTTATTAATATTTTTGAATACAGGCAAACAGTGTGGGCCCAAATCAGACTGCTACAGTCTGAGTTGGGTCCACACTGTTTGAGCAGTCTGAGGTGGGTCCACACAGTTCACACAAAATGACTTTTAAAGTAACCAGCAGACGTCAAAGCAGAAGACAATTGCTGTGATTGGCATTTTATAAAGGGTTACAGGACTGAGGAGGAAAATCTTTCCATTAACCATGAAAAAAACTGCATCTGAGAATGGCATCTGCTTATGTTATCTGCTGAATTTTTCTGACAAACTTTTCAAACAACTTTTTGCATACAGGCCAACAGTGTGGACCCTGATCAGACCGCTCTTGGAGGAGCAGTCTCATCTGGAGCCACACTGATGCAAAAATGAATTTGTAAATAATACCAGCAGACATCAATATGATGGACACATACTAGTTGCCTCCCCTGAAAGTACATTCAGTCACCCTAACCCTTGCACCCCTGAGTTCTGAAATGGATTCTTAATTCCAACTTTGATTTTCGATACATCAGCCATATGTGGCTGCAAATAGGAAGTTCACACATTACGATAACACACCCGTGCGACATAGTGCATTTTTTCACATCTCCACAACGTCTACTTTTCGGATGATAATCCATGATATTTTTCTTATAAATACTGCAAACATAGGTTGTGGGTGCTCATTAGAACCGCCTCACTGAGGCGGTTCTAACGAGCACCCACAACCTATGTCTTGGAGTAAAAATAAGAAAAATAATGTTTACCCCCGTAAACCCCAGTTTTCTCTTTACAAAATGGGGTGTAAGGGGGTGTTCATTTCACGGACTTGTTCACGTGATGATATGCCACCTAGACAGAATGGCAAACAGTGTAGATCCTGATGAGACATCTCATTGTGAGCCGTCTCTTCAGGATCTACAACAGTATTATTTGCATAAGTCATATATAATCTTGTTCTAAAGGGCTTGGATCACATCTGATTAACTAACGGCTTGAAATAAGTGAAATTATCTTGAAAGGGCCGTATAACCTAACCAAAAAAGAGGGGTGAAGGGGTTAGTCTGTGTATGGTTGGAGATCTTCATCAGACATATTGGGATTTAAACAAACTTTCTATGTACATTTTTATGTACAAAAAGATCAAGAGATTTTTTTTCTTAAAACTTTGATCTCGGGACCACATAGGAAGATTGCGAAAACCATGCAGTGAAAAATTTGGATTTTTGCTTAAAATGAGTTTTCAAAGGCCAGTGTCAAGCATGCTGGGTAATTAATTCACTTTGGAGACATAGCTCCAGATAAGAATGTGTTTTGTGGATAATTTGGGATAATTTTCATTATTTTTCACTGAAACCATACCTTGTGGGTACTCGTTAGAATAGCCTCGATGAGGGGATTCTAACGAGTACCCACAATATATTTTATTATGGAAAAATATGAAAAATTATCCCCCTTATCTAGATATACACGAGAGGCATACCTGCTAAGATATGCATATTTTTGTGCTGGTTTACAGGTAGGATAAATACCTAAGTAAACCAGTAACACTGAGTCATTGATAAAAAGTTCATCCCGCGCATTATTCACTTTGTGATTTTTGAGCAATTGTCCTTTAATAAATCAATAAATCCTGTCTGATATGTGGTTGTTTAAACAACCATCAAATATACACTGATTTATTCAATTTGTATGGAGTGTGTTATGTTTATATATTAGCCTTATTTCAAACTGTGGCCTTAACTTATCTACTTAAAATCATTGTATCTCCTTTCACATTGTAGAATATTCAATATTTATTACTGAAGGCAGTTATTGTTTGATCCTGCAGGTCCCTATCATAAGGGTAAATATAAAAACAAAATCAGGATGCCAAACTATTAAAGATGTGTTGTAGATCTAAAAGATTTTGAGTGTATACGGTACGTAATGCTCCTAAGTATTTGGCAGACAGACGTAAGCAAACAGAAGCAGTCTGATCTGAGTCTGCACTTTTTGCTTAGGTCTGTCTGTACGAATATTGAGAGGTTGTAGACACAGCATTCTTGTAAGATTCTTCTCCCTTGATCCACCATATTGGAAACACCAGACAAGTATTTGTGCACAAATTTATTCAATTTTGACCAACTGTCCCTCAGTGATAAAAACTCTGTTAACATTGTTAATATGTGATTGTTATTGTTCTGAAGGGTCACAAGAATAAAATTATCAAGTTTTAGTCATAATTTTCCAAGGGACAAGAAAGTTATTTACAAGGAAAGTACAGTAAAACTTTGATGGCTCGAACTCCGATGGCTTGTTTACTATGGATGAGTCGAACCCATTCTTGAGTCCGCAGGGAGTTCCTCCAAATACGATATAGGGGTAATTTACGAAGATTTTCTTCATTTATCTTGCAAATGTATGCTGTGTGTACTCATTAGAATTGCCTCGATGAGGCGATTCTAATGAGTACACACAACGTACATTTATAATACAGAACGCCGAAAATATATCCACAATTATCTCCATTATGCCTCCTGGTATGGCACTAATAGTATCCCTCTGTGGCTCGAACTACCGATGTCTCGAACAAATTTTCATGGTCCCAAAGTGGTTCGAGCCATCGAAGTTCGACATTAAAGTTCTGTTGGAAATGAGCATTGGTGTCTCCAGCAGGAAGATAATTGTATGTGTGTGACGTCATCTGCAAACTCTCAATACTTAGGATCATTTCGTATCATCAGATGTATAATCATGACTAAAAATAGGCTTATATTAAATTTGAACTGTAAATGCAAATTTTTTGACCACAATTATTTCTGTTTTTCAGTGGAGCCCAATACCTAACTGCTAATGTGTGGTACTAACCCAATGGTGGGCAGCGGCCGTGAGCCCGTCCAGTTGAGGTCAGCAGGATGACAAATCATATGGACAGACATATACAACAGACCAATGATAGACTAGTCTGTATAAAACAGGTATGTATATCTGTACACGTAATTTCCTTTCAGGATCAGGATATCTTCTGTACTATTATTCTGTCCCTTCCACTGATTCAAAAAGGGCACACAGTTGTCAGTTTCAAGCAAAAGAATGTGCACTGTACTGGTTAACCACTAGGCTAACTGGCCTGCTTCATATTACCTACAGATTAGGATATTAACCCTTATCTTGCTGTTCACCACAACCACTATCTTTGCAAACAGTGTAGATCCAGTTCTTCAGAAGCCATCTGATCAGGATCTACACTGGCATTCAGTTTACGAATTTGTAGCAATAAATTACATCAAGTAACTTGATTGGTTGATATAACGAAATGGGTGTGGCTTAGATGAATATTCAGCAAGATAAGGGCTAAACTCCCAGGGGACTGAATATTCGTTCAGCAGTGATAACTCTAAAACAGTTTTTAGTCTCATAAGTGAGGTCTTCCTTCTATTGAAGGAAAGAATTTTCTCCTTGGTGAGAAAATTCTTTCCTTTGACAGTAGGGTGTCAAAAATATTTTAAATTTGTCTCCCTTAGAATAAGGGACTCTGGCTCTTAACCTATTTTGTACTAATAATAATAAATAATAATAATAATAGACTTTATTTTACGAGGGTAACACAATTAGTACAATAACTAATCTCCCTTGTGGCCCTCAATATTTACAAATTATACAACAAATGGAGAAGTATTAGATGCGAAGATTTAAGACAATGATCGTTCTCTCTGCCATTCACAATGTTAACACTCACACACATATAACAATTGATTGAATAGACAAATTAATGGACAAAAAAAAAAGTTATAGCATGAAGATAGGCATATCAAAAATGAATGAACAAATGAAATATGTACAAATATAAACAATTATAACAAAATGTTATGGTTGTAAAGTCAGGGTAAAATGGGTTAAAATTGCAGGGTTAGTCTTTCATCCATTTGATACATCTTGAATGAAAAGATTCAAGAGAAGGAGCACTTTTAACATTGGGATCAAGGCAGCCCCAAATAACTGGACCCGAAAATGCCAAACTGCCTTTATATAATCCTGTCCGTGGCTTTGGCAGCAAAAAGTTGTCTGCAGTCATTGAACGTAAAACAAGGGAGTCATGAGCATTAGTCTGAGCTGGCCTTTTCGAGAACATTTCATTTATGTATTCTGGAGTTATTCCATTTGAAATCTTATACATGAACTTGGCTTTCCTGAAAAAGACTCTTTCAGACAAAGTCAAAATTTTTAAATCATTCATAGACTGGTAAACATTATCTACATTATAGTCCAGAATGATTCTACATGCACGTTTTTGAAGCTTTTCTATTTTCATTAAGTTTGTTTTAGTTGTGCTTCCCCAGACAATATTAGCATAGTCAAGGTGTGGTTGGATGTAGCTTTTGTAATAAATAACTCTGTGTTCTCTAGACAAATAACCCTTTATTTTAGAGAGCAGCCAAATATTTTTAGCCATCTTTTTGGCAACTTTGCTAACTTGTTCCCCCCATGACAAATTATTGTCAATTTGTACTCCTAAAACTTTATCGCTGGTAACAGTAAGCAATTGTACATTATTCAAAGATAAACTTAGATTTCCGTCAATTCTGTTTCTTTTCTGTCTTGTAGTAACCAGCATAGATTTTGTCTTATCTATGTTGATGACCATTCCATTTTGTTTGCACCATGAGGCTAAGTCTAAAATAGCTGTTTGCAGTTTCATTTCAATGTCTTCCTTTGATTTATTGATTTCATAGAGAGTTGCATCATCTGCGTACAGGTCAGTCATTGCCCTAGTATATAATGGAAGGTCATTAATAAAGAGAAGAAACAGAAGTGGCCCTAAGATAGATCCTTGAGGCACTCCATATTTAACTGTTTCTTGTTCTGAGAATGTGTTTTTAAAACATACTTTTTGTGACCTCGTTGTCAGATAAGATTTAAACCAATTTAGAGAAATCTGATTTACTTTGTAAATTTCTAACTTTTTCAGCAAAATGTTGTGATCAACCAGATCAAAAGCTTTCCTAAAATCTACAAAAACAACCCCTACTAATTCACCCTTATCTAGAGCCCTTAACCATTTTTCAACCATGTGAAGTAGTGCAGTTTCACATGAATGGTTAGATCTGAAGCCGGACTGTGTAGTGTGCAAAACTTTGTATTGTTCCAAGAAACTAAATAACTGAATGTGATCTTCCACCTTATATATAGCAGGTGTCCAGGTGCAAACGCACCCCACTGTTTTTGAAAATCATCCCAATTTCCCACTCTGCACAATACCTGAAATTTTGCAAACCCCCCCCCCCCCCCCCCTTTACAAAGTCTGCCTGTATATATAAAAAGATGGTTCTCCGTGGCTTTGTGGGTTTGAGCACTGACTTTTAATCATTAACTGTGGTTTGAGCCTCGACAGGTTGTTTTCCAGTTAATGATCAGCTTGAAATAAGTGACCCCTCCCTCCACAATGTATACTCTGCTTTTACATTAGTCAGCTTGTTTGGTTCATTGACTGGAAGTAGTGAATGAATAAATAATTAAAACAGTTTCGCTACTTTGGCTGTAATTAGAAGCATTTTAATAGTTGATTACAACATCAGCTTGACAGGTTGATGGATATAATTCTGTTCATATACAAAATAAACAGGTTTTGCTTGCCATAAACAGAATTTTTATTAAGTGATACTCCTGAAGCCAAGATCAGAAGCCGCAGAAGGCAGGTACTTCTTGTCATCTAAGGTTGTTTTGGGTTGATTATTTGTTAGTTGACATAATGTTTATAATACAGATGGCCATTAACTGCTATTGTCCATGTGATTATTACTCAGCCTAATAAAATTAACCCATTGTATGCTACATTGCTATATATTGGGCAGGTCAATTGGCCTTATAAGGGCCATATAAGGGGTGTAAGGCCTATTTTTTGTTTTCATTCTATTTTAGATGGAAAATTCTGTTAGCAAATAGTGTATGCCCTGATCAGATGCCACGTTTTGTTGCATCTGATCTGAGCCTGCACTGTTTGCCAAGGTACCCGATTAGGGGTTTCCCGCATGCAATGGGTTAAAGTTCCAAAATGCGGAGTTTGATGCCACAGAAGATGATTAACCCTTTTTGTACCTAATGGAATCTTCCTTCTTATAAATAGCGGGAGTCCATTCCAAAATGAAGGGGTGTCAGGTTGTTTTTTCTTCAAAATTTATTTGGAAAATGGCTGAACTTTTTGCAAACAGTGTAGGCCCTGATCAGATGCCACATTCTGCAGCATCTGATCTGGGCCGGCACCCATTGCAAATTACCCGTTTTGGGGTTTCTGGTACAAAATGGGTTAAAATTAGAACACATGGATTAAACTATAAGTAGTGTAATCAAAGCCCTGACAGAGCAAGAACTTATAGGTTGATTTTCTCTTGGGGTAGGCTAAAAAATGATCTTGAACAGGGATTTAGTCTGTTTCATTTACGCCTTAAAGTCCTGTTATGTATGCCAACAGTGGCGTGCCTCCGTGGCCTAGTGGATAAGAGCGCTGACTTATTCATTATATCTATCACCGCTGTGGTTCGAGCCTGGAGACCCCAAGTTCTGCAACGGCAGGTCAGGTGGTTTTTCTCTGGGTACTCCGGTTTTCATCCACCTGATTAAAGATCAACTCAATATGAGTGAAATAATCTTGAAAGGGCTGTAAAAACCAAAACCAAAAAAAAAATGCCAACAGTGTAGACCTGCGTCATCTGATCTGGGTCAAGCTGTTTACCCAAGTCCCAGCATACATGCCAAGTCAGTGTTTTACAATAGGCTTTTTTTTACACGGCACTCTGACATCATTATGACAAGAAGTGTAAATCTTTTTTCTTCAGAAGCCATCTGATCTAGATCTACACTGTTTGTCATTAATACTGTTTGTGAATTAACACTTGTCCTGCTGAGCCCGGATATGCCTTATTTTCCAAACAATGAAGATCCAGATCAGATGGCTTCTGACGAAGCCATCTGATCAGGATCTACATTGTTTGCCATTCAGATTGTGGATTTGTTGTAATAATTTGCATCAAGTAATCTGATTGGTTGATAATCGGTAGTGGGTGTGGCATATATGAATATTCAGCAGGACAAGGGTTAACAAATACATTGCCATTTGATTGGTTGATAGTCACAAATGGTTGTGCCCTATAAATAATTTATTCAGCAGGATACTGTTTGATCACGTTCAGAGGGTTAAGGGTTAGAACATGGCATATAGAAAAAGGAAACTATAATACTAATTTAGCTCATATATGCCAAGTGTCCACACTCCCGCCCATCTGGGCTTGAAGAAATAGATGCCTGCATGATGCTTCCCTGCAGAGTTGAAACCGACCACACGTACACGAGTATTAGTAAACCATATAGGAGATATAAGCCTGCCCAGGCAAAGTGGTGCGAGTCGGTCAATCCATGATTATAAACCCTTTTGGTTTCAATGGATGACAGGGCTTGAGATGTCATTTCATCTCAATGTCTGGAAAAAGTCCCACAAAATTGGAAGCAACATCTCTAAAATGACCTAAAATGTTGACAGGGACGTTAAACTTCAAATCAAACAAACTAACAATATGCCAAGTGTCCCAAATACCGTGATAATCCTAAAAATTAGGACACCTTGAGGACTTGCTGTTTGCCTAAAATTTTAACAAAATTGGTTTCATGATCCAGCAATTTAAGTAGTCCAAAAGGTACAGATGGAATGACAAATAGTGAAGCCTCATATCAGACTGGACCTGATCTGGGTCTTCAATGTTTGCTTAGGCCTATCTGTCCCAATACTTACTGTATGGAGCATTTCAGTATGGAGTATTGGCAAACAGTGCAGACCCTGACCAGGTTGTGTAATGTCTGATCAGGGTCTACAGCATTATTTTGTTTGAAAAAGATAAATCAAATCTGACATCCCTGAAAATGGAAATGGATCATTCTGAAGTTATAAAATGGAAGATTCTTTTTGTAAGGTGTTAATTTTCAATCTTCTTCCTGGACAGTTAGCCGCGGGTTTTCCTGTATTGTTTGTTTGGTTTGTGGTTTAACATCCCTGTCAACACTGTATAGGTCATTTGGAGACGTTGCTTCCAATTTTGTGGGACTTTTACCGGACATTGAGATGAAATGACATCTCAAGCCCTGTCGGCAAATTAAACCATTAGAGTTAAAAGCATGGACGGTCCGACTCGCCTCGGTTTGCCTGGGCAGAATTAGATCCTCTTAAGTGGTTTACCAGTACATGTGTGTGGTCCGTTTCAGCTCTGCATGGGAGCATCATGCAGCCCATCTATTTCTTCAAGCCCCGATGGGCGGGGGCCTGGGTTTTCCTGTATGGAAACTTGCATAGGCATGCTTCATTTGCAGCCTGAGTCTGAAGGCAAAAATTGCGCGGCCCCAAAAGAGAGCACCATTGACCTACTTTCTGCTCTTGCACAGTAGAGAAATCGCGATCTGCAGCCAAATTGGCACTGATTACTCTACATTTTTGGCTCAATTAAGACCTGGCCTAAAAAGGTAGTGCTACACTTTCCTCGGTTGGGCACAGGCAGTCCAATGCGATTGACTCTTATTGGACAAACTGCTGCGATTCGCATCCTAGAAGCAAATAACTTATGTCTCGCTGTAGAGCAATGGAGTTCTGTCCGTTCAACCCTGGCAGACGTAAAATGCCTAAACTTGAACAAACGAAAGTCTTAAATGATAATTGTGTCATTGGTGTAAAGCATTAACAGTAATTTGTAAGGGTATCTGATCGGGATCTGTACTAGTTTTATGGTAAGGGTCAATCCACTGTGCCTAATGGTGGACCCTTCCATTGTAAGATGTGAGACAAATTCATCTGTTATTTAAGGGTTGGGTCTAGTTTTTTTTCCATTTTTATTCTTTTTCAGTGGAAAACCCTTGTACCACAATGTGTAGACCCTGATCAGGCAAAGCAATATATAGCAATCTGATCCACGGCCTGCTTTGCAAATGACCCATCTTAATGTTTCCCTGTAACAAATGGGTTAAAGAATATGTAGAAATTCTTTTCCTCTAAAAAAAAGAAGAACTTTTACTGATGCAGTTAACAACAATTTTAATTATGCTTTTGATAGATTTCACAGATATTCTCAGCTTTGAAATGCCTTTTATTACTCTTTTACTGTTGAAGAAATCTGCAAAATACAGTTTGTTTATAAATTAAAATGTGTTAGGTATTAGTGTTTATGTAATCTGCAGTTATGTACAAAGTTAAACTCATTTTGATTGATGGTAAAGTCTTTAGATGAGGTACTGTAAAATTCCGAAAAAATTGGACAGAAATAAAATGCAGAAGGCTCCTACATTTTGCAGTCTTTCTTCTCCCTGGAAGTTGTAAGGGTTCCAATTTGGTACTTCACCTCCAGACTTTCATGTACAAACATGTACACTCCATATTTTTCAGTTCTGTGGTGTATTTCTGCTTCAAAAGGATAACCCTTTTATAGAACATATTTGACTTCACTACTGCTGGTGTGTGGGAATGTGTGGCGGCGGTAAAACGTCTCCCTGCCCTACATCATAGTGTAGATTATATTTTCTTGTCCTTTGGGATCATTGATTCCATTGTGGAATTTTGAAAATATCTGAGGGTCACTGATGAGGCCTAATTGGCCGAAACTAGCTAGTCTGGCCCAGAAAACATGTACACTCCATATTTTTCAGTTCTGTGGTGTATTTCTGCTTCCATAGGATATCCCTTTTATAGAACATATTTCAGTTTAAGGCGAATGGATACTGTTGGTAGATTTTCTTTCCTAATTGCATGTGTCTGTTGCACAGTTACTAACTACAGAAGCTTCTTGCCTGATAATGTCCATTTGACTATCCCTGACCATGTAAGAAATCCTTGTAACACTTATTGTATTTCTTCTTCCTGTGACGTCATAGCGCTGTGTCAAAGTGTTGGTTATCTGTAAAATCTGGTCTGGTGTGATGGGTCATTGGCAAACAAGTTAGATCTCTATCCGATCAGGGTCTACACTAAAGGCTGTTTGCTTACAGTACAGGAGTTTAAGGGCTAAACCAATGGTCTAAGTTCCAATTCAGCTTACACAGAGAGAGTCGACCCACCATATGCTGTACTATTAGTGCTTTGATTTAAATGGTGACAGTTTCATTACTCAAGTTAGTTGAGTCTATCCAGAAAGGGGTTGGGTGGGGGGGGGGGGGGGGGGGCATTTTCTTAATCCTTTCACTCAAGAGTTTCTGATTGGACTCTTCCAGCCCATTCTTGTAGCTAGGTTTTATTTTGTCAAAATCATTTACAGCATGGCCAACAGTGCAGATCCAGATGAGATGGCTCATTATGAGTAATCTCATCTAGATCTACACTGGTTTCATAGCTATCTGTACTCTTTGGAAGGTTGAAGCGTTTAACCCTTATTCTGCTGAACAGGACTATCCCTACTTTTGAAAATATTGTAGGTACAGTTGAGATGTTTTCTGAAGAAGCAAACAAGCCGTCTGATCAGGATCTGCAGTGTTTGTCTTAAATGAAAACATTATATTAAGTAATTTGATCATTGGGTGTGGCTCAATTAACCCTTATCTTGCTGAATATTCAGTTAAGCCACACCCATTTCTGTCTATCAACCAATCAAATTACTTGATGTAATTTACTGCTACAAATTCATAAACTGAATGTCAAACAGTATAGATCCTGATCAGATGGCTTCTTCAGAAGCCATCTGATCTGGATCTACACTGTTTCCAAAGATAGGGGTTGTTGTGAACAGCATGATAAGAGTTAATTGATTCCGCAAGATAAGGGTAATAAAGGAATGACTTTGCTGCTCAGGAGTTAATGCCATTATGAGTAGATCCCTAACTGAGAAGGGAGACAAAACTGTTTTCACAAAAATGTTTTCCCCTAAAAATGTATTCATTCCCTTCGATGATTCAGTTTGGGTAAGGTTTCAGAACAGTTAGATAAATTACTGCACTCGGAAGACCCTGCCTGTGGCATTATGTCTGACAATGCTTATTCCATATGATTTGAGCTTAATTTAAGATTTTTGTGATGTAATGATGTGGAGCTTCTGCTAATCTCATCTATCACATTAGAGACATATTGCATCATTTCAGTTTGTATCAAGGTGAACAGAATTAACCCATCATGCTAACAAGTCTGTGTAATATTTAAGACACTCCTGCATGTAAACCCCACTTAAGGGGAATGGGAACACCTAGTACTTTTTCCGCCATATTTTTCAAAGGGAGACAACTTTCTGGACTTCCTGTTCACTTTTTTATATGAAAAGGGGGTCTACTCTTAAAGGAAAGAATTTGCTCCTTAGGCTTTTAAGAGTTGACCCCTATTGGCATGGGAGACAAAAATACTTTCGTAAGAGTTGCCTCCCATGAAGGTGTAACCATTTCCCTTAATATGTAGAAAACTGGGGTTTACAGGTGGTATATATGATGTTCTCAATGAGGCTGTTCTAACGAGCACCCACAGTAAGTTTGGAGTTCAAATAAGAAAAATGCAACAAATTTTCATGAGAAAAAATGAGCATTTAGGGGACTTGAACGAGTGCACTATGTTACAGGGATCAATCACACTTAGCAACAGCATTTTAACTACCACTTACCGGTACTTAAACACTCACTAACCCATTTCAGATTGGAAACCCCTAAAGGGGAACCCTGGCAAACACTTTTTTTTAGTTTGGTTAGCAGTTGTTGTTTTAGGGAGAAGCATTATCTTTGAGTTTGGGCATATCAGTTGGGCATATCAGTTGTAACTTGTTTTAGGTAGAATCATTTTCTTTTAGTGTTTGTGCATATCATTTATTGTTTTGTGGAGAATTGTTTGTTTGATTTGAGTTTTAATGTCCCCGTCAACACTGTAAAGGTCATTTTGGAGATGCTGCTTCCAATTTTGTGGGACTTTCACCCGACATTGAGATGAAATGACATCTCAAGCCCTGCAGCCATATGAAACCAATGGGGTTTATAAGCATGGACGGTCCGACTCGCACTGCTTTGCCTGGGCAGGCTTAGATCCTCTAATTGGTTTACCAGCACTCATGTGAGGATCGGTTTCAGCTCTGCATGGAAGCATCATGCAGCCCATCTGTATATTCAAGCCCTGATGGGTGGTGGCTGTGTTTTGGGGAGAAGCATTACCTTTGAGGTTGGGCATATCAGTTGTTGTTGTAGGGAGAAGCATTATCTTTGAGTTTGGGAATATCAATTGTTGTTGTAGGTAGAAGCTTGGACATCGGCTTAAAGACTCATCCGAAAGTCTGGAGAAGCCCGGGCAGGAAAATTATGTGATATTTTGTCTGGGTCATGTACCATTTTACTCAGACTGTATGATAAAAAGTTGCGCTATAAATAATTCTTTATGTAATCTTCAGCTTGGAATTCACCATTATCCAACTGCAGAAAACATGTGTAATTCATTACTATAATCTTAACTAAATTGTTGCTCAACATCCAATTGCTTTCAGACAGTATTTATACAAATCTCACATTTTTATAGACCTAAAATCCCGCTGAGTCAGATATATCTATTTAACAACAAAGAAAAGTTAACTGTGGAATCTGCCGATATGTAACATTTTTAACAGAAGATGCCAAGAAACTGTCAACAGTCGAATAAATTATAATGTAAGAAATATTGTAGTGCATTCTTACTAATTCTTTTCACTCCTACAGTAAAATACCTACATTAAGACCACCTTTGAGACTGTTCATAGTTGGTCTTACAAATATACAAATATTTACAACATTTACTGTTTTAACCCTTATCTTGCTGTTCACAACAACCCCTATCTTTGGAAACAGTGCAGATCCAGATCAGATGGCTTCTGAAGAAGCCATCTGATCAGGATCTACACTGTTTGGCATTTAGTGTACGAATTTGTAGCAATAAATTACATCAAGTAATTTGATTGGTTGATATAATGAAATGGGTGTGGCTTAGATGAATATTCAGCAAGATAAGGGTTAGAATGTTTTCAGTTTGCAAATTAGAATGAAAACATTTGCAAATTAGAATGAAAACATTATATCTTGTAATCTGATTGACTGATAGTCAGCAATGGGTGTGGCAAAATTAATTTAACCAGCAGGACAAGAGTTTAACAATGTGAAATGATACTTTTTCCAAATTTTTCTTCCATTTGAAGGGAGACAACAGTTACTGCCTTAACTTGCTTTACTATTGATTGGGTCCCTCAAAAAGGGAGACCACTATTAACCCATTCAGTACCAGAAACCCCTAAAGGGGTACCTTGGCAAACAGTGCAGGCCCAGATCAGACGCCTCAGAACATGACGTCTGATTAGGGCCCACGCTATTTGCAAAAAGTTTAGCTATTTTCCAAATTAATTTTGAAGAAAGCACAACCCGTCACCCCTAAATTTCGCAAAGACTGCTGCTTTAAATAAGGAGGAAGATTCCATTTGGTACAAAAAGGGTTAATAAGGGAAATTACCAGTAGAAGTATTATGTAGAAAGAGTTGTCTAGCCTGAAAGAGCATCTGGTCGACTGAATGGGTTATAAAATGCTTTAATTAAAATACTGAAATAATCAAAGAGCCAAGTAATGACACAATGGATAAGAGCAAATTATGTTTATTTTTCAATTGGAAGCTATGCATAATAAAAATTAAAAGCACTTTTATAAGAGGATTGGCTTTGAGATATCTTGCACCATTACACATGTGCTGATGTAAAATATTCGCAACGGGCCTCCGTGGCCTAGTGGATAAGAGCGCTGACTCTTAGTCATTAGGTCTCTCACCGCCGTAGGTTCGAGCCTCGCTCGGGCCACGTGTGAGACGCCAAGTTCTGCAACGGAAGGTCAGGTGGTTTTTCTCCGGGTACTCCGGTTTTCGCCCACCTCTGATTAACGATCGGCTCGATATGAGTTAAATAATCTTGAAAGGGCCGTAAAACCCAAACCAAAAAAAAAAAAAAATATTCGCAGTTTAACATCATTTTCTTTTACATATGATTGGGCCTGCTCTTAAAGTAAAGAATTCGCTCCTGAGGGGAGCAAATTCTTTCCTTAAAGAGTAGCCTCCTTCTCTGAAAAAGATGAATGCATTATGAAAACATATTGGTGTGACATATTTCTTAAATCTGTTCAAACTTTGATTAACATCATGTCAATCAAATGCCAGCCAGTGTCAATCAAATGCCAGCCAGGAATACATTCAAAACACTTGGTGATGTACACATTTCATTGCAGACTCCAGCACTGTCCAATCAAAATACATCTCAAATGTCAATCAGACCTAAAAATGGAAAAAAGGTGCTTGTCAAAATGAGACCAATCAATGTAAAATGTATATTGATGTCACACACATGCAGTTATCTTTTTTGCTGCACCTTGGAAAATTATAACTAAACCTTGATGATTTTATTCTTATGACACTTAAGCACAATAACAGCCACATCCTGCTGAGCCCTTGTCCTGCTGAGCCCGGATGTGCCTTATCTTTAAAAAAATGTAGATCCAGATCAGATGGCTTCTGAAGAAGCCATCTGATCAGGATCTACATTTTTTGTCATTCAGATTGGGAATTTGGTGCAATAATTTGCATCAATTAATCTGACTGGTCAAAAATTGATAGTGGGTGTGGCAGATTAAAATATTCAGCAGGACAAGGGTTAATGCCTTCAGTGTTTTTATCACTGATGAATTGTTGGTCAAAAATGAATGAATTTGTAAACAAAATCCTGTCTGGTGTCTCCAATATGGCGGATCAAGGGAGAAGACTCTTACAATAATGCTGTGTCTGCAACCTGTCAATTGCTTTATCCAGTTTTAACCCTTATCTTGCTGAATATTCAGTTTAGCCACACCCATTTCTGACTTTGAACCAATCAGTTTACTTCATGTAATTTATTCCTACAAATCCATAAACTTCATGTCAAACAGTGTAGATCCTGATCAGATGGCTTCTTCAGAAGCCATCTGATCTGGATCTACACTGTTTCCAAAGATAGGGGTTGTCGTGAACAGCATGATAAGAGTTAGAATTCTTTGATGAATGACATTGGCTTGTCAAATAGGTTGATGCAAAGAGATTAATTGAAAGGTACTTCACAGGAGACGGCCCCCGCCCATAGGGGCTTGAAGAAATATATGGGCTGCATGATGCTTTCATGCAGAGCTGAATCCGGCCCGCACACGAGTACTGTTAAACCGCTTAGAGGATCTAAGCCTGCCCAGGCAAAGCGGTGGGAGTCGGACTGTCCATGCAAATAAACCCTATTGGTTTCATTGGGCGACACGGCTTGATATGTCATTCCATCTCAATATCAGGTAAAAGTCCCACAAAACTGGAAGCAACGTCTCCAAAATGACCTTTACAGTGTTGACGGGGACGTTAAACCTCAAATCAAACAAACAAAACTTCATAGGAGTTTGAATAGATTTGGGTCCACAGATGTAGAGCATTCTTTTATATCCCAAAAATATATATATATATTTTTTTTTTTCTGATGAAATTTTTTTCATAATTTACTTATTATACACCAAAACCTAATAAGCAAAATGGGCCCCGTCAAGCGATTTTGGTACTTATCGCCTATGCGAGCAGCGAAGGTTCAGGCAAGCCTGCGCATCCGCGCAGTCTCGCCAGAACCTTTGCTGCTCGCTCATACAAGCAGTGAATCAAGAGGAACCTTCAGACAGAAAGTCATATCCCTGGCCCCTCTGAATGGCTGGGCATGTGCAGTTAAAATTTGGCATGGCAGAATGCTCGAAGACACAAATTCGCTTGGCGGGGCTCAAATAATGTTTACCCCTGAATCCCATGGCAGTGTTCTGTATATAAAGTGGGGTTCAGTACACAGACTTGTTAATATGTTTCTTAGATTTTCCTTTTTGTGCAGATTTTGGTGAGAAGGGCTTATTTTGACAGTGATAGGCATGGTCTTTTTGGCCTGCCTAGTTGGTCTACATCAGGTATAAAAAAGCCCACCCTTGTAGTTGATCTTGCATTATTATTAAACAGATTTTATGCAAATAGGTCATTAACTGTCATTTGAATTAAGTAAGTGGATACTATTATAATTACCTTGTTTAACAACATACATAAAACAGTGTCACAAAATATTTGCAACATTGTGAAATGTAAATATTACCCATTTTGTACTGAATGGAATCTTCCACTTTATATAAAACAGGTGTCAGTTTCAAAATGCAGTGGTGTTGGACTGAGTTCTTTTTAGAAATGTGTTTCTTTTGCCACCAGCAAAGGTCCTGATCAGATGTTGCAAAAATTTGGTATCTGATCTGGGCCTGCACTAGTTTTGATGTTTCCAGCTCTACCTTTGCAATTCAGCCCCCGCACATCGGGGCTTGAAGAACTAGATGGGCTGCATGATGCTTGCACGCAGAGCTGAAACTGACCACACACGAGTACTGGTAAACCGCTTAGAGCATTAAGCCTGCCCAGGCAAAGCAGTGCGAGTTGGACCGCCCATGCTTATAAACCCTATTGGTTTCATTGGTTGACAGGGCTTGAGATGTCATTTCATCTCAATGTTGGGTTAAAGTTCCACAAAATTGGAAGCAATATCTCCAAAATGACAGTGTTGATGGGGACGTTTAACCTCAAATCAAACAAACAAACAAATCTATCTTTGCAAACAGTGAAAATCCAGATCGGATGGCGAAGCCATCCGATCTGGATCTTCACTGTTATTCATTCAGAAATAAATAAAATCAAGTAATTTGATTGGTCGCTGTGGAAAAATTTATTTATTCAGCAGAACAAGTGTTAAGATCACTGAACAAGCAAATGTAGAAATGAGCTGGGGTATTACAATACCAGCAAGGCCCATGTTTGACAAGCAAAGGTTCAGGTCAGCCTGCACATACTTAGGAATCTGATCAACTCTGCTGTTACATGAGCATTATGACCCACCAACAACTAAGGTCTCTAATTCAAAGAGTGTCCAGAATGGGTAAACTCTGAGGCTGTGCTGAATCTTTACTGTACATGCAGTTTCTTCTTGGTTGAAATGTACCCATGTCTTGATCAGCTATTATTGACATAAATGGTGGTCAGAGTCTGCCCTGCTCTAGTTAAACATAGATTATTTTCTAACCTGTCTGTGATTAATGACAATGTCAACCTGTTGTCAAATATGACATGAAAGTTCATCTTCAACATTTAAGTCAACTTAAAAGTCTGCATTATGCAATGTATATCAAGAACTGGTTGTAAGTTTACTTATTATGTGAAAATTATGTTCTGTCATCTTGTTATCATAAACTTTGAACAGACAGACAGGATCCAGTTCTTGGACAATTTAGCCCCAATGAGCTGCCCAGAAAAAAACACTGTTTGCAAAAATGACTTGCAAAGTAACTAGCAGATGACACAGATGCCAGTTGTTGTGTCTGACATATTAACCCTTTTTGGACCCGAAATCCCTAAACGGGTACTTGGAAAACAGTGGAGGCCCAGATCTGATGCCGTGTCTGATCAGGGCCTCCACTGTTTGTTAAATGTTCAGTCATTTTCCAAATAAATTTTGATAAACCCCAAAATTTTGAAATGCACTCCTGCTATATATAAGGAGGAAGATTCCATTTGGTACAAAAAGGGTTAAGGGCTTAATACACACAGAAATCCAAAACACAAACAAAGAGATAGATGAAAAAGGAAGAGCAGAAGGCAAAGACAAACAAGGAGAAGAGATGAAGGAGTAGCAGGCAAAGAAGTTGTCACAAATTATACCCAGTACATTAAAATTCCTATATTAAGACCACCTTTGGGGCTGTTCAAAAGTCATCTTAAAGACCACTTTTGAACAGTCCCAAAGGTGGTTTTTCATTCGGAGACACTAGGTGTGGAAAACACAAAGAAAGAATAACAGAAGCCTTCTCAATATGCTTTTAAAAGCAGATTTAGTCTTAATATAGCAGAATTTTTTTGTATGTCTATAACAGACATAACTCTCATTATGCATGAATGACAGATCACCTTACATTTTTTCCTTGTTCATCACAAAGATTATCACTCTTGAAGGAAAATATTTTCTCCCTAAAGGCAAAGAATTGTCTCCTGTAAAAAAAATTCCTTTTAGGGAGCCAACTGTTTCCTGTAAGAGTGGTAACTATTCTGTAAGAAATACTATGGAGTGATATTTCTAGAATTTTCTTTGGTTTAGAGTATTTACCGTATATATTCGGACAGAAAGGCCTGAGAAAACTGTAAACTCGGATGAGACGCCAGAGAATGTGGCATCTTATAAGGGTCTACACTGTTTGGCACTCATCCAGCTATTTTTAGACTCAAGTAGTAAATTGTACTTGTTCAAATTTTAGACCAAATACAGTAAAATTCCGCTATTAAGACCACCTAAAATTAAGACTTATTCTGCTATTAAAAGCTTACTTAGTAGGTTTCAGTTATACTTTATTTGTGTTTTCTGCATACAGTGTCCTCTGGTCAGAGACCACCTTTGGGACTGTTCAAAAGTGGTCTTAAAGACCACTTTTGAACAGCCCCAAAGGTGATCTTAATATAGGAATTTTACTGTATTATTAGGAGTTGAAGTGTCCGAATATCAAGGGTAAAAATGTTACCGGTATATGGGACTCAGTCACTGCCAAATGATGACCCTTGGTTGACCTTGACCAATTTAACTGCAAGGTCAAATTTAATCACTTAGGCCTTATATTGACAAAAAGTCCAAACAGTGGACTTTTGTTATTCTAATGTAGTGTATGACTTCAAACTTGATATTATGCGATCATATAAATAAACTTTTATGTATACTAAAGGTCAAGGTCATTTACTGACTACTGACCGTTATCATAGTTTCCTCAGATTAAGTAATGTTAACTTCTGGGCTGTTCGAAACTAAATAACATGTGGAGCCTCTATGGGATGGGGGAATGAAAGTTTGTTCATAATCTAGATCATATGATTACCACCATACTCATTCATGGCAAAATACTTTAAAAGTCTTCTTAGAAAGTTAATGGCTGTTGACTTTGGTAAGCAGTATTGGGGTCTCAGGCCATATGTTTTTTGTGCAAATGATGACCCTTGGTTCACCTTGACCTATAGTATGTCAATAAATTCTGTCACTTTGGCTTTTGTGTGGAGAAAAGGATTTTTCTGATTCTATTGCAGCCTATATAGCATGCAGTCAACTAAATTAGCTTATGTAAATACATGTACCAAAGGTCAAGGTCATTGAGGGCCTCTCAGACTTTGTATTTTTAAATTCTTTGAAACCACTGTGGTGATTGAAAACAAATTTCATATAAACATCAATGGGGTTGAGTAATTAAAGTTTATTTGAGGGATCTGAGTTGCATGTCCAAGATGGTTGTCATGCACATATGTCATTAAAAAGAATTTTTATTTTTTTCCTCTCAGAAACTATACTCACCGGAAATAGAAACTATACACTCATTTTTAAATTGCCGCTGGCAAAACAAATCAATGATATTTGAATTCTAGTTGTGTAAATAATCATCAGTTGCATGTATGCTATTGATGTATTGAATAAAATGTTCATTGATAGCTACGATTTATCGGGCAAGGCCACAGTTTCAAGGCAAGGGTCAAAATCTTGGTGTTCAAGTTTCCATTGAGTCAAATATTTTGTGTCGCAAATGTGATTCCCATTTTTACCAGTTGTTACTCATCAGCTAACGTTTGAAATATTGTTTACAAAATGAAAATTTTCGCAGTGGTTGAAAAGTTATCGACCTTTAAATATTGGACCAAATACCGGAAGTAAGCCCAAATTATGGCATTTCTGATCGCGGTTTTTGTTTAAATCAATGTTTAAAATGCAACTGAAGATGTTAAAACGATTGGAGGCGTTTTTACATCGATTTTTGGCTTGAAGCGTTATTTTGAAAATTTCGGTGAAAAATACAGTTTTTGAGATTTCAATAGAATGTTTGTTTTTCGATAAGTTTTAGATGTTATGTTCTTTTTTTCATTCCCTTCTTTTGAGTTATTACCTATACGCAAAAACGTTGAAGTCAAAATTCGTTTACATACAAATTTTGTGAAAAATGCACTTTTATACATTTTCCCAAAAAACTTTTATTTTGAACACCAGATTTTCTTTAAATTATTACAGGATCCACGTCAATAGATAATCTCATCCTGTATCAGTAACTTTTGAATGAATTATTCACTTGTTATGCCAGGAGAGACGATTCAAAAGTGTATAGTTTCTATTTCCGGTCAGTATATAAGACCTAGACATGCAGCAATAAAGACTCTGGCACTACCAAGTTTTTTTAAAGTGATGAGGCCTGGTTGACCATGACCTCTTCAATGGCATCAAAAACTGTTATCAATGGTTGATTTCAAAATAATTTGGCAGCAATGATCCTGGGGTGGATTTTCTACTGAACCATTATGGTCTGCTTAAAACATGGCAACCAAAGGGGTTGGCCCTTTTTGCTCACTTGAGCTCAGGTGAGCCAGTGGCCCATAGGCCTCTTGTTATGGTTTACCAGGTTGTTCTCTACATGGACTTTGTATGATATAACAAATGAACATTAATAAATCAGTAGAATTTGCTTTGTCTACTTTCAGCATTTAAGTAATCCAAATGGTTTCCAGAGTGCTGCCAGAGAATTGCTAGAGTGGTGTTCCGATATCAGAGCATTCCAGGGAACTTTTGAACAGTCACTCATTAGTTGTCTCACGGTAAGAACTCTTCAATCATTTTAAATACAGCGAGTACTGGTAAACATTTCACTTCTGACGTGTAGAAATCTCTGCTCTGAGCCCCATAAGTTACATCATATGAACAAGTCTGTGAAATGAACACCCTCCTAAACCCCACTTTATATAGAGAAAACTGGGGTAAACATTATTTTTGTATATTTGTTCCAGGACATAGGTTGTGGGTACTCGTTAGGACTGCCTCAATGAGGCGGTTCTAACGAGCACCCACAACCTATGTTTGCAGTGTAAATAAGAAAAATATTACGGATTTTCATCAGAAAAGTAGCCATTTTGGAGACCTGAAAAAATGCACATCGCACTGGTGTGTTATCATAATGACTTGATGAAGTATATAGCTTCTTTTTGGCATATATTCCTTTTGGCCCATTTATTGTTTGGAGTGAACAGTAAAGGCTGTAGGAGAACTGGCTATCCATCTGATTTAAGTTTATACATGTTTTTTTTTTACCCCGCTTTCAGAAAGTGGGTGGTATACTGGTTTACGTCTGTCCAGTCATCTTTCTGTCTGTCCATCTTTCCATCCATCCTTGCATCAGTCTTCAGTTATTTTTTACAAAGATTTCTCAGGAACTAGCCTCAAACTTGGAAGAGTATACAATCATGATGACTTGTATTCTGTAAGAGACAATGGGCTTTCTTGGCTTATTTATTCATCTGTTCATATTTCTTTCTCTCCGTACATAGGCCAATGTTAAATTTTTCATCAAGAGTTTCTCAGGAACTACAGAACTGTTAGTATCTAACTTGGTATTCAATGCAATGACAATGACTTGTATGTTGTAAAAGATGTAACAGGACAATCTTGTGGCTCGGTAACTCAGTCCGTAGAGTGTTTGCACAGTATGGTAGAGGCCCAGATTGATTACACAGATAGTTGAAAGACCTTACAGGTACAGATGGTGGTGTACTGTGATCATACATAGTGGAGGACAGTGGAGAAGCCAGACAAAACCAGCAACACCTGTTGATAACAGACCCAGTGTCTCATCAAGCTTGAACTTTTCTTCAGAACTGTCCATGTTCGAGTAGAGTAATGATCCTAAGCATTTGGACAGATAAACCTAAGCAAACATTGCAGACCCTGATCAGACTGCTGCTGAAGGAGCAGTCTGATCAGGTTTTACACTGTTTGCCATTCCATCTGTACCTTTTGGACTCCTTGCTGGAGCATGAAATAAATTTGTGAGAGTTTTAGGAGGATTACACCAAGTCCTCAAGGTGTCTGAAGTTTTAGAATTTCTACCTTACTATTGTGCTGGGGCCCAGTTGTTCAAAACTAATAGTGTCATTAGTTAACATACTATTAACCCTTATCTTGCTGAATAATTAACTTTGCCACACCCATTTCTGACTACCAACCAATCAAATTACTTCATGTTATTTATTCCTACAAAATCACAAACTGAATGACCACTAATCTGGATCTACACTGTTTGCAAAGATAGGGCTTGTCATTTTCAGCAAAATTAGGTATCTACTTTAGCAGATATGCCTATATGTTTTTTTTGCAGAAAAAATGCAAGTAGGTAGCTACTGTACTCGCATTTTCCAGCAAAAATACATATTAGATAAGAGTTAATAATATGACCTTTAATGAGCTCGTTAAGCCAACAGTGCTTTGAAGGACTGGCCCCAGAGTTTAGAACATCTGCCAGTTTTGAGCTCATCTGAGCACAAAGTACTAAGGTGAGACATTGTGATCGGTCACTGTCCGTTGTGTGTCATCAATAATTTGCTTTAAATGCGAACTCATCCTAGACGCTTGGCCCAATTTGATGCAAACTTCATAGGAATGTTGCCTAGGTGGCTCCCTACCACAACAGCTCAAATCATTTCACTCAGAATGAACAAGGAATGTTGCTAAGGTGACCCTCTACCAAAATAGCTAAAACTGTTATGTTCCATTGAGCAAACTGGCAACCACAGCTTATAATAGAACAACATCAAGAAACTGCTTTAAATGTGAACTCCTAAATCCTTGGGCCAATATAATTTAAACTTCACACAAATGTTTTCTAGGTGGCTTCCTATGAAAGTAGCTAAAATGGTTCTGCTACAATGAACAAGATGGCTGCCAGAGCTAGAAATAGAAAACTCTTTAAACAACAACTCCTCCTTTAGCCTTGGCCAGTTTCATTCAAACTTCATAGGAATGTTGCCTAGGTGACCTTCTACCAAAATAGTTTAAATTGTTCCACTCCAATCAGCAAAGTGGCCACCATAGCTTGAAATAGAAAAAAGTCACAAAATTGTTTCAGATGTGAACTCCCCCTAAAGCCTTAAGTAGCTTTGATTCAAACTTCACAGGAATGTTGCCTAGGCGGCGTCCTACCAAAATAGCTAAAATCCTTTTGCTTCAATGAACAAGATGGCCACAAGAGTTAAAAGTAGGAAAATCTTTTAAACAAGAACTTCTCCTATAACTTTGTGCCACTTCTCCTATAATCTTTGTGCGAACTTCATTTAAACTTCATAGGAATGTTGCTTAGGTGACCCTCTAACAAAAAAGCTAAAAGGGTTCTTCAATAAGCAAAATGGCCACCAGAGCGAAAAATAGAAAATACATAATCAATTTGCTTTAAATGCAAACTCCTAAACGCCTTGACCAGTTAGATTCAAACTGCACAGGAATGATGACCAGGTGGTTCCCTACCAAAATAAATAAAATCATTTTGCTTCAATGAACAAAATGGCCACCAGACCTAGAAATAAATATTTAAAAAAATATTTAAACAACAACTCCTCCTATCCTCTGTGGCCGATTTCAATCAAATTTCATAGGAATTTTGTCTACATTACCCTCTACCAAAATAACTGAAATCGTTTGGCTGAGATGAACAAAATGGCTGCCAGAGCTAAAAATAAAAAACAAAACCTTTCAACAACAACTCCTCCTATACTCTTGGTCCAGTTTTATTCAAACTTCGCAGGAAAGTTGCTTAGATGAGCTTCTACCAAAATAACTAAAAGGGGTCCACTCCTATGCCAGAGCTAGGAATACAAAACTTTCAAATGCTAATTTCTTTTATACCTTTAATCCAATTTCATTTAAGCTTCCAATGAATGTTACTTAGGTAACCCTCTACTAAGTAGAAGTGGAGGCATTGATCAGTAATCGATACAATTAACCCACAGCTCCCATCAGAGACACCAAAGGGAAAGAAACTCAAACATGAAACATCAATAGCGGAAAGCCAAAAGGACAGTTACTTTCCAACAAAATGGCCAATAGGCTATCCAAAATAAAATAATATAAGTGAAACAATCATCCAAAGACAAACCCATAACAAAAATAGACCACCACAGAAGAACCACCTTGGAATGGTCAGTGGAAACGAATTCCACTGGGGGGGGGGGCTTAAAACTGCTAAAATAGTTTTGCTCAGATGGGCAGCTAAAAATGAGCAAAAAAAAAAAAAAACTCTTAAATGGCAACTCCTATACCTTTGGTCCAATTAGATTCAAGCTTCACAGGAATGTTGCTTGGATGACCCTCTACCGAATTAGCTAAAACGGTCAAGAGGGCTGCCAAAGCTAAGAAAAGAAAAATCTTTAAATGACAACTCTTCCTATATATACCTTCTGTCCAATTTCATTGAACATCATAGGAATGGTGCTTAGGTGCCTTATACAGAAATTGCTAATCAGTCTCACTTGGATGAACAAGATGGCTGCAAGAGCTTAAAATAAAAATATCTTTAAATGACAACACCTCCTATACTTTTGGGTTAATTTCTTTGAAACTTCTCAAGAATGTTGCTTAAGTGATCTCCCAAAATGGTTTTGTTCCACAGGCAGACTTAAAAGTAGAAAAATCTTTAAAGGACAACCTTTAAACTCTCTAGCCAGTTTTATTCAAACTTCGCAAGATTGCTGCCCAGCTGCCATCTAAACACAATGGTTATACTTCATGGAATAAGCTGGCTGTCAGTTATCATTACGAAAACACGCCTATACAAATACATTGTAATCTTTCCCACCGGAAAAACGAAAAATTTTTTGATGAAAAATTGTGATATTTTGCTTATTGTTTCTCAAAATATAGAATGTGGGTACTCGCTAGAACCGCCTCATTTAGGCGGTTCTAACGAATACCCACAATCTATATTTTAGAGCAGAAATAAGCAAAATAATTTTTACCCCGTAAACCCCAGTTCTACTATATAAAAGTGGGGTTCAAGGGGGTCAAAATTATATAGGCATGTTTTCGTGATGTGCACATGACTTTCGAAGCTATGTGGCATCTTGAAATCAGGTGAGTATTTCAGGGCCATCTTGGCCCTCTTGTTGTGAAATATTTGCCATATTTTTGTTCAACTGCAGCATGCTTAATTGACTAACCATGTTTTTTGAATATCTATGTACATCTTATTAAGAATGAGTCTTCCATTCTGTGGCTATATTTACATGTATGTTAATCATTGAGCAGGCACACATCGCTAGGGCAATGTCAAATCAACGTCGGTGCAACGTCACGCGACTTGATGTGATGTTGCATGAACATCATGACATCGCACCGACGTTGATGTGCATCACGAATTTCTTCATGTGCCTGCTGGGTTGTATCTGCTTATGTGCACACTAGAAGTTTTGCAACCTCTGAACTGCTTTAAAAGAGTCTTAGTAATAAGCTATTTATGTCACAAACTTCAGAGAAGTTGTGGGGGCATATAATTGTTTTTGCTTTGTCTGGATATCCTTCTGTCCTTTCATCCTTCCATCCATCTGCCATGCTTTTTAATGCTTTGCATAACTTTAGAACTGTGCATGCTAGGTTTTTGAAATTTCAAATATGGGTTCCTTATGACAAAATAATTTTTTTTTCTTATCAGGGTTGTGCTCCTTTCTTGAATTATGCCCCTTTGCAAAAGAAAAATGAAATCTTGTAAGCAATATGTTAAAAAATTATTTGAGCTACCAGTATTATGTTGAAACTTAATATGTTGATAGAGGATGATGAGCAGATGAACTTATTGACTTTTGTAAAAATCCAAAAAATCTTTTCTTGTTATGGCCTTGTGAAACTTTGGGAATTTTATGCCTGTAAGCAAGACATCTCAAAAACCATTACATCTATTGCCTTGAAACTTTACAGATTGATGTGGGGTAATTAGTAGATGAACTGATCAAGTTTTGAAAAGAATCCATTTTTTTCTTGTCTTGAGCTATGGCCCTTTGAAAATTGAGCATTTTAAGTTTATAAGCAACTCTAAAATCATTTGAGCTACTGCCTTGAAACTTACAGACTGATGGGGTTGATCAGTAAATGAACTCTTCAACTTTGGAAAAAAATCCAAAATTTATTTCTTGAGTTATGGCCCTTTGAAAATTTGAGCATTTTAAGTTTGTTATCAGAATATCTCTAAAACTATTCGAGCTATTGGCTTGAAACTTTACAGACTGATAGGGGATGATGATTAGTTGACCTGATCAACTTTTGAAAATATATCCAAAACTTTCTTCTTCAGTTATGGCCCTTTAAACAATTTGTCATTCTAACCTTGTAAGCAAGATATCTTGAAAATTGTTTCAGGTATTGCCATGAAACTTGACAGGCTGATAGGGAATGAGTTGATGACCTGATTAACTTTTGACAAAAAATCTGATTTTTTTCTTGAATCATGGCCCTTTGAAAAATTCAGCATTTTAACCTTACAAGCAAGATGTCTCAAAACCTGTTTAAATTATTGCCTTCAGACTTTACAGACTGACAGAGGAAGATGAGTGGATGACCTGATCAACTTTTGAAGAAAATCATAATTTTTTCTTGGGTTATGGTCCTTTGAAATTTGGGCATTTTAAGTTTGTAAGCAAAATATCTTTAAAACAATTTGAGTTATTGTCTTGAAACTCATTGTCTTGAAACTTGACAGGCAGAGAGGGGATGATGAGTATATGACCTGATTAACTATGGAAAAAAATATGAAATTTTCTTCTTGAGTTATGGCCCTTAGAAAAATTCTTCATTTTAACCTTGTAGCAAGATATTTCACAACCTGTTTATAAGTCATTGCCTTGAAGCTTTACAGACTGACAGGGAATTGTTAGTAGATGACCTGATCAACTTTTGGAAAAATCTGGAATTTTCTTCTTGAGTTATGCCCCTTTGAAAGTTTAGCCATTTTAACCCTTGCCCTGCTAATCCCGGATATGCCTTATCTTTGAAACAATGTAGATCCAGATCAGATGGCTTCTGACGAAGCCATCTGATCAGGATCTACATTGTTTGCCATTCAGATTGTGAATGTGTTGCAATAATTTGCATCAAGCAATCTGATTGGTTGATAATCGGTAGTGGGTGTGGCATATATGAATATTCAGCAGAACAAGGGTTAACTGTGTCAGCAAAATAACTTCAGAACCATTTAAGCTATTGTCTTGAAACTTGAAAGGCTGATAGGGGATGATGAATAGATGACCTGATCAAGTTTTGAAAAAAAAAAATCCTATAAATTTTATTCTTGAGTTATGGCCCTTTGAATAATTCATCACATGAACCTTGTAAGCAAGGTATCTTTTAAACTGTAAGATATTGCCTTGAAACTTGACAGGCTGTTAGGGAATGATGAAAAGATGGCCTGGTTAACTTTAAAAAAAAATATGATTTTTTTTCATGAGTTATGGAGCTTTGAAAAATTCCCTATTTTTATCTTGCAAGCAAGGTATCTCAAAAATTGTTAAAGCTATTGCCTTGAAAGGCTGATAGGGAAAGATGAGTAGCTGACCAGGGGCCAGTTGTTCAAAACTAACAACGTCATAAGTTAACATAGCATTAAAAATTTGGTCATTAAATATGGCAAATATGCTAAAAATTTTGCTGACAAAATGTGAGCAGCTTTTGCGGATGCAAAAGCTGCTCACATTTTGTCAGCAAAAATACCAAAATTTTCGATATTGTTCTTGCTAGAACAGTTAACAATTTGACCACAAACGAGCTCGTTAAGCTAACGAGGCTTTAAATAACTGGCCCCTGATTAACTTTTGAAAAAAAGTCTGAAAATCTTTCTTTAGTTATAGCCCTATGAGAATTTTGTCATTAATCAAAGAAAATATCATTGGGGGTCTAGTGTTCTACAAACACAATTTCTAGTTTGCCTTTAAAACAAAGAAAACATTACAGATATAAAATCAAGCACTGACAGCACTAGTGCGTCAACTGTCTCTGAATTTGTTTGTTTGTTTGATTTGAGGTTTAACATCCCGGTCAACACTGGATAGGTCATTTTTGGAGACATTGCTTCCAATGTTGTGGGACTTTTACCCAACATTGAGATGAATTGACTTCTCAAGCCCTGTTGCTGAATGAATTGAAACCAATAGGTTAATATGCATGGGCGGTCCCATTCGCACCACTTTGCCTGGGCAGGCTTAGATCCTCTAAGCGGTTTACCAGTACTAGTGTGCAGTCGGTTTCAGCTCTATGTGTAAGCATCATGCAGCCCATCTAAGGCCCTGAACGGGCATATAGACTGTTTCATTTGACCCACAATTCCCGATCAGATTCTATAGATAACCCTCTTATGCAGCACTCTGACCTATCATCAATAAGAATAGTGTGGCTATTTTCTATAAACAGCCATTACCTGGATTTCCTACAATCAGTGATAGTCATGTGAACATCAGCTCTGAGGAGCTTCTTTGCTTAGTAACTTTCAGACAAATGACAGTCCACCCAATAAGGATTAACCACTCCTGTTTAACCCTTTTTTGTACCAAATGGAATCATCCACCTTATATATGGCGGGAGTCCATTTTGTAATTTAGGGTGTCAGGTTGTGTTTTCTTCAAAATTTATTCGGAAAATGGCTTAACTTTTTGCAAACAGTGTAGGCCCTGATCAGACGCCACATTCTGTGGCGTCTGATCTGGGCCTGCACTGTTTGCCAAGGTACCCCTTAAGGGGTTTCTGGTACTCCTGGTGAAATCTACAGCATGGCCCGTAAACAAAATATTACTGAAAAGAAGAGATCTCGAGAACCTGTGGACACATAACTGTTCAGTACCTTTCAATGAATTTCTTTGTATCAAGAAAGTTTGACAATCAAATGTCATTCATCAAAGATTTCTAAAAGTGGATCAAGCAAACTCAATCATTTTGATGAGCAAGGTCTGATGTATGTTCTTGACATTACAGATAAGTTATGTTTGGCTGATGCATGAGTCTGCAGTGAAATTTACAACACCTTACACTGGCTAGCAGTTTACTGACAGGACGTTATTTGGGATATATTAGAAAATGTGCCATATCAAAGTGAAATGAAGAGCATCAAATTTTGTATGGGTCCACAGGAATAATTTAAAATTGATTGTTTTAAGGAGATCATCTTGGATATTTTACCATTTGTTTGCAAGGCAAATTTTCCTTTTTATTTCCTGCAATCTCGTCAGAAACAAAGTAGTTCTTTTGAGAACCAACTCTATATACAAAGTTGGCAAAAATTAAAGTTGTCTTCCCTGAATTTCTTCCCTTCCTCCTTAAGGACTGGGCATTTAAATTCATATCTGAACATATTGACTGTATATCATTTGTAATGTCTGATGTGTATTAAACATGGCTTGTCATCCATCAAATATGATTGATCATTTCTATTTTAAGTGTAATTATTTTACAGATATAATAGGTTAAGTATTTCAATTATTGTTAGGTTTTGAAAGAAGGACTTGCATTTGCACAAAGTATCTTGTTTCCATTTGATTTATAGCCTCATATAGGGTGACATGTTAGAAAATATTACTGCTTTAGGTCAGCTGAATAATATTCATGTACAATTTAACCCTTATCTTGCTGTTCTCGACAACCCCTATCTTTGGAAACAGTGTAGATCCAGATCAGATGGCTTCTGAAGAAGCCATCTGATCAGGATCTACACTGTTTGGCATTCAGTTTATGAATTTGTAGCAATAAATTTCATCAAGTGATTTGATTGGTTGATAGACAGAAATGGGTGTGGCTTAAATGAATATTCAGCAAGATAAGGGTTAAACTTGGCTTACAGAGTCCTAGAAACTGTGATGAAAATTGCTGATGACATGTGTGATTCACACTCCTTAAGGCATAAGGCATTGCTAATTATGGCCTAGAATAAAAGTGTTATGCTCCCCAAAGGAGAGCATATAGTTGCCTCTTTGTCCATCCATCTGACCATCCCTCTGTCCAGGCCTATGAGCAGGCATATTGTATATTGGGTAGACATGAATTGGGTAGTTGCGGTTTATTCCCTAAGCATCCAATAAAGTGGTCAACAAATTTGATGGGACATGCTGGGTACTTGTGCTAATTTTTGGTGAGATGTTGGGTACTTTTTAAAACATGAAAAATAAACACTGCAATACCCAATAAATGTCCATCTGTACATCCATCCTTCCATCCATCTTTCTGTCTGTCCATCCATCCATCACACTTTTGTTCCGAGCAAATCTTTTTAAAAGAGTATTAAAGGTAATTTTGTGGAACTTAATATACTGATAGAGGACAATGAGGGGAATCACAGAATGCAAGAACCATAGCCCTGTCACCAGTATTTATGGAGTTACTTCCCTTCTTAACTATTTCAGTGAAATGCTTGTCCAGAGCATATCTCCGGAAGTATTGAAGGGAATTAAATGAAACCTGATACATTGATAGCTGACCATCAGAGGAATTGCTGAATGCAAAAACAGTAACTTCAGAGTTATTTCACTGTTTAATTTTTGCAATATTTAGCTTGTCCTGAGCATATCTCTAAAAGTTTTTAGTTAATTTAGTAAAACTTGATACACTGATAGGGGGCCCATGAGGGGAATTGCAGAATGCAAGAACCATAACCCTGTTAATGTATTTACTGAGTTATTCCCTTCTACGGCCCCTACACAGAAGTGACAAGTGTGTGTGTGTGTGTGTGGGGGGGGGGGGGGGGGGTGCTATAGTAATTTAGTCCATATGTCACACCCTAACAAAAAAATTTAACCTCGGTCATGACTTCAAAAGTACACATTCTAACCACCTACATTCTTACAAAGAGTCATAAATATATTGCTTTTGTCCATGTGTTTGTCACGCCTTAACCAAAAAAACTTAACTTTGGTCATAACTTCAAAAGTATTTGCCCTACTCTCATGAAACTTCACACACATACTTACCATCACAAGACCTATATTCTGACATATTGCCATAACTATATTGCTTTTGTCCATGTGTTTGTCATGCCTTAACAAAAAATCTTAACCTCGGTCTTAACTGCAGAAATATTTGCACTACCCTTATGAAACATCACATACATACTTACCATCACAAGACCTACATTCTCACAAAGGGCCATATCTATATTGCTTTTGGGTGTGTGAGTGTCACACCATTACCAAAAAACTTAACCTTGCTCAAAATTAAGTTTTTGTCCTACACTCGTGAAACTTCACACACATTCTTACCATCACAAAACCTACATTCTGACAAAGGGCCATAACTAGATTGCTCATTTTCACTTTTTAAAAAAGAAATATCTCATGTTATTTCATTACCACAGGTAATAGGGCTTTCATATTTCACATGTGTACTCCTTGTTACATTCAATGTTGAAAATAACTTACACTTTCTTAGTCTTAAGGTTTAAGATTTACAGTGAAGGGGCCTTACACTTCTCCTTTGTTGAAAATCACAAACCAGGGAACACAAAACTGAGCTTCTTTGTCTTATGATTTAAGGGCTACAGGCTTTGCAGGCAGCTACTATATTTATTTTTTTTCACATCTGGCACTTAGAATATTGATTAATTTCAACTCATATCTCTAGTGGATGGATGCTTTTACCTTTGACACTCCTTTCAGCAGTATTTCAGTCATTTCAAAATCATGTGCAGTGGAACCTCAGATTTCATACCACACTTTAAAGTGTACAGGACCACCCTATTTTATTCTTTCACTAACATAAACCTCCTACTTCTGTGCATCTTCGGGGAGCATCCTTCAGTTTCACTGATTTTCTCGTTTGTTTGTTTAATGGCCCAGTTAACTGTATTTAGGTTGTATTAAGCTGGTTAGTTTACCTGACCACACCTTTCCTAGGTAGGCTTAGACATAAGCAGTAAACCATGGCAGTGCACATTTTTTTCACAGAAAACTGACAACTGCTTCTTGAATCAGCGGAAGGGGGAGGATAACCATAATGATTGAAAGTATTTATGATCCATCTCCACAAAAGAATGTTGCCTGACTGGCAGGTAACAAACCCATGATCTAGTGATCACCAGTCATCCAGAAAAACAAAGAAATAAGTATCTAACCAAAACATAGAACTTATTAAAGTTTTCATTCAACATTACTGAAGACAAATCTGTTCTTTGAAAGGGTTATCCACAGAACAGAAAAGTTTAACTACAAAAGAACAAGAAAAAATGTGCACTTTTTAATTTATTTTAACAAACTTGTGTATTACGATCCAGAGCAAACTAGAAATTATTTGTGAATTAGTGAAGACAATTATACTCAAATCAAGGTACCCATTGTTTGAGGCAAACTGTTTATGATTCTGTTAAATAGAAGTGAAGCCAATGATCAGGAATTGATACACTTAACCCACACCCCCATCAGAGACACAAAAACAAAGAATCACAAACATGAAATAACTAAACCCTAATGGAAACATCAATAGTGGAAAGCATAAAGTGCAGTTACTTTCCCACAAAATTGGCCAATTGGCTATCCAAAACAACAAGAGCTGTCACTATGAGCAATGCCCTTGTGGGAGCCATCAAAAAAAAGTGCAGACTTACAAACGCACAAACCCACAAATGCACAAAGCCACAAACGGACAGTGCAAAAACTATATGCCCTCCTACGGGGGCATAAAAAGATATACCGGGTAAGCGATACACACACTCAGAGACAATCATTGCAAAAGAAGAAAGTCTGGATTTTCAAGTGTGATATCCAGAGGCCTTCTTTGTATAATGACTGAAACTGCCCGTACACCCCTCTGTTTGGTAATGGGCCTCTCCCAACCTGTTAGGCTGACAATTATATGTGTAATATGGGTTAACAGGTACAAAGGTACAAATTTTACCATATATACTTCATTAATTGGTTTTAACACTAGTAAAGAATAACCAAAATTAGATGTACATGTACCAGGTTTTAATAACACAGATACTGTAGTCTCGTTTCTGCTTACAATGCGCTGATTGAATCATAAATTAAAAGATTTGAAACACACTTTGACCCACAACTTATGAAATTTTCCTTAACAATAACGACCCTGAAAGTCTTAAAAATGCTGCAGTCTGATGAGGTATAGCTGTGCTGTCCGATTATGGTACATAATTTTGTTCATGTAGTCATGGAGTTATATAGATGCCACTTGGGCTGTGTGGATGAACAGATTCTATGAGTAATTTGTTGAACTATATTTTCTTATGATGAGCCTTGTTTAAAAAGATGATGACTTTGATTATTGTCAAGATATAGAGCAGTAACTGGTCCTATTTTTCACTGTATTCTGTTGTTTACATATCTTATTGCTCTATTGAATTTTTTTAAATGTTCATATCAGAGTAAGAGATTTGTTAATTGTGCTCAGACACTGAATAGCTTGTCCAAGTTTTGGTTTCATTATTAGGATATATTGCTTTAGAAAGTAAGTGTTTTGCCATAGTTGTCCAAAATATTTGAACACAGAACAAGTCACTATAGTTTCCATTAAAGTCAAACATGGTAAGGTTTTTTTTTAAAAAAAAAACTGTAGAAACCTTGCATGGTGCCGCCCGAGCAGTCACTGATCAGTATAATCCTTTGTAACACATTTGGATGAGGCACATCTATCCCAGACATTCTGTTAGCTGTAATATAAGAAGTTAGCATGGTCTTAAACTGTGTGGAAGTCCGCTTTGCTAATGATATGGTGTGAAAAGTGGTGAAAGCCAAATCTGAAAAGAAAAAATCTAATTTTTAGCATCTTTATTTGATAGCCATATTATTAATTTTATTTATTTATATATTTATTTTTATTTATTTTTGAGGGAAGAACTAGCCTAAATCAGGTAATGAGATCAGTAACTGTCACAGGCACACATTAGTGTCATTTAAATGCTGCTGACCAAAGATCATCTGCTTGCAGATCTTCGTGTGTGTGTGTGTGAATTCGGGTTTAACGTCGCTTTCAACAATTTTTCAGTCATATCACGACGGTGTCTGGTTGCGACAGGGAGCTCAATGCTCACTTTTATAGTGCTGCCTCACTGATCATGTCCCAGACACATTACATGATACCACACCCAGTCACATTATCCTGACACTGGGTCGACCAGTCCTAGCCCTACCCCGTAAATCTGAGTGCCAAGCGAGGAGCAACTAGTACCATTTTTAACGACTTTGGTATGTCGCGGCCCGGGATCGAACCCGTGACCTCCCGTTCCCCGGAGCGGACACTCTACCAACTGAGCTATCGGGGCCGGTGCAGATCTTCGTGTAAGAAATAAGAATATTAGACACATGAAGACAAACAGTGTCTTTTAGTTTCGCTTTGGATCCTATAATGTTTAGCTTTCGATACTTGATTTACATATGAAATTGCTAATTTGACCAGGAGGTGGCTTTTCCCAATTATCGATCTTTTAGCAAATGGATCGAAAGTATGTAGCACCCCTCCACCCTTACGATTCAACAACATGCCATTTGGGCTTTTCATTATACCTGCTATTCTTCAGACATTTGCGGAAAATAAGACAACAATTTGTGTTTCGACAATTTGGTCAATGCGAGATACATGGATCCTAGGTTTGTTTCAGTTTGTATTTTGATTATTGCCACGTGGTATTGGAGGAGGAGGACTGTAAGTATCAGATATACTTCAACACATCCTAAATCGTTGTAGCTTTCTCCTTATGCAGATGTGATCCTTTCAATCTTAAACTTCCTTTTCCAGACGTTGTGACGTCAACGTATCATATATCTTTTGTAAGAGGCTTCTGTGCCGCCTGCGGCATTTGATTGTCGGCCATGAAATGAAATGATGACTATACTCCGCATTCTGGCGGAATAGCGACCTTTATCAGTCTTGCATTTTTATGGGGTATTATGTTATACCCTCCGAAGTTTTGAGTGTCCGTCAGGAGGACGCGGTTACGATACCTGTCGGGGTCGGCAACATTCTTTCGCGGAAATTGAACATGAAATCTGCTCTACGGTCATTCTTTCCCTCTCGCTGATTCAAGAAGGTCAGTTGTCAGTTTCTGGCGAAAGAATGTGCACTATACTGGTTAACCGCCTACGTTTAAGTGCGGATAGGTATACTGACCGGCTCATAATTGACCTAAAAAGTGTTAACTGGGCTGTTAAACTCCAATATACAACAAAGTAACAAACAGCATAAGTGTTATACGACAGACTGCGTGCATGGCAGTTTACCCAATCACGGTTGATAACTTTGCTCCCCTCTTTAATTGCACACCGGTGGATCAGGCCTCAGATTCTATGACGGTTCCAGCGTAACAGCTTACTTAGTATTAAAATTTAATTTTATGAATGTTGGTTGGTACCTGATGCTCTGTCTCTGGCCGGGCCCATCGGAGTCTAATTGTTGGTTTTCTTTTGCTCCATCATTTCAGTTATTTCTTGCTGTCGAGTCCTCACCGTTGTTTCATCACTGTGGTTGGTTGATTTTTGGTGTTCTCGGAGATGTTGCACTGATGAGTTAGGAGGTCTTCATGCGGACTGAACAAATTATTTGTCTAAATCGCGACAGAGCGGATAGCCAATTGGCCATTTTGTGAGAAAGTAACTGTTCTTTTGGCTTTCCCTTTGGTTTCTCTGAGGGGAGGTGTGGGTTAATTGTATCGATTCCTGATCATTGCATTCACTTCTATTTTTCATTTGCAAACCTTACGTTCGCGTCTCCTGCATGTATCAATGCATTCGTTTGCATTTGATCAACGAAATTCCATTATTTTCATCTATATGTTTTCTTCTCCGAAGAGACGGCGTTTGGGGTTGATCACTTTCGAACAGTCATAAGGTGGAAATGACAGGAATTTTATTGTAGTTCTTTTCGTTTTACGACAGAGAAATGTTTGGAATGTAGATCTTTCTTTTTTCAGGACGTTTAAACTATATATGTAAAAAAACACGTGCTCAGTTCATGATTTCACTGTGACATGGATTACACACAAAATTAAAAAAATGTTTCGGTCTTTGTTCCTCGTGCGCCATCCTATGGCGTTTATATTTCGCAATTAATTCGATTTGCTAGAGTGTGCAGTCATGTAACTGACTTCAACACTCGTAATAAATTATTAACGGCTAAACTTCTTAATCAGGGTTATCGGTACCATAAACTACGCAAAGCCTTTTCAAAATTTTATAGACGCCATTCTGATTTAATTTCAAAATTCAATATTGGACTTAAATCTCTTCTGCAACAAGGTCTATCGGAACCCGAATTTTATGGTGACTTAGTATATAAATTCAGAAAAATATATAACCGCAATGACTTCAGCACCCAATTTCGTAAAATAATTCTTCGATATAAAAAGATTGGGTACAACATGGATGTTATACGACAGACTGCATGCATGGTAGTTAACCCAATCACGGTTGGCAACTTTGCTTCCCTCTTTAATTGCACGCCGGTGGGTCAGGCCTCAGATTCTATGACGGCTCCAACGTAAAGGCTTATTGAAAATTAAAGAGATAATGTTGGTTGGTGCCTGATGCTCTGTCTCTGGTCGGGCTCATCGGAGTCTAACTGTTGGTTTTCTTTTGCTCCAGCATTTCAGTGGTTTCTTGCTGTCGAGTCCTCACCGTTGTCTCACCTCTGTGGTTCTTTGATTTCTGTGTTCACGGAGATGTTGCACTGATGAGTTAGGAGGCCTTCATGCGGACTGAACAAATTATTTGTCTAAATCGCGACGGAAGTAAGGGCGAGGATTGTGGCCACGTAAAATCGATTTAAGCCCCCCAGTGGAAATCTTCCACTGACCGTTCCAAGGCGGCTCTTCTGTGGCGATTTATTTATGTTGTTGTTTGTTACTTACTGTGTGTATCGCTTGTGTCTTTTTATTTTGGATGGCCATATGGCCATTTTGTGGGAAAGTAACTGTCCATATGGCCTTCCTTTGTTTAGGTTTCCATTATGGTCTGGTCGCTTAATGTTTGTATTTCTTTCCCTTTGGTGTCTTTTATGGATGGATTAAGTTAATTGTATCAATTCTTGATCTTTGTTTTACTTCTACTTTGACCTGGTAACAATTGTATAACGGAAAGCAGGTCTGCCTCAGGTTATAGTTTATGAGACAGTGGTCAGTATAATAGAATCGTTTGGCAGTGACAGTGCATTGAAATACTGGTTCTGGCCAAGTTAAAATATGAAACTAGTTAACAGCTCGACAAATACACATAACCAAACGGATACAAAAGTCATGAAATGCGAAGTCATTAGTTCCTTCCTGTTACTGAGGGGTGATAACTCCGGAAACTTAAGAAACACAGGACATTGTTTGCAACCAGAAGACACAAACGATGAAATACCGGGAGCTGAAATCAATGCCTGTTAACATTATTCAGAACACGCAAATCGTTTTTTTGCTTATACATTCCCGTAAACTCCAGTTTTCCCTATATTAAGTGGGGTTTAGTGTGTGTGTGTGTGTGTGTGTGTGTGTGTGTGTGTGTGTGTGTGTGTGTGTGTGTGTGTGTGTGTGTGTGTTGGGGGGTGTTATTTCACGGATTTTTTTTTCACATAATGAGTGCCCGTTAGTTATTTGATTTGAGGTTTGAGGGTTAACGTCCCCTTCGATTATTATGTCATTTTGGAGAAGTTGTTTCCAATTTTATGGGAGCTGTCGCCCAATGAAACGAATAGGGTTAATAAGCATGGATGGTCTGACTCTCACCGCTTTGCCTGAGCAGGCTTAGATACTCTAAGCGGTTCACCAGTACTCGTGTGTGGTCAGTTTCAGCTCTGTGTGGAAGCAACTTGCAACCCATCTGTTTCTTCAAGCTCCGATGGGCGGGGACCGAGAGTGCCCGTTAGAACCGCCTCAATAAATAGATTGTGACTTCTCGGTAAAACCGTCTTATTGATGTATACCCTTGTAAACCTCACTTTTCTCTTTTTAAAAGGATGGTTTACAAGGGTGTTCATTACACGGACATGGGCCTCCTATTGCGTTAGTGGAATGCCACAGAAAACATGGAAATCAAATACCTGTGACGAAAGGAATGAAGTGTTTGCCGGGTCATCCACGAAGAGAAGCATCAAGGTACTCACGACGCTCGGCGTTGCTAGCCATCCACTTTACCAGCATCGCAAAAAGAACTGGGCTCCTACAGCAGTTTATATTGATAACCGTTACATTTCCCTCTCTCTCTTCCCCACCCCCTCACATTATCTCCTGAATTCCTCCGTAGGTCACATGCAACTCACTAGACATAACCGAGCGCGGAGCCTTTGAAACACACTCCATGCCACCGCTGCCACCAGTTTTATCGTTTGCAAGGTAGTTTATGAAGTGAAGCAACGCACTTCCCTATCCAGGTACTTACCGCGCTTTCGTTTGCTTGACTTCGCCTCTACCAACTTCACTCAAATTGCCGGCATGCCCTGCCCATCGGGGCTTGGAGAAATAGATGGTGCTAATGCGCAGAGCTGAATGAAGGTCTAAGCATGCCCAGGCAAATTAATGCCAATCGGATCATCCCTGTGTATATACAACTTAGCGATTTTCCTAGGGCGGTAGTGCTTGAGACGGAATTTCATCTCAATGTCGGGTTAAAGTCCCAAAAATCCAGAAGCAACGTCTCTAAAGTCCTAAATAAAAGTGCCGAGTTCTACAACAAGCAGAAGTGGTATCTATCAGTAAGCGTTGCGGGAAGATGGGTATCCACAACTGAGTCGATTTCAACTCTGAATCAAATTCGTTGGAATCGACAAAAGGTGGAGTGCGTGGACATGGCCATGTTCAAACGACAATGGTTCTAAATCCACTTCGTTGCCTACGCGAAGTGGATCTAGTTTGTAGTACCAATGACTGGACGGTCTTAGTGATTTGCCGTCCTTTGTTGTTCCGGGCAATTATCGCACTCTCCCAAACAAGAAGGAAAGAAGAAAAATAAGAGACGAATAGAGACGAAAGATTCATAGCAAACGCTGCCAATAATGATTGCTTTGATTGTGATCCAAAGGCAATTTATTATTTGCCTATTGAATTATGGCATCAGCCAACAAGAAAACCAATATGAGCTTGACTAAGTTGTCATTTTCCTAAGAATTGACGCATTTAATGGCTTTTCACGTTGACAGTCAGTGTAATTGTATTTTGTTCCCGTGTTCTGGTAGGCGTCCGCTCACGTCAAGATTATTTTCGCTATTGATTAGGTTTGTTAGCTATCTAGATTTATTAATTACTGATAGATGGTAATAAACTTGGGTCGCGCGCGACAACTGAATGTGCCAAACTCGGCACTCTTATTTGTTATTTGTTTGTGATATATTGTGCGCGGCAAGCAAATCTTAACCCTTGACCTGCTGAATAGTTATATATGCCACACCCACTACTGATTATCAACCAATCAGATTACTTGATGCAAATTATTGCACCAAAT
Source organism: Lucinisca nassula (assembly GCA_963580285.1). Lineage (NCBI taxonomy): Eukaryota > Metazoa > Mollusca > Bivalvia > Lucinida > Lucinidae > Lucinisca > Lucinisca nassula. The sequence continues at coordinate 197,380,245 of OY757011.1, read as the reverse complement.
TCATGAGCTGAATGAAAACAATGGGGATCCTGATCAGATGGCTCTCCAGATTTGAAAGATAAGGCATATCTGGGCTCAGCAGGACAAGGGTTAAGAAACCAATATATTCTCTTCTTTACCCAACTTTCCCTATATAAAGTGGGGGTTACAAGGATGGCCATTACTCGAGCTTTTTGACATGATAGAGAAGACAACAATAACGGAACTTGATCGTTAATGGTCCAACTTAATCATAAATACACCGGTCAATGAAATATAAATGAAATTAATTTCTCCAGTGGTGGAGAGTACATAATTTGCTGTGACCTCTTCGTTACTGGTCAATGCTCGAAGAACCGCTTAAACTGGACAAGCATTTCTACAGTTTTTATTTTTATAGTTCGCTGAACTTTTTGCCCTTTTTGAGGTATAGTTTAATTAATTATTGTCAGGTTATTTTAATCTAATAAGATAATGACGCACGCAGCTTGATTCACGCGTACTTGTCCTTTTGTTTTAAACTCCACCTTTCGGAGAGCAATTCTTCCAAAAGATGGTTTTGTCTCTTTCTTCACTTGGGGTCCTCTCTTGAAGGTAAAAGCAAGCCCTTTTACAGAGTGGCACAGTAACTGTTGTTTTATAAAAGCAAGTAAGAAGTCCTTGTAAAATGACGGAAATATGCCAGATGTGACTTTTCCGTCTTTTTAAACGCTATTTTGGGATAGTTTTTCCTGGACTAAAATGAAGCATTAAATCCCCGAGTTATTGGTATCCTCTGGGCCGGGTTTCTGAACATTACTGGCCTGTAAGAGTACTGTCACAAATCGTTCACGTTTCCTAAGACGCAGTACTTTTCATATACCCTCCGTTTTCGGCGTCCACGTAAGCATTTGGTTTAAGTTAGCTATACATACATGTGCTCCTCTAAGGGTACAGATGTTTGCTCCACCCGCCCACCAGCTTTACCATAAATCAAGGTTGTGGTCCCTTAGTTCTAAATTCTTATTAGAATCTATGTAGGACTTATATAAATTCAGACACAATCAGATTATTTTCTTGCTAGTCATTAGTCTCAACTAGGTAGATAAATGGTTGCGCTTAGAAAATCTAGCTGATATTAATAAAATTCCAACATAAAAAAAAACTATGAAAACTTCCAGTATCACTTTCAGATGGATAGATAGATAGATAGATAGATAGATAGATAGATAGATAGATAGATAGATAGATAGATAGCCGTTTAACCAATTTTGTACCGGGTACCCTAGCAAACAGTGCAGGCCCAGATCAGACGCCGCAGAACGCGGCGTCTGATCAGGGCCTACACTGTTTGCAAAAATTTCAGCCATTTTCCAAATAAAATTTTGAAGAAAAACAACCTGGCATCCCTAAAAAAGGGTTACTATTAGGGGCTGCGCAGCAACTGAATGGGATAGAAACTATGCCGCTAATGCGGCTCTTACACTGTCACGACTTTGACCACGACTGTCCACGACCAATGTGGATCATGAAAATCGTGGCAAATCGGGGCATACACGGTTCCGATTTCACTACCCTACGAATACTCACGACATTGCTACGACACTTCTACGAACAATCACGATTGCTGTACGATAATGGAGCCGCTTTACAACGATCCTCCACGATTGACCACGATGTCTTACGATCCTCTAGGATTCTTCTACGACTGCACCACGATTGCTTCAAGATATCAGACGATCACACACGAATTCTCACGATCCCTGCAAGACTGCTCTACGACCAATGCCGAATTGGCACGATGATCAAAGACTCAGTACGACCATCGAGGATTCGATAGGAATTACTCACGATTAACCAAGACTTCTCCCGATTCGTCAGGATTTATAACGATCTGGGTATATAAAAGTGTTCGTCGGGATAAATCGTGCTAGCGTCGTCATTAATCGTAGTGCATTCCTGGTGAATCTTGCATTGTCGTGAGCAGTCGTCGTGATATCGTAGTAGATCGTACGGCAGTCGCAACGGAATCGTAGAGGCGTCGTAGATGATCTTGTCTCGTCGTAGCTCAATCGTGGTAGAATTCAGTCACGATTATTCACGATTGCCCACGATTACCACGACGACGGCTCACGACAGAGCTACGATTTGAAAAATGATGCCGACTCGTCACGAATGTTTTGAACATGTCCAAAACAGTCGTGGTCACCCCCGAACTATCACGATCAACCACGATTCCTCAAGATCTCTGCCGACTTCTCTACGACGTTGTTCACGATTTACCACGATTTAAAAAATCGTGGCGAGTCGTGGCCAAAATCGTGACAGTGTAAGAGCCCCTTAAATGGTGACATTGCCCATATACATGTACTTCATTTGCAACAGTTTAATTGGCTCGTGTCTTTTGGAGGCAAGTGAAAAAAATAGTGATAACAAGGTTGTATGTTACTATGTCAAACTTCTACATATTTTGAAGGGAAATCTTCATCCACTGCTACGACTGAACATTTACAAAAAAAAACAAAAAAAAACAAAAAAACAAACAAACAAGAAATTCTTTACTTGAAGCACACATGGTTTGGAAGAGTGGTCAAAGATTAAGAATATTTGAAGCACATATTACGATTGCATTCATTCATAACTACAAGATGGTAATTTTCTGTAGTAAATAAAGTGTGCTATTTTTCTTATTTATACTCCAAACATAGCTTGTTGGTGCTCGTTAGAAGATACTTCCTGTAATCTATTTGCCGCCATGTTATGATATTGCTCCCATACAATGGCGCTTATCTGAAAAGATGGCTATGACGTCATTGATAACTGAGATGCTTTGAAATTATGGTTGTATGAGAAAACAGTGTTTTCCCGTTAGGAAGCTATTTATTCTACTGTTTTCCATCTGTGACCAGAGAAACTTTATATTTTCGAAAATTAACACACACGGCTGTCTGTTGCATGAGTAAGGAAAATTTTAAATATTGAATATAAAATTTAAAATATTAAATATTGTATATAAAATTTGAAATATTAAATATTGAATGTAAAATTTAATGTCTGACATGTAACAACATAAACATCCTTTCGCAGTAATAGATCAAAAAGAGGTTTTCGCCTGTAAGCATAGCGCCCCATGAACAGACAATTACAAACGGAGTAGACCCTGATTGTGGCGTCTGACCGGGTCTACTCGTTTGTGTAAACATCGAAATAGTTGCTAAACTTTCAAGTAGAGAAAACAAAACACATTTAAGGGTTCTGAGAATCCCTAAGCAAATGTATTGGAAATGGATGTATCAAATCTGTACAGTATTTCCTTCTCATTGGCAAAGCCTTTTCAAAATTTTATAGACGCCATTCTGATTTAATTTCAAAATTCAATATTGGACTTAAATCTCTTCTGCAACAAGGTCTATCGGAACCCGAATTTTATGGTGACTTAGTATATAAATTCAGAAAAATATATAACCGCAATGACTTCAGCACCCAATTTCGTAAAATCATTCTTCGATATAAAAAGATTGGGTACAACATGGATATTATACGACAGACTGCATGCATGGTAGTTAACCCAATCACGGTTGGCAACTTTGCTTCCCTCTTTAATTGCACGCCGGTGGGTCAGGCCTCAGATTCTATGACGGCTCCAACGTAAAGGCTTATTGAAAATTAAAGAGATAATGTTGGTTGGTGCCTGATGCTCTGTCTCTGGTCGGGCTCATCGGAGTCTAACTGTTGGTTTTCTTTTGCTCCAGCATTTCAGTGGTTTCTTGCTGTCGAGTCCTCACCGTTGTCTCACCTCTGTGGTTCTTTGATTTCTGTGTTCACGGAGATGTTGCACTGATGAGTTAGGAGGCCTTCATGCGGACTGAACAAATTATTTGTCTAAATCGCGACGGAAGTAAGGGCGAGGATTGTGGCCACGTAAAATCGATTTAAGCCCCCCAGTGGAAATCTTCCACTGACCGTTCCAAGGCGGCTCTTCTGTGGCGATTTATTTATGTTGTTGTTTGTTACTTACTGTGTGTATCACTTGTGTCTTTTAATTTTGGATGGCCATATGGCCATTTTGTGGGAAAGTAACTGTCCATATGGCCTTCCTTTGTTTAGGTTTCCATTATGGTCTGGTCGCTTAATATTTGTATTTCTTTCCCTTTGGTGTCTTTTATGGATGGAGTAAGTTAATTGTATCAATTCCTGATCTTTGTTTTACTTCTACTTTGGATAAAAATCTGATGAGTATGCATTTTATAAGTGCTTGTTTCTTTTGAGAATGCAGGATAAGTTAATAACTGTGGCACGCTACAGCTCTTTTACAGTGTTTAGTATTCTAGTTGCATTCGCTCATGATTAATTTTCCGGTGTTTTAATGTCGACAGCTGTTTGCTTATGTCAATCGTAGATGTTAATGCTTTAACGGCACTTTTTGTGTACATGCCTACAAGTAATTCATATGACACTGTAGGCTGATTTATTAACAGTGACAGACCGTATGAACAACAAAACCTACAAGAACGTCTTTTCGACCGACGAAGACAAGAACCAGTCGCTGCCACCCCCGGTCCGGCAAGAATCTTCACGCATCTCTCTTTGGATAGTCAGCCTGGCTCCAGTTGTTCAAAAGTAACGACGTCATTTATCACTGAATGTGGCAGCCAAGCAGACACATGACGTAATTGTGACGTCACATCAACGTCGGTGCGACGTCATGATGTTTATGCAACGTCACATCAACGTCGGTGCAACGCCATTGCTATAGCGACGTGTGTCTGCTGGGATATAATCGTACACTATTTTTGCTGACAAAAAAGTGAAATGCAAAAGATCGGTAAGAAACTGTATAAAAGAGGAATGCATTGCGCTCACAAGGTATCTATTCTAATAGTAATTGAATCTGAAAAAAGCTAAGTTAAAAAAAAATGGAAAACCAGTGCTTCAGCTGAAGTGCACGACCCGCCGGATGCTTTTAGCTTTATGAGTGTAACCATATATGGGTACGGCGGCCATTTTGGTCATGTGACCTGGACCTAAAACGGTTCCCACAATAAATGCGCCTTATCGTAAGGAGCAAAAATATATCTTATACTTTAGTACTGTATTCTGAATCGTTTGCAGGATAAAATGCATTCTCACTTTTCCAATACAAAAGCATATGTGTCAAAGTTTGACCTAGGCACAAAGAAGGTCAAGGTCAACCCAGGGTCACCATTTTAGCAATTTATGATGGGCCTACGTCCCAGATGCTATTTATTAACCTTCGTGGAAATCTGCCCAGTGGTTCTGGAGAAGACTATTTTTGAAGGGTTTTTACCATATATGGCTTGGCGGCCATTTTGGTCATATGACCTGGACCCCATGAGCAAATTTTGGTTTCCCCCATCCCATAGAGGCTCCATATGAAATTTGACTTCAATCGGCCCAACGGTTTCCGAGGAGAAGCAGTTCGAAAATTTTCGCTTCGGCGAGGCTATACTAAATGGAATGTAATATTTCGCAAGTTCATTGGTTAGATCTCATTGATATCTATCAGTATGCCAATAATTGTTTAAATATTCCAACAAAAGCATATGTGTCAAAGTTTGACCTAGGCAAAAAGAAGGTCAAGGTCAACCCAGGGTCACCATTTTAGCAATTTATGATGGGCCTACGTCCCAGATGCTATTTATTAAGTTTCGTGGAAATCTGCCCAGTGGTTCTCGAGAAGACTATTTTTGAACGTTTTTTACCATATATGGCTTGGCGGCCATTTTGGTCATGTGACCTGGACCCCATGTGCAAATTTTGGTTTCCTCCATCCCATAGAGGCTCCATATGAAATTTGACTTCAATCGGTCCAACGGTTTCCGAGGAGAAGCAGTTCGAAAAATTTCACATTTTTCGCCTCGGCGAGGCTATACTAAATGGAATGTAATATTTCGCAAGTTCATTGGTTAGATCTCATTGATATCTATCAGTATGCCAAAAATTGTTTAAATATTTCAACAAAAGCATATGTGTCAAAGTTTGACCTAGGCACAAAGTAGGTCAAGGTCAACCCAGGATCACCATTTTAGCAATTTATGATGGGCCTACGTCCCAGATGCTATTTATTAAGTTTCGTGGAAATCTGCCCAGTGGTTCTGGAGAAGACTATTTTTGAAGGGTTTTTACCATATATAGCTTGGCGGCCATTTTGGTATCGTGACCTGGACCCCATGAGCAAATTTTGGTTTCCCCCATATCATAGAGGCTCCATATGAAATTTGACTTCAATCAGCCCAACGGTTTCCGAGGAGAAGCAGTTCGAAAAAATTCACATTTTGCGCCTCGGCGAGGCTATACTAAATGGAATGTAATATTTTGCAAGTTCATTGGTTAGATCTCATTGATATCTATCAGTATGCCAAAAATTGTTTAAATATTCCAAGCGGTTAAGTCACTATCACCAATTTTCACAAACGGGTTACGGACGGACAGACAGACAGACCATATATGGCTTGGCGGCCATTTTGGTCATGTGACCTGGACCCCATAAGCAAATTTTGGTTTCCCCCATCCCATAGAGGCTACATATGAAATTTGACTTCAATCGGCCCAACGGTTTCCGAGGAGAAGCAGTTCGAAAATTTTCACATTTTTCGCCTCGGCGAGGCTATACTAAATGGAATGTAATATTTCGCAAGTTCATTGGTTAGATCTCATTGATATCTATCAGTGTGCCAAAAATTGTTTAAATATTCCAAGCGGTTAAGTCACTGTCACCAATTTTCACAAACGGGTTACGGACGGACAGACAGACTGACCGAATGACAGAATGACACGGTGATTTTAGGGCACTCTTAGAAATCAACCGACTTCAGTCGGTCGCTTTTACTGCGGGTCGTGCAATATGACAAAAAGTAAAGAGCGGATGACCATAAAACCTCATGCACATATGCACTCTATGACAAAATTCACAAAGATCAGTAAAAATGTAAGAGGATTTGCGCTCACAAGGTATCTATTCTAACAGTAATTGGACCCGGAAAAACTACGTTGAAAGGGTGGAAAAATTGATTATTAAAATAAAAGGATGATAAGCCTAAAACCACATGCACATCTGCAGACCATGACAAAAAGACCTGCAAAGTTTTAAAAAGATCGGTAAAAACTGTAAGAGTAGTGGCGCTCACAAGCTATCCATCTCTGTGTCTACAAACGGCGGACGAACGAATCCATTTTAATAGCCCCATTCGAGTAACGTCGGGGGACTACGTTGTTCGTTGTCAGTTTTGTTGCCTGTTGGTTACTTTAGAAGCATTTTTGCAAACAATGTGGACGCAGAGCAGACTGCTCCTATTGGAGAAGTCTGAATAGGATCCCACTGTCGCATGTATGGAAAGCTTTTTTAAGAAATGCACGACGATATAAACATACGAGAATTTACGGATGCATTTTTTTAAGGGTCCTTATGCTAGGCTAGAATAATCATTGTTTTCTAATTGTTGCTTATGGAATATAGGCGTGATAAAGAATTGACTACAAAATACGTCATTCAAAAGATGATGGGTTTCACACAAGGATCTAAAATACATCAAATTACCTGTTTCCAGATGCAGCATTCTGATCACTTTGTAAAACTTTCGATTGATACAATACGAAAACAGTCTTCGTTTGTGATCCCTGGAAAATTTACCTGAAAGCAAGTGTTTTCGATTATCTTTGCCAAATGATTCTTTTGGACTGGCCCCCAACTTTTGAAAAATTGGTGGAGCAAATTGGTTTACCTTTTTGCGTTCGTCCGTTCGCCCCGCGTTTTGATGCAATATCATAACTTGAGAACCATGCATGCTGGGGTTTTGAATTTTTATATGCGGATTCCTTATGAGAGAGTAGATGATAAATATTTTTTTCTCATCATGATAACGCCCCATACCTGAGTTATGGTCCATTGCAAGTTATAAGGATGAAATCTTGTCAGCAAACTATCTCAAAAACAGAGTAGATGACCTAATTAACTTTTGAATCAATTTTGAAAAATACTTCATGAGTTATGGCCCTACCTTGTCAGCAAAATATTTTTTTTAAAATAGACTTAATATTTAGTCATTGATATGCTAGTGATGAGTAAATGACCTGATTAGCTTTAAATAAATTTGGTAAATTTGGGCCGTTTCACCTTGTCGGTGAAATAGCCCCAAAACTGATGGAGCTAGACCCTTGAAACTTGGTAAAAAGATTACCGGTGATAGGTAGATGACCTGATTAACTTTTGAACAAATTAAAAAAAACTTCATGAGATGGCCCTTTGTAAATTTAGAGTTTTTACCTTGTTAGCAAAATATATCAAAAACCATTGGAGCTAGAGGCCTGATATTTGGTGATTTGATTGCTTGTGACGAGTATTTCACCTGATAAAGTTTTGAAGAAATTCTGAAAAAGAAAACTTCATGAGTTATGGCCCTTTGTCAGTTTTGGCCTTTTGCCTTATCAGCACAATATCTCAAAAAGGATTGAAGATAGAGTCTTGAAACGTGATGGATAGATTGAGGATGGTGCGTAGATGACCTGATTTACTTTTGAATACATTCTGAAAAAAAATCTTGAGTGATGGCCCTTTGTAAATTTGGGCATTTTATCCTTGTTTACAAGATAGCACAAGAACTATTTAACCTGATGCCTTGAAACTTTATAGGGGGTGCTAAATAGCTGACCTGATAAACTTTGTTAAATTAAAGACATCTGATTAAGCTCACCTGTCACGTAGTGACGAGGTAGTGACAAGGTAAGCTTTGTTCGTCGTGCGTGCTCGTGTGCGACCGTCCGTGCGTAAATAATTTCTTCACACAACATCTCCCAAACCACTGATCAGATTTTGACCAAACTTCACAGGAATGATCTTTAGGTGGTCCTCTTTGAAAGTTATTCAAATGGTTCCGGTCCATTGAACATCTAGGTCACAGGAGCCAAAAATAAGTTTTTTTACTGAAAACGTAAAAAATCTCCTTCTCTGAAACCACTGGTTTTGCATAGATTTATATAAGGGAAACCCTTTAAAAATCTTCTTGTTTGAAACCAGAAGGCCGAGGTCTTTGATATTTGGTATGAAGCTTCATCGAGTGGACCTTTACCAAGATTGTTAAAATTATAGACCTGGGGACAAAAATGTCCCCGCCCCGAGGCCTACCGTTTTTACATAGACGTTTATAGGTTGACGTATAAACCCTTTAAAAGGGATGTGATTCTTCCTCTTTTCAGAGGAATTCCTCTTTTTGACTCCATTTTTTTTTCAGAAATGAAAAGTTGTGAATTTGATCTGAAAAGCTCAGAAACATCATTTTCTGAAGGGGGTATAGAGTTTTTCCTCTGCTATCTACAGATTTTCCTCCTCTGGAGAAGTAGACCAATCACATCCCTTAAAATTAATCTTGTCTGAAACCAGAAGGCCCAAGTCTTTGATGTTTGGTATGAAGCTTCATCTAGTGGACCTCTACCAGGATTGTTAAAATTATAGCCCTGGGTAAATAATGGCCCCGCCCCGAGCCCACTGGTTTTGCATAGACTTATATAGGGTAGACCTTAAAAACTCTTCTTGTCTGAAACCAGAAGGCCCAGGTCTTTGATGTTTGGTATGATGCTTCATCTAGTGAACCTCTACCACGATTGTTACAATTATAGCCCTGGGGTCAATTATAACACCGCCCCGAGCCCATTGATTATATATATATATATATACTTATATAGGGTAAACCAGCCCAGGTCTTTGATATTTGGTATGTAGCTTCATCTGGTGGACCTCTGGCATGATTGTTCAATTGATTGATTGATTGATTTGAGGTTTAACGTCCCCGTCTACATTGTATAGGTCATTTTGGAGACGTAGCTTCCAATTTTGTGACACTTTTACCCGTCATTGAGATGAAATGACATCTCAAGCCCTGTCGCCCAATCAAACTAATAGGGTTTATAAGCATGGATGGACCAACTTGCACCGCTTGCCTGGGCAGGCTTAGATCCTTTATAAGTGGTTTACCGGTACTCGTATGCGGTCGGTTTCAGCTCTGCCTGGAAGCATCATGCAGCCCATTTATTTCTTCAAGCCCCAATGGACGGGGCCCGCATGATTGTTCAAATTATAGTCCTAGGGCAAAAGGTTATATACTTTTTATATGGAGAACTTTTAAGTCTACTTGTCTGAAACCAGAAGGGCCAGATCTTTGGTATTTGGTGCTTCCTGTAGGGGACCTCTACAAAGATTGATCAAATTAAAAATGGTCCTGCTCTGGGGCCTACTGGCTTTTCATAGAACTTATTTATATAGGGAAAACCTTAAAAAACAACTTGTCTGAAACCAGAAGGCCCAGGTCTTTGATATTTGGTATGAGGCTTCATCTTGTGGCCCTCTACCAAATTTATTCAAATTATAGCCTTGGGGACAAAAATGGCCCTGCTTTGGGGCCCACTGGTTATATAGGGAAAATAAAAAGTGAAATGATCAGGAACTGACACAAACAAATCCCTAATTCTTCTCACAATATCACCAGGGAAAGAAGTCGAAACATGGGGTGACGACAGTAAACAAAAAGGAGAACAGTTAAACCGAGTCAGCAGCTCTTTCCCAAACAGGTGGTGACTCAGAATATCCAAACCTAACTAAAAAGAAGCAATTTACATAATGGGGAAAAGAATAAGAATCACAAACATGACAAACATTAAACTGGAAGGACAAACGTAACAAAAAAGGGGGAAGAATCTGAATCATCAACGTAACAACATATATGACTAGGGAAATAATCATAACCACCAACACAAAACATGAATGAACCACAGCAAAAGCACCGGCCTTGGAACGGCCAGTGGGTTTAATTTAACTTTACGGGATCCCAACCCTCACCCTCACTTTCACTGTCGGCCCCCGCCCATAGGGGCTTGAAGAAATATATGGGCTGCATGATGCTTCCACGCAGAGCTGAATCTGGCCCGCACACTAGTACTGGTAAACCACTCAGTGGATCTAAGCCTGTCCAGGAACCACAGTGCGAGGCGGACCGTCCATGCTAATAAACGCTATTGGTTTCATTGGGCGACAGGGCTTGAGACGTCATTTCATCTCAATGTCGGGTAAAAGTCCCACAAAATTGGAAGCAACGTCTCCAAAATGACCTTTACAGTGTTGACGGGGACTTAAAACCTCAAATCAAACAAACAAATCACTTTCACTGTGGTTCAACCAAGTATTTTTTTCTTTTAAGGCAACACTGCATATGTCATTTTTGAGACGCTGCTTCCAGTTTTGTGAGACTTATACCCGACATTGAGATGGCATGACATCTCAAGCCATGTCGCCCAATTAAATCAATAGGACAGTCCGATTCGCATCACTTTCCTGGGCAGGAGTACTCAAGTGCGGTCAGTTTCAGCTCTGCGTAGAAGCATAATGCAGCCCAATCGATTTCTTCAAGTCCCGATGACGCCCATTGATGGGTGAATTTATTACATGTTCTATGGTAAGGTAAACCTTCATGTTCACCGTCTGCTGAATCTTTTTGCACACTTTTCAAAACTTTTTTTTTTTTTTTTTTGCATGCAGACAAAAGGTGTGGACGCAGAGGAGCAATCTGATCTGGGTCCACACTGTTTGCAAAAACTAATTTTAAAGTAGGATCTACTTCGTAGACGACAAAGCAGACGACAGTTATCGTGATTGGCGTGTTATGGGTTAATAATGACAACGCAAAGCCACAGGTACTCAACTTGTTCTAGAAATCCTACAAAATCTTTCTATAAATAATAGATAGCAAGATGTAGAGGATGTTTTATTGCTGAAACATCACTTTAATCTATACTGTTGTTTATAACAAACTGTAAGACTTGTCGTATTAACCTACGACAATTGACGCCTGCTTTGCCGTCTGCCGGTTACCTTAAAAGTCACTTTTTGCAAACAGTGTGGGACCTAGATCAGACTGTTTGCCTGTGCGCAAAAATATTTTTTTAAACGTTTCCAAGAAGATACAGCAAACGAAAGAAGCAGACGACATTTTCGAATGTAGTTTTTCTCGCTATGCTGTTCTTGTTGTGACGTCAGAATGATGTGCAAATGGGGATGTTGCAACTCCTCGACTGAGCTTATGTTCTGGGTTATGTAAACGGTGTGAACTGAGATCAGACGCCGTAGAAATGGACGTCCGATCATTGCCTACACGGTTTGCTTACAGAACAGGAGCAGAAGGGTTAAAGGAAATAGTGTAAGTCGTCATAGACCCACCAGTGACGTCAGTGATTTGATTGTAACAGTGCTGCATTTTGATGACGATAGCACTCTTAGATGAGCAAGAAAAAAAGAAACTAATCTAATCAAGTCTCTTAAAGGTTGAATGCATACTTGTATGTTTCACCAAAAAATCTGAACGCAATCAAGGAATCCATTTTGGAGTTAAGGTGCAGAAAAGGCTTTTTTTGGCTCTTTAAATAAGGTCAAAGTAACCAAAATCAGGTCAAGGTTACCAAAAAGCTGATCAATCTGCGATAGGTTGTAACGATTACATGTTCGACCAACATTCATCAATGGAGTGCATACAAGCCATTTTGGCCCAAAATTGAGTTTTCGTTGAAAATAAGGTCAATGTTACCAAAATTGACAGGTTAGGGGAGCCCGTGACCTAGACAATAAGATCAAGGTCACCAAAATCTAATTAGATCTATGGTACGTTGTAATGATATTGTACCAAGTTTGACCAAAATTCATCAATTTGTTCTTGGGAAGCCACTGATGGTCCATAACTGACTGTTTTGTGGGGCCCTTGCCCTTGAAAATAAGGTCAAGGCCATCAGAACCTAATGACTGTTTTTTCCCATCCTAGTTACGTATCCATGCAAGTTTGTTCAGAATGCAACTATTGGTTCAGGTTTCTTTTTCCTCAACCAACCAATGCCGACGTTGATGCCGACGCAAACAGAATCCACACCCAAAACAGTATGCCCACTCCTTGTTTGGTTGTAACTAAGCTTAGATGTCTTGGAAGGGAAGCAATAGTTTCAGGTAAGGGAAGAGTTAAACTTGAATGTGCAAAAAGAACAAGAGCTACATTATGACCAAGGGCCATAACTGTATTGTTGATTTTGGCTGAATTATCTCCCCTTTTCTATTTATTTTCTTTCTGAAAAGCATTTTCCCTCTCATTGCAATACTGTTTATAGCAGAGCTATGAAACTTCTCGCGGTTGTTCCTTAAGACAAGACCTTTCCATTGATACCAAACGTTTTGACCTGAGACCTTGATCTTTGAACTTTGACCTATTTTTAGAAAATTAAACCCAAACCTTTAACATTGGCCGTATTTCCAAAAGCATTTGACCTACCTTCATTCTGCATTCTATCTAAGTTCCATAACTCTATCTTGCAATTTGACTGAATTATGTCCACCTTTCTCTCAGTTAAAATAAAAAATGCTTTGGTAGCTCATTTTAATACCACTATTAATACAGCCGTCAAGCTTCACATGGATGTTCTTTGGGACAAGACCTTTCCATTGATACCAAGCTTCTTGACTTGTGACATTGTCCTTTGAACTTTGACCTATTTTCCGAAAAAGTATTTGTTTGTTTTAGTTGAGGTTTTACGTACCTGTCAACAATTAGGGTGATTTTGGAGACGTTGCTTCCGATTTTGTGAGACTTTTACCCGGCAATGACAACTCAAGCCCTACCGCCCATAGAAACAGGTAGGGTTTAAGGAGCGGTCCGACTCGCATCACTTTTCCTGGGCAGGCTCAGACCTAAGCTGTTTACCAGTACTCAAGTTCGATCGGTTTTAGCTCTGTGCGAAAGCACCGTGCACCCCAATCTATTAGGGCGGCGGCGCTTTTCCGAAAATGTAACCAAAAACTTTAATCTTGACCATATTTCCAAAAGTATTTTGCCTCGTGAAACTTGACACAGATCTGTGTGATCAGCAGAGCTACATTCTGACCAAGTCATGCAATTTGACTGATTTATCTCCCTTTGTAATATACGAAAAAAAAAACACCTCCCGTTTAAAGAAAACATTTTAGTCTCATTTTAATACAACAAACAACACAGCTAATTGTATCGATTCCTGATCTTTGTTTTACTTCTACTTTTCAAAATATCACGTGTTTGTTTCTTGGGGCAAGACCCTTCCATTGATATAAAACATTTTGACCTGTGACCTTGACCTTTGAACTTTGACCTCTTTTACGATTGATTCATTGATTGATTGATTTAGGGTTAAACGTCCCCGTCAACACTATTTATGTCATTTTGAGGCGTTGCTTCCAGTTTTGGGGGACTTTTACCCGACATAGAGATGAAATGACTTCTCAAGCCCTGTCGCTCAATGAAAACAAAACATATGTATGGACGGTCCGACTCGCACCATTTTGCCTGGACAGGCTTAGAGCCTCTAAACGGTTTGCCAGTAATCATATGGGCCCCCCGTCAAGCGATGTTGGTACTTATCGCCTATGCGAGCAGCGAAGGTTCAGGCGAGCCTGCGCATCCGCGCAGTCTCTCCAGAACCTTCGCTGCTCGCTCATACAAGCAGTGAATCAAGAGGAACCTTCAGATAGAAAGCCATATCCCTGTCCCCAATGAATGGTTGGGCATGCGCAGTTAAAATTTGTCATGACGGAATGCTCGAAGATACAAACTCGCTTGGCGGGGCTCATATGCGGTCGGTTTCAGCATCGTGCAGACCAATCTATTTCTTCAAGCCCCGATGGGCGGAGGCGTGATCTATTTTACGAAAGTTTGACCTTGGCCATATTTCCAAAGTATTTGGCCCAGTCTCATGAAACTTGACAGACATCTGTATATCACCACAAGAGCCGCATTGTACTAACGCTTTGTGTTCACTCGACGCTTAGTGTTCACCATGGACACTAAACGTTGATGGCGAACACTAAGCGTTGCCACTGCAACGCTTAGTGTTCACCATCAACGCTTAGTGTTCACCATGGACACTAAGCGTCGCGACTGTCGATACTGTGTGCGATCCCAACGATTATTGTTCACCATGACATTAGCTCACCAAATACAATGCAGCACAATGAGAGCTATTGTTGTCACATCGGACGGCCGCTTTTGCGTTTGCGATTTCAACAGTCACGCATCACAGAGTACTCATATTTGGACTTAAGTACCTGGGAGAGTCTTCTTATGTTCCAATAGAACAGACCCCTGGGTGCATGCCCCGGGTTGGGGCTAGGGGTCATAATCTAGAACATCTCTGTAAAACTGTGTTTAAGTTTTTGAAATGCTTATATCTCAACAATCACTCATCACAAAGCATTCATATTTACAACTTTGATACCCGGGGTGTCTTCTGAGAATACCTGCGAGTGTCTTCTGAGATTCCAAAAGAACACACCCCTGGTTTCATGCCTTTGGTGGGGATAGGGGTCCAAAATCTAGGACACCTTAAAAATTTGTTAAATACATTTCCATTGTGCTAACAAGTTACAAACTCAATTGATAATACAACAGCCAACTATGCGACATTGGTTCCAGTGTGAAAGGGTGAAAATCATGGTGACCTACATTATAATGTCCTGTGATTTTGCCATACATCTTCAATACTATTTGATGGAGACGTGTCATACCTGGGATTATTTGTTTCATAGGACCCCATGATTGATCTCAAATATATATAGGTCAATGTGACATATATTTCATGGTTCAGTGATTTTGGCTTATATCTTGAATACTACTTGACAGAAACATCATACCTGGATCATTAGTTCCATGTGACACAAAGATTGACCTCCAAATAAATCTAGGTGCCTCATAATATCAAGTTATGATGTTCATATAACATAAGGTCTTCGTGTTATAAGGCAAAATCACTGGACCATGAAATATAGGTCATGATGACATTCGTTTCTCTGGTCAAATGTCGGGCCGAACTGTCTCGTTATACTGAAGTTTGATGTTCATACATCAAGAAGTATTCGTGTTATAAGGCAAAATTACTTTTTTCATACCAGAAAATGAACACTAGCGGTTGATACTGCATTCCGATCTACATGATCGACGCTTAGTGTTCATTTGGCAAAATGAACACTAAGCGTCATTTGGCAAAATGAACACTAAGCGTTGACAGTGGCAACGCTTAGTGTTCACCATCAACGCATAGTGTCCATGGTGAACACTAAGCGTCGAGTGAACACTAAGCGGCGCTACACCGCATTCTGGCTAAGTTCTATAACTACCATGCAATTTGTTTGATTTGTCAGCCTTTGTGAAAAACAGACGAGCATAGCACACGCTTGCGGTGCTCTTGTTAAAGCTATCATTAACGTGATGTTCACATGTCATCAGTGCATGGCGATTGATCTCTTACGGCGGGAGCATCAACCAAACATTAATTGTTTGATGCCTTATCCTGGTTCCTTAACTGCTCCTTTTACAAATGAATATGCGTGACATCAGTCCATAATGTCATGAATGTCCGATTGTTATCTTTTCCAATACTGCTTGCCTTATTTAGTGAAATGTCATCTTTTAGCTGCACAACTACGAAGCCGTAAAGTAGACATCATTCAGACACTCTATGAAATATTTAGCACACATTCAGGAATCATAAAAAGACATATTATTTGGTCTGCTAGGATTGATTTTTTGTCATTAACTAATGTACTCTGAAGTATTGTTTTTTCTGACTTGACATTTCACAGATTTCTGATGCGAATCAATATGGTTTCCTCAGCAACATTTACAGAATTTTAATTTAATCAATTTTGAGCCGTTTTCTCCTGGTAATTCAATAATAAGCGGCACTGTTATGGTAATTAAAGGGAGAAGGAGTAATGAAAAAGCAATTCTGTAGTATATATTGGTTTTGTCAGTTTTATTGCTCTTGAGGTTGTGGGCTGTAGTATCAAGTAAGCAATACTTTGTTTCTCTGTCCCTAAACCCTTCTCTTGCTGAATATTCAGTTTAGCCACACCCATTTCTGACTTTGAACCAATCAGATTACTTGATGTAATTTATTCCTACAAATTCATAAATTGAACGTCAAACAGTGTTTGCAAAGAAAAGGGTTGTCGTGAACAACAGGATAAGAGTTAAATTTTCCTGAAGAAAATTATTAGTCTCCATTAGGTAAAGACAAAGGAAAGACCATCTCTATCGATGCATATTCATTTGACAAAGTTCGTAACTTCAAAAACAGCGAATAATATGATATTATTGCTGTTCTAAATATTTGCCATTTGATTTTCCAGTTATACAGAAATCATTTGCCGTAAATCATAATGGCAAAAATCTATATCACTTCTAAAGCAGATATTTATTAGCTGTATAGGCGAGATTATTTGCCATCACCCTGCAGTAAAGTGACTAGGCAATCCTGTCACAATACAGAGCCTATTAAGACGTGTTCCCCAGAGACCTCAGCCAATCCAACAGTTTGATGAAAAAGACAGATTTTCTTAGACTTGAGCATAAAAGACGAACACATTATTTAGAGAACCTAAGTATTTATTTCTTCAGAAATTAAAAAAAAAAAAAAAACATGCAACAGTTTTGAAACTGAGTGCACGAACGGGCCTCCGTGGCCTAGTGGGTAGGAGCGCTGGGTATTCCACGAATATGAGTTCGAGACTGGCTCGGGTTACATGTGAGACTATAAGAATCTTATGTGGGTGTGAGGGGTGGATTGAAAACTCCGTCCCAAGGGTCACTGTCCGGCATCACGAGGCTTGCCGAGTGATGCCGGACAGTGATCCCGAGGGACGGATTTTTCTATCCACCCCTCACACCCATATTGGATTCTTTTTCTTGCATACCTTCCATTTCTTAGCACGGATTTTTAATGCTGCTGTCACTTCGGTTACAGACGTCCGCCATTTTGTGATGACACGACAGGAATGTTTAGTGACGTCACGCATGACGACGCCGCGCATGAGGTTGTAATCAACCAGTGCATTTATCAAACACGCGATTATATTCGATTTTGGGTCGGAACACCAGGGTCAGAACATAAATTTCTATCCCAGGGTAAAATCACGGATTTCCTTGTCTGGTGTGCAAGAATGCAAGTACTGCAACCAAAGGTCATGTTGGTTTTCTGTGGGTTCTGATTTTCGCCCACGACAGACTACCGATCGACTGGATAAATGAAACAATCTTGAAAGGTCAATATTTACGAAAGCCTACTAGGGTCAAAATAAGTTGAGAAAAAAAAATATTTTCACGTACAAACGAGAAACTTTCTCGTACAAACGAGAAATATTTTCGTACAAACGAGAAATTTTCGCGTACAAACGAGAAACTTTCTCGTTCAAACGAGAAAAAATCTCGTACGAACGAGAAACTTTCGCGTAGGAACGAGAAAAATTCTCGTACGAACGAGAATTTTTTCTCGTTCCTACGAGAAATTTTCTCGTACAAACGAAAAATATTCTCGTACAAACGAGAAATTTTCTCGTACAAACGAGAAATATTCTCGTACAAACGAGAAATTTTCGCGTACAAACGAGAAATTTTCGCGTACAAACGAGAAAAAATCTCGTACGAACGAGAATATTTGGTCAAAGTAATGACTCAATTACTCTTAAGGCTTGTAAAGTCGATGATGGAAAACCATTTTGTAGATAACTCATCATTATTATAATAACAGTGATTGGTTCGATTGATTTGTCAGAAGTAGTTGCTGTCCACGTGACTATTACTGATCTGTAGAAAATGGTCATTTATAGAAAATAGCTGCGATATTCTTATCGCTGTGATATCATTGTGTTGCGTACGAGGGTTATCTATAGAATCTGGACTGGAATCATGTGTCAGGTTTTGCAAACAATGTAGACCCAGAATATGTGTCGAAGAACGCGATGTCTCATCAATGTCTAGGTTAAACGAAATGGGTCAGGATCATTTTTCAAGCCTACCCTAAAAAAAAACAAAACAAAAAAAAAAAACAATCGACCCACCAGTGCTGTCAATGCTTTGGCTATAAAAAAATAAGTTGCAGTGGATAAAACTGACCCTGCCGCTAGTGATCAATATGAAACTTGAGCTATCGGCTCTTCTACAGTTATTTATTTTATGCTCATACAATCAAAAATAAATAAATAAATAAATAAATAAATAAATAAATAAATAGCGTTGTAGATTCAGTATGAACAAATGCAAGATTTAACAAAGGGCTGGTACATATGCTGTCATCACATGTATTTATTTATTTATTTATTTATTATTAGAATTTTCTTGAAACATATACACACGTACGCATGCTTTCATTACATCTACCGACCTTTAACCCTTTCAACCCTGTATATCAGTACAGATACTTTTGCAAACAGTGTAGATCCAGATAAGACGCTCAAAATGAGCCGTTTTACCAGCACGAACACCAGTTGCTTTCCTGCTATTGGTCTTGACTTGATAGCTTTTGTAAGGTAACCGGGCGCTAAAAGCACATAGGGGCTACCCCCATCTCGCTAAATGGGATTAGTTTATGAACTGCTCTTCCCAGGGCCTCCAATGTGCTGGCACTTGTCAATTCAACAGGTGTCAGCTGACCAATGGGAATATACTGAACTCTTAATCGGAGGAAGGCACAAATCGCACCCAAGGTACAGCGTTTGTCCTAAGAAACACAGTTCTATAGCGATTTTAGAATTTTGAGTGCAGGAATCAGACCAAAGACGGGCTCCAGTATGTGATGACGTGTTGCCAATTTCGACTGCCAAATGTGTCAGAGCACAGCCCTGTTTTCGAATGTCTGGCCGAGGAAAAAAGCTAACATACATTATCAGTTCTGGCTTCCATTATTCTCTGCCTCCAGCCCTGACATGGCAAAGAAAACGCCTTTTGCTATTGGTCTCATCTCAACCTCCTATATACAAGTATGGACGATTCCAAATACATGTACAAAGATGGAAGAATTCACCGCAGAAACTCAGAGGGGAAAGAGTCAATTAACTTCCATACCCGTTGTAAAACGCCACGTTAATCAATACCCGTGTTGGTGTTATGACAAGACAAAATGTCGTACGTACGAGAAAAAATCTCGTTCGAACGAGAAACTTTCTCGTACAAACGAAAAAAGAATCTCGTACGTACGAGAAAAAATCTCGTACGAACGAGAAACTTTCCCGTACAAACGAGAATATTTCTCATAGAAATTTTGTTGTACATGTGCATCCAGTGAAGACTCAGATCAGTCTATGCATTTGCGCAGACTGATCAGAGGCTTTGCTCTATGGGACATGGATGCCACTTGGCCCATAGTGATGCTACGATAAATTACATATGAAATTAGTGTCTGTTAACTTTCTGGTGTGAGTCAGACCGCTTTTTAAACCCAGCCCACCGGGGCTTGGAGAAACAGATGAGGCTGCAAGGTGCTTCCACGCAGAGCTGAATCTGACCGCAAATGAGTACTGGAAAACCGCTTAGAAGGTTTAAGCCTGTCCAGGTAAAGTGTTGCGGGTCGGAACGGCCATGCATTTAACCCCTATTGGTTTCATTGGGCGGCAGGGCTTGAGAAGTCATTTCAGCTCAATGTCGGATAAAAGTCCCACAAAATTGGAAGCAACGTCTCCAAAATTTCCTAAATAGTCTTGACGGTAAGCGTCAGTTCAAATAAGCGGTTCCTTTGTGCGGTAGGGCTTGACATGTCATTTCATGTCAGTGTCGGATAAAAGCCCCACAATATGGAAGCAGTGTCTTCATAAAATGATGGGTACGTAAAACTTTAAGCCGGCCTCGGTAGCTCAGTCGGATGTTCGTCGGACTGGTGATCAGGAGGACGCGGGTTCGATTCCTGCCGAGGTCGGCAACATTATTTCGTGGAGATTGATCATGAAACCTTTTCTACGGTCATTCTCTCCCTTCCACTGATTAGAGAATGGTGACGTCTCCAAAATGACCTACAAAGAGGTGACGGGGACGTTAAACCTTAAATCAAATCAAACTATTCAAGAAGGGCAGTTTCTGGCGAAAGAATGTGCGCTGTACTGGTTAACCGCTTACGTATAAGCCAGTTCAGGAAAAGTGTAGATTGGTAAACTGACCGGCTCAAAAATGACATAAAATAGTGTTGACTGGGCCGTTAATCTTCAATACAAACAAACAAACAAACAAACGCAAAAACTCAACACAAAGACAAAGCAAACAGGCAAACAGTATGAACCCATACCAGACTGCCACTACATTTGTACATGAGCAGTATCTTGCTCCACACTGTTTGCAACAATGGCTTTTAAAGTAACAGACAACAAACAGGCGACAATTATTAAGACAAAAAATCTCGTACGAACGAGAAACTTTCTCGTACAAACGAGAAAAAATCTCGTACGAACGAGAAACATGGATGCCACTTGGCCCATGTTTGACCCTTAAGATGCTGAGATAAACTGCATGTGAAAATGTCGTCTGCTGTTTCATCTTGCAACTTATTGGTGCGTGTCGGGCAGCTCCTTAAACCCTTGCGGTGGCCCCCGCCATCAGAGCTTAGAGAAATAGATTAGGCTGCAAGGTGCTTCAACACTGAGCTGAGACCGACCGCACATGAGTACTGGAAAACCGCTTAGAATGTCTAAGCCTGCCAAGGTAAATTAGTGCAAGTCGGACCGTCCGTGCATATAAACCCTACTGGTTTCATTGTCCGGAAAATCTTGAGATGTCATTTCATCCCAATGTCGGGTAAAAGCCCCATAAAATTGGAAGCAATATCTCCGAAATGACTTAAATATTGTTAACGAGGACGTTAAACCCTAGCCTAGCGTTTCCTTCGGGTGGTACGGCAGGAGATTTCATTTCACCTCAGTGTCGGGTAAAAGTCCCACAAAATGGAAGCAGTGTCTCGAAAATGACCTAAATAGTGCTGACGGGGATGTAAAACCTCAACATACAGACAAATTATATAGACAAACAGTAGGGACACACGGTTTGCAACAATGGCTTTTTAAATAACGCAGTCGACAACTGTTGTGAGAAAATCTCGTACGAACGAGAAACTTTCTCGTTCGAACGAGAACTTTTCTCGTATGAACGAGAAAAAAAATCTCGTACGAACGAGAATATTTTTCGCAGTAATGAGAAATTTTCTCTGCGGTATATGGATGTTACTTGGCCCATGTTTGACAGTTAAGATGCCATGATAAACTTCATTTGAAAATGTCGTCTGCTGGTTCATCTTGCAAACTTTTTGGTGCGAGTCGGACCGTCCTAGCGTGGGTCCCGCCCATCGGAGTTTGGGGAAATAGTTTAGGGTGCATGTTGCGAGTTGGACCGTCTATTCAATAAACATATTGGTTTCCATGGGCTACAGGGCTTGAGAAGTCATTTCATCTCAATGTCGGGTAAAAGTCCCACAAAATGAAAGCAGTGTCTTCAAAGATGACGAGTACGTCAAACAAAGCATACCGGCAAACAGTATGGACTCCTACCGCCACTACAGTTTCATTATCTTGCTCAACATTGTTTGCAACAAGTAACAAGCAGACAACAAAGCAGACAACAATTGTTGTGATTGGCAGGCTAAGGTTTAATAACAAAGGTAGACTTCGCTGGGTGCATATGCACGAAGACTCCTTTTGCTATGGTATCTCCGCCAAGAAACAGAGTGTTCGCATGCCAGATATTACGTACATATAAGCAATGGCTACAAACAGCAGTTCGGCCCCGCCCATCGGGGCTTGAAGAAATATATGGGCTGCATGATGCATCCACGCAGAGCTGAATCCGACCCGCACTAGAGTAATGGTAAACCGCTTAGAGAATCTAAGCCTGCCCAGGCAAAGCGGTGCGCACGAGTCGAATCGTCCATGCTTATAAACCCTATTGGTTTCATTGGGCACCAGGGCTTGAGATGTCATTTAATCTCAATGTCCGGTAAAAATCCCACAAAATTGGAAGCAACGTCTCCAAAATGACCTTTACAGTGTTGACGGGGACGTTAAACCTCAGCTCAAACAAACAAAACAAACAAACAGCAGTTTGGCAGTTAAAGGTACACATAGGCAATGGCTACAAACAACAGTTTAAACAAAAAAGGTATGTGTCAAAAGAGGGATTATACAAACGACCCCGATTCCTAAGCCTAGCACCGAATCAATGGTCATTTTAAAGGAGGTGATAAGGGGGTAATTAAATTAAGAAGATGGTAAATTTCTCGTATAATCAAGAAACAAATGTCATAGGAACGAGAAACTTTCTCGTAGGAACGAGAAAATTTCTCGTTCGTACGAGAATTTTCTCGTTCGTACGAGAAAGTTTCTCGTAGGAACGAGAAATATTCTCGTTTGTACGAGAATTTTCTCGTAGGAACGAGAAATATTCTCGTTTGTACGAGAAAGTTTCTCGTTTGTACGACATTTTTCTTGTTCATAACAAGAATCTGGAAACTCATTATAACACGTGTATTGAACGACGTGGTGTTTTACGACGGGTAGAAATTAATTGACTCTTTCACCTCAAATGGTGTTCGTGCTAGTAAGACGGCTCATTATGACCGTCTTGTCTGGATCTACACTGTTTGCAAAGGTATCTGTACCGATCTACAGGGTTGAAAGGGTTGCAGGCCCGCTGATGGTACCTGCTTTTTGCAATGTGTGTATATGAGTCAAGAAATTTCCAATAAATAAATAAATAAATAAATAAATAAATAAATAAATAAATAAATAAGCCCTAATAGAAGATTGCATTTGTTCATACTGAATCTGTAACAGTATTTAATTTATTTAATAATTTATTTATATTCGCCCCCGCTCATCGGGGCTTGAAGAAATAGATGGGCTGCATGATGCTTCAACGCAGAGCAGAAACCGGCCGCACACAAGCACTGGTAAACCGCTCAGGGGATCTAAGCCAGCCTAGACAAAGCGGTGCGAGTCCATGCTTATAAAGCATTTTGGTTTCATTGGGTGACAGGGCTTGAGAAGTCATTTCATCTCAATGTCGGGTAAAAATTCCACAAAATTGGAAGCATCGTTTCATTTATTCAAGTTTGTTTCTTCCCTTCTTAAGGGGAAGCATAAAATAAATAAATGTAACTGTAAAAATGATCCTGGCCCATTTCGTTTAACCTTTATATTTCTGTACTGTAAGCAAATACTGTAGACATTGATCAAACATCGCGTTCTGCGACACATAATCTGGGTCTACATTGTTTGCCAAACCTAACACATGATTCTTGACCAGATTCTATAGATAACCCTCGTACGCAACACAATGTTATCACAGCGATGAGAATAGTGCAGCTTTATTCTATAAATTGCCGTTACCTGGATTTTCTACAGATCAGTAATAGTCACGTGGACAGCAACTACTTTGCTAAACGTTGGGTCAACTGACAAATCATTCGACCCAAAAACTGTTATTATAATAATGATGGGTTGTCTACATAATGGTTTTCCATCATCGACTTTACAAGCCTTAGGAGTAATTGAGTCATTACCTTGACCAAATATTCTCGTTTGTACGAGATTTTTTCTCGTTTGTACGAGAAAATTTCTCGTAGGAACGAGAAAAAATTCTCGTCTGTACGAGAATTTTTCTCGTTCCTACGCGAAAGTTTCTCGTTTGTACGAGATTTTTTCTCGTTTGAACGAGAAAATTTCTCGTTTGTACGAGAAAATTTCTCGTTTGTACGAGAAAATATATTTTTTTCTCATCTTATTTTGACCCTAGTAGGCTTTCGTAAATATTAGCCAAACAATATGAATAAGTAGATAAAGTAAGGAATGAGTGGCGAAGAAATGTTTTATCTTGTCCAATGATATCTTGTCCAATGATAGCTTTTACAGCTTTATTGCTTAAGTGCTACTTTAAATTAATCTTTGCTCCTTACCAAAACGGACACCGTGTTGCCAAAGAAATTTAACCATACTTCAAATACATATAAAGTGGAAAGTTGGTTATTGGCGTTTATTCAAGAGACAATTTATTGACCTGTCTTCTGAGGCTATATTTCCTTATAGCGTATCCATTGCGACTGGACGTGCTTGAAATTAGGATCTCTATATAAAGATGGTCGCAATTCTGTATAAAACATGTAGACATTCTCCATGTCTTGCATTACGATTTGCAGGTGGGTAGCTAAGTTGAGGAGCGGGCAATAGCAACTTTAAGATGCCACTCACACCGATCGCCAAGCAACAGCAATAACTAAAAGTAACATCGAAAACAATCCGCAATAACCTATGAAAAGAACGCCCGAATCACAGTAGCCCAGTCCACAATCTTGTCGTTAGCACGAGTCATGGCGTTTTAAAGAAGCATTTACAACTTAAGGAAGTGAATGCCAGATGGCTACTCCATTTGTTGACAGATGAACATAGCCAATGCAAATAAATAAATAAATACAACTTCTGAAACTGTATCTAAAACATAGCATAAAGGCTTTAAAGGCTCACTGTTTAGATAGAAAGCCTCCATGTGGATCAATTGATCATTATTTTGTTATTGTTATTTTGTTTGATACTATACTGGAACTGAGGGCGAGGGTTGAAATTTTATAAACTCCGGAGTTGAAACCCCTCAGTAGTTTTACTAATTGACCGTCCCAAGGCGGTCGTTCTTTTGCAGTGTCTTATTTATTTGGTTCATGTTCGTCTGTTTTTGTGTGTTCCTGCGCTTCACTTTCTGTAGGTGACTTGAGACGGCAGCGTTCTTGGATTGTGGCCTTTCTTGAGTGACTTTTTACTAGTTTTATGACAATTCAGTCACTGCTGGGTTTACTATTTTGAACCAAATCGGAAGTTTTCCAAACGGATTTGGGCCACCAACCAATTATTGCCAAACGAACACGAACGGTAAAGAATAAGTGTCCAGTCAAGCAAATCGGTGCCAAAACTCAGAACAGCTACAGCAATCATCTAAACTTTAAGAAACTACTACTACGAAACCAAAACAGGACTTAGCATCTCAAAGGGCACACCTTGTGACCCGAGTTGATCACCGTACTATCATATCCTCAATTTTCGCCAGGCCTGGCTCCTTGCGACTATTTTCTGTTTCCAAAACTCATATACCATCTATCTGGAAAAAGATACAATTCGAAAAAGCCCTTGGATTTGCGGCTTATCCTTATCTGATGGGCGTCCCCCATCGAAGTGTATGAAAACTGCTCCAAAAAGTAAAAAATGAAGTCTGGTAATTCGAGAGTCTTTTGAAGATAAGAGCAAGTGAAAAAGATGTTAATTTCTGCAGTAAAGGAAAACCAGCCTCGTATTTTATTTTGATTCAGTCTTTGACCTAATATATTCATTGTCACTAATACAGAGTTCCCTTCCATTACACGGAACAATTCTTATACACTTTTTTACCCCACCAGAGCCGAAGGTTCCGGGTGAGCTTATAGGATCTGCGTCGTCGTCTGTCGTCCGGCCTCTTGCGTCAACACTTTCAAACGACATCTAAAGCCACTGGGCCGATTAAGCCCGAATTTCATCTGTAGCATCCGTGGGCTGTGGGGTTGACAGTTTATGTTTTTAATGAAAATCGGCTCCTTAGTTTGGTTGCTATGGCAACTTAAGAGTTACCATAGCCTTATAATGGGGAAAATAGAAAAATGGCATTTACCGCCAAGCCTATGTGGATATTGCGACAAAACTTTCATCGAAATATTCCGTGAGTAAACTTCTTTCAGCCATATGCTTTTATACCAACCTTGGGCCCCCAGGATGTGCTGGCCATGCCCCAGCCCCTTCCATTTCATAAAAGTCCATATATCTCAGATCCCCTTAACCATATATATTCTTGTTCCTTAGGATAAGATGCATTCAGTGACAACAACCTGAGGGTCCACTGGTATGTCGGGACCATGCCCTACCCCCTCCACTTCGTAAAATGTCCAATATCTCAGAAACCCTTCAGATCTCCACCCCTAAACCATATATATTCGTGTTCCTTATGATAGGAAACATTCAGTGATACCAACCAAGGAGTCTGCCTGGGTGCGCCGGGGCCATGTCCCATCCATCCACTTCACAAAAGGCCATATATCTGGTATATCTGTGAAGCTGTTCCGAGCCCCACCCCTAATTCATATATATTCAGGTTTCTTATGATAAGACGCATTCAGTAACACCAATCTGGGGTACCCCTGATGTGCCCCGGGTCATGTCCGAAGCCATACACAAACCCTCCACTTCATAACATGTAATATATCTCAGAAACTGTTCAGATCCCCGCCCCTAACGCATGAATATCCATGTTTCTTAAGTTAAGACTCACTTAGTCACACCATAATGATGTCTCTTTGTGCTAGGGCAATGGGCTGAGGCATCTCCCGTCCACTTCATAAAAGGCCATATATCTCAGACATCATTAAGATCCCCACCCCATAATCATATATATTCTTGTTCCTTATGATTAGACATATTAAGTCACACCAACTTGACAGTCCACAGGGGCCATTCCTCTCCCCTGCACTTCATAAAAGGGCCTCGTACAGGTATCTCATAAACAGTTCAGATCCCCACCCTAATCAATATATATTCTTGGTCCTAATGATAAGATACCTTCAGTGATAACAATCTTGGGCTTTCCTGTGGGCTGCCAGGGCCATGTCCAACCCCTCCACAGCTTAAAAGGCCTTATATCTCGGGGTCTGTACAGATCCCTAACCCTAAACCATTTATCCTTGTTTCTTATGATAAGACGCATTCAATCATACCAAACCGTGTAAACCCTCCTTCTGTACGTTTTGGGCTTGAAAATTCCGTATATAGGCCAGTTTAGAGGAACCTTTCGCTTACATGATCTATAAATAGAACTGGAGGCTTTTTATAATGTTTTGTTTTGGAAGGAATGGTCCATGGGTGACCCTCTGACAAAGGTCCATGGGTGACCCTCTGACAAAATTGCTCCACTGAACATGATAGCCACCAAAACTAAAAAATAAACAACCTTTAAAATGACTTCTACTGCTAAATGCGTAGACTGGTTTTGAAATAATTTCACAGAAATGTTACTTGGTTTACTGTCAACCAAAATTGCTCAACCATCCACTCCACCTTATATTACCTACCATTTTATCTATACAATAAGGATCAGGTGAGCGATCCAGGGCCATTATGGCCCTCTTGTTATCGAGAATAATGTCACAGTTGAAAAGTGTCTGAAACATTGCTGACGTGGTAGAACCCTGCTTTGTTTGTTTGATTTGAGGTTTACGTCCCCGTCAACACTGTAAATGTCATTTTGGAGACGTTGCTTCCAGTTTTGTGGGACTTTTACCCGACATTGAGATGAAATGACATCTCAATCCCTGCCGCTCAATGAAACCAATAGGGTTTATAAGCACGGTTGGTCCGACTCACTGCCTGGGCAGGCTTAGATCCTCTAAGCGGTTTACCAGTACTCGTGTGCGTGTCGGTTTCAGCTCTGCGTGGAAGCATCATGCAGCCCATCTATTTCTTCAAGCCCCGATGGATGGGGGCTAATTGTTTGAATTGCATCTTTTCAAAATAGATGTGAAGGCAATGATCAGGAATCGCTACAATTAACCCACACACCAAAGGGAAAGAAACACTTACATGAAATAACTAGAACCAGGAGCATATAATTTCACTCACTGAGTGAAATTATATGCTCCTGCTAGAACCTAATGGAAATATCAATAGGACAGTTACCTTCCCACAAAATGGCCAACGGAAAGATGAAAGTGATACACAGATTCAAAGACAAAGTATAACACAAATTGAATCGCATTGGAAGGGTGCGGGGTGGGGCTTAAATCGATTTTACGCGGCTGCAATAACACACCTTTGCTGGATGTTCCGGAGTTACTAGTATTTGGACCGCTGCTTACTTTGTGTAGCTAATAGGGGCCCTTCTGATGGTGCGGCTTCAGGTCAACATGTAAGACATCACGTGAACAAGTCTGTGAAATGAAGACCCCCTAAACCCCACTTTATATAGAGAAAACTGGGGTTCACGAGGGTAAACATTATTTTCCTTATTTCTGCTCCAAGACATGGGTTGTGGGTACTCGTTAGAACCGCCTCAATGAGGCGGTTCTAACGAGCACCCAAAACCTTTGTTATGAATTTAAATAAGAAAAAATATCACAACTTTTCATCAGAAAAATTACCTTTTTTGAGTCATGAAAATATGCACTATATCATAATGAGAGCCGCCTTCTGAAACACAGAATAAAATAAATTAAACAGATCCCAGGAAGAGCTACGTCTACGTGGATTACGATCAATCAACGACACTAATCTGAAGAGCAATACTACAAAATTCTTAATTCTTATCGTAATCCGTGCAAAAATCATACAAAGTAAAAAAAAAAAAACGTTCCCTATTCCGCCAAAAAGGTGGTAGCTCTATAAAAGTAGCAGAACTGTGTATTTACGTGAAAGCTCTGCGGCCAAATGACACACAGCTATGTATACAACAAAAATAAAAATCTGCATGCTAACAATCGAGATCCAGAAATAACATACTACTTGCGAGACAAAATGCCTATCAAGAGCATATTTGGTACCAGATTATCTTGAGATTTTTGCACATGCGCAGAGGAGTATTTTGTGATGCAAATGTCAGCAAATCCAATGTTTATTTCCTTACATTACAAAAAATATTTAAAGATCTCACAATTAGTCACTAAGTGCGGAAAATTAAGACTGTAAACCAAAAAGTTACAAATAATCCCCTTTTCAATTTAATGAATATGGGTTTTCGACTCTGTGTACATTATTCCTTTTTTTCGAAATGAAATTTCAGGTCGCCTATTCGACAGCACGGCATTCGGGTTTCATTTTCTTACCGTTTCGGTTTGTTTTGCTTTGAAATTCCATAGTAAACTGATTGTAGGCGCACAATAAAGTCTTGGATAGGACCTACTGGCATGCTTACCTTCTTGCAACGAAATCAACCAGTTTGCATTTTAGCTTTCCCTGACCAATTTCAACCATGATCTAAACAGGTTCATTCGAATATGTTACACAAATGGGGCCCCGTCAAGCGATTTTGGTACTTATCGCCTATGCGAGCAGCGAAGGTTCAGACGAGCCTGCGCATCCGCGCAGTCTCGCCAGAACCTTCGCTGCTCGCTCATACAAGCAGTGGATCAAGAGGAACCTTCAGACAGAAAGCCATATCCCTGGCCCCTCTGAATTGCTAGGCATGCGCAGTTAAAATTTGTCATGACGGAATGCTCGAAGACCCAAATTCGCTTGGCGGGGCTCTAATAATGCAGACCATGCAGCGTTTATTTTTTAAAGAAAGATGAAAACGACCCCTGCAATGATCAGTACTCCTTTGTTCGTATTGCTTTGTAAAACAATCATAAATAATTAAGCTGTGATGAAAATAAAAGTCAAACTAAAATGAAAGAAATAGTTTTACGATTATACACCATCCTATCTAGAGAAGCTTGACCAACGTTTTACGTATCGTTTTTATTTTTGCGCAGTACACATGAGAAACGAAAGCTACTTTGGGTTTAAATCGATTTTAGTGGCCCATCTGTGCCCTGGGCTCCACTATTATTCAAAATAGATAAGTGTTACAACGTTTGGTGACTGTACAATGTGGATGAGAATATTCATTTACGTCAACACTTATGCGATAAGCTACTCGCCTCCCGGGCTTCTCCAGACTTTCGTCTTTATGAAACCGAGGTCCCGTCTCCATATGACCTGAGTTGTTGGTGGGACGTATAACTCAAATACACACACATACGCCAGCTAGTGCCTTTCGCCATTTAGTATCCATAAGATCTGCAGTCCCATGGGAAATTACATTGAAGTCATAACAACCAACTTTTTGGGGTCGATTGTTTATCGTTTTATTTACAACCAGGACAGAAAGCGAAAGTTGCATGATCTAGCTTCTAAAAACCCTAAAGCATTTTGGCAGGAAATATGTCGCATAAAATGTACTAAGTTGAATCATGCATCGATATCTCTACAATACTTCTTTGAGCACTTCAAATGAGTAACACTGAAAACTGTGATTTTAAGCGAGACGTCGAGAAATTCTGTTTATGATAGTATCTCCCAAGTCACCAGGAATTATGAAACGCTGAAGTAAAGAAAGCTGTGTCTAAACTTAAAAGCCCAGGATCTGATATGCTAACCCCTTAACGACTTGCTCGACGATTTATTATGCAAACTGTTTAACTATATACTTATTTAGCAATAATATATAAAAAAATAGAAGTGGAGGCAATGATCAGGAATCGATACAATTAATCCACAGCTCCCACCAGAGACAACAAAGGGAAAGAAACACAAACATGAAACAACAGACCCTAATGGAAACATCAATAGCGGAAAGCCAAAAGGACAGTCACTTTCCCACAAAATGGCCAATAGGCTATCCAAAATAAACTAATAAGAGGCGACACAAACACCCAAAGACAAACCATAACAAAAATTAACCGCGACAGAAGAACCGCCTTGGAACGGTAAGCGGAAACGAATTCCACTGGGAGGCTTAAATCGATTTTACGTGGCCACAATCCTCGCCCTTACTTCCGTCGCGATTCAGACAAATTATTTGTTCAGTCCGCATGAAGGTCTCCTAACTCATCAGTGCAACATCTCCGTGAACACAAAAATCAAACAACCACAGAGATGAAACAACGGTGAGGACTCGACAGCAAGAAACCACTGAAATGATGGAGCAAAAGAACACCAACAGTTAGACTCCGATTGGCCCGACCAGAGACAGAGCATCAGGTCCCAACCAACATAAGCCTTTACGCTGGAACCGTCATAGAATCTGAGGCCTGTCCCACCGGCGTGCAATTAAAGCAAAGTTGTCAACCTTGATTGGGTTAACTACCATGCATGCAGTCTGTCGTATAACCTTTATGTTGAACCCAATCTTTTTATATCGAAGAATGATTTTTTTCGAAATTGGGTGCTGAAGTCATTGCGGTTATATATTTTTCTGAATTTATATACGAAGTCACCATAAAATTCGGGTTCCGATAGACCTTGATGCAGAAGAGATTTAAGTCCAATATTGAATTTTTAAATTAAATCAGAATGACGTCTATAAAATTTTGAAAAGGCTTTGCGTAGTTTATGGTACCGATAACCCTGATTAAGAGGTTTAGCCGTTAACAATTTATTACGAGTGTTGAAGTCAGTTACATGACTACACACTCTGGCAAATCGAATTAATTGCTAAATATAAACGCCATAGGATGGCCCACGAGGAACATCACCATCCAAAGAAAGAAAATGTACAATCTCAAAATCAAAAATTAATTTTGCAAGAAACAAACCCATCTACAATAGATAGATGTAAATCCCAAAACGGGGCCTCGGTATCAGAAGAATTTGCAACCCTGAATGTTGGTCTAAAGGAATACTTGTTCCGGTTCCAACGAAGGCTGACTTATCGAATGTTAACCCTTGACCTGCTGAATATTTAATTATACCACACCCACTACCGATTATCAACCATTCAGATTACTTGATGCAAATTATTGCGACAAATTCATAAACTGAATGACAAACAATGAAGACCCTGATCAGATGGCTTCTTCAGAAGCCGTCTGATCTGGATCTTCATTGAAAGATTACATATCCGGGTTCAGCAGGACAAGGTTTAATAATTACAGGGGCATAACTGTAACATATATTTTCTCAAAGGTTTATTCTCATATGCTAGAAGAGCGGTTAAGAAATTGGGCGGAAAATAACAATATCATTGACGATAGTTAATTTGGGTTTAGGAAAAACAAAAGTACTTTTATATTACAGTCTATTATCAGTACCCGGTATGGCGTCCCGGGCCCTGTATATGACTAGTTGTCCATGTGATACGTTATATAGAGGATCTTACATGAGTGCTCATGTATTATTGAATTTATTAAACGAGTTGAGGAAAAGGGATAAAATGCGAGGCTGTGCCGAGCATTTTATCCCTTTTCCTCAACGAGTTTAATAAATTCAATAATACATGAGCACGAATGCAAGATTCTTTTTATCATATGACATTTAAAACGCATTATATATTCGATTGTTTACAAAAATATCAATATCCCGCCTTTAGTAAACGCGACGTCGTTAAGTACGTCGTACATGTAACGTTACGGGACGTATCTAGCTAATTTGCATATTTAATCCACTAGTGGATTATCGAAAATATTACATGGCGTTATTACACTCTCAGACGCGACGTCATATGATAAATGGTGTTATCAGGCTTTTGATCTGATGGTATATCGAACTTCTGTTACTTTTGTCAAGTATGTTAAGCTATGTATAATTCTATGAAGGTGTATGTAAAGTATCCAAGTCCTTCGACGTATTTGTTGGGGTAAAAACTCCCAAATTGTTCTTCGTTTTGTTTTGAATGATATTTCAGAAGAACTGAATATTGACTTGAACTCGGGGAAATGTTATTGAATATGCCTTCGATCTTCTTCAAAAAAAAAAAATATTTTACTTTTTGCTGATGTTGAGTCACTTCAAGAATTGCAAAGTATTGTTAAATAAACTAACAGGATGTCGTAAAAAGTGGAACATAACCCCCAATACCGATAAAACCAAAACTATGAAATTCAAATGTTCTGGCAGACCTGAAGATTTCGAGATTTACTGGAAATAGTAGATACATTCAGTATTTAGGGGTGAGCTTATCCATTAATGGTTAATTCTATAAAACCCAGATACAGTTATCTGAACAAGCATCTAAAGCCATGTATTCGTTAGAGAGTCTCTTTTAATTGTGATATTTTTCTTATTTCTGCTCAAAATATGGATTGTCGGTAGCCACAATCTACATTGTAGAGCAGAAATAAGAAAATCCCGTAAATCCCTGTAAATCCCGGTTTTACTACAGTCCAACCTGTATTAAGCAAGCACCTAAGGGATAACCAAAAGGTGCTTGCTTAATACAGGTGCTTGCTTAATAGAGATGAAATTTAACACAATTGCCTATTTTGGGAATTGAATGCCTGCTTGCTTAAGACAGGTTGCTTGCTTAATAGAGGTGGCCACTAAGACAGGTTTTACTGAATATAAAAGTGTGGTTCAAAGGGGACAAAATTATATAGGCGTGTTTTCGCGATGCTTACAAATGTTGAAATAGACAAACACCGCATTGTATTAAGTCGATTTCGCTGTTCAGCAATAAATTAATGATCGGAGAGGGTCGATATAGAAAGAAAGAATACGTCCTTTTTATCATATGACGTCGCGTCTGAGAGTGTAATAACGCCATGTAATATTTTCTATAATCCACTAGTGGATTAAATATGCAAATTAAATAGATACGTCCCGTAACGTTACATGTACGACGTCCTTAATGACGTCGCGTTAACTAACGGCGGAATATTGACATTTTTGTAAACAATCATGAATAAAATACGCTTTTAATGTCATATGATAAATAGAATCTTGCATTCGTGCTCATGTATTATTGAATTTATTAAACTCGTTGAAGAAAAGGGATAAAAGGCTCGGCAAAGCCTCGCCTTTTATCCCTTTTCCTCAACTCGTTTAATAAATTCAATAATACATGACCACTCATGTAAGATCCTCTATATATACCACGAATGCTGTGGAAGATGAGTATCATTTTCTCCTGACATGTCCTGTATACATGGATCTTCACAGAACTTATCTACGGGGGTTTCACTGCAGATGACCATCAAAAAATAAATCCATTAAGCTAATTAACTTTGATCAAGTGAAGGTTTTGAAAAATCATTTCGATTGAAGAAATTACGGTAATTTATAATCGCGCTATTCTTGACGTCTTGCTGTCACGCAGAATACTGTGTAAACAGGGTCATCTGTAACACAAATAAAAAGAAAAAACTCTTATCCTGCTTAAGACACAACAACCCCTACCTTTGCAAACAGTGTATATCCTGATCGGATGGCTATTTCATCTGATCTGTATTTACATTGTTTTCAAAGGTAATTGTAGTTGTGTTCAGCTGGATAAGGGTTGAAAGACACAATCTTGCATCATTTGGCTCTCAGCACAATTGACCAAGTGGTTGAAATATCTTTAAGTCTCTTATCCAGTCCTAATAGATACCATCAAAGTACTTGGCTATAGCAAGACAGGATTTCCAGTCAAGTTTATTGGCATACGCATTTACAAAATCATTAGTTATTTTGTGACAGTAGTTCTTATTCTGGTCTTCATTTGTTAATGCTCTTAGATTTGCGGAGCGAGGTCTCATTTCTATAATTAAGTTTTGTAAAGCATTGATACAAATCAATAAATAGCAAGATTGGATGTGATGTATTTGCCTCAACAATAATTGTACAATTAATGGAAAAGCTGATGAAAAACAGAGCAATAAGAAAACTAAGATGTCTGTCATTGTAATCTCCAAACTGTTTCACAATTAAAACATTGACCATTGACATGCGCACTTCATCTTACACGTCATATATTGCTGATCGACATGTATAGACTTATAAAAGTGGCCTTAAAGAGGTGGCCTTTTGTCCCAAAGGTGGTCTTAGTAAAGGGTGTATGCGTAGCGCAAATCAGTACATGACGTGTAACATGAAGTGCGTATGCCAAGTAAGTCCTATTGTTAAACCACTTTTGAACGACCCAAAGGTGGTTTCACAAAGAAAGAAAAAAAAAACGAAATTCGTTTCAAATATTTTTTTTTCAAGAGAACGGTTATTTGGCGCTACAACTACTCCAATAGTACATTAAGTGACTTCAGAATGTTATTTTTTTTTTTCTTCTTCTTCTTTTGCTGCATATGACGTGAATCACGTAACTCTTCTGCAAATAAAAGAGCGAGTAACTATTAAGAGAAATACCGGTATAAACAATTATTATTATTATTATTATTATTTTTTTTTTTTTAATTTTGGGGTCAATGTACTAAAATAAATATACGAGTTTACTTATTTTGAAATCGTGACTGAAATAGAGGTAACCCTATAGAATCTTGTCTTTTGGGCCAGTTGACTTTGTCTTACTAAACTGGATGGACATTGGTCATGGCATAAGTGTCAACCATGCGCAGGGACTTTTTTCGGGCAAGTTTTCCTACCTCAATTTTCCCCTTCTCTCCATGTTCTCTCGTCTATTTTCTCCCCTCTTTTTAGCTCACCTGGGCACGAAGTACTCAAGGTGGGCTATTGTGATATCGTCCTGTCGTATGTGCGTCGTCCATCTTCAACATTTAGCTTGTTCGCCCTCTAGAGACCAAAGTTTTGCACTAATCTTCAAACTTTGTTGTATCAGGGTCAAGTTTGAATATTTTTCAAGCCGGGTAAAAAACCTTGGTCAAACTTCTTTAAAACATTGTTTACACTATATACAGAGGGTTGACGCGTCGTTAAACACGGAATCATCATCATCATTACACTATATAAGCCACAGTTTAATTTCAGTCTTCATGACTCTTTATCAGAATGTTTGTCTTGATGGTATCTGGTTCAGATTTGAATTTGTGTCATGTCAGATGAAAAACTAGGTCATTAGGTCAAACTTCTTTAAAACCTTTTTCACCCTCTGTAAGCCACAGTTTTACTTCAGTATTCATGACACTTTACAATATGTTTGTCTTGTTAATATCTTGATCTTGAAAGTTAAAATGGGTGGTACAGAATGGGGCTGATTGGCAATACAGTGTGGCTAAAAAAGATACGATTGGGCTAGGAAAAAGGTGTGAATGGGGCTGTTTTACCTGTATTTTTATTAGAAGTCAATGGGGCTAATCCAGATAAAATAAGAACATTTTGAGTTTTCACAAACTCAAAGCTTTTGTATTTTTCGAAACCAACTATGACCCAAGTGAAGTGGCAGGATGTTGTCGTCGCAGCAGGAAATGCCTCCCTGAACGCTTTCAGGGCTGCAGCCTCAACGTCGAGATT
Organism: Lucinisca nassula; assembly: GCA_963580285.1. NCBI lineage: Eukaryota > Metazoa > Mollusca > Bivalvia > Lucinida > Lucinidae > Lucinisca > Lucinisca nassula. The sequence continues at coordinate 197,343,530 of OY757011.1, read as the reverse complement.
CACTCTGTCGGGATTCAAGTCTAAATTAAATCCCTGCTCATTGGTACATCTAAGAAGCGAATTTAACACGTCTGTGTAGCACACCTCTGTTTTGTTTGGTGACAAAGCATAAACAAGGGGTACATAATGTCCATTTTTGTATCCATGGATTGTGTAAAGCTGTGTAAAGAATTTGGGCAACATTTATATGTTCCATCAGCATACAGTTCTTTTATATCATTACACAAGCATTGTAAGTTTTTCTCGCAACTGAAGATAGCAATGCTAGTATCATGGTCATTTACCAAAAGAAAATTCTCCCCTTTTCTTGTCAAGATTGGATCCAAGATTGCCAGTGCATCCATAGTTTCGTTATAACAGGTTTGAACAACTTATTAATGTACAGGTAAGTCCAGCTCCATTCATACTTTTTCATTCAGTCCCATCGACAGCTTTCAGGATTAAAAAATCAGCCCCATTGTAATGCAGCCGTTCGAATATGGGTCTTGTCGGATTAAAAAAACTAGGTCTCTAGCGACTACAGTTTTGTTTCACTCATGATGAAACTACCGGATGATATCTTGGACAAGTTTAAAAATTAGTTGTGTCAGATAAAAAAGTAGGACACTAGGTAATATTTCTTTAAAAACCTTGTTCACCCTCAGAGGCCACAGTTTGTCTTGAATCTTTTTGATACATAAACAGAATGCTAGTCTATTTTGTCTATGATATTTGGGTCAGGTTTGAATATGAATGTCGGGTAAAAAAACTAGATCACTAGGTTAAATTATTTTAAAACCTTGTTCACAATAGAGAGGCTACAGTTTTGCTTCAGTCATCATTAAACTTTACCCGGATTGTTTGTCTTGATGCTATTTCGGTAAATTCGAATATGGATCATGTCGGGTCAAAAACTAGATCATTAGGTCAAATTTCTTTAAAACCATGCTCTCCTTCTGAAGGCCACAGTTTTGCTTCAATCTTTCTGCACCCATACCAGAATAGTTATCTGGATAGTATCTCGTTTACGTTTGAATATGGGTTACGTCGGGTCAAAACTAGGTCACTAGATCACATTTCTTTATAACATTTTCACCCTCATGAAACTTTACCAGAACATGTGTCTTGGATATTATTTGAATATGGGTAATGTAGGATAAAAAAGTATGACACTATATAGAATGTCTTTAAATTCTCGTTCTCTCTCTCTAGGGACCGCAGTCTTGCATATCTTACCAAGTTGTCTTGACGATAACTAGGTCAAGTTTGAATACGGGTTGTGTCTGGTCAAAACTAGGTCACTAGGTCGGATTTCTTCAAAACCCTTTTCACTCTCTAGAGGCTACAGTTTTGCTTCACTCTTCATGAAACTTTTCAGAATGTTTGTGATGATATATTGCTTGAAATTGACTATGGGTCATGTTATTGTTACATGTATATAAAAGGATCTATGTCTCTAGGTCAGTTTTCTTTCAAACTTTGTTCTTTCTCTAAGGGCCGTAGTTTTTCTTCAATCTTCGTGAAACTTTACCAGAACGTTTGTCTTGACAAGACCGAAGTTAATTTTGAATACATGTTAAGTTGGACTATGGGTCATAGCAGGCTGAAAATTAGGTTACTAGGTCGAATTTCTTTTAATCTATTTGTGCACTGTATCGGCTACAAATGACTCATGTGGGCGATTAAGGGCCATTTTTGACTCCTGTGAGCAATTAAGGGCCATCTTGTAAATTTTCGACGTGTCTTCATTGCAGGAGCAGGGCAGAACTGAAATTTCAGAGACTAATTTTTCGGCTCTTCACTCATTTTGGGAGCTTTTCTAGCACTAGTATCAAAAGGTGAAGGAATGAGGGTCGTTGAAAAAGCTTAGGGCAGCAGTTTTACATTAATATATACCCAAATGGAAAGAATAAAGTGTTAATGTAAATAAAATAAAATCTCAAAAGAAGAGAAAATGGAATCGACTTTAATTTTATTTTATCTTGTTTTGAGTTGTCTTACATGCGTATTTGGTTAGTAGGTTGTTTATATTTGCAGGTTGTAAGTCAAGTAGCAGCTCAGCCTGGGTATGACCTTGAACTTGGATATCGTCTGTTGGCTGTCTGTGCTGCACATCGCGAAAAATTTACACCAAAAGCTTCAGGTAGGAATTGATGTTGTTGCTTGTAATTTTAATATATAAATAGATTTAGAAAATGTAATCTGTGTGGCTTGTTCTTTACTTTGGCTTTCAGGCAGAAAACGGTTAACTCTTTCTACGGTTAACTCTTTCTTTCGTTCTTTCTGTCAGTTAAATAACATTACGTTCAAATAGTATGACGACAATTTTCGTTTGCAGAAAAAGTAGGTCAGCTCATGAAAAAGGGGACTTGTCACACAGACGACCATCAAAGGCTCTGGCGAGACCAATTTTCCTTCCGTTGCAGAACTTGGTGTCTCATATTTGACCCGAACAAGGCATGAACCACAACGATGAGAGACCTGATGGTGAAGAGTCAGCGCTCTTACCCACTAGGACACGGAGGCTTTCAATGTTTGCCTATTGTGTTCATGCAAGAACTCCTGTGTCTCTTCCTATTAGTTGCCTGCGTAGGCTCGGCAGGGCCTTTTCTGGTCGCTAACGCGAAAAGTGTCCTTAACCCTTATCCCGCTGAATAATTAATTTAGCCACACCCATTTCTGACTTCAAACCAAGCAGATTACTTGATGTTTTTTTTATTCCTGCAAATTCACAAACGTAATATCAAACAGTATAGATCCTGATCATAAGCCATCTGATCTGGATCCGCATTGTTTGCAAAGAAATGTACAGTTGTCCTGAACAGCTTGATAATGGTTAAAAATAACTCATTCTTTCTTTTTTTATTGAAGCAGATGCTCATAATAGCGTTTCGCCTTCATCATCAAGCAAAGAAACCGTGTCTTCACACATTTGTACACAGCGAAGACTCAGATAAGCCTGCCACTTCGTGCAATCTGGATAGTTGAACGTCCCCCTCAACACTATTTTGGTCTTTTTGTAGACGTTGCTTCCAATTTTATGGGACTTTTACCCGACATTGAGATGAAATGACGTCTTAAGCCCTGCCGCTCAATGAAACCAAAAGGGTTTACTTTTTCATTTTGAAATATGGAGACGTCACCTTAGATAAATCAGTATTACCTCCCGTAAGGCATGTGTCTCTATTGGACACTGATGAACAACTAAAACAAAGAAATAATCTGTCGGTTACCTTAAAGTTGTCTCTTTTACTCCATTTTCCTTAGAAGCCGATGCGTTTGTCTTGAAGCCCATGCGTTTATATTGACCATTGTGATCTCTGTCATGGCGCAAAAATAAGTAAAATACTGTGCATCCGGGCGAGCTCCATTTTCCTATTTAAAGTGGGGTTTGGTCGGAAGATCATTACACGGACTTGTTAACGTGATGTTTCGATCTGCGCATTACGAAAACATCCCTATACAAACACATTGCAGCCTTTATCTCCACCAAAAAAAAAAAATAAGATGAAAAATTGTGATAACTTTCTTATTTCTGCTCTAAAATATAGGTTGTGGGTACTCGTTAGAACCGCCTCGATGAGGCGGTTCTAACGAGTACCCACAACCTTTATTTTAGAGCAGAAATAAGAAAAATAAGGTTTTCCCCTGTAAACCCAAGTTTTACTATATAAAGGTGATGTTCAAGGGGGTCAAAACTGTATAGGCATGTTTGCGTGATGGTACATGTATGAAGACGCATTTCTACTTGGCCCCGCCCATCTATCAAATACCCACAAAAAAGTTTGGTTCAGATATGTTCATTAAAACCAGTTTCTTGCCCAGCAGGCGGAAGAAGTAATTGATACAAATATCAGTTAATAATAATCTTTCCATATTTGTCTGTATGTAGGTGGTCAGTGCCACGCGGAAGTGATCGATTCTCTCATTTCGCAGTTTAGCACTTGAAGCGCCAATAAAATGTAGCAGGTGATATATTTTTTTTTTAAATTTGAGTCTTGAGATTTCATATAAATCGTCAGCTAGGACAGATTGCTAGAATCTAGGCAGACATTTCACATGACACGTCAAACCTAGAGTTCTTGGAATCATAATGTAATATAAAACAAAATTCTTCTGCTTCGATAATGTTAATCGCTTTAAGGGTAAACTCCCTCTAAAATAGATTGTGCAGACATTTCCGGAAACCTTTACGCGTGCACAAAATAAATTGGTAATTTAAATAAAACCTTAAGACTGATTTCTTTGTTTAAAAAATTCGCTCAAAACCAATGACATCATTAGTTAAATATTGTTAAAACTTCGATCATTTAACGACAACCACTATCTTTGCAAACAGTGTGGATCAAGATCAGATGGCTTCTGAAGAAGCCATCTGATCAGGATCTACACTGTTTGGCATTCAGTTTATGAATTTGTGGCAATAAATTACATCAAGTAATTTGATTGGTTGATAGACAGAAATGGGTGTGGCTTAAATGAATATTCAGCAAGATAAGGGTTAATATGGCACATATGCTGATGTTCTTTGCTGAAAAAAACATGGGAGTAGCTTTTGCATTAAAGTTACTCGCATTTTTTCCAGGAAGCCTACGAGAGTATAAGGTAACAAACATGGTTAGTGATTAAACGATATGATAGCTTGCCTGCAGAAAAGTATGGGAAACCCCGACGTTGGCAGTGGGGGCAATTTCACAATTGTTTTGTGTTATTTTTTTAAAGTTCTTAAATTTCCCAAACCCTTAGATAGATAAAATTCGGCAGATATTGAACCAAAGTTAAATTTAGAACTGCCTCCGCCCGTGACCTTAAGGGCAAGGTCACGGACAGAAAAGGCGCGAACAAGCGAGCTGCCTTGTCCTGCGACAAGATTTGTTATTTGCATGTAACAAGTGGGGCTATCTAGTTAAATTCGGTGACTTTCGTCATGTGTAACCATCTTAATAATGAAAACAGCTATTACTGTATAATGATTAATGATTAAATCAAGCGTTATTTCACAGAACCCATTTGTGTTAATATCACGACATAATTGGATAGGAGCAAGAACAAATGCTAGTACTGCGAACCTACTCCATAATCAATATTTCTTCTCTGCAGAGATCATTAAGCGATATTTATTGTCTAGTTAACCCCTCTCAACAAGAGTGAGACAAAGCCAGTTTAGAGACAAATAATAAAAGGACAGATTGCAAGAATCTTCTAAATCATAATGTGGGAAGCACAAATCAGCAGACAACAATTTAACTCACCAGGGCCAAAGGCTGTGTTGGATATTTTATGATAGACAGTGGTTCGTCAGTCGTTGGCGTCGTCAGCATTTTCAGACGACATCTCATCTGAAAGTCTTCAGCCAATTGAAACCAAATTACCTCTGGAGCCTTAATGGGATTGAAAATACGCTTGAGTCACATGACCAAGATGGCCGCCATGCACTTACGGTGTAAAGCTTTAAAAATTTTCTCAGCATTCGATACTTGGGCTTTACCAACTTTGGTCAATGTATGACCTTTGGTTGACCTTGATTTGTTTTATGCCAAGGTCAAATTCGGTCACTTGGACTTTTTGTTTAGGCAAAAGAGTGGGGGTGGGGGCAGTGGATTTTTCTGAGTGTACTAAGCTCATGTCATCAAAGTTGATCTATACGCACAACTTTTGGAACTTTTATAAAAACCAAAGAAGCCTCCGCGGTGAAGTGGTTATGCTACTCGCCTTGTAAACCAGGGGTCGCAGGATCGATCCCGGGCTTCTCCAGGCTTTCGGACGAGACTTTAAACCCAGGTCCCTTCTCCGTATGACCTTAGCTGTTGGTGAGACGTAAAACCCAAACACTCACTCACTCTCTTTTTTATAAAAAACAAAGATCAAGATCAATTGTGACCATTGTCATGGATGCCCCAGTTTCAGTATTATTCACATGTGAGAAAGCAAGTTCTGCAACGGAAGGTCAGGTATTTATGTCCTTGTACACCGGCTTTCGCCCACCTCGGATTAATGATCGGCTCGAAATAAATGTAATAATCATCAAGGGCCGTAAAACCAAAACCAAGAAAAAAAATATATAGCGGAGCCCTTTTCACCTGCTTGATCTCTGGTGAGCAAAGAGACCAATGGGCCTCTTGTTCTTATGAGAATTGGTGGCGAGAAGCAATTTGACTAAAACACCCCGTTAGTAATGGCCAAGTTGCCGTTTCTACTGACCACCCAAGCAACATCTAACCTAGTCAAGCTTAGATCAAGCTGTGTCAGTATGGGTACCAGATTATAGGTACCAAACAAATTATAGGTTCTAGTACCTATAATCTGGTACCTATAATCTGGTACCATACCGACGCCCTATACTACTGTTGTTGTTGTTGATTGATTGATGGTTATTGTGATCTGACAAAAATCAAAACACTGACAGCACTAGTGGGTCGACTGTCTCTGAGTGAAAGCTAGAAAATGGTTCTGAACGGGGACTAATGTTTACATTCCTGTACTTAAAGCAAACAGTGTATACATTGATCATACTCTGCGCTTTGCAGCGTCTGATCTGAGTCTACACTGTTTACCAAACCCAACACGTGATTCCAGTCCAGATTGTATAGATAGCCAACCAATGAATGCATTTCTCTGACCTCACAGCGATAAGAATAGGGCGGCTGTTATCTGACTGAATCTGTAAATTATTATTAATGTAGTCAACAGGACAAATGTTAATACAGTAGAACTTCGATGGCTCGAACACAGATGGCTCGTTTACCATGGATCTGTCGAACCCATTCTTGAACCCCTAGCAAAATCCTCTACATAAGAAATAGTGGGGGATAATTAAGGTTATTTTAGACTTTTATCTTGCAAATGTATGCTGTGTGTACTCATTAGAATCGCATCGATGAGGCGATTCTAATGAGTACACACAGCATACATTTTCATTATAGAACACCGAAAAGATGTCTAAAAGTATCTCGTTATGCCTCCTGACAGTAAACTCAGTGGCTCGAACTAACCCTGTCTCGAACAGATTTTCGATGTCCCAAAGGTGTTCGAGCCATTGAAGTTCGACTGTAGTGTTGGTTTGACCATCAAGCTCTCAAACCAACCGCACTGATACCAAGCGCACAAACAAGTGCGTCGATATATGGTTCATAGACAGTGCAGCCTCTATTCAACAACCACTATTGGGAAGGTATATTGACCACATTGTAACACATTGTTCGGTACTTGCGACGGCCCCCGCCCATCGGGAAATAGATGGGCCGCATGATGCTTCCACGTAGAGCTGATACCAATCGCACATGAGTACTGATAAACCGCTTAGAGGATGTAAGCCTGCCCAGGCAAAGCGGTGCGAGTCGGGCCGTCCATGCTTATAAACCCTGTCGATTTCATTGGGCGACAGGACTTGAGCTGTCATTCCATCTCAATGTCGGGTAAACGTCCCATAAAATTGGAAGCTACGTCTCCAAATTGACATATACAAAGTTGACGGCGACGTTAAACCTAACCAACCGGTACTGGCGGGTACACTGCCTGCAAAGCGGTCAATGGGACATTCCCAGTAAGCATTCTACATAAATCTACAGCGGGCCGTTAGCGGCCCGTCAGGGTAGCTGACGGGCCGCTAACGGCCCGCTGTAGATTTATGTAGAATGCTAGCAGGGTTGAAACAATGAGGGCCGCAGAGCACGACTACAAACAACCCTTGCCCGGAATTCGTACAGATGCTGTATTGCACGGTTTAAATTCATTGGTCAGTGATAATCACGTGTGCAGTCGCAGGGAAGTTTATGGATAATTTATGGATAACAACGGTCCTTTATGGACATTGGCAAACAGTGTAGGCCCAGAACTGATGAGACGCCGCAGAACGTGGCGTCTGATCTGGTTCTACACTGTATGATTTTAAGATCATTTTGTAAAATTAAATTTAGCACATTAAAAACAAATCTGACAACAATATACTTAGAAATGGACTACGCCAAAATTATTAGGACGAAGATGTCATCCATTGTCATATATGGGATAAGAACTATAATAGAAGTGCTGTAAAATGAGTGTATTCTCATAGACATTTTAGCTCACCCGAGCCGAAAGCTCCAGAGAAGCTTATAGGATAGGCAGTTGTCCATCGTCGTATGTCGTCCGTCGTCTGTCGGCTGCCTTCGTCTGGCGTCAACCCTTTCAAACGACATCACCTCTGAAACCGCTGGGCCATTTGGGTCCAAATTTCATCTACAGCATCCTTGGGCTCGGGGACTGGAAGTTTTTTTTTATGAAAATCAGTTTTATGGTTTGGTTGCTGTGGCAACTTAGAGTTTCCATAGACTTGGGATAATTGACAACAAATGTCATTTACTACCATGCTAACAAATTTTTATAGCAATGTTCCTTGAGTAAATTTCTTTCAGCCATATCCTTTTATGCCGACCTGGGGGTCCCATAGGGTATGCCGGCCGGGGCCATGCCCCATCCCCTCCATTTCATAAAAGGTCATTTATCTTTAAACTATTCAGATCCCTACCCCAAACCATATATATTCTCAACCTTGTGATAAGACGCATTCGGTGACACCAAACTTGGGGTCCCCTGTGTGTGCTGGGGTCATGCCCCACCCCTTCTACTTCGTAAGAGGTCCAGTATCTCAGAAACTGTTCAGGTCCCCACCCCTAAACCATACATATTCGTGTTCCTTATGATAAAACACATTCAGTGATACCAACCTACGGGTATGCCGGGGTGCGCCGGGGCCATGCTGCACCCCTTCACTTCACAAAAGGCAAAATATCTGAGACTGTTCAGAGCCCCACCCCTAAACCACATATGTTCATGTTCCTTATGATAAGACGCATTCAGAGACACCAACATGTGGCCCTCGGGGTGCCCCGGGTCATGCTCCCACCCCTCCACTTGATAAAAAGCCGTATATCACAGAAACTGTTAAGATCCCCACCCATAAACCATATATTTTCTTGTTCCTTGATAATACTCATTCAGCCATACCAACCTGGGCGTCTTTTTGTGCTGGGGCCATGCCCCGCCCCTCCACTTCATAAAATACCATATATCCTAGAAGCCATTCAGATCCTCAACCCATTATCATATATATTCCTGTTCCTTATTATTAGAACCATTCAGTCACACCAACTTGTGGGGTCCACAGGAGATGTTCTTCTCCCCTCCATTTCATAAAAGTGCCTCATATCTGAAAACCGTTCGGATCCCCACCCTTAAACCGTATTATAGTTTGATTCTTTTGATAAGACACATTCAGTGACAACAATCTTGGGCATTCCTGGTGTCCGGCGGGGCCATGCCCCAACTTCTCCACTGCTGAAAAGGCCTTGTATCTCAGGAACCATACAGATCCAAACCCATAAACCATATATTATATATGCTTGTTCCTTATGATTTGACGCATTCAGTGATGCCAGCCGGGGCTCCGTTGTGATCCATGCCCCACTCCGTCCACTTAATAAAATGCCTAATATTTCTGATACAGAGTCCACATGAGTGCTTGTTTGGGTATGGGAGTTCGTTTGGGAGACTTTTTAACGGTAGATTAAAGTCATATATATCATGTTAAAACACATGGATGCCAGTGGGAAGTGCCCACCTGAGCTCTGGTGAGCATAGTGGCCCATAGGCCTCTTGTTTACGTAATTGATTTTGCAGGTATCTTTTTGAATCACAAGCATCATATGGCGATCTTACGTGCCCATTAGAGCTTTTTCTTCTCGTTATAAAGTAAATGTATCTTTTCAACCTGTCTTATGTTTAGTTTTGGATATCAATATGTTACTGTTCAGTTGATTTCTTTGTTGCATTTGGTTTAATTTTCAAATAGGTTACAATGAAATTTCTTAAAATGCCCTTGAAACAATAACGTCCTAAACCCTTTCTGTACCCAATGGAATCTTCCACCTTATATAGCAGGAGTCCATTTCAAAATTTAGGGGTGTCAGGTTGTGTTCTCTTAAAATATATTTGGGAAATGGCTAAAATTTTGCAAATAGTGTATGCCATGATCAGACGCCGCGTTCTGCGGCGTCTGATCTGGGCATGCAGTGTTTGCCGAAGTACCCCTTTAGGGGTTTCTGGAACTGAATGGGTTAAACTAATTTTGACTTCGAAGATAAACAAGATTTTTGAAATTGCTCCTTGCTACATTTGCGTATTTTTGAGCCTTATCTTTACAAAATCTGTAAAACGTTCTGGCTGCGAAGGCTTAAATAACCTGTGCATTCACCCAGTCAGATCAGAGTGCGATGAACATAGCTGTGGGTACTCGTTAGAACCGACTCAGTTGTGATTTTAAGACGACAAGTGACGTCCAGTCTGACGTTACATTTGCAAACTCTGGCGGTAACGTAAACAATTGGACCGATTTCTTAAAAACGTTATTACTCACTAGCTAATACACTAATTTTCCTGAAAAAAAAAATGTGAGTAGCTTTTGCAATGTAAACGGTCTTTTTTCTTCTCGTGAAAGCATATACTTGTTTTTGCGGTCAACATTGTGGGTAACTATTGGCTGTACTTCCGTGTTAAACCTTACCTCTATGTGTACGCCCTTGGGCGTAGACAATAATTTATTGTTTCATGGTCGTAAAAATAGACATTTTAGAAATTTGCTTATGAAAAAAAAAAACACAAAAAAACATGGTGTTGGTTTTCTTATTTCCACCTTAAAGGTGCATTATTGAGCTACCGGGTCTCATTTTTTTTTCTGGTTTTTATCTTCAATTCATACTCCTTTGTCATGTGTACACTTTTGGAGCCAAATACAGCTTCAGAACTTTGTGAAAATGGTCGTTTTCATTCGTGTTTACCCTTCGCTCTGAACATGTGTTCGGAATTTCTGTTCTAAAAATAAATCTGTGACTTTACACACATGGCGACAGTATCGTCTCTGAGTGTCGTTACTTATGGATGGTATTCAGCGTCATATTTTTCCGATTCAGGCATGGCCTAAGCAAACAAGGCCAAAAATGAACGTCGGATAACGTCATATATGGGGATTCTATTTTTGTCACGAACTAAAAATAGATCAAACTAGTGTACGAAACCTAGTTAGGGAATCCCTCTCAAACTCATTTACCTGTCATCATAATTGTTCGCATTTTTGCATAAAATACATTCATTTGTATTGTTTTAAAGAAAAATACCGGCTATATGTATTTTATTTTTGGAAACATTTTTTACCGATAGCTCAATAATGCACCTTTAAACATATATTGTGAGTGTAACTTAGCGTGTCCATAGCACGATACATGTTTATACTTCTGACGAAGAATAAAAACATTATCTATGTACTTGTAAAGCCGGTCTCGGTAGCTTAGTCTAATGTGCGACTGACTGGTGATCAGGAGGACGCGGATTCGATACCTGCCGGGGTCGGCAACATTCTTTGTGGAGATTGAGCATGAAATCTTTTCTACGGTCATTGTCTCCCTTCCGCTAGTTCTAGTGCACTACACTGGTTAACCGCTTACGTATAAGCATGTCTAGGAAAAGTGTGGATAGGATTTTACTATTGCAACAGAGTATTTGTTTCAAGAAGTGTAGTGATTGAAATAAATGGGTAGAGAGGTAGTGTGTGTTAAAAGAATGTGGCAGACTGACTATTAAACCATTATTGACAGATTGACTGACTAGCAATCTCTTCAGCAGATGGTCTAACGGTGTTTGAGGAGTCCAAAGAAATAATTTGAGCAGGGCCACTGCATATCATACAAAGTGTGTCTTGTGTCTTGCGAGTACTCGGAACAGCGTGAAAACCAATGTAATCTGCAAACTCTTCAACACGAGCGATTTGTAGATCAAAGTGCCTCGTCACAGCTCACATCCAAAACTAGTCTGGCTCCGTGGATGATCAAACTTACCGATGTCTTAGCTGGTCGGGAAGTCTTCTTGCAGGAACTGCCTTGTTCTGACACAATCATTAAGGCAGACTCTGTATTGAATGTTATAATTAGAGATGAAATGACAAGTGAGAGGCTTTGTTTAATGAGATCAGAAAACAAATGTTCAGTTTTAGTTTTTGTTGAGGTGTTTTCTGTTATGCGGCTTTTACAATGCAATAAACCAATAGTACTTAATCTTTGTCCTGCTGACCCCTACCTTTGCAAACAGTGTAGATCCTGATCAGATGGCTTGAGGAAGCCATCAAGGCTTCCTCAAGCCATCTGGTCAGGATATTCACTTTTCGTCATTCGGGTTTTTGTGAATTAGAAAGAATACTTTATATCAAGTCGACTGGTTGATAGACAGAAAAATTGGTGTGGCAAAATTACTTTTTTCAGTGCTTATCGCGTATCGGGTTAAAATCCATTGAAATATAAGTGCATTATTGTTTATCAACTACCCGTTTTAATGGCGAGGTAAACGCAATAGGCTGTATTACTGGACAGTGAAATTCCGCTATTAAAACCAGCTAAAATTAATAAATATTCTGCTTAGAAGTCAGTTATTCTTTCTTCGTGTTTTCTACACCCAGTGGCCTCTAGTAAAGTAGGGACCACCTTTGGTACTGTTGAAAAGTGGTCTTTAAACCCTTTTTGAACAGTCCCAAAGGTGGTCTTTATATGGGAATTTTACTTTGCAAACTCCTGTACTGCTTGTGAAGAGTCTCAACAAAACAAAGGCGTATATTGTCTGCTTAAAACGTTTCCAAAAGCAACTTCCATAGCTTTACTTCAAGAATAATTAAAACGAGAAACGTAAGTCTTTGATGTCTATATCGTTTCCAAAGGCAACTCCCATAGCTTTACTACAAGTATAAGTCGTTGCTGTCTAGAACGTTTCCAAAGGCAACTTCCATAACTTTACTACAAGTATAAGTCTTTGCTGCTTAAAACGCTTCGAAAGGCAACTTCCTTAGCTTTACTACAAGTATAAGTCTTTGCTGGTTATACGAGGACTGTTCAAATATGAATGCAAGTAGAATGTTTTCTCATGCACTAATGCGAAAATCACCTGGAAATAAATATCACAGCGTAGAAAAACATTTTACCTATACATTGATACCAAACCTGTTAAAGTCCGTCCACTTTAGCCATGTATATCGTTCGATAAACACTGTCTACTCTTGTATACTAATACAAAACATGGTTGGAAGAAGGTCAGAGTACGCCGTTGATATATGGTCCTATATTAAGAATCGTTGTATTCTTGGTATACGGTGCAAAGACATTTTCGATGAAATATGTTCGGTTTATGGGCATAATGAAATGTCTTTTCCGACAGTTTTTCGTTGGTGTAAGAAATCCAGCTGTCGGCTAGGCTCAACAGAAGATGTACCACATGATCGTCGGCCGAAAAGAGCAACATCTGCCAAGATGGTTGCTAGAGTGAAGGAAATAGTTGCTACCGATGCACGATACACCACTAGGCAAATAGCTAGTATAGTTGGCATCTCATTAGGAGCAGCTCATACAATTCTGAAACGGGATTTGAAAATGAGAAAGATCTGTGCTAGATGGATTCCCCATCTGTTGACAGATGAGCAGAAAAAGACACGCGTTCAGTGCGCCAAGAAGTTGCTTAAAAAGTTTCCAAATTACCATGCACGGTCTTTCGCTAATGTCGTTAGAGGTGACGAGACATAGGTTCACTTTTTTGAGCCAAAACGAAAGATTCAGAACAAAATATGGGCAACAAAGTATTCCAAAAGACCATGCCTTGCAAAGCGGACCATGAGCGTCAAGAAGGTAATGTATGCCATATTCTTTTCAAATCAGGGTCCTGCTATTCAGGATGCTGTGCCTAAAGGCAAATCTGTAAATGCGAAGTTTTACAAGAATAAAGAAGTATTTCAAAGAACGAAGACCCGCAACTGGTTTGGCCTATGTCAGATTGCTACATGACAATGCGTCATCGCACAAGGCGTTCATTTGCAAGACTATCTGAAGCAGGAATAGGTTGTTGAACTCCCTCACCCCCCCCCCCTGCCCCCATATTTCCCTGACCTTGCCCCGTGTGACTTTTTTTGTTCCCGCGGCTGAAATGAAAAAATACCTTTCTGGTCGAAAATTTGTACAGCGCAAACACCTCGGTTCTGCAATATTTCAGTGCCTTCATAGTATACCTCGAAAAGACTACCAAAATGCATCAAATGATTGGATTAGAAGACTGAAAGTTTGTATATCTGTTAAAGGGGAATACTTTGAGGGGAAAAATAATTTTTTCATCGAAATCTATCACGGAATCATTTTTATGTGCTTAGTTGCATTCATATTTGAACAGTCCTCGTAACGTTTCCAAAGGCAGCTTCCATAGCTTAACCACAAGTACAAGTCTTTGCTGTCTATAAGTTTCCAAAGGCAACTTCCATAAATTTACTACAAGTATAAGTTTTTGCTGCCTATAACGTTTCCAAAGGCAACTTCCAAAGCTTTACTACAGGCATAAGTCTTTGCTGTCTTTAACGTTTCCAAAGGCAACTGCCATAGCTGTACTACAAGCATAAGTCTTTGCTGCCTATAACGTTTCCAAAGGCAACGTCCATACCTTTATTTGTTTCCAAAAGCAACTTCCATACCTTTTTCTACAAGTAGAAGTCTTTGCTGCCAAGTCAACTTCCATAGCTTTACTACAACTTGGGGGTTAATCAAATTATGTTAAGTTTTTTAAGATCAAATATTTTTCAAACCTTACATAAGGCCAATGTTTTACGCGGCAATAGCCCGCCAATGTTTTTGACTTTATAGCATTTGCCGAGGGACACTCGGGGTACTATCGCGCTTCGTGAAAATCCGTGTCAACAAAAGTACCGTCTTACAGCAAGCTATAGAAAAGCCGTTACCGGCCCCGATAGCTCAGTTGACCGGCCCCGATAGCTCAGTGGTAGAGCGTCCGCTTCGGGAATGGGAGGTCGCGGGTTCGATCCCCGGCCGCGCCATACCAAAGGCGTGAAAAATGGTATAGGAGCTCGCATTATCAGGGGTAGTCCTAGGAAAATAAATGAAGGCAGGTAAGTTTTTGTTAAAGGATACTTTGTCGCAATAAAAGCTCTACAGAGCTTATGTTATTTGTTTCGGATATGCGACGTTAAATAAAGCTTCTTTATCTTTATCTTTATCTTTAACCTCATGGTCAGTGTTTGAGACATCCTAAAATATTTGTGTTAGGTTTTATAGAAACGTTTAAGGCCTCATATTTTCTAAACCATCTGATGGATTTAGTGCATATTTGGTGTGAAGTTAGGAATAATCCAATGTTGTTTTCAACATTACCCCCATTCATACCCATGACGACAATGTTAAGGTCATTGGTTTTTGCTGTGGTCTATATTTGGTAGGATTATGGTTATGATTCCGTCGCCCCCGCACGGTGCTTCCACACAGAGCTGAAACTGACCACACATGAGTCCTGGTAAAATAGAAGTGGGGGCAATGATCAGAAATCGGTACAATTAACCCACAGCTCCCATCAGAGACACCAAAGGGAAAGAAACACAAACACGAAACAACAGAACCCAATGGAAACACAAATAGCGGAAAGCCAAAAGGACAGTTACTTTCCCCCAAAATGGCCAATAGGCTATCCAAAATAAAATAATATAAGCGACACAAACACCCAAAGACAAACCATAAGAAAAATAAACCGCGACAGAAGAACCGCCTTGGAACGGTCAGTGGAAACGAATTCCACTGGAGGTGGTGGTGGTGTGTGTGTGTGTGTGTGGGGGGGGGGCTTAAATCGATTTTACGTGGCCACAATCCTGGCCCTTACTTCCGACTTGATTAAGACAAATAATTTGTTCAAATTATTTAATGCATATTTAAATCTGGTAAACCGCTTAGAAAGACTAAGCCTGGCCAGGCAAAGTGATGTGAGTCAGCCCGTCCAATGCAAATAAGCTTGTCATTTCATCTCAATGTCGGTTAAAAGTCCCACAAAATTGGAAGCAGCGTCTCCAAAATGACCTACATAGTTTTGACGGGGGCGTTAAACCTCACTCCAGTCAATCAATCAATCAGTCCATAGATATGATTCCAAAGATTGTATCCATCAAATCTCTTTTCCCTGCCCGTGGTCCATATTATGTGTGATGCCATGGATATAATTCAAAACACTTAATACCTCGGGCAACATTCAAGGCATGCTATGCTGTCTGGTGGCACATCTTGTTCCTAACGATCACGAATGTCTCGATAAACAATAAACACGGTACATGTTATTGGAATAATGAAGTTTTGTAGCTCTTGGAGACAAATATCTAGTCTGAAATGGATAAAAGCTAATTATCGGGATATCAAATTCAAATATTGCTTCGGCAGTCCCTGAATCTGGTCATGATATTGATTAGAAAACCATGTCTTCCCGCGACATTAATCATAAACAGTGTTATACTGAATCAAAAGACTACATTTAGCGATAACACGAACATTATTTATTGTAGAATCGTACCAGAATATCGCTTCAAAACCATCGATTACTGCAAGCATTGTCATTAATTTTGCTCCCAGATCATTTGGAAATAAGCTTGACATATGCAAAATGGTTCGTCTTTGTATTGAATTGAAGGCTTGGATTAGAATCTAATCTAATTCTGATTTCAAGTTTACCGGAAGAACTTTCTGCTAGAAGCCCATCCAACGCATTATTGAGTAAAATCGGAATGGAATTTGGTGGCTCTGATTTAATTATGATTGAAGTCAATAATGGGGCAGGCGCGACATATGAACTCTTAATTGTCTTTATCGGTAAATCAGAAGCAGCCAATAGTTTAACTCTCTGTGGGTATCGGCTTCAGTTTAATTGTCTAGAACATGACGAATTTGGACAACAGTCACATAAGCCATGTCATGGAAGTATTTATCTGCTCCTGCTAATTAGTCCATCGGAACGGTAGACGTGCTTATCTAAGCTTGAATCGTCGGATTCATTTGATTTGTTTCTCGAGTTTATGTTTTTCTACACTTGACACATGCGTTTTCTATACTTTACACGACTGTGCCTCGTCAGATGACAAAAGAAAACTTTTTTACCAGAAAAAAATGGGAAGAATGTCCTTATTTTGCTTGCTATAAAAGAAATGCATTATTTACCTGATATTTCTGTAACCATTATCAAATATGTCAAAAGGTTTATTACGTTCATGATAACATTTAAGTAAGATTTAATTTTGAATAATGTAGAAAAGTAGTTGGTATTCGGATAGGCACAAACTGTGCATCTCCTGTTGCAGATTTGTTTCTTTTCTTTCTTTCTTTTTTTTTTTTTTGTTGGTTTATATTGTCCCAATTAAGTGATTTCGCGGATTATATCTGTTATAGTTCGTCTTTGAATGTGTGTATCGCTTATATCTTTTTGATTTGGGCAGCCAATTGGCCATTTGGTAGAAAAGTAATTGCTCTTTTGGCTTTCCGCTATTGATTTTTCCGTTGGAGTCTAGTAATTTCATGTTTGTGTTTCTTTCATTGGGAGGTGCGGGTTATTTGTATCGATTCCTGATCATTGCCTTCACTTCTACTTTCCAATTCTGTTTTCCGTATATGGAAGGTTTTAAAATAGTGACTATTTAAATATGAACAAATGTCTAACTTATCCCGCTGAACACGTGTGATAGTTTTAGGATATGCTGTAACAATGCTGTAGCTCGTAGCTTTACAAACAGTTTGAATTCAGATCTGATGCCATCTGATCAAGGTCATTGCAATTTTAATGAATACATTATATCAAGTAATTTGATCGACTGATAGTCATGGTCGTGGTAACTTAATTTATTCAGCAGGACAATGGTTGATAGAGAATATCCAAAAGACTTACAGCCGAATAAGGCTAATTCTGACGAATGGTGGGGGGGGGGGGGAAGGGGCTCATCTTTATTATTTATTTTTACTGTGTCAGTGGTACCGTTTCGAAAAAATAATAAAAAGAAAACAGCGGGATGCAATTGATTTCGAACCTTTGTTGGCTGATGACGTGTCCCATGGGCTTTGTTCTAACGTATTAATATGTCACGACTTATTGTTTTGTCAGAGCGTGTGTTCACGTCTATAACTTTAATGAGCACAACAGATTTTATAACAGAAGACCGCTAAAACAGGCCTATCGCAAATCATTTTCTAAAAATTTCCCGTCGTTGATACGAGTTAACTTCTATATACTATAAACATTTTAAATCACCTTTCCAACTGGGACTATCGGAATATTCAAAATCATATTGGGTTGAAATTATTTCTCTATACAGTTGTCAGGTAGAAACATATTGGATGTGCTACAAACAACATGCTTCAAAATATGAAAAACTCTGACCGCACGTCGTATTCTGTGACCGCACGTCGTATTATGTGACCGCTCATCCTGAAACTTCTGAGGGGTGGAACCCGTTGTTGATGTCCTAAGTTCGATCCCCCAGATCTAAATCGTGGTCATCTACCTTGATTGAAGTTTTTATTCATGCACTTATTTCGAGTTTGGTCGTTAATCAGAGGCGGACAAACAGCCGTAGTGGGACCGTCTTTTACCGAACTTGTCGACAACCCACATTGAGATTGGTGAGAGATCTTATGGTTGAGGGACACCCTCATAGAGGCCCGTAGACAAATCTGAATATACAATGTACATGTATGTATCTAATCAATCGCAATTTAAACTGCAATCAGTCGTTCTAGCATCATAATAAATGGGTCGAATAACTGCATACTATATTGAGTAGCGACCTATAATTAGCGTTAGTTACCTAAGCTGAGGGCACTATCAAGGTTTATGGACAGCTCTATGGCCAGGGCCTGGACAGCCAGTTTGATACGGCCCGAGCGGTATGCCTTTAGTGCATTGAACAACTACTGCAAAACGATAGACCACAAAAAGGCGAAGAACGTGTTGTTAGGCTGGTTTCCTGCAATATAGCGGAGCAAAACCAGTAATATAATTGTGATTGTTCGTGAAAATTTTCCCGTTATCTCAGTATCGTGCCCAATATACTAGACTTGGACCGGTCCGATTCAAATCTTATTGTGCCCGCTTTGCATCTACCGCAGATTAGCAACGTGCACTGATGCGTTTCATAAAGAAACGTGTTCCTTCTACTGATTTGTAAACTTTTCGTTTCCTGATAACTCCTCCTACAGTTTACATTCGGTCAAGCTGAAACTTCATATATAGTTAGACCATGATGTGAGGGACACCCTCATAGAGGCCCGTAGACAAATCTGAATATACAATGTACATGTATGTATCGAATCAATCGCAATTTAAACTGCAATCAGTCGTTCTAGCATCATAATAAATGGGTCGAATAACTGCATACTATATTGGGTAGCGACCTATAATTAGCGTTAGTTACCTAAGCTGAGGGCACTATCAAGGTTTATGGACAGCCCTAGGGCCAGGGCCTGGACAGCCAGTTTGATACGGCCCGAGCGGTATGCCTTTAGTGCATTGAACAACTACTGCAAAACGATAGACCACAAAAAGGCGAAGAACGTGTTGTTAGGCTGGTTTCCTGCAATATAACGGAGCAAAACCAGTAATTTAATTGTGATTGTTCGTGAAAATTTTCCCGTTATCTCAGTATCGTGCCCAATATACTAGACTTGGACCGGTCCGATTCAAATCTTATTGTGCCCGCTTTGCATCTACCGCAGATTAGCAACTTGCACGTGATGCGTTTCATGAAGAAACGTGTTCCTTCTACTGATTTGTAAAATTTTCGTTTCCTGATAACTCCTCCTACAGTTTACATTCGGTCAAGCTGAAACTTCATATATAGTTAGACCATGATGTGAGGCAGCGCATATTGTTTCGCGGTTACCGGCCACCAAATAATAATAGAGTTTTGCCCCTATGATTATTTTGTAAACTTTTCGTTTACGGATAACTCCTCCTACAGTTTACATTCGATCAAGCTGAAACTTCGTATATGGTTAGACCATAATGTGATGCAGCGCATAGTGTTTCGAGGTTACGTTCCACCAAACAATAATAGAGTCATGTCCCTTTGATTTTTTTGTAATCTTTTCGTTTCAGGATAACTCCTCCTACAGTTTACATCCAATCAAGCTGAAACTTCATACATAATTAGACCATGATGTGGGGCAGCGCATATTGTTTCGAGGTTACGGTCCACCAAATAATAATACAGTTATGCCCCAACGGGCATATAATGTCCCGCTTGCGGAGCTCTTGTCGAAAACAAGGAATTGGACTGAACAAATTATTTGTTTAAACCCACGACATGGTCTAACAATGTATGAAATTTCAGCTTGATTGGATGTAAACTGTAGGAGGAGTTATCCGGAAACGAAAAGTAATGTCAAAGCGAACGCTATTAGTCGCTGAAATTCTTAAAATCAAGCATTCAAGTATCTTTAGCTATTTAATTATTTAACCAAATGTTATAAATATAGCACGGACTGCAGTCAAGATTGCTGAATGTAGATGCTCTGTTGAAATATTTAGTAGGAGTTTTAAAGTACATTAAAAGATCAAACTGATTCCGACGGTGGTTTTTAAAAATCAATCAGTGAGTACGTGTATTTAATTCTTACTCAATAAGTGGCAACGTGTATTTAATACGCAGTAAATGGCTTCACGCCATAAATACTTTAATGTCATTGTCTATTTATAGATTGGTCTCAATATTTTTCTGGCATTACCAGTTTATTTTCCCTCAGCTACATGTACATGTTAAGTTGTATTGTTTTTTGTTGTTTTTTTTTTCACATGAAAATTAGTCATCTTTAGACATCTTTTGGATTCATCGGTATAGCATCACGAAAACACGCCTATATAATTTTGACCCCCATAAACCCAACTTTTATATAGTAAAATAGGGATTTACAAGAGGTAAAACTTATTTTTTCTTATCTCTGCTCTACAATATAGATTGTGGGTACTCGTTAGAACCGCCTCGATGAGGCGGTTCTAACGAGTACTTACAATCTATATTTTGAGCAGAAATAACAAAAATATCAGAATAACTCATCTTAAACTTTTCATTTTGTTGGCGATTAAGGTTATAATGTATTTGTATAGGCGTGATTTCGTAATGGTGAATGCAGCGTGGTCAAGAGAACTTCTGGACATACAGTTTCTCTCCTGAAAGCGCTTCTCTTAAACACAGGGGTCATAAAGACAAAAGGTGAGTTTATGTTGATGTCCGTTGAATGATGAATATATACAAGATGAAAATATGGGGTACCTGTAGCATACAAAAGACATGAATGTGACACCATTCACATACCACACACATAACATACATAACGGATAACGGACGCGTTTGCAAACAGACGGACGGACAATACAAACAGACCATTCCACGACGGAGTGCAGAATACAGCATTATCTAAGCGTTATACCGGGATGCATTGATGATAAATATTGAGTTAAACCACGAAATAACACCGGTCCCGATAGCTCAGTTGGTAGAGTGTCCGCTCCGGGGAACGGGAGGTCACGGGTTCGATCCCGGGCCGCGACATACCAAAGTCGTTAAAAATGGTACTAGCTGCTCCTCGCTTGGCACTCAGATTTACGGGGTAGAGCTACGACTGGTCGACCCAGTGACTAGGTGTATTATCATGTAATGTGTCTGGTACATGATACTTTAGTGAGGCAGCAATATAAAAGTGAGCATTGAGCTTCCTGTCGCAGCCAGACACCGTCGTGATATGACTGAAAAATTGTTGAAAGCGACGTTAAACCCGAATTCACACACACACACACACACACACACACACACACACACTTACACACACCACGAAATTGCATGACAATGTCAATAACCTTCGACTATCGATAGTATTGTACATGAGACAGCAGCTGCAAATAGACCAAGTCTTGGTAACTACCTACACATATATTATACATGTGCTAATAAACTGAAAAAAAAAACGTAGGGGACAGCATTCGAGATAGACATCTGTGTTGCCGAGAACTGTCAAAGCTAGTTTGCAGAAATAAACATAAATAGGGCTACACGAAATTCATTGGCATACCTGGCTATATAAGTAAACTAACAGTGGCTATGAAAACCACGAAAAATGTTGTAATTTTCCATCTCCAGTTCTACGAAATACCGTAGATAAAAACTAGTACTGAAAAAACGACCTCTGTGAATTTTTAAAATAAAGAATTTGTTGTTTTTGTTGCATTCGATTGAGTGCGCAAGGCTATACACCCTGGAATACGTGAGAGGAAACATTCTTCGTACTGATGTGTCTATTGACAATGCAATACCATATTTGACCTTTTCTATTGTTTGTCATGAGCCCTTCCCTTTGGGTCAAACATGGATAAGCTGGTTTCTTAACATGCTGGAATTTAGAAATAAAATTAATTTCGTATGCACGAAAATGGTCCGATACATTACAGGGTTCGTCTTTTTTTCATCTCTACGAAGCTTAGTTTGGATTTTAACAAGTCATTACATTTAAGCTTTTCGACATCGTTTCAAAATAGCTATTAAAAGTTGTTTCAGTGGTTGTATATATTTCATTACTTCGACATTTTAAAAGCAATTGGTATAAAACAAACATTGTTGGCTAGTGAAAACAATTAAAATGCAGTTGAACGCTTGTAAGCATACCCGGGACAAAATTACCGGGTCTCATTTATAACAGACCTGCAGAATCCACATATAGTTTTTAATATGGTTAAAAACTTTATTCTTTTTCTGCTTGACCATCGAACATTTCATCTAACTGATTTACTCACGGCTGAAAACATCCGCCATATTGTTTTTCAGGCCTTCCTTGTGTTAAGTGTTACGTCATATTTTATAACAGACCGTTCCAAGGCGTTGTTTCACTTGTTATTTTTTACTGGCACTGTTTGTCTTTGCATGTATGCACTGATAATATATTGTATTCATTCATTTTTTTTTTTAATTTGGATACGCATTTGGACATTTTGTGGGATGAAACTGTCCTTTCTGGTGCTTTAGTTACGATGAAGTTGCTTTTTGTTGTGCTTCTTTCCCGTGGGAGGTGTTAGGTAATCGTATCGATTCCTGATCATTGCCTTCACCTCTATTTTCAATATGATTCGTCCCCGTTATATGTCTTCAGTTTGAATGTCACAGCACTCCAACCCCCAACACTGGAACTTTTAAACGTACATTCTTCATTTCCATCCCGTTATTAAGGCCAATTCTGTTTTTAAAGTAGAAGTAAAACAAAGATCAGGAATCGATACAATTAACTCCACCCATCAAAGACACCAAAGGGAAAGAAACACAAACATTAAGCGACCAGACCATAATGGAAACCTAAACAAAGGAAGGCCATAAGGACAGTTACTTTCCCACAAAATGGCCATATGGCCATCCAAAATAAAAAGACACAAGTGATACACACAGTAAGTAACAAACAACACCATAAATAAACCGCCACAGAAGAACCGCCTTGGAACGGTCAGTGGAATGATTTCCACTGGGGGTCTTAAATCGATTTTACGTGGCCACAATCCTCGCCCTTACTTCCGTCGCGATTTAGACAAATTATTTGTTCAGTCCGCATGAAGGCCTCCTAACTCATCAGTGCAACATCTCCGTGAACACAAAAATCAAAGAACCACAGAGGTGAGACAACGGTGAGGACTCGACAGCAAGAAACCACCCAAATGCTGGAGCAAAAGCAAACCAACAGTTAGACTCCGATGGGCCCGACCAGAGACAGATGCATTTAAAGATGCATTTAGAAAATTTTAGTTATTCCTCCTTTGTGTTTCCTACCCCCGTTGTCCTCTGGTTAAGGACCGCCTTGAAAATCACTTTTGAACAGTACCAAAGTTAGACCCAACACAGGAAAATTTCATTACCTATATAATATATATATAGTCACAGGGTCGGCATTGGAAACGGCGGAGTTTAAGCGCCAGATAGTAAGAAATGTCACTTAGGAGAGGTCACAATCAAAGAACGCAGCTATCTCGAGTCCCCTAAAGAAAGTAAGTGACATGGAAGCACACTCAAAACAGACGATTAACAAATAGGACACTGCAAAAGAACGACCGGCTTGGGACGGGCAGTGGGAGTGGGGTTTCTATAAAGGAGTTTATGAAAATTCAAGCCTCACCCAGTAACTCATTCTAGCGCAGTACAAAGTAGTTTTTTTCTGCCATTCGCCCCAAATACAGTATTGGATTTATCTGTTGTCGTATGTCCTGTTTGTGTTTTTGTCGCAAATCTTTCGGTTGATTGAGATGGATGTTTTGATTTGTTCATGGCTTTTCCTGAGAAACCTAATAGCAGGCACTCAGCGTCGAATCAGCGTTGGTCCAACGTTGTGTGCCTGAAGGGCGTTTGTTTCTATTTCACCCCAAGTTTCTCAAACGGAACTACCCCGTGATAGAATTTGGGCATATCCCTAATGCCGATTTGTATTGTTAGGTCATCAATAAATGATTCATCAGATTCTTGAGCTAAAAGACTTTTTTTAATATATAGCATAGTTCTGTCGGATTCTATACATAAATTGTACTTTTTTGACACAGTGCTGACTTTTAGTTAATATGGATGTCAGAAAGACGTTGACAGTCCCATGCATTCTGTTTTGATTGTGCTGATGTAAAGTCTCTTTTCACTTATTTTTGCCCCACTTTTCATCGGTTTTGTTTCGTTTTACTGCAAAGTTAATAATAAAGTGAGACCCTTCAAACCTTTACCGATATGTGAGCAAGTCATGCAGTTGAATCTTATCATATCATTTGCAGTTTATTATAAGTGTAAACAATTCGAGTGAATAGAGTTTACTTTATTTCATGCCGCGTTGGGTAGCGTTTATCTGTGTCTGCACCGTTCGTCGAATTCCTTTCAGCAACGCTAGGCGTTAATGGGTAAACTTTATTGGATGTCGGCATAGCTCAAGTATATTCACTCCACATTGCCATTACGTGATCCCATTCATCAATACGTATTTTAGTGTAGTTCAGACAGGCACGCGACCAAAACAATGTTTGCTGTCAAAGGGAAACAACTGCGATAAAGCTGCCTTCACAGTTTGCTGAGCGTAGATGGCTGATAATCAAAGGTATTACCTGCTACAAATAACAGATTGACGCTCTATCAATTGACGGCGATAAGGTAAATTTGCTCTATACCTGTTCACAAGAGCAACCTATTTAGCTTTGATAATGGCGTGTTATTGAATTGCCCTGAAGGTAACCTCAGCTGTTTTATAGTGTATACCGCGCGGATTTAATACTCATAAGGCGGATCCGTTACAGTACACCGAAAAATACACCTCGCAGTTATCCCATTGAAGGCGGGAAAGCCCTATAGGGGTACCTTTGTAAACAGTGTAGGCCCAGATCGGACGCCACAAAACGCGGCATCCGATCAGGGCCTACACTGTTTGCTAACAAAATTTTCTGTCAAAAATAGAATTAAAACGAAACAATAGGCCTGTCATCATTATAGTCCTACATATAGCAACGGAAAAGTCCACTCGCATGCATTGGGTTAACCCTTTAACTTCTGTAGACTGAGACAGGTAGCTATGAAACAGTGTAGATCCTGATGAGAGATCACGTCTCATTATGAGTCGTCTCATCAGGATCTACACTGCCTGTAAGTTTATAATTATTTACACTGCAACATATATTTTCAGATGGCAACAAATTTACTTGACCAAATGGTCAACTTTTCAAAGGTTAAATGGTACAACTCCGCGGAAAGTTATCCGCTCGTGTAGTAAATTACTGTTGATATTGAGGCACTTAGAGGGAAAGCAAATGTTGAACATGCGGCTTGTGCATTTATTTGTCTATTTGCTTCTTTTGGGGTTTCAACGGCACACTTAAGTTCTGAATAGTTCACACTATTAAATTTATATCGAAACGGTAGGTTAACATAACCACAAATTTATGTCGAAGCGAGCGCAGTAAAGAGTGATTTGAGAATTGCCATCATTTCCAGACACCATTACTTGTCAGGCTAACTATATCATGCAAAAGCCGTATGATTGATTGCATAGTTCTTGTTTGTTTGTTTGTTTGTTTGCGTTGAGGTTGTAAGTCCCCGACAAAACTATTCATTTTTAAGACGCTGTTTCAATTACCCGACATTGAGATGAAATGGTATCTCAAGCCCTACCGCCCATAGAAACCGCTAAGATATAAGGCACGGTCCGATTCGCACAGCTTTTCCTAGACAGGCTTTGCACTAAGCGGTTTACTAGTACTCAATTTCGGTCAGTTTCAGCTCTGCTCGGAAGCACCATGTAGCCCATTCTATTTCTCCCGGTAGTCGGGGGCAAGATTACACAGTTCTGCTTCCGCTGTTACCAGCAATTTTACTGACCATTCCAAGTCGTTGCTTTTGCTGTCGTCCCTTCCCTTTTCAAATTTGCTGATTTGTTTTTTTAATTCAGGGGCATCGTTTACTCAACGAGTTTGTTAGATACTGTTCTAATAAGTACTATATATAATACAGCGGTATATTTTTGCCGAAAATAAAATGAGAGTAGCTGTTGAATTTGCTAAAGCTTCTCACATGTTTTCAGCATAGACATTGTTATATGAAATGATCAAAGTTTCAAAGATATGGCAAAGTTTTAAAGATATACCCTTAGAAACCTAGGGTATATACTATATTTGGAAAACTGAACGAAACGCCAACGTTTGCGATTGCATCAGCGTTACCTGCAAAAGGAAAACACACAAAAAAAGGAAACATCGCATACAATGAGCCTGATATCTTTTTTTTTTCTTTTTATGTCTGATATCCTTTCGACTATCATAGCATATTTCTGAGTAACCGCTGCCCTGCCCAACACATTTAAAACGACCCTCATTCCTTCGCATTTTTAACCATCCTTTCGGCATGACTGTTTCCGTATACGGTATTGTCACAACTGTTTACAGCATGGATATGGGCTCTCTAAGAAGTCTTAGAAGAAGACCAGAGGCTTCCAAAACTAGCCAAAAAGACGAAACACTAGTCTCTGAAATTTTCATTTTGAGACGGCAAACAAGTTCGACCACAATGAAGCCACTCCGAAAACAGAAGTAAGACAGAAAAAAAATCATGAGAGATAAGAATTATGGAAAAAAATAGGTAGAGAAAGACGAAAAAAGTCCGTGAACATGTTTAAGCATATCGTGACCACTGCGCCATGACATGTGACTTCATCAGAGAGATTGTTTTTACCGTGCTGAATAGGACATTCAGTCTGCCATAGACAATGGTGAAACAAGGCCAACAGGTTCTAGGGGGAAATGATCTCCATCACTCGGCCGTTCAAAAAGATAATGACGACATAATGTTTGCAAGTAAAATGCAATGATGCGTGTTTCCCAATTTAGGTCGGATAAAATAAGACCTAGATTGGATGTTGATAAAACATTTTATAGAGTTGGAATATCAAAAGCACCCCATTCCCAACGCCCCTCCCCCACCCCTGCCCATCGGGGCTTGGAGAAATAATGTGTGCTTCCGCGCACAGCTGAAACCGACCGAACATGAGTACTGGTATACCGCTTAGAATGTCTAAGCCCAAAGTGATGCGAGTCGGACCGTCCCTGGCTATAAACCCTAGCGGTTTCTTTGGACGGTGGACGGCAGGGCTTGAGCTCAATGTCGGGTAAAAGACCTTCAATCGGAACTACAAAAAGACTTAAATAGTGTTGTAAAATCTGAACTCAAACAAAACACCACCCCCAACCGAACACGCGTTTCATTTTAATTTATTTATCTATTTTTTTGCGGGATTGGTATTTATGTACTATTATTGTTTCTGCTGAAAACATTGCGTGCGGCGTTATTTCAATGTTTCCGCAAGCAGTCTAAAATCATGGTGGATAGGTATGTTTGCTTTATGTTTATATACGATGTTTGGACTATAGTGCGAAATGATAAAACGTATTGCGTAAGAAAGTGGAATATATAGCTATATGTACGAAATGCGGAACCAGACTAGTTAAATTTATAAAACGCGCATATCTGTAGATGACATCTCTGCATCAAACTTACAAAACGGGCATCTCTATAGATGACAAAAACTGGAATTTAGTTCATGGTAATTCAGTATACATAAAATTGTACGGTTAAAATTTATAACCTAATAAGTGATTTATGATCGGTAATAATATACGTTTCTTTAATAATTTCGGTGTGTATACAATTGTTTTTAACGGTTCGCTGATTTGTGATAAAATCGCTTAGATTGTTTATCGAAACAATATATACAGGTAATTCAGTTACATCTGACGATTTACCTATGTCTATACACCTAACCGAGACCATCGACCTATAAATGATATACGCTTGCTTTGTGTAACAGATCCAAAGTTTTTCTGCAAAATGTGTATATATTTATATAGATATCACGTGCTCATTACAAACAGTCAAGAGCTAGTGAAACTTGGCTACATATATTTCAAGTCAAGTAGTAACCTGTCTAAGTATTATGTAAATAAGGCGATAGATCAGAGAATCACGCTAAACTGTGCAGGCAACTACCAACATTGTTTGCTGTTGAGATAAACGTTTTGATGCTAGGTATTAATGACTTACCTCTGCGACTTAACAACTACAGGTGTAAGGGATGCTCACAAATGAACTATCCGACTGGGTGATAAAAGATTTTATCGAACGTAAACCCTGACCTTAAAATGTTGGAGGAAATTCATATCTTTTTTTCACTTCATTTTTGTTTAGAAAACGCTTTTCTTACGGATGCTCTGTGCCTGTACAGATGTTAGACAATTTCCAGCACGTTAATTCAGAGCTCCGAACTGTATTGGGGCATTGGTCATACCAAAACGCTGGTATTTTACCCAGTTCTAAAACAAAGTTAAACAGGAGCTCTGCAACAGGGGCATCATTCGCCCGTGGCAAAAACTGAGACTGACTATTGTACGAATCAGAGTTTCAGGCATGGGATTTTTTGGTTATAACTGTTTTTTGCATAGTTACTTAATTTTGTCTGAAAGTTGCAAAAATGACATTTTCGTAAGGGGTGATATGGGACTTTTTTTCACCCAGGTTTCTGAATTTTTTCAGCAGTCCTTCAGTCTCGTGCCTGATGTTTGTGGGCTGTAACTTCGAAAACAGAGAGATTCACCGTTCCATATATCGAAACAATATGCACTGCTCCACATAATGATGTAACTATTCATTAAGTTTCATCTTGATTAGATATAGTCGGAAGCGAGAAATTTTCAGAAATTTTCAAAGAGGCACTATTCTGTTAATATTTGGTTGACTGTTACATTGAACTTCTATGCGCTGCTTACTATCGTTGGAGGGCCTGTTATGGCGGATGACCTATTCCAGAGGGCAGACATATATCACTTGCTCTCGGGCGACACAGAATTTTTATGAAGTCAGAAGTTATAGTGTAACTACTGTATACACTGCTTGACATACTGATAGAATGTAGGCCAGTACGCAAACTTTGAAAAAAGGGGTTGGGGTGCGACTTTCCTGTATATTGCCGATGGGGTGCGACTCTTAAGAAAATCCTGATTTGGGGACATAACTTTAACTGAAGGGAGATACACTTTGGAAAACGTTAACTTGATAAATTGCCGATTTCGGCTTATGCCCGCCAAAACTTGTCCCACAACGATATTTATTATTCTTACTATAATTTGACGTAAACTGTGGGGCGATTTAACGAGAAATTAAAATGAGAAAAATAAATGTAATAAAAAATGCGAAAAATAAATGTAATAAAACTGTTTGTGCGTCAAAGATAAAATTTTACAGAAATTTTCAAAGGGGGATAGCCGGCCTCGGTAGCTCAGTCGGATACGCTTCTGCCTGGTGATCAGGAGGACGCGGGTTCGATACCTGCCGGGGTCGGCAACATTCTTTCGTGGCGATTGATCATGAAATCTTTTCTACAGTCATTCTCTACCTTCCGCTGATTCAAGAAGGACAGTTGTCAGTCTCTGGCGAAAGATTGTGCACTGTACTGGTTAACCACTTACGTATAAGCCTGCCCAGGAAAGTGTGGATAGGTAAAATGACCGGCTCAAAATGACCTAAATAATGTTACAAACAAAGGGGGTGACTCTGAATATTTGGGAGAATGTAACCTGGAAATCCAAACCCCGGTTAAACAATAAAAGAAGATTCAGCTTGATCAGGGGTAAGCCGGAAACCAAAAAATAAATAAATAAAAAAGCAATTACAGAAATTTTCACAGGGGCATAACTCTGCTTATATTTTGTGTAACTGTAACCTCTGAAAATATAATGCGCTGCTACACGCATAAATCAAGTTTAAGCTTTATCTTTGTGATGAACACAGTATCTGTGTCTTTGTTTCGCGTCATAATAACTTTTATTACGCCTGTACTATGAGCATCTTCATCTGCTTTGCTTTTCCCGTTGGAACCTTTGTTGTTAATGTCTTGGGTATCTGTTTTAGGGGTTTAATAAACGCATGATTTACGATCCCTTAAGCCT
This sequence comes from Lucinisca nassula, assembly GCA_963580285.1. NCBI lineage: Eukaryota > Metazoa > Mollusca > Bivalvia > Lucinida > Lucinidae > Lucinisca > Lucinisca nassula. The sequence goes on along the minus strand of OY757011.1, from coordinate 197,313,200 downwards.
CTATTTGATTTTGACGGATTGTGACCTGTGCGTGCGTGTATGTATGCGTGTTTTCTAACCACCACCTTTATCCAATGTGCTTTTATCCAACATCGACATGAAATGACATCTCAATCCCAGCCGCCCAATGAAACCAATAGGGTTTATTTACCTGGACGGTCCGTCTTGCACCACTTTTCCTGGGAAGGCTTAGAACCTTTAAGCTATTTACCAGTATTCTATTCATGTGTGGTCGGTTTCAGCTCTGCGTTGAAGCATCATGCAGCCCAATTTATTTCTCCAAGCCTAGATGTGCGGGTAACAGGAAATGAAGACACAGCCGCCTTCCAGTATTGGTCTGTCAAAATGCGTTTGCAGAATAACATTACATTAGCGGGTTTTCCCACTGTGACATGTTGCGATTTAAGAGATGGCGGATTTATTTTTATACCTGCTTTTTCGAAGAAAAATCGGGTATATTGTTTTCGTACCAGAGTTGAGTGGTCTTCAGACCGTCTGTCCGTCCGTCTGCCTGTCTGTCTGTCCGTCACGTTTCTTGTAAATGGACCTCCTCTGCAACCACTGAAGTTATATTTTTGAAACTTTGCATGTGGATAGTACATGGTAGGTAGATGGCAATGGGCTACTTTTTGTGACCTTGACCCCAACATGGCCCCAAGGTCAAAGATCAGAATGTATTTTTTTTTTTATATAAATCGGGTATTTGCGATGGTATACCATCGACTGCGCGATCTAGTTATTCATGTTTTCATTAAAAAAACAGTTAATATTGAACAATTACAATTTAAAGGTATCCGGAAAAAATGCTTCCAAAAATAAAATACATATAGCCGGTATTTTTCTTTAAAACAATACAAATGAATGCATTTTATGCAAAAATGCGAACAATTATGATGACAGGTAAACGAGTTTGAGAGGGATTCCCTAACTAGGTTTCGAACACTAGTTAGATCTATTTTTAGTTCATGACAAAAATAGAATCCCCATATATGACGTTATGCGACGTTCAGTTTTGGCCTTGTTTGCTTAGGCCATGCCTGAATCGGAAAAAATATGACACTGAATACCATGCCATAAGTAATGACACTCAGAGACGATACTGTCGCCATGTATGTGTAAAGTGACAGATTTATTTTTAGAACAGAAATTCCGAACACATCTTCAAGTCAGAGCGAAGGGTAAACACGAATGAAAACGTTCATTTTCACAAAGTTCTGAAGCTGTATTTGGCTCCAAAAGTGTACATATGACAAAGGAGTATGCATTGAAGATAAAAACCAGAAAAAAAATTGAGACCTGGTACCTCAATAATGCACCTTTGAGGGGGCTTGATAGACCTCATTTTTCCCGCCAGTTTTCATACACGAGACGATTTTCGCAACTACCTGATTGTTTTCCTGTACATTTAACTCCTCCGAAACTCCGGTCTTCTCCCAGTTAAAAGAAATTCCTCCCTATGGAAAATCATTCATAATACCAGGCTTTATATTGTTTTGAATAGCCAATTGGCCATTGTTTTGGAAAGCAACTGTCCTTTTGGCTTTCCTCTATTGATGTTTCCATTAGGGTCTAGTTATTTTATTTTTTTTTGTGTGTGTTTCTTTCATTTTGCTATCTCTTATGTGAGGTGTTAACTATATGCATCGACTACTGATCATTTCTACGGGGTTTCCATGCAGGTAAGAATGAGTTAATAGGTTAAAACAGATGTAAGGAAAACAAAGGATTAATTAGCTTCTTGAAATAACGAAGTTACCCTCAGAATCTCAAGTGTACTTCAAACTTGGAATTTAACCAATGTATTTTGAAATCTTCAATCGAGTGTATTGTATTCACCTGCCAATACATCAAGTGGCAAACTATATTGAACCATCTCTCACCACCTTAAATGAAACGGAACAGGAACAACTCTAGCAGACCTGTTTTACAGACCTAACGGTTTGTTCTTGGCCCTTTCGCCCCTCGGTTTCTGAAGTCTACACCACCGTCTTTGAATTTTGCATCACGTGAACAAGTCCGTGAAATGAACACCCCCTTACACCCCACTTTGTATAGCGAAAACTTGGGTTTACGGGGGCAAACATTATTTTTCTTATTTTTCTCCAAGACATAGGTTGTGGGTACTCGTTAGAACCGCCTCAATGAGGCGGTTCTAACGAACACCCATAACCTATGTTTGCAGTCAGAATAAGAAAAATAAAATGGATTTTCAGCCAAAAAGTAGCCATTTTGGAGATGTGAAAAAATGCACTATGTCGCACGGGTGTGTTTTCGTAATGGGCTCTACCATTCTCGTAAATTTGGAGTCAAGTCAAAATTATAAAGGGGATACAGTGTAGCTCCCGATGAGACGGCTCGCAATCTGGACACGCCATTGTAATTTTTATCCCCTTAAACCCCACTTTCATATTGTAAAACTGGGGTTAAAGGGGTAAAAATTATTTTTCTCATTTTTACTCCAACACATAGATTGCGGGTATTAGTTAGAACCGCCTCAGCGAGGCGGCAAGGCGGTTCTAACGAGTTCCTACAATCTATGTTTTGTTTTGAGCAGAAATATGGAAAATATATATTTTTTATCTGAACAAAAAATCTTAATTTTAGTGGTAAAATTTTCAATGTTTTTGAATTGGCGTGTTTTCGTATACATGTATCTGTTCTGGTCTACAGGGTTGCAAGGGTTAGATCATGAATGTTGAACTCATCAATGTCCAACGGTGTCATCTAGTTGACAGTCTAGGGCAGGTCCAGTTGAGGTATTTAACCTTTACCACTCGCAGACAACAAATTGTTGAGATTCCCCCCCCCCCCCCCCACCAGATAACAGGGCTTGACATCTCATGCAAATTTGCATGTCACGCAGGCAGATTGTAGGTTTAACGTGTTCCCGTCAACACTTTATACGTCATTTTTGGAGACGTTGCTTGCAATTTTGTGGAACTTTGACTCGACATTGAGATGAAATGACATCTCAATGAAACCAATAGGGTTTATTTGCATGGAGAGTCCGACTCGGACCACTTTGCCAGGGCAGGCTTAGATCATCTACGTGGTTAACCAGTACCCATGTATGGTCGGTTTCTTTTGTTTATTTGTTTGATTTGTGGTTTACAGTCCCCATCAACACTGTGTAAGTCATTTTGGAGACGTTGCTTCCAATTGTTTGGGACGTTTACCCGTCATTGAGATGAAATGCCATCTCTAGCCCTGTCGCCCAATGAAACCAATAGTGTTATAAGCATGGGCTTACACCGTTTTGCCTGGGCAGGCTTAGATCCTCTGAGCGGTTTACCAGTACATGTGTGGCGGCCGGTTTCAGCTCTGTGTGGAAGCATCATGCAGCCCTTCTATTTCTTCAAGCCCGATGGGCGCGGCCGATGTGGACGGTTTCAGCTATGCGTAGAAGCACCATGCAGCCCAATCTATTTTTCCAAGCTCCGATTGGCGGGGACACATGCAAATTGACCACAGGAGACAACTTGCATGAAATGTCAAATCCTGTTATCTGGGAAAAATTAGAAAAAAAGTCCTCTGCTGAAACGGGACATACCCAGCATGCATAGCGTTAAGGTGTTATATATTCAGTTGTATTCTGAGAAAATACCATCATCAATACTCGGCCCCCGCCCACGGGGCTTGAAGAAGCAAATGGGCTGCATGATGCTTCCACGCAGAGCTGAAACCGACTGCACACGAGTACTGGTAAACCGCTCAGAGGATCTAAGCCTGCCCAGGCAAAGCGGTGCGAGTCGGACCGTCCATTCTTATAAATACTATTGATTTCATTGGGCGGCAGGGCTTGAAATGTCATTTCATCTCAATGTTAGGTAAAAGTCCCACAAAACTGAAAGCAACGTCTCCAAAATGACATATACAGTGTTGACGGGGACGTTAAATCTCAAATCAAACAAGCAAACATCAATACCACGGTCCGTTGGTAGAAATTCTCTTTCCCACAAAACATTTATGAAAAGATGGTCAACTCCGGTGGTTGTCTTCTGTCAAATTTGGCAGTGTCGCTTTCTGGTCATTTGGCACACATGACTAACTTCGTATTGAATTCTTGATTTAGTACACGGCATTGTTTGACAGGATGCTAAATATCGAGTTTCCATTTGGGTTAATGTGGTGGGCTATGTGTTATTATTGACTTTCGATTCAACTTGTTTACTGATCAAGTTATTTTGTGAAAAGCTGTGACAGAGTTTATTTCCGATAGCCGTACATGTACTACGACCTTGCTAGTGCAACGGCCTTCAAACATTAACTCTTATCTTGCTGTTCACGACAACCATATCTTTGGAAACAGTGTAGATCCAGATCAGATGGCTTCTGAAGAAGCCATCTGATCAGGATCTACACTGTTTGACATTCAGTTTATGAATCTGTAAGAATAAATTACATCAAGTAATCTGATTGGTTCAAAGTCAGAGATGGGTGTGGCTAAAATGACTATTCAGCAAGAGAAGGGTTAACAAGAGTTATCGCCTTTGATAAAACACCCAAACAGTCCGTAACAATTAACCCTAACCTTGCTGTTCACGACAACCCCGATCTTTGCAAACAGTGCAGAAGAAGCCATCTGATCAGGATCTACACTGTTTGGCATTCAGTTTACGAATTTGTAGCAATTATTTACATAAACTAATTTGATTGGTTGACATAACGAAATGGGTGTGGCTTAGATGAATATTCAGCAAGGTAAGGGTTAAAAGAGAACCAGATCGTAACCCTAAGAACCACTGAAGAAGAAATCTTGTTTAAAAAAAATACAATACCAGTTTTACAGGTTTTGCCCGAAAAAAAATCATTTTCTTATGTAAAAGAGCTGAACAGATGTCAGCAAATGAAAGAGAACCAAAAAAGTACCCCTCAGTACAAATGGACAAGAAATCCTGTTTTCAAGCCTTGCACTGTAAAAAAACAAAAAACGAAATCTATGTTTGATAAAAAAAAATCTATAAACTTCCAAGTAATAATAATGGTTTATGTGCTTTTTTGAAAAAAAAAATCCTTCATCGGGATTTTAACTCACGACCCTTTTTGTTTCAGTCTTACACTACAGAGTTTGCAAAAGGAAATCAGCGAGGTAACACAGAGGAAATAACTAGCAGCTAAAACAAAATACCAATTTAAGCCCAAAAATGGGAAATGAAGTATAAAAGAATATGTAAAATATTGTTTTTCATCAATTTGATTTGAAACTAAAATTTCACAAATCAAAAATAAGAGCTTGCAGGTAAACTTTAACCAAATGCGGACGGGGTATGGCAATAGCCCCCCCCCCCCCCACACACACACACACACACACACACCACCACCACCACCACCACCACCACCATTACATTCGTAAGGCGAGCAAAAAAAAAAAAAAAAAAAGACGTATAGAAACAATTTGTAACTTACCTGAAATTTACAGGAAAACTCAACAGTCTATACAAGAACCTTCAAATTTTGCAGTTAAATCGTATTGTAGTGTCTGACCTGGTCTATACTTGTTGTAGATGCCTCATTTTGGACACACCAGGTCTCTGTGATATTGAAAAAAAAAACAACATTACTTGCGTGTTATTTATTTAAGTTTGACTCTGTTTTGTTTTGTTTCCTGCATGTATTTGTGCGTTGTTTAACTACATTGGTCAGTGATAAGCACCCTGACAAAGTAAATGCCCAGCAGTACGCTGACAACAGCAGTCAATGCCTAGCTAAATTAAGGCGAGTTATTGTGATCGGTCTCTGTCCGTCGTCCGTGCGTCCGTCGTCAACATTTGCTTAGAACGACTTTCGCCAAAATTTGCAATAATATCACAGGAATGTTTATTTAGCACCGGATGGATTCTGAAATAATTTTACAAAAATGTTTCTTTGATGACCCTCTACCAAAACAATTCAAACCGTTCCGCCCGGATGCACAAGGTGGCCGCCAGAGCTAAAAATAAAAAAAAAAAAACAACTTTAAACGTCTTCTGGATAGATTTTGAAATAATTTCTGGGGTGGTTTGAACAGAACAACTTTAGCAAACCAGAATCGCCATTTCACCCTGATGCCTTCCATGGAGTTCCAACTTGATCCAACTTCTGGTTCTGCTGGAGATGACGTTTGAAGAATTTCAAGATGGCCACCGTGGCGGCCATCTATGATACCAAAATGGAATGATTTTAGCAAATCTGAATCTCCATGTCGCCCCGCTGCCTCCCATCAAGTTATAGCTTGATCAGACCTCTGCTTTGGGAAGAGCTGTCGTTTGAAGAATTTCAAGATGGCAGCCATGGCGGCCAGCTTTGATATCGGAACGGATTGATTTTAGCAAATCTTAATATCCATGTCACCCTGATGCCTCCCATCGAGTTTCAGCTCAGTGACCTTTGGTTCGGGGCGAGATATCGTTTGAACACTGCGGCGTCCGTCTGATATTGGCTTTCAGTTGGACAAGGCCTGCTGGCCTTGCAGCAGGTAAGGGTAGAGGGTGCGTGTTGATATTTATTCTGTTTCTACACTTCCATTCATTTTACTCTTACTCCTCTGTCCCTCACTTCAATCTCCACTATCACTTTTCTCCCTTTCTCTGGGAGACGACACAAAATGACCCACAAGGGGTTGAAGTGTCGTCAAACCCAAAACGATCAATCAATCTTACACGACAATGGGTACAATAATTATATATTCTTTTATCGCAATCTAGCATTACAATTTATTCATTTATTTTCATTTTATTTATATCTTTGTGGTGGGAGGGGATTGCCGCCTTTCAAGGTTATTTCACTTATTTTGAGCCGATCGTAAATCAGAGGTGGGCGAAAACCGGAGTACCTGGTCTTCCGTTGCTGAATTTCGCGTCTCACATGTGACGCGAGCAAGGCTCCAACCACAATGGTGAGATACCGTCCGCGCTCTACCAATTAGTCATTGCAAATGTCTAAGCTCAGTAGGCATGGCGTTTAACGTTGTTTCAATGTCGATTCCATGCTGAGAGCCTACCGGGTTACTTTACGGGCACTTGGTATTTCATGAATCGTAGCAGAGGAATATTCCTCATGCTCAATAAGATGTCTCCCGGTTTATGCATATCTATTTCGATCCATTTTATGCTCATTTTCTTTAAATCATGTATGAGGATCTTTTATAGGAATGTCATAAATTTGCTATGTAATCAGATTAATCAAAGGAAAATTTGTTTAATCTTTTCTTTGTACTGAATTCTGTTTTCTCTAGTTAGTCTATTAAACAAACACCAGCCCTTTCAATCCTTGTGACTGAAACAAATGTCTATGGAACTTGGAAATTGTGTAGATCTAGATGAACGTGCCCGTAACATTTCTGTTTATGATAATCTATACAGTAGAACTTCGATGGCTCGAACACCGATGGCTCGTTTACCATGGATGTGTCGAACCCATTCTTGAGCCCCTAGCGAAATCCTCTACATAAGAAAAAGTGGTGGATAATTAAAGAGATTTTAGTCTTTTATCTTGCAAATGTATGCTACGTGTACTCATTAGAATCGCCTCATCTTAGAATCGCCTCGATGAGGCGATTCTAATGAGTACACACAGCATACATTTTCATTATAGAACGCTGAAAAGATGTCTAAAAGTATCTCGTTATGCGTCCTGACAGTAACCCTCAGTGGCTCGAACTACCCCTGTCTCGAACAGATTTTCGTAGTCCCAAAGGTATTCGAGCCATTGAAGTTTGACTTATATATATATATATATATATATATATATATATATATATATATATATATATATATATATATATATATATATATATATATATATATATATATATATATATATATATACTAAGAAAGTTGCCAGATACGGGGTGTTTTTCTATATAAAACCTTTTTTGTGGGGTGTGAAAAAATTGCGGGGTGTTCATACCACCCCGCATTTTCTCATGCCCTGCAGTGGATTCAGGGCATCGAGTTTACTTTCCCTAGGTTGTTGGCTAGCAACACGGTTCTGTAGCGATTATATATATATGGGGTTTCACGGTAGTCTCCCTTGTGTCGGTTAGCACAAGAGCGTATTTAACTTCAAGATAAGAATATATATCACCTCGTAAACGTACCTGTAGTATATATAACACCCGACAACAAAACTCATTTAGCTGTGGGTGGTATCGATTTCTTGTTCTGACGGCCACATTGCGCAGCAAAAGATAACAGTTTGGAAAATGTTCTCCATCGAAACGTAATTATGCAGTGCGTTTACAACTTTTGTGGTGGTTTTGGATTTTCGGCATTTTTATACTATTTGACTTGTTTGAGCTGATCATTAATTGGAGTTGGCCGCAAGCCGGAGTATTGGAGAAAAAAAATACTTGCCAATCCGTTGCAGAACTTGTCATCCTACCTCAAAATATTACAGTGTCTCCGAAAAATGAAAACAAGAACAGGGAAATAAACCGTTACATCGATCATAATTATTATTTGCTTTAGCCCCTTTTAGTACCCAATGGAATGTTCCTCCTTATATATAGCAGGAGTCCATTTCAAAATTTAGGGGTGACAGGTTGTGTTTTCTTCAAAAAATATTTTGAAAATGACTGAACTTTAAGCAAACTGCGGAGGCCCTGATCAGACGCCGCGTTCTGTGATGTCTGATCTGGGCCTGCACTGTTTGCCAGAATAACCGTTTTGGGGTTTCTGGTACAAATGGGTTAAATTTTACTCAAAATAATTACATTTACCCTGCGTTTATTTCGATTTCATATCTGATTATTATCTTTCTTCAATTCTAAAACCACTTAAATCTTTATATGGCCTGTGAGTTTCCTTGTTTGTGCTCTGAAGCGTAGGTTTTGGGTACTAACTGAGGCGGTTCTAACGAGGATACACATTTGAAATAAGGAAATACATAATGAATCTTCTGAATAATCTAACAATGGTGATTGTACAGGTATGAACGGTACCATTGTAGTCCATGACAGGGGCAAGTTCTGTATCGGAAGTTAAGGTTGTTTTTCTCCAGGCATCCGGTTTTCGCCCACCTTTGATGAAGATTCGGGTAGAAAAAAAATGAAATAGTCTTGAAAGGACCGTAAAAGCAAGCCTATAGATAAAAATAACGAAGTAAACGTTTTTTTTTTGTTTTTTTTTAATCGAAATGTTAAATGTATGAACTTTACTAACTATTAAGGGAAATTATAAAAAGATACACAACGAACACACGCCTAATATTTAAATACATTGGCAAAATTTAACCACCATTTTGTTTCAGATAAAATCCTGCGATTCCTCACAATGTGTAAAATAATGTTTGTTTTGTTTGATTTGTGGTTTAACTTCCCCGTCAACACTGTATAGGTCATTTTGGAGACGTTGCTTCCAATTTTGTGGGACTTTTACCCGACATTGAGATGAAATGACGTCTAAAGCCCTGTCGCCCAATGAAACCAATAGGGTTTATAAGCATGGACGGTCCGACTCGCACCACTTTACCTGGGCAGGCTTAGATCCTCTAAGCGGTTTGCCAGTACTCATGTGCGGGTCAGTTTCAGCTCTGCGTGGAAGCATTGTGCAGCCCATCTATCTCTTCAAGCCCCGATGGGCGGGGGCCGTGTAAAATAATGTATACCACTGTAAACTTAGTTTGAGTATATAAAAGTGGGGTTTCAGGGGATCAAAATTTTATAGGCGTGCATGCATGATGGGCCGTCGGCGTGACATGTCATCCACATTCGCTTTGTACACTTGCCCCCCGACCCCCCCTCTCCTCGCGTCCCTCGGAGCTTGAAGAAATATATGGGCTGCATGATGCTTCCACGCAGAGCTGATTCCGACCCGCGCACGAGTACTGGTGAACCGCCGCTTGGGGGTCTAACCCTGCCCGGGCAAAGCGTTGCGTACGAGTCGGACCGTCCATGCTTATAAACCCTATTGGTTTCATTGGACGACAGGGCTTGAAATGTCATTGAAGAAATAGATCAGCTCTAACTGTGATTTGTTGAGTAATAAATCACAGTTTGGAGGTCAGTTGTAAAGTAGACAAATCACAAGCGCGTAGCGCGCGTGATTTGTCTACTTACAACTGACCGACAAACTGTGATTTATTACTCAACAAATCACAGACTAGAGCTGATATATTTCGATTCTAACAGGCTGAAAATCGGCAATAATGCTGTTGCTTCCTTCAAAATCTCACAACTTTGCGCCATTGTTAGAAGAAATCCCGCTAAAATTATCGACTGAAACACATGCATTTATATCATTTTCTTACGTTTTCGATGCGATAAAATGACGTTTCACCGTCTAACGTCAAGGAATCGACAAGTGACGTCATAAATTTGCAGCTTTGAATGACGTCACTCGTCACGCTCTTCCGAGCTGTGATTTGTTGCAGAATAAAACACAGTTATTTTCCATTGCCTATATAGGCGCGCTGTGTTAGAATTCATTTCAATGTCGGTAAAAGTCCCACTAAATTGGAAGCAATGTCTCCAAAATGACCTTTACGGTGTTGACGGGGACGTTTTACCTCAAATCAACAAACAATCAAATCAAAACATGTACACTTATACCAGACCCACATATATACACTTTTATCAGACCCATATATCTATAAGCGGTTTCGAAGACCGAACTATTAGCGTAATGCAACCTACCTTAGGTGGGAGAGCACATTCCCCGCATAATCAAAGCACTCGCAGAACTGTCGGGTGAACTGATGGGGATTTAAAACTTAAGTATAAGACAACTAATCCATTAATCTCTATCGCACATCCGTATAAAGGAAATCTGTTCTGGATACCAATGCAATCCATAACGACATTCGTAGCTATGATGTTGCATTTCATATCTCTTCAAACGAATCGCTTTAGTTTTATTTTTCTTTTCTGGATATAGACGTTTGCCTCAATGAGGCGGTTCTAACAACTACCCACGCTCAATATTTTTAGAACGAAACGGATACTATTGATACCCATTTTATCGAAAGATTTACCTATATAAAGTGGTGTTTATAAGATAGTTCATCGTATGGGCTTGTAAAGACGATGAGAGCTTTGGGCTACTTCAGGAAACTAAAGCTTCATTTTTTTCTACCATAACGAAAGCAGGCTTGTCCAAATATTTTTCCACGCAAAATAAAATTTTTCAGATACAAATTTTCTGATATTTTTCACATTTGTCTAGGGTAACGAATAATTCATCCATTTGAGACACTGCTGCCCTTTGAGGCCTTTATAAAGCCCTGGTAAATCCAACTTTATCTACATGATGGGGTTTATCGACAGAAATACGAGCAATACTGTAGATCTTCGTAAACTCCGCTATACCCTATATAATGGTTGTAGGTACGCGTAAGAATTGCCTCAGTTGTAAACGACCTTATAAATCCCACTTGTGTTTGATTTGGTTTTATGGCCCTTTCAATATATTTCATTTATTGCGAAGCCATCGTTTATCAGAAGTGGGCAAAAAACCGGAGTGCCCGTAGAAACACCACCTGACCTTCCGTTGACATTTCACGTGACCCGAGTTAGGATCGAACCGCAGAGTTATGAGACTCCGACATTAGGAGTTTTCGCTTTTACCCCAAAGACTATGGGGCCCGTTGTTCGTACGTACGTACGTATATAATACGGACAAGGGCAAACCTATATGCCCCTCCCCACTTTGTGATTGGGGTATAAAAATGATGAAATTGAAACACCCCGTATCTTGTATAAATTGTAGATCCACCGTTTCAGGATGATATAAAGCAAAAGTAGTTCACTGTTTTAAGACTTTAACTAAAATATCCAACTCTTCTCACCTCACATTTTATATTCACATGCATCGTTATGTAAGGGTTGATTTTAGTCATCCCGTATCAATTCAAAACACATATTTTTAGTAAAAAGAAAAATAAGAGTTGACTGCCTTCTTCCTTTTTATACGTAGATTAATATCTGTTTTATAATATATTTTACGAAGATCGCGTATGAGAAGGTGATGGTGAAAAATGTTACCTCATACGAATATCAACCGCGGCACACAATCGGGATATAACTATCAACCAGGATTTTTTTTTATTCAAAAACGAACTATACTGACTTTAATAAACCACGACAGAAGAACCTCCCAGGAAACCCTTTAGGGGACAAAATGATTCGGACACATTGCAATTTTGATATTCGACCATAAAGCGATATTTCAACCCTATAATGCGTATGAACGAAGAAATCCATACTTAAACCCCGAGAAAACACCGATTTTCAATGTTTATTGTTTAAAAAGCCCCGAGGAACCAAAGACCATGATTAAAGATATTATCTTGTACAAACAAGCTTATAAGTTGTGTTCACAAAATATAATGCTGTCCGCACAAGATCTTGTGCGCTCGAGATATTAAGTTGTGCGTAGAAGATATTATCTTGTTCGCACATCGCATGTCCCTTCTAGGCATTAGTATCCATACAACTTCTACCCGCATGATATTTCAGTCTGGTAAGAGACGTAAAAGCTCGCACATATGTCTGCTAACTTCGGAACAGAACTGCAGTTAAACAATGAAAAGAAAAAAAAAACATGTGTTCTGTGTTCTTATGCATTTAATTAGTAATACCTTAGTCTATAAATAGGTTAATTGGATTTCTTTCAAATCAGTAATAGTAACTTGGTCTATGCTTATAATAATTTTGGGTCAATGTTTATTTTAACCTTAAAAATATGTTGCTTTAAGCAATTAGTGTATATCTTGATCAAATGCCGCGTTCTGTGGCGTCTGGTCTTGGTCTACATTTTTTGCCAAGCCAAACCTTTGATTCCAATATAACTATCTTACGCAACACTCTGATCTCACTGCGAATAATTTCGATAAAATAGTTATTCCGACAAGACTGTGATAGCCACGTGTACTTTAGCACGGAAAAGCTTTTCGGCTTAGCAACTTGGGGTCGATTGACAATCCAATCGACCTAAAACAAGCCGTGTTATGTGTTCCACTATGACGTCAGATGGCTGCGTACATGTAAGAGAGTTATCTGTAAAATCTGGACTGGAATCATGTGTTTGGTTTGGCAAACAGTGTAGACCAGATCAGACGTCACATAATGTGGCGTCTGATCAGGGTCTACACTGTCTGCATTAGGAACAAGAACCGAAGGGTATACCGAAAAAGTCCAAGTCCACGGCCATTTTACACAACCAGCGCTCTGAGTCAATCGGTCAAACAGTGCTCCCAATGCTTTGATTTCTTTACCCTCAAATCCGCCCACCCGTGAGATTCACGAGTGCACTCTTCCATCAATGAAGTTTCATGGTACGCAATATATATCCCGATTAGATTGCTCAGAGCCATCACGTCAGGATTTACACTGTTTGCATAAGTATCTGGACCGGGTTTCAGGGTTGTAAGGGAATTACTTTTTTTTTTTTTTTTGGTTTGGGTTTTACGGCCCTTTCAAGATTATTTCACTCATATCGAGCCGATCGTTAATCAGAGGTGGGCGAAAACTGGAGTACCCGGAGAAAAACCACCTGACCTTCCGTTGCAGAACTTGGCGTCTCACACGTGGCCCGAGCGAGGCTCGAACCTACGGCGGTGAGAGACCTAATGACTAAGAGTCAGCGCTCTTATCCACTAGGCCACGGAGGCCCGTAGGGAAAACTTTTCTTGCTGTTCCGAGAGGCAAGATATAACATGGACTGGAATCAAAACGGATAATTTAAAACGGAAGATTGTATATTCTGTGTAGGAATATTGTCATCGATTTCAAACAACCATAGACATACCGACATCTATTTCAAAAACTGAATTTTAATTTTTAGGCCATTCCAAAATGAAATACCAGGACTGTACTAACTGCAATCAAAACAATCATTAATAAATAGAAGTGAGTGAGTGTTTGAGTTTTACGTCCCACCAACAGCTAAGGTCATACGGAGACGGGACCTCGGTTTTGAACACTCATTCGAAAGTCTGGAGAAGCCCGGGATGGATCCTGCGATCCCTGGTTTACAAGGCGAGTAGCGTAACCACTGCACCACGGAGGCTTCTATTAAATAGAAGTGAAGGCAGTGATCAGGAATCGATGCAATTAACCCACAGATCCCTTGAAAAATATAAAAAAAAAAATATATGAAATAACTAGACCCTAATGGAAACACCAATAGCGGAAAGCCAAAAGGACAGTCACTTTCCCACAAAATAGCCAATTGGCTAACAAAAAAAATGCATGCAAAACACACACTCAAAGACAAACCATAACAAAAAGTAAACCGCGACAGAAGAACCGCATGGGAACGGTCAGTGAACAGAATGTCACTGCGGGGCTTAAATGTCGCAAACCTCGCCCTTACTTCTGTCATGGTTTATGCTTTGGTCACAATCCCTTCCGATTAGGCTTAGGATGTACACCCGGATTGATTTTTAGCCATTTTGGCCTGGTCCCCGGCCGGACTCCAGACATGGCCGGCCGGTGGCGGGGCTCTCAGGCAGCATCGGAGAGGTGCCCGAAGAGTTTTAACTCGAAGTTAAAATTTCTCCGGTGTCCCGTACATTTTCATAATTGGCCACATATCCTTCATACATCGTTTAAGTATCGTCCGATATCCGGTCGGGAATCGAGGGGTAATCGGCCGGTGTATGTAGCCTCAGAGGAGAAATTTTTGGGACCGGACATGGGCCGATATCCGGCCGATGTCTGTTTACACATTGGAAAGTAACCCATCGATGTCCGATCGGCTTGAACCGGTGTGGACCAGATATGTTACAAACATCGTCCGGTCACCGGCCGGCTAGAACCGGACATCGGGCGGAATATATAACCCCCCATCAGTCGCCGTGTACATCATTATAGCGCGTTTCCATCACACCGCCCGGCAATCGCCCGACATTCGGCCAGGCCTGGTACAAACATCGTTCGTTGTCCGTAGGATACTCGGGCGATATTCGTACGATGTCCGGTGAATAGGCCGGTTATCACTCGGACATCATAGGATAATCTGCCGATTAGTATTAGATGTTCGGTCGGTATTCACTGCCTCGCCGGCCCCCAAAAGATTTCTCTTTGGAAACAGATGCCGTACGATTACGAGGCGGTTTTCGGACGGCCTCCGCACGGCCTCCGGACGGTGCCATTTATGTAAATGATGTGTGACAAATTTTTTGACCGGTGTTGTCCGATGTCAGAAAAAAAATGCCAAAACCAGCGGTGTACTCACGATTACCCCCTATCCCCGGATACCGGCCGATCTTTGTGACCACAGCATTAGTCAAATACAGCACAGAACAACTGAAATATTAACCAACGGACGAACTCCGGTTGGCCGGCTGTGAACAAGGGCAATCAGCTATCCAAAACCAAAACGACACCAGCGGCATACACATGCCGATGAAGTATAAGAACAAAACAGACGCACCGCGGGGCCTTAAATCGATTTTACGCGCCCGCAATGCGATTTAACAATCCGCATGAATGCCACCTAACGCATCAGTGCAACATCTCCGAGAACAACCACAGAGATGAAACAACGTTGAGTACTCAACAGCAAGAAGAAACTGAAATGCTGGAGCAAAAGAAAAACTACATTTAGACTCCGATGGGCCCGACCAGAGACAGAGCATCAGGCACCAACAAGCATTACATAAAATTAAATTCTCTAAAATCTTAAGCTAGAAACACTGTAAGACCAGGGTGGGAACTATTCTCACAAAAGCTGGGATCAGTCGCAATCGAATACGGCGGTTCATCAGAATCTCCTCTGATCGAATTAAGGGTTCAGCGAATTGGGTTCAAGCTTAGGATCCCTTTTCCAGCCTAAACGCAGGGACAATCGACCATCCAGTGCGTTTAGTAATTTGACTTCAAAAGCGGGTGAAGAAGAAGAAGAAGAAGAAGAAGAAGAAGAAGAAGCACGTTGTGCACTCAATGTTTAAGCCTATAAACGTCGAGAATCTGGACTGAAGAATCGGCCCCGCCCATAGGGGCGCGAACAAGTATATGGGCTGCATGATGCTTCAACCTAGAGCTTAAACCGACCCGCACACGAGTTGTGGTAAACCGCTTAGAGGAACTAAGCCTACCCAGGCAAAGCGGTGCGAATCGGCCCGTCCATGCTTATTAACCCTATTGGTTTCATTGGGCGGCAGGGCTTGAGATGTCATTTCATCTCAATGTCAGGTAAAAATCCCACAAAATGGGGAGCAACGTCTCCAAAATGACCTTTATAGTGTTGACCGAGACGTTAACCTCTAATCAAACAAAACAAATCAAACAGACTGAAGAAAAATAACCGTAGATTTACGATGCAGTCTATCATAAATATTTTTTGTTGTCTCACAAACATACATGTACTTCTCGAATTTTGCGGTATTTTGGACAAAGTTCGGAATGCTACTCTCAGGTCATTATTATTTATACATGTAACATATTTGCAGGTTGGAAGGGGGTCAGATTACGGTAAACGTGGCTTAATTGCCATTTGGGAGACGTTATCGCTGCGTGAAAACTACATAACCGACAAATATCAGATGTCTAATAAAATCTGAATAGAAGCAAATTTACAGATGCAAACCACTACTGTAATATTGTATTTCATATCTCTTCAAATAATTTGTTTCATTTTTTTTCTTTTTTTCTTTTTTTTTTTTCTTTTCTAGATATAGACTTTAGGTGTGCCTTTGTTCATGTACATGTACCGCCTCGTTGAGGCGGTTCTAATGACTACCCACGCACTAAATATTAAGACGGAAACCATTGTACTCATTAAAACAGACATTTCCCTATAGAAGGTGGGCTTACAAGAATGCTCATTATATGGACTTGTAAACATGATGAAAGTTTTGGTCGGGTTCGATCCCGGGCCGCGACATACCAAAGTCGTTAAAAATGGTACTAGCTGCTCCTCGCTTGGCACTCAGATTTACGGGGTAGAGCTAGGACTGGTCGACCCAGTGTCAGGATAATGTGACTGGGTGTGGTATCATGTAATGTGTCTGTGACATGATACTTCAGTGAGGCAGCACTATAAAAGTGAGCATTGAGCTCCCTGTCGCAACCAGACACCGTCGTGATATGACTGAAAAATTGTTGAAAACGACGTTAAACCCGAATTCACACACACACACATGAAAGTTTTTGTCTTCAAAACACGCCTATTCAAATATATTGTTTGGTTGTTTGTTTGATTTGAGGTTTAACGTCCCCGTCAACACAGTATAGGTCATTTTGGAGACGTTGCTTACAATTTTGTGGGCCATTTATCCGACATTGAGATGAAATGATATCTCAAGTCCTGTCGCCCAATGAAACCAGTAGGGTTTATAAGCATGGACAGACCGACACACACCGCTTTGCCTGGGCAGGATTAGATCGTCAAAGCGGTTTACCAGTACTCGTGTGCGGTCGGTTTCAGCTCTGCGTGGAAGCATCATGGCACCTTTCTATTTCTTCAAGCCCCGATGGGCGGGGGCCTTCAAATATATTGAGATTTTAATACCAAATCTTAAAATTTCCTAATACAAAATTCTGATATTTTTCACATTTGTGCTAAAACAGACATTGTGGGTACTCTTTAGAACTGCCGTGCCAAGGCGGTTCCAATGAGTACCAATATTCTATGTTTTGAGCGCAAATAAGAAAAATAATGTACACTACATAAAAGTGGGGTTTAAGGGGCCCAACATTATATAGGCTGGTTTGGGATGAATGTCATTTTTCAGGCGAAAAGTCGTGACGTTTTAATGTTTCTGAGGGTTACGAGACACACATCTAGCCACGGACCTAATTTACATTTACTTGGTCCCAGATCTAGCGAAAAAATGTGATTAGTGTCTTATTTTAATTAACTGACAGCCACAGTTACTATTTTGAGCAGAAATGTGGAAATACCTGGTAAACACAATCTTTTCTGTTGAAAGTGAGGTTTACTTGGTTTACCCACAGTCTGTGACTCGGAGCAGAAGCACAGTCAACACTGTAGATCTTTGTAAGCCACGCTATTCCCTGTATAATGGTTATTATTCGTTAGAATCGCTTGTTATGAACGGTCTTGTAATCCCCACTTTTTGCGTTTGTTTTACGGCCCGTTCAAGATATTTTCACTTATTTCGAGCTGATTGTTAATCAGAAGTGGGTGAAAACGGTAGTACCCGGAGAAACACCACCTGACCTTCCGTTGCAGAACTTCGCATTTCCACCCGAGTAGGCTCGAACCACAGCGGTGAGAGACTTCATGATTAAGAGTCAGCGCTCTTAACAAATAGGCCATGGAGGCCCGTTGTAAACTCCACTTTAAATACAAAGAGGGTTACGTAGGAAAACCTTATTTTCCTGATTAGGATATGGATATTTCAAACGAGCACCCATATACTTGTTACATTTTACTCACTGAGTTTGTTGTGTATTATTTATTTTTATTTTTTCATCATGTAAGAGCCACCGAATTTTTTTTATCTTTAGTGGCGGTTTGTACGCCCCACCTTTCTGGTTTAAGGCGAAGGCGTATTCAAAGATGTAAATGCAAGTTCTTTTGCACCATCAGTTTGGTGGATATAGATTGTCATGTCGATTTTACTTTCTATATACAATACTTTGTATGCGTCATTTATTACATAAATGACATACTTACGAAAATATAATGAAACTACCCAATGTACTTGTAAACCTCAACGCAAGGCACACATCTGTCATAACGTTTGTTTGATTTGAGGTTTAATGTTCCCGTCAACACTGTAAGGGTCATTTTGGAGACGTTGCTTCCAATTGTGTGGGGCTTTTACCCGACATTGAGATGAAATGACATCTCAAGCCCTGTCGCCCAATGAAACCAATAGGGTTTATTAGCATGGACGGTCCCGCCTCGCACCGCGGTTCCTTTGCAGGCTTAGATCCTCTAAGCGGTTTACCAGTACTAGTGTGTGGGCCGGATCGATTCAGCTCTGCGTGGAAGCATCATGCAGCCCATATACTTCTTCAAGCCCCTATGGGCGGGGGCCGACATCTGTCATAACTTCACAGTGGATAATGACTCTTAATCATTAGGACTCTCACCGCTGTGGGTCGAGCCTGGCTCGGGTCACATGTTAGACGCCAAGTTCTGCAACCGAAGGTAATGTGGAGTTTTTTTCTCCTGGAACTCGGTTTTTCGCCCACCTCTGAGTAACGATCGGCTCGATGTAATTATCTTGAAAGGGCCGTAAAACAAAAACAATAATAATATTAAACAAACAAACAAAAACAAAGAAAATAACGCCACTGATAAAGTGATAAATGGGGGACCAAATGGCTTGGTTTTTTGGCAAATTTTGAACCAATAATAATAATGAAAAAAAAAAAAAAGAATCAGTATATATTTTGTATAAGTGTATAAGTTGTAGCAGTCTGTAGTAGCTGTATGTTCACCGACGTAGGTCTTGTGTACAGAATTAAAGGAAATACATAGAAAACGTAGAAATTGTAGTTTTTATGAACCAAAAGCACAGCGTGATAACAGGACCGTGTAATGGACACCCCTTTATATCTCATTCTGTAGTGAAAATTAAGGGGTTTATAGGTATATACATTATGTTTCTTTATCATAAGTTGTGGATACTCGTTATAATCCTGCCCCCGCCCGTCGGGGCTTGAAGAAATAGATGGGCTGCATGATGCTTCCACGCAGAGCTGAAACTGGCCGCACATGAGTACTGGTAAACAGCCTAGAGGATCTAAGCCTGCCCAGGCAAAGCGGTGCGTGTCGGACCGTCCATGTTTTTAAACTCTATTGGTTTCATTGTGCGACAGGGCTTGAGATGTAATTGCATCTCAATGTCGGGTAAAAGTCCCACAAAACGATAACACATCCGTGTGCTATATTGCATTTTCAAATCTCGAAAAGGCAATTTTTTCTGATGAAAATTTGTGACATTTTTCTTATTTATACTCCAAACATAGGTTTTGGGTGCTTGTTAGAACCGCCCCGTCGAGCCGGTTCTAACGAGTACCCACAACCTGTCTTGGAACAGAAATAAGGAAAATAATGTTTAACCCCGTAAACCCCCGTTGTCTCTATATGAAGTGGGGTTGGGGGCGTCTTTGTATCACGGACTTGTTCAAGTGATGAACGTCTCAAAAATGACGTGTACAGTGTTGACGGGGACGTTAAACCTCAAATCAAACAAACAAAAACTCGTTTAAATCGCCGTACGAGCAACCACAACATATGTTTGGAATATAAGAAGAAGAAGAATATCACACATTTTCGTTAGAAATGTAACTATTTTTGGAGATAGCAAAGAAATCGCTGTGTCAAACGGTGGATGCCATATACAAATGACATTGCGGGGCTTTATATATGCAATATATGCGCCTGATATTTCGGTTAAAATACCACTTAACTAGGTTGTATATCGACACCTCATATCTTGTAAATACATGTATATATTCGATGACGCATTCCTCATTTTTTTAATTTGATGGGAAGAGTTTTATTTCTGACTTTGACATTTTTGAGCTTGCAATCTGTTTGATGGAACCAGTTGCTTAATATAATAGAAGGACCAATTTTATTCCAGTTTTGCTATCATTCACCTTTAATGCAATCCACTAATTATGAAAAAAAAACAAAAAAAAAAACAATCGTCCCTAATATTTTCCGTGGATTTTTTTAATGTTAGAATAATGTATAGGTCTATTCAGATCATAACTGTAAACTCACGATCTTGTCATATTTTATTGTCGTTGTTGTTGTTGATGGACTAGATAACAGTCCAACAACTTTTGCTCGTTAATTTCTCTAAACTCGTGGATTTACAAAGGATATAAAATACGGGGTGTATACCTAAGTCTGTATAGCACTTCAAATTCGTACAATTAAATATCAGACAGTTTAATTTGAGGTTTAACGTCCCCGTCAACACTGTAAAGGTCATTTTGGAGACGTTGCTTCCAATTTTGTGGGACTTTTACCCGACATGGAGATGAAATGACATCTCAAGCCCTGTCGCCCAATGAAACCAATAGGGTTTATTAGCATGGACGGTCCGCTTCGCACCGCGGTTCCTGGACAGGCTTAGATCCTCCAAGCGGTTTACCAGTACTAGTGTGCGGGCCGGATTCAGCTCTGCGTGGAAGCATCATGCAGCCCATATATTTCTTCAAGCCCCTATGGGCGGGGGCTTAAATATCAGACAGAATAAGGGGTGATATATGGACACCCCGTTTTTCATATAAATTGTGGCTTTACAGATTAGGGTGTTCAGAAGACACCGTGGTGTAGTGGCCTCACAAACCAAGGGTCGTGGGGTCTCCAGACAATAATAATAACAATATAATCATAATAATAACAAAACAAAAACAGAAGAACCGCCTTGGAACTGTCATTTAGAAAAAAAAATACTGGGTGGGGGGCTTTGGCACGGAACTAGCTGACCAATAAAAGTAACTAATGGTCAATTCTGAGTACCTGTGCGATAAAATCAACTGTGATGCATAAACACTACGCCCATGATTAATTACAGACACGCATTATAACATGGGTACGCGCAGTTCTGCAAGCAAAAGGATTTATTTATTATTTTGACTTATAACGTATAGGGTGCATTCGGAGGAATGCCTCATCTTGTTATATTTCATATAAAAATATTCTTATTTTCAATATATTTTAAAGATGTACAATTTTAAGCAAACTGCATTGCACTTATTATGAACAAAAACAAAACAAAAAAAAAACTTAATTCGTCACTCATCAATGGTACAGTCTTCACTGTACAAGGTTGCATGTGTAAAAGACTTTATTTATTAGTTTCTTCTCCTGACTGTAAGACTTTGTATGTGCCTGAGCACTATGTCACGCTTCTTAGCATTACGAAAACGCGCCTATTCAAATATATTGACAGTTTAGCCACCAAAAATGAACATTTTCAGATAAAAAAAAAAATCCGATATTTCGTCTCAAAACATAGATTGTGGGTACTCGTTAGAACCGCATCGACGAGGCAATTCTAAGGAGTATCCACAATCTAAGAAATTAGAAAAAGAATATTTACCCCTGTAAACCTCAGTTTTAATATATAAAAAAATTGGTTAAGGGGGTCAAAATTATATAGGCATGTTCGTGATGGCAGTGCAAATCTATGAAATTGAACTTAAACTTTTCTTTCGTTTTTTTTTCTCAAGCACCTGCTATTGGCAGGGCGCGACAAAGGAGACCGGTTTTCCGTCCGTTCGTTCGTCCGTTGGACAATCCCTCAACATTTGCGCTAACCCAAATGTTCAAGTCCACTTCTCAAGAACTACTATCTCAGACTGAACATAGCCTGTGGTGAAATTCTTGTTATTTTTGTTTTTTTATTATTAATTAAAATAATCTTGAAGGGCCGTAACGCACCCCTACTCCCACAAAAAAGAACTTAATTAACTAAGGCAAATCTCATTTTCAACTCATTTTGGGTCACTTTTCCGTAAACAAAGTAACTCTGTGGTCGGTTTGTGTGTATATGTTGTATTATGGTCCGGAGACCTACAGTACCAAATAAAATATATTCTGTTCTATTCTGTAGCAAAATTTAATCATTAAGATCACCTTTAGAACTGTTCGGATATTGTCAGAATCGCCTTACTTATGTTTCTGCAAACTGAAAAACATGCACACCCCCGTATATACATTCTTGGTATAAAAGTGGTAAGAATATTCTTGACGACTCTATGACTGTTCAGTTTTTATGAACTTTTCGGAAAGCAAATGAACACTTTCCGCAACAATTTAACTACTCTCCTTAAGCTAGAAATTTTGGAAGAAATATAAAACTTAAACGCATGTATGACTAGCGGTCCTTTTTGGGTCATTTGCAAACAGTGTGGAACCAGATCAGATGCCGCACAACGCGGCGTCTGATCTCAGTCTACACTCTTCGCTTAACGTACTTACATTTTTGTTAAACTTTCTACACACAAAAAAACCCTGACACCCCTATAATTGGAAATGGACCACTCCAAACTTATGGGTACACAATAACTGCTGAGATATTGTTTACACTGAAAATTAAGCATTATCAATTTCAATGGCCATACAATTTGCACACTCAATAAAGGCTTTTAACGATTGCTTTTCTCCGATCATAAATCGTCTCCAACCTAAGGAGTTTATGCTGCTTTTCCTAACACTAGCATTGGCTGGTCAAATTATCTATGGTCTAATTCCTCCGCTGGACAGTAGGGTCATTTAACTAACATGCTTATAATTGAGTACCGGGTCTGTAAGACTTTCATTGGTTGAAATGCATTATTTAGTTATTTTCCACGATATTCAATTTCGACCCCCGCCCATTCGGACTTGAAGAAATAGATGGACTGCATGATGCTTCCACGCAGAGCGTTAACTGACTGCACATTAATACTGGAAAACCGCTTAGAGGATCTAAGCCTGCCCAGGCAAAGCGCGTATAAACCCTATTGGCTTCATTGGGCGACAGAGCTTGAGATGTCTTTCATCTCAACGTACGGTCGGGTGAAATCCCACACAATTGGAAGTAACGTCTTCAAAATGACCTATACAGTGTTGACGGGGACGTTAAACCTCAAATCAAACAAACAAACGATATTCAGTTTTACTCATATCCTCTCAAAGTGTAATTATTGTAGGAATGCACATTGCTAATTGTTCAGACATAACGATAACACATCTGTGTGAAATAGAAGAGCTGTCTTTCATTTCTCTAAAATGTAAATATTTCTGAGGGAAATTTGTGATATTTTTGCACCCCCCCCCCCCCCCCCCCCCACGACTGAGATTCTCGGGGGCATATAGTTTTTGCCCTGTCTGTCTGTTTGTCTGTCCGTCACAAAACTTTAACCGACATAAAAATTGTCCCCGCGGGGGGGGGGGGGGGGGGGGGGGGGGGGGGCATTGGTCGCTTACAGTGACAGCTCTTGTTTTCTTATTTTAACTCGAAAACATGGGTTTTGCGTGCTCGCTAGAACCGCCTCATTGAGGCGGCTATAACGAGTACCCACAACATATGTCCTGGAGCCGAAATAAGCAAAATAATGAATACCCCTATAAATCCCAGTTTGCTCAATGTAATGTGGTGTTTAGAGAGATGAAGCAGATATACCAGGAAGGAATGAAACAGCGTCTATTTTAGCCCACCTGGGTATTCAAAACATTTTGGAAGGAATTAAGTTCCTTTACTTAATGGCCAAATTATATGACAAAGATATCATTAAAACAAATTAGCCTTACCTTCAATTTCTTATTGAGGCATTTTTTCAGTGTATTAAACGAATTAAACGATGGTGCGAATAGCATTTAAAAACCGTCACCCTCATTCGATGGGGACTTTAAGGCGTCACTTCTCCTTTAAAGAAGGCAAAAAACACCACAAACGTTCTACTCTTCCTTTTGTAAAGGTTTTGACAAGTTAACACTTGTAAACTCCGATTTACGTTTCATAAGGGTGTTATCACATCGAAGTGCAGTTTTTTTTTTTTTGGGGGGGGGGGGGACAGTTCTTGGCAAGAGACCTACTTTATTCTATAACAAAGTTAGGTTTATAATGTATTTTACGCGAGTTTTCTATGTTGATCTGCGTCAGCACTCATAAAAATCAATGTATCGTTCACCATGTTCTTTATTAGATTCGGCTGCTGTTGCTTCCGCGCAGAGCTGAAACTGCTGAGAAACGGCTCACGACTAAGCCTGCCCAGAAAAAGTGGTGCGAGTCAGACCGCTCTTTAAACCCCAGCGGTTTCTTTGAGTGGTAGGGCTGCTGCTGCTGCTACTCCTACAACTACCACTGCTACTTCTCTAATTTACGTCCCCGCCCATCGAGGCTTGGAGAAATAGATTGGGCTGCACGGTGCTTCCACGTCGAGCTTAAACAGACCGTACTATTAAACCACGAAGTGGTAGGAGTCGGACCGTCTTTACATATAAACCATTTTGGTAGCATTTGGTGGCAGGGCTTGAGATGTCATTTTATCTATTGACGGGTAAAAGTCCTTCATATTCAGAAGCAACGTCTCCAAAATGACCTAAATAGTGTTGACGGGGACGTAAAATCTCAGCACAAACAAACTTTGCTCTTTTCAAAATCGGATCAACAAGGATTTGCCTTGCATGGATCTTTAAGTAATGAACACGGCAGTCTGCTGGGTCACTGGTTTCATATTTTGTGCCATTTATACTAGTTAACGAAAACCGCACTTTTTTACGTATTCGGACTTGGTCCCAGCACATCGGGGCTTCGAGAAATAGATTGGGCTGCATGATGCTTCCACGCAGAGCTGAACCCGACCGCACATGAGTACTGGTAAACCTCTTAGAAGGTCTAAGGCAAAGATGTGTGAGTCGGACTGTTCCATCAATAAAAACCATGTAGGCTTCACTGGGTGGCAGGGCTTGAGATGTAATTCCATCACAATGTCTGGTAAAAGACCCCCAAAATAGGAAGCAGCCCCTCCAAAATAACCTAAATAATGTTGACGGGAACGTTTCGGACTGCGCTATGTGAAAATGTTTTTGAGTGTATGCAGCTCAGATCAGCCAGTGCATTCATGTAGTCCGAAAAGGCTTTGCTATGTGTTGTATGGGTACCTGGAGATCTTGATCAGATGGCAACTTCGAAAGCCATCTGATCTGGATAATGCACTGTTTTCAAGATAGTGGTTGTCTTTTCCGCAGGATAAGGGTTAGAGGCTATTTTGCCAAGGTGATCCAAGCTATATATATATATTTTTTTTTCTAGATATTGATGCGAATATTGGGCAACTACTTAAGTCTTACACTTATTGCTCATTTTCCTCCATTTTGTTTTGTCAAATTTTATTGTATTTAAGTTTCCAATTATATGTATGGACTAGTACCTCAGACTACGTAACCTGGGAAGAGACATGTATTTCTTTTATTATGTTTAGCGAACACGATATTAAGTTGTGCGAACAAGATATTATCTTGTGCCCACCAGATAATATGTTATTCGCACAACTAAATATCATGTGCGCACAGTATACTATCTTGTTCGCACAGTATATTATCTTGTTTACACAACATAGATCTTGTGCGGACAACATAGTATCTTATGCGCCTGATTAAATTGTGCTAAATTAGTTGTGCGAACAAGACAATATCTTGTACGAGCGAGATATTATGTTGTCTGCACAAGATCTATGTTGTGCAAACAAGATAATATGCGAACAATTTAATAACTTGTGAGCGCAAGATAATATCTTGTGCGGTCCACACAAGATATTAAGTTGTGCGAACAAGATATTTTCTTGAACGCACTAGATATTATGTTTTTTGCACAAGATCTATGTTGTGAAAACAAGATAATAGGCGAACAAGATAATAACGTGTGATTACAAGATAATATCTTGTGCGAACAAGATAATAAGTTGTGTGCACAATATTTTATGTTGTCCACACAAGATCTATGTTGTGCAAACAAGATTATATCGTGTGCACACAACATATTAAATAAATTGCTTGTCCCTTCCAGGGTTCCGTATGAGACTGATCGGTTGTTGAACACATACTATAGAAAAAGAGTCATGTGCAATTTGGTTTGGTGTTACTGTACGAGTGTTTACAAATCAACCATTACCTTTATTTCTAAAATAAAACTTCAACATTGGATAAACTGGCAGCCTCGAATGCATTCCAAACCAACCCAAACAAGGTATTCATTATCATGTGATCAAACCTTTTTGCAGAAGTTGAAGACTTCAAGAAAGCGCAGTCAATCCATTACGATAATGTACACGTGTGAGATAGTGCATTCTTTCATTCCTCTAAAAAGGCTACTTTATTTGTTATATGTTTCTTATTATGCCTTAATTGCACCCAGCGGGTCGGTATCTCTGCTGGTGGATGATTCGTTCGTCCCCGATGGTATCATCAGCTCTGTATCAGTTCCTTAGTGCTGAGATTGAATGCGGTGTTTACGTCAGAACTCAAATACTGATTTAAATAACTATATTATTGTTATACTTTTATTTCTTTTTGGCAGAATAAAATTCTAATTTTTCTAAAACTAAGACTTGTCAGGTTAGACATGTATCTTAACGGATTTGGTTGCCACTTTTTGTTATATCTTTTTTTTGCAAGTCTCGCTACTTTGGACATCTCCTTCCTGATGCCCCGGACTCCGTGGAGTGTGGGCCATGTTTGCTGATGTTGGCTCGGTGGGGGACGCCTATATGTCCTAGGGTAGGCGTCTCTTGCATGATGCCTCCAGTTGACCTGTCTCATGAGGTACGTTGGTCGGTGTGTGCTCAAAGGGTGGGGGGGGAGGTGCTGTGTTTGCCGGGTCTTGTCCATCATCCGTTTCGGTTTCAGAACTTTGGGGCTGAGACACACTGATGAACTGATGAAGATTAAATATCAGAAAGGCCTCTGTGTCACTACATGTGGTATAGTTAAGCCTTAATTATACTCAGAACACAGGTTGTGATGCTCGTTAGAACCGCCTCATTGAGGCGATTGTAACGAATACCCACAACCTATGTCTTGGAGCAGAAATAAGCAAGATAGTGTATACCCCTGTAAAGCCCCGTTTTCTCTACATAAAGTGAGGTTTAGAGGGTATTCATTTCACGGACTAGTTTACATAATTAATAAAGAAAACCCTTGTGAAAACCTGTTGTTGCAGTTTGCGACCAGGTAGGACACAGACAGTCTAGAAAGAGTCTTGGAAACTTTTAGGTACCTTGCATTCTTAAACGCAACGCCAAATAATGATAAATCAGTATATTACATGCATAACAGAGAGATTGGCCCTATACTATGATTTCTACCATGATGACTTAACTTTGCTAAGCAGAAATATTTCCTCTGAGCCCTTTAGCTGGAACTACTTTATATGAAAGATACAAGATACCGCTTTTGCGGTGAAATCGGTATATACAAACGCGGGAAAGTTTCAGTCCCGTCGACGTTATTCATTGCGTCATTGCAATGACGTCTGAAACGATATCAACATACGTTCATAATACGTGGCGTTTGAGTCGGATGCAACGCTGAAAAAAAGAAAACAGGGATATGGTCATTGAATAGGATGTTTGATCTCACAATTAATTTGTTGTATTACTAAACCCCTTTTTTATATGTTTGGTTGGAGGTTTAACGTCTCCGTCAACACTTTAAAGGTCATTTATGAGACGTTGCTTCAAATTTTGTGGGACTTTTTCCCGACATTGAGATGAAATGACATCTCAAGCTCTGCCGCCCTATGAAACTAATAGGGTTTACAAGCACGGACTGTCCGACACTCGCAGCACTTTGCCCGGGCAGGCTTAGATCCTCAAAGCGGCTTACCAGTACTCCTAGGCGGATTGGTTTTAGCTCTGCGTGGAAGCATCATGCAGCCAATCTATTTCTTCAAATCCCGATGGGCGGGGGCTTTGTTTCTTCTTTTTTGGTTCAAAACTGTATAAAGCGCTTTCATAATGGCGCCCATCCAGTTTTTTCCCTCCCAGCTTCTGTAACACTATGCTGATTGAACCGTTAACCTGAGCTGTAAACAGTCAATTGAACGGGAATTCAGATCCAAAATTCAAGATCCAAACTGTCCTAAAAGTCTATCGAAGTGCATGTAAAATACATATTATTCATTTTTCCTGTTTTAAAATATGGGATGTTTAAACCTCTGGAGGTAAAACAATCCGGTAAAGAAACTCGTGCTTCGCACTCGTTTCTTTATCGGATTGGTTTACCCCCAGAGGTTTATAAATTCTATATTTCGAATAGGAGAATGAATGATCTGTATTTATCATATGACGTCGCGTCTAAGAGTGTAATAACGCCATGTAATAAATTCCGTAATCCACTAGTGGATTACGAGTAAATATGCAAATTAGTAAGATGAGCCCCGTTACGTTGCATGCACGACGTCCTTAACGACGTCGCGTTTACTAATAGCGGAATATTCATATCTTTGTAAAACAATCGTGAATAAAATGCGTTTTAAATGACATATGATAAATAGAAGCGTGCATTCGTGCTCATATATTACTGAATTCTTTAAACTCGTTGAGGAAAAGGGATAAATGCTCGGCAAGCCTCGCATTTTATCCCTTTTCTCAATTCATTTAATAAATTCAATAACACATGAACATTCATGTAAGATCCTCTTTTTATCCTATGACGAAGTTGATAAGCAGTGGATAACGTCGTGTAATAAAAATCGTATGACCACACGTGAAACAACACTTTAGCGGTAACGCTTTAGCGGTAACGCCAGGACGACGTCCATGTCAGCCATGCATTTATGTGGATTTTTTTGTCAAATTTAAGGGCGACGAAATCCAATTTAAAGTGTCCATATGATAAAAAGAACCTTACATGAGCGGTCATTTTATATGAAATGTATGAAACGCGCCAAAGGCTCGTTTATAAATTTCATATGAAATGACCACTCGTGTAATATCCTATATTTAACATACGTTTGTGTTATCGAATTAAATAATGAAAAAATGCATCTGTGTGAGACCTAATTTTCATATGAAGTGGGGTCTACAAGAGAAGTTATTACACGGACTTGGTACTTGATACGAGGGTAGGCTGAAAAGTTCTGAGCCTGACCAAGATCCAATGGTTTGTCCATGCTGAAAGTGCCTTATTTTTCAACATAGTCTCCCTTCTTGTCCACACACTTCCTCCAGCGATGCTGGAGTCCTTGGATCCCAGTGGTATAGAAGGTCTCATCTTGGTCTCTGAAAAACTCCTCCACAGAAGCTATCACCTCCTCGCCTGACCGATAATGCTGCCAAGCCAAGTGCTTTTTCATGTTTGGAAACAGGAAATAATCTGATGGAGCTAGACCAGGTGAATACGGAGGGTGATCGACAAGTGTGAAGCCACAGTCATGCGCAGCAGCCATTGCGACAACCGATTTATGAGCAGGCGCATTGTCCTGATGGAACAAGACCCCTTATGTCAATTTTCCGGGTCGTTTAGCCTTAATTGCTTTTCGCAATTGTTTTAGCAGATCTGCGTAATACTCCCCATTAATTGTTCTGCCCTTTTGAAAGTAATCTATGAATATTATGCAAGAACACTGATGCCATCACCTTCCCTGCAGAGGAGACGACCTTTGCCTTCCTTGGAGGGGGTGAGCCAGGGTACTTCCATTGCATGGATTGTCTTTTGGTCTGTGGCTCAAAGTGATGATCCCAACACTCATCCTGAGTGACAAAACGGTCAAGAAAACCATCTTGGTCTGCTTCAAAAATAGCCAAGTTGGCTTGTGACAGGTTCAGTCTGGTCAACTTTTGGTCAGGCGTCAAAAGCCGTGGCACCCATCTGACGGAAACCTTCGACATTCCTAATTCACTGTGTAGAATGTTCTCTACTCGTTCACGGGAGATGTCAACAGTGTTAGCTAACTGATTCACAGTTAAACGCCTGTCATCCATCACGGCCCTGTGCACTTGGCTGATGGTTTCCTCAGTTGTTGCCGTTATGGGTCGTCCACACCAGTCATCATCTTCAATGCTGTCCTTGCCATCTTGAAATTTGCTGCCCACCTTTTCACGGTTGCATACGAAGGAGCATCATCCCCTAATGTAGCAACCATATCGGCATGAATGCCCTTAGGAGCTAACCCATTTTTATGGAGGTACTTGATGACACCACGATGCCAGATTTTGTCCATTTCCTCAAAAACGTGCTAGTATCAATTTTCAAAGTCTAGAATTTCTACGTTATTGCAGGTAAACTTGAACTCATTTGCGTCAAATCAAGTAATAAAGGTTTGGATTTAATGAATACAAAATTTCATGGCTGTTCGATGCCTGCTTCTTGGTCAGGCTCAGAACTTTTCAGCCTACCCTCGTAGTTTAAACGTCTGTGTCAAAATATCGTCGCCTGCGATACTCGCACTACGTTAACATACTTCGTTCTTATTTCTGCTCAAAACATAGTATCTCATGTGTCCTCACCCCACCCATTGGAGCTGGAAGAAATAGATTAAGACTGGACTGCTCAGAGCTGAAACCGACTGAACATTCGAGTTTTCGTAAACCGCGTAGAAGGTCAAAGCCTGTCCAGACATATTGGTGCGAATCTGACCGCGCCTTAAACCTCTGCGGTTTCTTTGGGATGTTAAAAATTCCCACATAATCGGAAACAACGTCTCCAAAATGACCTAAATAGTGTTGACTCGGATGTATGTGTGACAGCAGCATGAATAAAAATATATAACATTGCAAAACTCACTTTGCCTACATAAAGTGGGTTTGTGAGGGGTTCAGTACGTGAACTGGACAAAGTTTACAAATCAAGTGTGAACAAGAGCAACAATTCTGGCTGCGTTATAGTTCTGAGGTAATCTGTTCCTGATATATCTGAAACATGGATTTAAGTGAGACTGCTTTTTGTGGAATGTCGTCATATAGCATTATGATGATGACGTCGACCATAACGGCCACGAGGACGACGATGATGATGAACCGTCATGTTGTAATTTGAAAATCCCGCTTTTCACAGCTCATGTATATGCAGCGACAATCTACGTTTATTATGCAGCAGGAAGGAATAAAGGAGCGAAAGGCACAAGAAAAAAGTAACGGAAAAAGTCACAGGTTTGGGTAGGAAATAAATAATGGAACTAAAGTCACAGAAATGGTTTTTATCTTGTTTTTCTTAGAATTGTTGGTGATAATCACAACCATTCATAATGTTAACAAGTCCGAGCAATGAACACACCCTCTAACCCCCATTTCATGAAGAGACTAGAAATGCGTCCAAAGGACACGGATGCCCCCGCGTGAAAATATGCCTATGTTCGTATTAATCCATAGAAAGTTATTGACGGTGTTTAAGTTTTGCACCCTTTTTTCCACATTTGACCTCTAAGTATGACATTGACCTTGGCGGTAAGGACCTTGGTTTTGTGTCAGACAGATTGTCTCATGATGCCCAACATTTCTGCCAAGTAATTTCAAAATCCATCCAGAATAAGAAAGTTATTTATTGCGTTTAAGTTTCGGACCCTTTTTGGAACTTTGACCTCTAAGTATGTCCTTGACCTTGGCGGTACTGACCTGGGTCTTGCACGTGACACATCGTCTCATAATAATTAACAATTCTACAAAGTAATTTCAAAATCCATCCCAAAATAAGTTAATGACTTCGTTTAAGCCGGCCCTCGCCCATAGGGGCTTGAAGAAATCTATTGGATGCATGATGCTTCCACGCAGAGCTGAATTCGGCCCGCACACTACTACTGGTTAACCGCTTAGAGGATCTAAGCCAGTCCAGGAAGCGCGGTGCGATGCGGACCGTCCATGCTAATAAACCCTATTCGTTTCATTGGGCGACAGGTCTTGAGATGCCATTTCATCTCAATGTCGGGTAAAAGTCCCACAAAATCGGAAGCAACGTCTCCAAAATGACCTTTAGAGTGTTGACGGGGACGTTAAACCACAAATCAACCAACCAACTTCGCCTTTTTAAGTTTCGGACGGACGAACGTACTGACGGACAGTGGCAATGCTATATGCCCTTCCACCATTTTTCGAAAGGCGGGGGCATAAAAAGTAGGGCTTACAGGGGGTATTCGTATTTTTTCATATTTGCTCCTCTTCGTGAAGCAATCTGATCTGGGTCTACAATGTTTACTGTTTGCCAAAAAAAAAAGTATTTTTAAAAAAGTTTGAATAAACAGTGATAAATAGGCAACAATTTCCAATTCAGGTTTTCTTGGTACCCTTAGGCCAAAAGGTTTGACACCGGGAAATGTCGGGTTTGCAGGTGTTGACGTTACTTTTATTTACTCATTATATATTTTGAAAATGGATGATTTCTATTTTTTCTATTTGTGACTTTTTTTTAAGTTTTATCTGTGACTTTATTTCCATTAGCCTTTTCCAGTGCCTTTCTTTCCGAACAGCATCGCCAACCCCGACACAAGAAGGGACATTTCCTGTCCGATATTTACGAGGATTAAAACCAGAAAAGAAGACAAGAAAATTATAACAATAAAACAAAATCAGTAAGAACAGAATGAAAGTTAAAACATCATTGAATGTGTGTGCTCACTCATGTATTTGCTTTGGATAAATGCTTTAGCCAAAACAAATGCATCAGGTTTATGAAAAAAAAAAAAAAAAAAAAAAAAAAACAAGAAGCATTTTGCATTGTTATATACAGTTTAATGCCTTAGTACAAAGGTAATTGTCTGCGTCGCGTGTTCGAGACGTTCGGAATAGTCTTGTCTCCGTATGACCTTAGCTGTTGATGGGACGTAAAACTCAAAAGACACAAAAGGTCGATTGATAGGAAAGAATTATAGCATGACACGTTTGCGGTAGAGTGTCAAAACCTCAGCAACGCTCGTTATACACACGATTACGAAACTGACACCTGCTTTATCGACGATAATCATCACTAATCAGCCTGAACACAGCAAGGTCTACATTCGCGATGCGCATTATGGGTATTTTGTTGTTTTTTTTTTTGTGTTTTTTTTTTATTTTGTTTATTTTTTTTTTACTGAATTGAGATTGAGCGTCCCCGTAAACTCTAAAAGGGTCATTTTGGAGACGTTCCTTTCAATGTTGTAGGACTTTTACCCGACAAAGCTCAAGCCCTGCCGCCAAATGAAACCAAAAGGCTAATATGCACTGGACGGTCTGACTCCCACCAATTTCCTTGGGCATGCTGAGTAGGACACATTGTTTCTTCGTGCACCTAGTGAGGACTCCGATCAGACAACCCAGATGTTTAGGCTGATATGTGTCTTTGCTGGATGTAATAAGTGTAGAAAATGCATTGCCAGGACTCTTTTATACTGTCTCCAAATACATAAAAATAAATACAAAAAAATAATAATAATAATAAATAAATAAAAAAAAATGAAAATAATAAATATATCAAACTACAAAAGAAAATTTAATTTCGCAAATAATGTTTGATTAAAATAAGATCATTTTTACAAGGTTATTCGATGCACAGGCAAGTTAATATGAGGTAGTAAAAACTGGTCACAGGAAAAATAATCACGGTAAAAAATTCACAAATAAAAAATATAGAAAAAAAAATCCACTAATAAAAGATTGTACATTAATCAATTTTTCTGATGCCATGTTAAAGATGGTTGGTTATTGTCAATTAGTTCAGTGTTTATATAACTTGCTCAAAGGTGTGAATATTGGTCCTGTCTACCTAATTTGTTGCGTATACCCCGGTAAACCCAAACCTATATATAGAAAAATGGGGTTTACGGATTATCCATTACAGTCCTCATTTTTGCTTATAAATATAGATTGTGGGTACCTGTTAGAAGCATCTAACTGAGCCGGTTCGATTCAGCACCCACGATGTATATTTGTGACAGAAATAAGAAAAAATGCGTTCATCCGAAAAATGCTACTTCTAGCTAAGTTTAATCTCACGGGCGTATCATTACGCAAACACGCCTATACAAATACATTGCCACCTTTATCGCCGAAAAAATAAAAAGTTCAAGATGAAAAATTGTGATATTTTTCTTATTTCTGCTCAAAATATAGATTGTGGGCACTCGTTAGCACCGCCTCATCGAGGCGGTTCTAACGAGTACCCACAATCTATAGAGCAGGAATAAGAAAAATAAGGTTTACCCCTGTAAATCCCAGTTTTACTATATAAAAGTGGGGTTCAAGGGGGGTCAAAATTATATAGGCCTGTTTTCGTTATGTAATTGTAATGTCAAGACTCTTAAGTGTCTTAAAATATGGGAAACTCCGTGGTCAGTCCTCGTTAGTCATTGCCAATATTCTGGATTCGAACTTATCAATAAAAACCTCATATAACACATAACAGTCATTAAATGCCTTATTTTCGGTTCAAAAACATAGATTGCACCACCCCATTGAGGCTGTCCTAAAAACGACCCATAGTCTATATTTAGGCTAAAATAACAAAGACTGTCAAAAGTTTCCATCTAACTTATGTTATATCTGACATGAAAGATGACATTTTAGCAGTGGCACGGGCGTAATACAGAAATGTGAAGACTCTAAGGGATCAACAAGAATGGAATACTCCGTTGCCTGTAGTTGTTCGTCGTTGTCAACACTTAATTTTGAATCATGCTTTTCAGTAAGCTACTCACATAACACTAATGAAAACATTATTCAAACAAATTTTGTGACTTGTTTTTCCATGACTGTTTTTCCCAAACTTTTTCCCCCCTGTGACTTTTTTCCTACATTCGTAAAAAACTTCCACTGAACCATTGCGGATGATTCTAACGATCACCCGCAATCTACATTTGCAGCCGAAATAATGAAAAATATCAAGCTTTTATAAATCAAAGCACTGAAGCACTTGTATCTGAGTCTAGGTTGGAAAATGATCCTGAACGGTAAGTAAACTGTTGACATTTCGCTTAACTTTTACAGTTTTACTTGTTTGATTTAAAGTTTAACGTCCCCGTCAACACTAACTTTTACAGACCTGCATTGTAAGATATTTGTATTGACCCTGATACGATATCGCGTACGTAAGCAAACACGGTAGACCATGATCAGACATCGCGTTCAACGGCGTCTGATCTGTGTCTACACTGGTTGTCAAACACAACACTTGATTCCAGTCCAAATTCTATAGATAACACTCTGACGCAATACTCTGACCTCAACGCGGCTATTTTCCTATAAATTTGTTAAAACCACGTGGACTTTAGCAAAGAAAACCTAATACCCATTATAACTTTGGGTCGTTTGACAAACAATCGACCAAAAATTGAATTTAATTGTTGAGATTTTGTTTGTTTGATCTGAGGTTTAACGTCCCCGTCAACACTGTAAAGGTCATTTTGGAGACCTTGTGTCCAATTTTGTGGGACTTTTACCCGACATTGAGATGAAATGACATCTCAAGCCGTGCCACCCAATGAAACCCATAATGTGTCTAAGCATGGACGGTCCGACTCGCA
Source organism: Lucinisca nassula (assembly GCA_963580285.1). Taxonomy (NCBI): domain Eukaryota; kingdom Metazoa; phylum Mollusca; class Bivalvia; order Lucinida; family Lucinidae; genus Lucinisca; species Lucinisca nassula. Next base: position 197,277,365 of record OY757011.1, on the reverse strand, counting down.
CCGCATTGCCTGGGCAGGCTTAGATTATCTAAGCCGCTTACCAGTACTCGTTTACGGGTCGGTTTCAGCTCTGCTTTGAAGCATCATGCAGCCCATCTATTTCGTCAGGCCTGATGGGCGCGGGCAGGATTAATTTTTGTGATATAAAAGTATTCGCCGGCCTCTATAGCTCAGTCGTACGCACGTCTGACTGCTGATCAGGAGGACGCGGGTTCGATACCTGCTGGGGTCGGCAACATTCTTTCGGTAAGATTGATAATGAAATCTAGCGGATAGCCAACAGGACGGTAACTTTCCCACAAAATTGCTATTTCGAGCGTAGTGCACACGGTTATACATGTATATGGCTAAATATGTGACCCAACTGCGTTTGCTTTAAAATTCTTAGCGTTGCGTATACCTTGCAAAAACCCGTACGAAAAGAAACGCACTAAAACGTCAATACGTATAAAAACGTAAAAAGCAGTAAAGCGCGATAATACGCATAACAATCGGTTTCCTACGCCTTAATATATTTGCTACGTTTTATTCTACGTTTTATTACGTTTCAGTTTTTTTTTTTTTTTTGTAGTTATTGCTTGGTATCGCTTCCCTAAAAACGGCGCAAAATTAATGTACATGTAGTAAAGCATAGCCCTCACTACGTAGCGGTGAGACTGAGGCTTTACTCCGAATCACGTAACGTAGAGGCATACACGTTTACGAAATTCGCGGATGTATGGCCCTAGAGAAGACGAATAAAAACAAGGATTTTTTGTATTTTTCATGAACGTAATGTTTGTGGGGCGACATATATAAAGGGTATTGTGGGGCTTTATATATGTATAATATATACATGCCTCATATCTGGGTTGGTATTGTGGGGCTCTATATATGTTTAATATATATATGCCTCATATCTGGGTTAACATTTTCTACCACTTAGCTAGGTAAAAATGTATGGATATAGAGATCAACGATATCTGGCTTGCGTAATGGAACTAAACAAAACACATAAAACGAAGGATTTACATTTTCGTGAACATTATGTTTGTGGGGCGACATATATAAATTGCAATGTGGGGCTTTATATATATATAGTATATATGCCTCATATCTCGGTTAAAATTTTGCGCCACTTATCTCGGTTTAGACACGACCACCCCATATCATGACCAATTTCTATATATATATATATATATATATATATATATATATATATATATATATATATATATATATATATCTTATATATAGCAGGAGTTCATTCATCAAAACTCATTTGGAAAATAGCTGAACTTTTAGCAAACAGTGGCGGCCCTGATCAGACGCCGCGTTCTGCGGCGTCTGATCTGGGCCTGCACTGTTTGCCAGGATACCCGTTTTGGGGTTTCTGGTATTAAATGGATTAATGATTTAGCGCACAGCAATGGATTGTACCGAAATCCAAATATGGGTTTAAAGGTGAAAGCAACACGGTTCACACTCAATTCAGATTATGAGGCCAATATTGTTGCTACATCGCGACTTACTTGCCTTATCCGTAGGCCTTTTATACAAAGTGTCAAACAAAAGTGGTTTTAACTGTGTATATTTCTATAGAAGTTACAGGGCAAAAGTAAACAATTAGTATATAAAATAAGGCTTTAGTCTAGGTAAATGTATTGAATACCTTAGTAAGCCTCGAGTTGCATTACAAAGTGGTCAGTCTGTAAAGTACCCACTAGGCAAATAGCATTTGAACTAACGTTGATACTACTTTGCCTACTCGTTGTGTGCCCGCTTATATTAATTATTATTATATTTACTATCTTTTTCCCGCCTTCTCCTTTACCTCAACACGAAATGAACACCAAGTGTTGAAACTGGAGGATGGTATTTTGGGACGGGTGCCAAAAGAAGCGATAACAAGAGTATCCTTTCCCGCCTTCTCCTATACCTCTGTGTTTCTTCGAGACAACAAAAAATGAACCATGTAAGAATGAAGATGGCGAGGATGAGAGGAGGAGGAGGATGGTAATTTTGGAACGGGTGCCATCATGTTTACCAGAAAAATAGCGACAACATGCTTTTTAGAATGTATGGGGTGCCGTTAAATTCATATCCATAGTTATCCATAATTCTATTTATGGATATCCATAAATCAGATTGATTTATGGATATCCGTAATTCGAATTATGGACATCATTAATTCGAATTAGGAATATCCATAAATAATTATTGATATCCATAAATAATTATGGATATCCATATCTCGAATTATGGATATCCATAAATAATTATTGATATCCTTAATTAGGGAAGAAATAGTGAAAGGGCGCCCCATAAAAGTGTGGGATCGTTAGAACCTCCACAATGAGGTCATACCTTCACACTAAGCACTCTTATCGTCTTCAGGCTGATCTGAGTCTTCGCTGAGCGCACATGTTTATAAATAGCCTCGCTATTCTTGCCATTGTGATGTCGGAGTGGTGTATAAAAGGCTTTTATGCTTTTATACACCACTCCGACATCACAATGGCAAGAATAGCGAGGCTATTTATATAATCGTCACCTCGAGTGATAGTCAGGTGAACATCAGCACTGAGAGAATTTCTGTCATTACGCAAACACGACTATACAAAGCCACCTGTATCGCCGAAAAAAATGAAAATTTTATGATGAAAAATTATATTTTTCTTATTTCTGCTCCAAATATAGATTGTGGGCACTCGTTAGAACCGCCTCATCGAGGCGGTTCTAACGAGTACCCATAATCTATATTTTAGAGCAGAAATAAGAAAAATAAGGTATACCCCCGGAAACCCCAGTTTTACTATAGAAAAGTGAGGTTCAAGGGGGTCAAATTTATATAGGTGTATTTTCGTGATGGCTTGAGTGGCGTGACCAACAATCTACCCAAACATGAGTCTGCAATGTATTTGTCGTGCCAAGCCAAATGGGCTAATGCGCCCAGCGAAGACTCAGATCAACCTGCGCATCTATGCAGTCTTATCAGAATCTTCGTCTTGAGTGAATACGCCATAAGTAATAGATTCTTCCTAAAGGCTGAGAAGAATCGCTGCCCTTTTCCTTGTTGGGGCCCTTGCAGGCTACCATAATGTCGAGCCCTGTTTAAATAAATAAATAAATAAATAAATACAGAGGATCTTACATAAATGTTCATGTATTGTTGAATTTATAAAACGTGTCCTCAAAGAGTTAAATAAATTCAATAATACATGAGCACGATTCAGTTTAAAACGCAATTTTGTACAAACAATGTCAATAGTCCGTCATTTGTGAACACAACGTTGTTAACCCTTATCTTGCTGTTCACGACAACCCCTATCTTTGCAAACAGTGTGGATCCAGATCAGATGGCTTCAGAACACTACAACAGGATCTACACTGTTTGGCATTCAGTTTATAGATTTGTAGCAATAAATTACATCAAGTAATTTGATTGGCCGATAGACAGAAATGGGTGTGGCTAAAATGAATATTCAGCAAGATAAGGGTTAAGGACGTCGTACTTGTATCGTTACAGGGCGTTTGTAATCCACTAGTGGATTGCGAAATTTGTTCTTAATGCTATGTTCCCATTATCACGATTCGCGCCACGATTGCAATCGTGTTCTTAATCGTGGATTAATCGTGGTGATCCTATCAGATCTTATCAGATCTTGAGGGCAGTCGTGGCAATCGTGTTAATCGTAGAAATTTTGTTAACGGTTCAAAATTTTTCCACGATCAACACGATCCATTGTCAAATCGGGATCATCGTATCACATCGTGTTGCATCGTAACAAAGCGCGACGGATCGCATCTAATCGTGCTTCCAAATCGCGGTGATCGGGGCCAGTCTTGGACAAAACAAACCCCGCGTTCTGTTGAGATGTGTTGCGATCTCACAAGATCTGTCACAATTTGTTACGCTCTGTCGGGTGCGATTGCTCAAGACCTGTCACAAATGACTCGTGATCAGATACGAGATGATACGAGTAAATGCGATTAGATACGAGTAGGCTACGTTTTTATACGAACATTCACGATCTATTACGAGTTCTCAAGATTTAATGCGACTCATTCAGCGATCTGCTCATGAGTGTGTGAGTGAGTGTATTTCAGTTTTACGTCCCACCAATAATTAAGGTCATACGGAGACGGAACCTCGGATTATAGCCTCATCCGAAAGTCTGGAGAAGCCCGTGAACGATCCTGAAATCTGCTAGTATTTTTAAAGCCTTTGAAAGATGCCACCAAAGGGTAATGGAAGCTAAGAATAGAAAAGGCAAGCCTGAATCATTCCAGCCAGAGAAATTGGCACATTGTCATCATCCGCAACTCCCACCATCATCAATGGCTGAGGTTCAGTGTTTTTGCTGTAAAAGTTCAAGAAACAATGAAGTACATGGTCAGTCCGGCTGTATATATGCCAGTCGGGGTCAAGTCGTAGCTCAAATCGTGATCGCCCTCAATCATGATCGTGAAGAACATCGAGACGGCAGTCGTATGCTATCGTAACAGAGCGCATCTGCTCGTGATGAGCGTATTCGAACGTATCTGCACGTATCAGATCGTCCCAATTCGGGGTACTCGATCGTGATGATCGTTTCAGATAGAGACCAAGTCGTAGACTCGATCGCAACAATCCTATGGGAACGCATTTGATCGTATCTGAACGTGAGAGCAGACCGTGGCTGATCGTGATACCTGAATTTGACAAATCGTGATTGGATTGCATCCGAGAGCAACGAGTCGTACCAGAAGCCAAACCTGAACTTTCAGAGAATATTCCACGACCAGCTACAAATGGCCAATCGTGGCGTTCGTAAAGCGGCTCTTACACTGTCTCGACTTTGACCACGAATGTCCACGACTGTCCACGACCAATGGGGACCATGAAAATCGTGGCAAATCGGGGCATACACGGTTCCGATTTCACTACCCTACGAATACTCAAGACATTGCTACGACACTTCTACGAACAATCGCGATTGCTGTAAGATAATGGAGCCGATTAACAACGATCCTCCACGATCGACCACGATGTCTTACGATCCTCTAGGATCCTTCTACGACTGCACCACGATTGCTTCAAGATATCAGACGATTTCTCACGATCCCTGCAAGACTGCTCTACAACCAAGGCCGAATTGGCACGATGATCAAAGACTCAGTACGATCATGGAGGATTCGATACGATTTACTCACGATTAACCAAGACTTCTCCCGATTTGTCAGGAATTATAACGATCTGGGTATATAAGTGTTCGTCGAGATAAATCGTGTTAGCATCGTCATCAATCGTAGTGCATTCCTGGTGAATCTTGCATTGTCGTGAGCAGTCGTCGTGATATCGCAGTAGATCGTACGGCATCGATACGGAATCGTAGAGGCGTCGTAGGTGATCTTGCCTCGCCGTAGCTCAATCGTGGTAGAATTCAGTCAGGATTATTCACGATTGGCCACGACTGATCTACGATTTCTCAACGACAGCTCTACGATTTGAAAAATGATGCCGACTCGTCACGAATGTTTAGAACATGTCCAAAACAGTCGTGGTCACTCCCGAACTATCACGATCAACCACGATTCCTAAAGATCTCTGCCGACTTCTCTACGACGTTGTTCACGATTTACCACGATTTAAAAAATCGTGGTGAGTCGTGGCCAAAATCGTGACAGTGTAAGAGCCCCTTTACGGATCGCACGACAGTGGGAACCTAGCATAAGGGGCTCTTACACTGTCACGACTTTGGCCACGACTCACCACAATTTTTTAAATCGTGGTAAATCGTGAATAACGTCGTAGAGAAGTCGGCAGAGATCTTGAGGAATCGTGGTTGATCGTGATAGTTCGGGAGTGACCACGACTGTTTTGGACATGTTCAAAACATTCGTGACGAGTCGGCATCATTTTTCAAATCGTAGCTTAGTCGTGAGCCGTCGTCGTGGTAATCGTGGCCAATCGTGAATAATCGTGACTGAATTCTACCACGATTGAGCTACGACGAGACAAGATCATCTGCGGCGCCTCTACGATTCCGTTGCAACTGCCGTACGATCTACTACGACATCACGACGACTGCTCACGACAATGCAAGATTCACCAGGAATGCACTACGATTGATGACGACGCTAGCACGATTTATCCCGACGAACACTTTTATATACCCAGATCGTTATAATTCCTGACGAATCGGGAGAAGTCTTGGTTAATCGTGAGTAAATCGTATCGAATCCTCCATGATCGTACTGAGTCTTTGATCATCGTGCCAATTCGGCCTTGGTCGTAGAGCAGTCTTGCAGGGATCGTGAGAAATCGTGTATGATCGTCTGATATCTTGAAGCAATCTATGCAGTCGTAGAAGAATCCTAGAGGATCGTAAGACATCGTGGAGGATCGTTGTAAATCGGCTCCATTATCGTACAGCAATCGTGATTGTTCGTAGAAGTGTCGTAGCAATGTCGTGAGTATTCGTAGGGTAGTGAAATCGGAAACGTGTATGCCCCGATTTGCCAAGCTTTTCATGGTCCCCATTGGTCGTGGACAGTCGTGGACAATCATGGTCAAAGTCGTGACAGTGTAAGAGCCGCATAATGGCGTTATTATACTCCCAGACTTGCCGTTACATGATGAAAATGAATACATAATTGAAAAGAAAGCCAGGTTTGTCCAAATAATATTCCTGGGATAAACCAAGAGAAACCTCAAAACGGGATATTGGCAAGATATGCAGGCCCCGACCAGAAGCCTCAGAACGCAGGTGCCGTCTGACCAGGGCCAACACTGCAAAAACTAAATTTTGAAATGAACTCCTGCTAGATTCCATTCAGTACAGATTTTGAGAGGAGTCTCCGTCTCCGTATTAACCTTATTTGCATTAATATGCCGTTTCCTAGTCTGAAGGTTAGCAGTGTTGGAAAAACAGGTAACCAGACCCCCCCCCCCCTGACCTTTCAAGGTCTGGTTACCTGTTTTTCCATTATTGACAATGTGCAAGCTGGGAGCCAGCAAATAATGCAATATGGTGTTAGCTGTTGTTGAGACGTAAAACTCTAACACCCACACTCACTCCATTCAGCACAAAATGAGTTCATGAACAGCACACATCATGTTTGACAATGGGAGTTTGATTGGTATCGAAAGTTGACCCAGTGTATTTTCTTTGACGCAGCTATCAATGTGTCACCGATTCTAATTATCAAACAAACCGGATTTATTTACTGGTCAAAACGACACAAATTGTTCAGTGGTCAATCGTTCCGGCCACAGTGTACAAGGTGGTCATTAAATGGCACCAACAATTATTATAGTTTCATGAGCGTCGGTTTTGGTGTCTCTGTATCTAATTGAGTTTTATGTTGTTTGTCCGTCAATGATAGGACTATGTGTGTTATAAAACCCGTGGCTTGATACAGTGTTAACAGCTCGGAAGAGATATAGATTTGGACCGGGTTAGCTCTTATCCTCCCTTTTCTGTGCAAACAGTATAGATCCAGATCAGATGGATTCCGTTTCTCAAGCCATCTGATCAGGATCTACACTGTCTGACATTCAATTTATGAATTTGTAGGAATAAATTACACCAAGTAATCTGATTGGTTCATAGTCAGAAATTGATGTGGCTAAACTGAATATTCAGCAAGAGAAGGCTTAATATACTCAAGCACTTTGAAAACGCAACATTATATTTTTTAAATATTTTTTAAATGGCCCAATCCAAAATCATATTAGCAGATATATGCTTCCATACATGGTAAATAAAATCATATGAGGTGGTCAGATCGATAAAATATCGGTCGACTACACGTGATATCGTAGCATGTGCACACCGAGATATGACCTTGTGTATATGGTCAATTCCGCATGTACAACCGATATCTTTCATTCAATCTCTTCAAAAGTTGTCTTCAAATCGGTTTTTGGTTGAAATTTGGATAAATTTACAAAACTGAGCATGCCAAGGCTAAATAACGAAAATCGGATTCGGATTTTAGGCCTTTTGGACGCTGGCATTTCACAGAAGGACATTGCTCGGCGTTTAATGTTGACAGAACCACAATATATCGTCTCGTTCAACGTGTCAGGTTAACAGGAACTGTTAATGACCGCCCCAGGCCTGGGCAAGTGCGCGTGACGTCAAGACGTCAGGATAATTACATCCGTCAACTCCACCTACGGCATCGTTTCCAGACGGCCGCGCAAACAGCTTCCGTCGTCATTGGCAACCGAGGGCGACGTATTCATCGTATGACAGTGTCCCGACGACTTAAGGAATTTGGTGTTCGTTGCCGGCGTCCGTACCACGGACCAATACTTACACGACGTCATCGTCAGCTTCGCATGAACTTTGCACTTAATCACCAGAGACGTGTCAACTGGCATGACGTCGTCTTCAGCGATGAGTCCAGGTTCAATTTGTACCAAACCGACGGGCGGGTACGCGTTTATCGACGTGACGGCGAAAGGTTTGCTGATAACTGCGTTGTTGAAAGAGACCGGTTTGGAGGCGGTGGTGTCATGGTCTGGGGCGCCATCAATTACAATTTTCGCTCGCGTTTATTGATAATTCATGGAAATCTCAACGCCAGACGTTACGTTGATGAGATTCTTCGGCCAGAGCTTGTCCCATTGTTGCGACGTCAACGTAACCCCATGTTATTTCAGCACGATAACGCCCGCCCGCACACGGCAAGGTTGACGCAGGACTTTTTACGTCAAGAAGGCATCAATGTTCTCCCTTGGCCGTCGAAATCACCCGATCTGAATTGTATCGAACACCTTTGGGACGAATTGGGACGTCGTGTACACGGACGTCAAAACGCGCCACAGACTGTGAGGCAGCTCGCGATAGCCCTTCAGTAAGAGTGGGATAACATCCCCCGACGTACTGTGCGACGTTTGTGTTGTTCAATGCGGTCCAGGTTACGTGAATGCTCTCAGCGCGCAGGTGGGCATACCCGATATTGATGTGGCTGGAGATTTGACTGACACATGGTGTGTTTGCCGCAGTGTAGACTGCTAATGTGAAGGGACAGCTCTAATGTGATTGTGGCAAACGAAAGTCATTTGATGAATATTGTTTGTGATGAAATTCGTTTTTTGAAAAAATTGGTGAGTTAAAAAATATTTACATTTTCCTTATGATGTTGCGTTTTCAAAGTGCTCGAGTATATAATATATTATGTCGGCCCAGAGTTATTAATAAACCTGAGTTATATTGCGATTGTCCACGTGACTTTCACTGACCGCTCATATAGCGTTTTATATTATAGGCGTGCTATTCTTGTCTTGACGTTAGAATGCTGAATAAAGGTTATCTGTAAATCCAGGTCAAGACTCAAGGGCTTGAACATTGACAAGCCAGGTAAACCCTGGTAAGTCGCCACAGAATGCGGCGCCTGATCAGAGACAATATTTGAGGTTAGGAACCAAATAGTCTATCTTTTTTCGTTTCGGACAGTTAAAAGATAAACGAAACAATCTAATTCGCCGTTCAAGTCCATTTTTTCCAGAGAGACAACCCACTAGTGCTTTGATTTCTATTATGCCCACGCGGAAACGTCGCCGTTGACATGTGGCAAAGGAAACGGTACATTATTAGCCATATGTTCTGGATCTACTCTCAGAGCTGATAGAGTTGAGCGATTTTGGGCTTATCAGTTAAAGTTTATCCGGCGTAATCCAAGCGAGTTTTGCCGGGAATGTGGTGTGTACTACAAAAAATTCCCTACATTAAGACCACCTTTGGAACTGTTCTAAAGTGGTCTTCAAAATAACTTTTGAGCAGTCTCAAAGTTGGTCCATTTCTAGATAGAAAAAATACTATTTAATCTTTATTTGTAGGTATCCATCATTCGATTTTTGGATATCCGTAATTCGAATTATGGATATCCATAAATCAGCCGAATAATGGATATCCATAATTCGAATTATAGATATCCATAAATCGAATTATGGATATCCATAATTCGATTTATGGACGGCTCCCGCCCATCGGGGCTTCAAGAAATAGATTGGCTGCATGATGCTTCCACGCAGAGCTGAAACCGATACGCACACGAGTACTGGTAAACCACTTTGAGGATCTAAGCCTGCCCAGGCAAAGCGGTGCGAGTCGGACCGTCCATGCTTATAAACCCTATCGGTTTTATTGGGCGACAGGGCTTGAGATGTCATTTCATCTCAATGCCGGGTAAAAGTCCCACAAAATTGGAAGCAACGTCTCCAAAATGACCTCTACAGTGTTGACGGGGACGTTAAACCTCAAACCAAACAAATTCGATTTATGGCTATCACTAATTCAGATCGGTTTTTGGATATCCATAATTCGATTTATGGATATTAATAAATCAAAATATGGATATCCATTATTCTGTTGATTTTTTGATATCCATATTTCGATTGATGGATATTCATAAATCGATTTATGGATATCCATAATTAGATATATGGATACCAATAATTCGAATAAACGATACCCATAACTCAGATATTGATATCCATAATTCGAGTTAACGATATCCATAATTCAGCCGATAATGGATATCCATAATTCGAATTATTGATATCCATAAATCAGATAATGGATAGCATTCGTTCAAATTGATTTGTGGATATCCATAATTCGATTTATGGATATCATTAATTCGAATTATGGATATCCATAAATATTTATGGATATCCATAATTCGAATTTAGGATATCACTTATTCAATTTATGGATATCCACAAATAATTATGCGGTCCCGCCCATCGGGGCTTGAAGAAATATATGGGCTGCGTGATGCTTCCACGCAGAGCTTAATCCGACCCGCACACGAGTACGGGTAAACCGCTTAGAGGATCTAAGCCTGCCCAGGCAAAGCGGTGCGCACGGGTCGGACCGTCCATGCTTATAAATTCTATTGGTTTCATTGGGCGACAGGGTTTGAGATGTCATTTCATCTCAATGTCGGGTAAAAGTCCCACAAAATTGGAAGCAACGTCTCCAAAATGACCTCTACAGTGTTGACGGGGACGTTAAACCTCAAATCAAACAAACAAAACAAATACAGTCCAACCTGTGTTAAGCAAGTACCTCATGGATTATCAAAATGTGCTTGCTTAAGACAGGTGCTTGCCTAATACAGGTTAATTTTAATGCAATTGCCTTTTTGGGGAACCAAATGCTTGCTTGCTTTAGACAGGTTGGGGAGGTGGCCACTATGACTGGTTTGACTGTAATTATGGACAACTATCAATATGGAATAAATAGTAGAACGGCGCCTCATAGAAAAACACACAAAGAAATGCTTAATATGCTTTTAAAATCATGATTACCCTTAATGAACTAGTTGAAAATGACGTCAGCGAATGTTTTTGTTATTAAGCATCGTCCACTGCTGTCAAAAGGTAACGACGCTTCGGTAATGATACTTATAACGGTATAGTCTGTCTTGCCAGCCAATGACGGGTATGATAATGATAACGGTCAACCTGTCAAACCTGCCTGTGGTGGTAGACTCTTTTACGTCACTGTCTACTTATCTTCCGACAACAGTTGAATTTCCATGAATGACAAAATATACAATGATCTCGCTCGGCTGTTAGGACAAGTATGGCTTCCCTTATCTTCTCACAGCTGAGCTGAGAAACTGACTACAACAGAAAACAGAGATCAAGTTAAAGGCGCTGATTGATGTATTGTCAATAATATCCCTGTCTGTCCGGCCATATATATACATTCCCAGAAATATTTACAAAGATACATTATCGACCATTCTTACAATGACGCGGTCAATTGAAGGATGGCGCACTAAGTGACAAACAGTCGGTTTTTCGACTCAAATAATTAATCTGATTTCCAGAAGTCTTATCTCGCAAGAATTGGAACTTGGTTTTGCTCGTGACATCGTTTGAAAGTATGCCGTTCTTGGACCTAAATAAAACTAGATCTAGCTAGTTTCGGTCAATTAGACCTCATCAGTGGTCCTCGCACCAACCACCAAAACACATAAACTGTCATGTGATGAAGCACTAAACCTTTTCGTGAAAAATAAGTTTTGTGGTATTTGCGAACAACAAAGGTGCAGAACAGACTGCGCATGCGCGCAGTCTGATCAGCACTTTTGTGTTCGCTGCTTGTAAAATGCCTCTAGTTTCTGTTTCTAAAATGCGAGACTGTGTAGCCGAGCAGGATAGTTTGTCTGAACTGGTCAATAACCTGGATGACAGGTTTTATTGTGACGGGGCTCACTAACAAAACACTGCCCAGCAGGCACATGACGTAATTATGTCGTCACAACAACGTCGGTGCAACGTCATGGCTTTTCACATCTACGTCACGACGTTTCACCGACTTTGATTTGACGTTGCCCTAGCGACGTGTGCCTGCTGGTTAGAAACTAAACCTTTCCATTTCCGTGTGCCTTGGTCCCCCAACCACAGTTCCTCCGGTGGTGGAAACAAAGTAAACCAACTGCTTCAACTGCTGTGGGTTGTTCCCAAATTCTTTAGGAAACTGAATACAGATTCAGGGTAGACACTTTTGCTAACCTAATTTGTCTCCCTTATCAAAAGGGTCTGCTCTGAAAGGAAAGAACCTGCACCTTTTTCAAAAGCGAATGGTAAATCTCAGAATTTGCCTGATGACCATGGAGAATCGAACCTAGCACTTTACAGACTTGTTTACCATTGTTCTGTCATGCTTCATCAGAACAGTTTTCGCAGTTAAACGAATTAGATAAAAGTGCAATATTCTACAAGACCTAATTCCTGGCCAATTTCTTTCAGTTCCAATTATATATAGAGTTCCCAATAAACTTGAGTGATACCTGAATGATTTGAGTCGGGGTTTTCCTCCCCAAATGCACGCTGTTGATGCTTTTATAGAACATATTTACCTTGTCGACCCCAAGCGTGTGCTGGCCTTGTTATAGCGAACAGCTAAAAAAAAATCAAAAATGTCAAACTGATCTCGAAAATTTAGCTTTTACTGACGCCCTGAAATTAGGTTTCTCAGAATGTTTGCACTAAAGTTCCAATAAATAATTTCAAGTCTTTGTTCGTAAATACCTGTTGTATTTATGTTATAGCGTCATGTTTTCTTTATTAACGCATGATAACCACAATCCTTTGGCATGGCGTCAACTATTTCAGAGAGAAAACACACAAAGCAGCTCAACATAAAAGATGCAATCCATTTTGTGGCTTTGGGTTAGACCTTCATCAATTTTAACTCTGCTGACAGCAAAAATGCCGGGCCAACGTCGGACCAATACGTTAGCGATTTCGCCGATGGTATCATTACTACGAAAACACGCCTATACAAATACAGTGTAACCTTTATCGGCGAAAAAATGAAACATTTAAGGGGGAAAAAATGTGATATTTTTCTTATTTCTGCTCAAAATATAGATTGTGAGCAGAAATAAGAAAAATAAGGTTCCCCCTGCAAACCCCAGTTTTGCTATATAAAAGTGGAGTTCAAGGGGGTCAAAATTATATAGGCATGTTTTCGGCGATGGTATTTAGTCAGAAATAACAGAATTTGCTGAAGTTTCCTCTTTCAAGATTACAGAAATCTGAAACGTCATGTCAAATCTATAACCAGAATGCTTCTAACTCTTAAAATTTTTTAATAAAAACAAAATTTATTTTTATATAAACGCATATATCAAAACAAAACAAATATATAAGAACATCAAAACAAAACAAATATAACTCGCTGTCCTTGTTGTCTAATCTCTGAAGTTGACAATTCAGTTCCTGCACAAATACATTTTATGTCCAGTAATGTCAACTTTTGCACTTATCAGCCCTTTCTGGTGTCAACTGCTCTAACTGGTGTCTCAGAGTGGACGCTTTGCATAGGCCTCATGACGACGACAATGCCTTTCTAGATGTAACAGGAATATCCAGTCATAGCAGTAGATGATCAAACTACACTATTTCTAGATTATAACAGAAATTGCAGCATTACTAGGTCTGGACACTCCTTTTCTAGAAAGCATTTGATCGCTCTAATCTATATATAGAAATTTGAAGAAACTTGCCTTGAAATATTTATGCCGTTTTGTCATGAAGTTTGTTTGAACCAGTTGTCGTTTAAAATAGATGTTAATTACATCTACTTAAATTAGCAAGTGACTTATTATTTTATCTAGAAAATTCACCAGGTTTCAAGAATTAAGTGAAAAAGAAGTGAAGCAATGATCAGGAATGGATACAATTAACCCACAGCTCCCATCAGAGACACCAAAGGGAAAGAAACAAAAAAAAAAACATTAAATAACTAGACCCTAATGGAAACATCAAAAGCGGAAAGCCAAACGGATAGTTACTTTCACAAAAAAATGGCCAATTGAATATCAAAATTTAGAAAACAAAAAGATACAAGTGATACACACACTCAAAGACAAACCATAACCAAAATAAACCGCGACAGAAAGTATTTTGAATTTTATCCATGGCATCACACATAATATGGACCATGGGCAGGGAAAAGACATTTGATGGATTAAATCATTGGAATCGTATCTATTGATTGATTGATTGATTGATTGATTGATTGATTGATTGACTGAATTTAGGTTTAACGTCCCCATAATAACTATGTAGGTCATTTTGGAGGCGTTGAATCTGTGGGACTTTTACCCGACATTGTGATGAAACGACATCTCAAGCTTTGCCGCCCAATAAGACCAAAATGCTTATATGCATTGGACGGGCTGACTCACATCACTTTGCCTGGGCAGACTAAGTCTTTCTAAGCGGTTTACCAGGACTCATGTGGGGTCAGTTTCAGCTCTGCGTGGATGCACCGTGCCGCCCGATGGGCGGGGGTGAAGAATCATATCCATAATCTTACCAAATATAAACCTAAGCAAAATCTATGACCTTAAACTTGAGGTCATGGATATGAATTGGGGTTATGTTGAATACAACAGGGAGACGTTTTACGGCCGCCACCCGGCACAACACCAGTTGCAGCGAAGGTAAGTTAGATCCTTTGGAAGTAAAGAACACACCAAATAAACGAAAATAGCAGACTCGGTTTCATTGAGTCTGTTCATGACCAGTACTGAAATGTGCAACACCGGCCACGCCCTCTAGCGCCGGCTTACGCAGAACTCTATTTTCAAAATGTTTCAAACTGAACGGACCCGAATCGATCGTCATGCCGAAAACCGCTATGCCATCACCACCGTTACTTGTTATATACACGCGATGTATTTATTTTTTCACCGCTGGTAGGCTTTTTTTCGCAATTATCAAACATATATTGTACAACGAAAAAGGTCATTAGAGTGGTGAGTGGCTGTATATAAAATTATCATTTTCGGACATAATAGAAGTTGAGGCAATGAATTTTATACGACCACAAATTGCGTAAAGCAAAACACTCGATGATTTTGATTTTGCCTTTCCAAAATAGCAGTCTTGAAGACACTTGTACCCTACGTTTGCACCTTTGGACACTACTGTTTTCTGCATAACATGCGTCCATGCGATGTACTGCATGAGGATGGCGATATAACAGTTTCAAAGAGAATGTTATTCGACTTTATAAAAAAGGGGGATTTTTCTTTTTCGTGATACCAAATACCTTTAGGAAACTTGCTGCTTCAGTATAGGTTGAAAAATATCCGCAAGATTTCATTAGAAAAATATTAATGTGCTGTATGCAACGACTGAAGGTATTCCGTAGCGTTGTTTCACAACGTCGGTATCATGAGTTCAAACCCTGCCAGTAATTGATCATGTGGAGAAAAATCGAAATAGATTCTCCTTCTTGACATCTAAAATCCAAATACTGACGACACTAGTGAGGCTGGAAAATAACCATGGACTAACCCTTAAATTCCTACGTTTCAAGCAGCTTCTTATCTGGGTATACAATATTTGCCAATGTTCCTTTTTTCGGGACCTTGGGCATGCGCGTACACAGTTTACCAATTCGGCATTAAAGCACACACACTTGTGGGTCCTTTATTATCATTGCGCTGAGGGCCCGGTTGTTCAAAACATCGTTAGCTTAACGAGCTCGTTAGTGGTCAATTATCTAATATTCTGGGGCCAGTTTGTCAACACTAACGACGTCGTTAGTTAACGTATTGTTAAATCTTTGATCATTCAATATGACAAATACGCTTATATTTTTGCTGAAAAATTGTGAGATGCAAAAGCTGCTCACATTTTTTTCAGCAAAAATACCAAAATTTTAGATATTGAACTTGCTAGAACGGTTGACAATATGATCACCAACGAGCTCGTTAAGCTAACGATGCTTTGAACAACTGGTCCCTGGTATTTTGCTAAAAACAATGTACGCAGCTTTTGGGTTGGCAAACGAAGTGGTTAGTTTTGAACAACTGGATCCAGGCCATTAACCCTTTAATTTGTGAGCGGTTTTAGTTTATTGGTCAGTGAAAAACTATGTGGTCGGTGAAACTGATGTTGCCTAATAAACGATTACTTAGAAATGTGTATACGTTGCGTTTTGATAGTACTTGTCATAGTTTGGCAGTAGAACACGAGCATGAATCAACGAGTTACAAACTATCATGGCGTTAAAAGACAGCCGTCGTTATTGCTACAAATTTAACAAATATTAGAACATAATATAATATAATCTGCAACTTGAACACACAAAAAAGTAATAAGGGAAACAAAGAAGCCATACAAGACCAAGATAAATATACTTGAGTGTGTTTATTGTTACTCATCAATATATAACAAAACAAAACAAAAAAAAAAAAAAAAAAAAAAAACAAATGTAAAAACGTTTAACTCTAGGGGAAATGTTGATGAATAGTTGACTTCAAAACGACAGTGTTTGAACAGTTACTTCAAGAAGACAAAATAGAATCTAGACGAATGGCGTCATGGTCAAAATCTGCCACTTTCACTGTTAATGAAATTGTTTAAATTATGAACCTAACCAAAATGGCATTGTCAAAAGTACATGCGGCCTCCAACGAATGCCTCTACATTTGACTAGGCATCAACTTTTCCAAATAGGTTGACATTCCAGAAATTTTAAAACAAGGCATGTTGGCCGAGTTGCGAAGGTTCGTCTAATGACCCATAACTGGTGACGAAACCATAAGAAAACCATGCTGTAATTTAGTGTGTATAGACGGAACAATACATAATATATTCAAAGAGGTCGAATGTTGTAGTACCGGTATATCGGTATCATTAACTCCGAAAAGCCTTATCTAAGTTCAACAGTCGCCATTCCGCCGATTTAGTTTCAAAATTCAGTGTTACACTCATTTCTCTTTTGCAACAGGGCATATCGGAACCCACCGAATTTTATGGTGACAGTATAAATTCAGAAAAATGCCCCCCCCCCCGCCAATAGGGGCTTGAAGAAATATATGGGCTGTATGATGCTTCCACGCAGAGCTGAATCCGACCCGCACACTAGTAATGGTAAACCGCTTAGAGGATCTAAGCCTGTCCAGGAACCGCGGTGCGAGGCGGACCGTCCATGCTAATAAACCCTATTGGTTTCATTGGGCGACAGGGCTTGAGATTTCATTTCATCTCAATGTCGGGTAAAAGTCCCACAAAATTGGAAGCAACGTTTCCAAAATGACTTTTACAGTGTTGACGGGGACGTTAAACCTCAAATCAAACAAACAATCAAACAAACAAAATTCAGAAAACAATATATGCTTGCAATGATTTCAGTACCAATTTCGTTAAATCATTCTTCGATATAAAAAGGATTGGGTACAACATAAATGTTACACGGCAGACTGAACCCAATCACGGTTGATAACTTTGCCTCCCTCTTAATTGCACGCCTGCGGATTGGACCTCAGATTCTATGACGGTTCGAGCGTAAAGGCTAGTCCCGCACTGCATGACCTAATCAAAGATTGTACACAGCGAGCGAGGGGAGGTAACTACCAGACTAGCGTAAAGGCTTACTTAATGTTTAAGGCCTCTGTCTCTGGTCGGGCTCATCGGAGTCTGACTGTTGGTTTTCTTTAGCTTCAGCATTTCATGCTGTCGAGTCCTGGTCGTTGTTTCATCTCTGTAGTTGTTTGATTTCTATGTTCTCGGAGATTTAGCTCTGATTAGTAAGAATGCATTCATGCGGATTGAACAAATTATTTGTCTAAACCACGACATACAGGATTATGGCTATTTAAAATTTTAACCCCGCAGTGAAATACCTTTACTGACCGTTCCATTGGGGTTCTTCTGTCGCAGTCTATTTTTGTTATAGTTTGCTTTTTCATGTATGTATTGTTTGTCTCTTTTATTATTATTATTTTGGATAGCCGTTTGGCCATTTTGTGGGAAAGACGCTGTCGTTTTGGCTTTCCGCTTGAGGCGTTTTCATTAGGGTTTTAGTTATTTTATGTTCGTGTTTCTTTCCATTTGGTGTCTCTGGTGGGATGTATTGGGTTGTTGTGTCGATTCCTGGTCATTGCCTTCACTTCCATTTTAGAAAATGAGGATGCACCAGTGGTAAATGTCTGAAGCGCAATATCGTAAAGGGCCGAACACAAAATAAGAAAGAATGCACTATGTACGGGTAGACGATATATGACCGCCACACGATACCATCAGCAGAATCTGCTTTTATCAAACACAATCATGCGTCAAGTCATACAAGTATAGCAACAAACTCCATTCCGTCGGCTTCGCACATCCTAGGATTCATTGGCGTGTTTTGGAAGAATCGTAACATTATTGTTCACCTTGTCTTTTTGTTTGAAGTTCCATGCTGGGCATCACCTATTTGTCTTCCTGGAGTGATGATATTGCATCTTTTACCAACAATAAATATTGATTCTGTGCCACTGTCGCTGTTTCCTTCTGTATTCAACTCCAGCGCTTTCTCAGTAATTAATCGATTCCGCAGTTTGGTCCTAGTTGACTTCGTAATTCACTCGGAGAGAAACTGATCAATTTAGCAGCATGTTGATACGGCCAATACAATCTTAATCTTTTCAGTCATCGGCGAAGAGACGTATGGTCAGCATACGGCTTTGTTAAAGTGCGATATTTAATTTATTTATGTATTTCAAAATATATATCTGAAAGGTCCTGATGCAAGTTTTCGAAAACTCAAACATGCATCCCTGAATTATAACTTCCTAAAAACTCTTAACTTAGGGGTACGTGGGCGGATCCAGGGATTTAGAAAATGGGGTCCAATATTGTCAAAGGGGGTTTGAACGGTCAGTCGAGTAGATTTTTTATATAGAAGGTTCTATAAAAGATACTCCGATCTTTGAATTTGACATGTCCATTCTAAGTGGGTTTTACTCGTTCAGTTAACATCATTAACAGGTTGACAAACTGTGTAACTCCATATGACATGGATTATTATTAGCCATGTCACATTACGAAAACACGCCTATACAAATACATTGTAAACTTTACCGCCGAAAAAGAAGAAAAATTTAAGATGAAAAATTGTGATATTTTTATTATTGCTGCTCAAAATATACATTGTCAGTGCTCGTCTAACGAGTACCCACAATCTACATTTCAGAGCAGAAATAAGAAAAAGAAGGTTTACCCCTTTAAACGCCCGTTTTACTATATAAAGGTGGGGTTCAAGAGGGGGTGTCAAAAGTATATAGGTGTGTTTTCGTGATGATCTGGATCTACAATGTTTTTATGGGTATCTGTATCGGTCTGTTAGGCTTAGAAGGGTTGCAATATAGAAGATAGAAGTGAAGGCAATGATCAGGAATCGATACAATTAATCCACAGCTCCCATCAGAGACACAAAAGGGAAAGAAACATAAACATGAGGCAACAGACACTAATGGAGACATCAATAGCGGAAAGCCAAAAGGACAGTTTACTTTCCCACAAAATGGCCAAACGGCTATCCAAAGAAAAATAATATAAGCGATACAAACACTCAAAGACAAAACAAAACAAAAATAAACTACGACAGAAGAACCGCCTTGGAACTGTCAGTGTAACTAATTCCACTGGGGGATCCCCGGGAAATTACAATCATCTTGAAATAAAGGGGATCAAATGAGCCCCCGAAGTTGAGAACCCCCGAACCCTCTCTAAATTCATCACTGAGTACCCCTTAATGAGAAAAGTTGCAGACTTTTCATGGAGATGCACGTATCCCTTATCGTCGCGTCAAAACGTCCGTTTATGAACATTAACCTTTTAAATCATACTTAAGGTAGGGGAGGTGGGATTTATCGGGGTATACATTATTTTCCTACGATGGATTGTGGGTACCTAGTGCAGCACCCGCCGTCTGTGTTTCAATTAGAAATGATAAGAAAAATATCTAAGATCTTCGTCAGAAAATGTCATTCCTGCAGTCATGAAAGAAAGGTTAGTATCACATGGGTGTGTCGAACGTGTGTGTATTTGGGATTTACGTCCCACCAACATCTAAGGTCATATTGAGACGGGACCTCGGTTTAAAGACTTACTTGTATCCAAAAGTTTGGAGAAGCCAGGAATCGACCCCACGACCCTTTGTTTATCAAGCGAGTAGCTTAACTACAACACCACAGGGGCGTTTGTGTCATTTGAATGTAATAAATAGAGGTATTATGCAACGTTATAGATGAAAAAGAACTGACTGGTCAACGTCACGCTCGATTGATGGCTGTTCAACATTGTCAAGCCGCGTATTTCGCACAACTATCATGTAACCTTCAATCTACGGAGTAATCTAAGGTGGCCTATAAATATAAAATTTTAGTTGCATTTTTTTACCTTCGTCGTGTTATGAAGACCGGTAGAATTCTTTATGAAGCACAATATGATATAGACAATGGTTCTGGCGAAAATTCCTCACGAATTCAATATCATTTCTTAAGTAAACCCTTTCATTATGTCCTTGAGAGAATATCAGCAGTAATGTTAGTACACCCTTTACTATTTTTGTGAGCAATGTGTGTGTTTGAATTCGGGTTTAACGTCGCTTTCAACAATTGTTCAGTCATATCACGACGGTGTCTGGTTGCGACAGGGAGCTCAATGCTCACTTTTATAGTGCTGCCTCACTGAAGTATCCTGTCCCAGACACAATACATGATACCACACCCAGTCACATTATCCTGACACTGGGTCGACCAGTCCTAGCTCTACCCCGTAAATCTGAGTGCCAAGCGAGGAGCAGCTAGTACCATTCTTAACGACTTTGGTATGTCGCGGCCCGGGATCGAACCCGTGACCTCCCGTTCCCCGGAGCGGACACTCTACCAACTGAGCTATCGGGGTCGGTTTTTGTGAGCAATGTAATCTTTTCTACGCCATTGGTCTTGTGGGTTGTTATAGTATGAACAAAGTTGTAAATCAGACTTCGAAAAGTTTGCGATTCGGTCCGCAGTTCACAATTATCTTTAACTAGTTAGTCAGGTTTGTGAAAATATAATCGTTCTGTTTGTCTTTTGATGCAAAATAATATTGCCATTACCAGCACCATTCATTTCATCAGCAGTCTGGAATGGCATAGTAATACAATCTTGAACGTAAAGCACAAACATTTTGAGTATCACTTATTTTTGTTTATACTGTAGATATTTTTACCTTAACCTTTTTTGAACGATATTTAAATACTTATTACACAACATATACTATTTTTGTGAACACATAACACATCTGGCGAATTTTTTTTTTTTTTTTTTGGGGGGTGGGGGGGGGGGTTTGGGTTTTACGGTCCTTTTAAGATTATTTCACTCATATCGAGCCGATCGTTAATCAGAGGTGGGCGAAAACCGGAGTACCCGGAGAAAAACCACCTGACCTTCCGTTGCAGAACTTGGCGTCTCACACGTGGCCCGAGCGAGGCTCGAACCTACGGCGGTGAGAGACCTAATGACTAAGAGTCAGCGCTCTTATCCACTAGGCCACGGAGGCCCACATCTGGCGAAATACCCTGGTGTCTAATAGGATACCTCCTGTCCAAAATCGTGTCAAAGAAACGTCAGTGCTTCCTGTGTTGGTGATTTTAGGAGATGCGCGGAACCAGTCCTACATTGCGGATGTGTTTTTCATCTCCGCCGTGAATATGAAAATAAAATATGGGAAAAGAGAATATTCTGGTGCCAGCTTTATTCCCGACGCATTTCACGACGCCATTTATCTATTGGAGAGTGGAAGTGAACATATGAAGTGGAAATTAATCCGGAATCACGATAACTTTTCACTCATTGTGAGTTGTTCACTTCCCGTCAATAGCAATTTTGTTGTCGTAGTCAAATATATTAGAACAGAAGTCTAACGAAACTTCACATATGAGCCAGGAACTAGTGAAGAAACGGAAAAAGAAGACCCCGTCTACACTTTTGCGACATAAGACCAGGTTGCAACATTTTAAGGACAAAAAAACAGCTGCTAAATAGAAGTGAAGCCAATGATCAGGAATCGATACAATTAACCCACACCTCCCATCAGAGGCCATTTTGTGGGAAAGTGACTGTATTTGTTTGTTTGATTTGAGGTTTAACGTCCCCGTTAACACTGTAAAGGTCATTTTGGAGACGTTGCTTCCAATTTTGTGGGACTTTTACCCGACATTGATATGAAATGACATCTCAAGCCCTGTCGCCCAATGAAACCAATAGGGTTTATTAGCATGGACGGTCCGCCTCGCACCGCGATTCCTGGACAGGCTTAGATCCTCTAAGCGGTTTACCATTACTAGTGTGCGGGTCGGATTCAGCTCTGCGTGGAAGCATCATGCAGCCCATATATTTCTTCAAGCCCCTATGGGCGGGGGCGGAAAGTAAGTGTCCTTTTGGCTTTCCGCTATTGATGTTTCCATTGGGATCTAGTAGTTTCATGAAACATGATGGAAGCTGTGGATTAATTATTCGATTCCTGATCATTTTGAACCAGTCAGCAAGCCGTCTAGTGGCGTAGCCACCCACTTAGATATGCGATAACGGGCAATGCCATGTTAGCCCTTAAGTTCCTTATCACAACAGTTATCTCTGCTTTTCTGCAATGTGGACCGAGTGCAAAATACGTTAAAAGTTTGCAAGAAGATTCATCAGACGGCACATTTTAAATGCATTTATTCTTGGCGTCTAAGAAAATAATTATTTTAACTGAGATACCATGTCATATCAATTTACCATGGTTGGTTGGTTGATTTTAGGTTAAATGTCCTCGTCAACACTGTATAGGTCATTTTGGAGACGTTGCTTCCGATTTTGTGGGCCTTTTACCCGACATTGAGATGAAATGACATCTCAAGCCCTGTCGCCCAATGAAACCAATAGGGGTTATAAGCATTGACGGTCCGACTGGCACTGCTTTGCCTTGGCAGGCTTAGATCCTCTAAGCGGTTTACCAGTACATGAACTAGTAGGCGGTCGGTTTCAGCTCTGCGTGAAAGCATCATGCAGCCATCTATTTCTTCAAGCCGCGATGGGCGGGGGCCTAAATCAACATATGAAGTTTGGCTTACAAGGGTACTTGTTACGTTGACGGGCGTTTCTGCACTTTGAGGAGGCATGGACATCTCATTCCGCACATTCTGCATATGCTTAAGAAAACATGCGCGAAATCCTTGTTTGTCTGTTTGAATTGGTTTTAACGTCCCCGGCAACATAGACCAAAATCGGGTATACAGTACATTGCTTCTGATCAGGTCGGCACTGTTTGCCATATGTATGCAACAACAGTTTTGAACATGATTCAGGGCCGTACGCAGACTCTGAAAAAGGGCGGGTTGAGGATGCGAATTTCAGGCATTTTGCAGAGGGTGAAAAACTGTATGAATCTGAATAATTTCCAAAAGATGGGAGGGGCTGCGTTTGCACCCTCCCCACTCTGTTGAAAAAAAAATCCAAGTACTACCCTAAGACGTCAGAGCGCAGCGTAAGGAGAAAATTCTGGACTGTGCTCTTTTGTTAGTTTTAAGGTTTAACGTCCCCGTCAACACTGTATAGGTCATTTGGAGACGTTACTTCCAATGTTACGGGACTTTCAGCTCTGCGTGGAAGCATCATGCAGCCCATCTATTTATTCAAGCCCCGATGGGCGGGGCGGGTGGACTGTGCTCGTAGACTTGGGCATTGGCAAACAGAATCTACATAATCAGACACCACATAACTCGATGTCTGATCAGCACTACTGTGCTTGCTTAAAGTTAAACGAACAGTTCGATTCGCAACTCAGGACTATTTTCCCAACCAACACTCAGAGACGATCGACCCACCAGTACTCTCAGTGCTTTGATTCTTATTTCTGCTGAGACTATAGATTGTGGGTACACGTTAGAACGCCTCATCGATGCGGTTCAAACGAGTGCCCACAATCTATATTTTTGAGCAGAAGTAAACAAAAGGAGGCACACCCCTGTTAACCCGTTTTACTATATAAAAGTGGGGTTCAAGGGGTCAAAATTATATAGGCATGTTTTCGTGATGATTACGAAAACATGTCTATATAATTTTAACCCCCTGGAACCCCACTTTTATATAGTAAAACTGGGGTTTCCGGGGGTATACTTTATTTTCCTTATTTCTGCTCTAAAATATAGATTGTGGGTACTCGTTAGAACCGCCTCGCTGACGCGGTTCTAACGAGTGCCCACAATCTATAAAGTTTGAATTTCTGCTCTAAAATATAGATTGTGGGTACTCGTTACGCTGACGCGGTTCTAACGAGTGCCCACAATCTATATTTTGTGCAGAAATAAGAAAAATATCACAATTTTTTATCTTAAAATTTTCTTCTTTTTCGGCGATAAAGGTGGCAATGTATTTGTATAGGCGTGTTTGCGCAATGTGGAAGAATATGCAGCAAAAAAAACAAACAGATGGCATTTCATAGTTCTTTCTTAAACGGACGCGTTGAAATGAAAGCTGTTGTGATGGCTATATAGCCCCTCCATAAAGGGGCTATATAGCCATCACAACTACTTTCATTTGTAAGCTTTCTTTGGGTGACAGGGCTTGAGATGTCATTTCATGTCGATGTCGGGTAAAAGTCCCACAAAATTGGAAGCAACGTCTCCAAAATGACCTTTACAGTGTTGACGGGGACGTTAAACCTCAAATCAAACAAAACAAACAATTTATAAGCTTTCTAGACATGATTAAGCTTTTTAAACATGTTTTCTAGTGCTCAGTCATGTTTAACTATGGAGAAACTGTGCAAAAATCGAACTCTTAAGAGGTCAGTTCGGCCCATGAGCACTCACCTGAGTCCAGGCCCCAAGTGTCTATGAGTTAAGAGTCTCACGTCAGGCATTATGCGGTGGCCCTTATGCAAGACACAATACTGGTTTGTACCCAGGAATTAGACTCGGTACAGTATAGAAATAATAATAAATAAATAACAATAATATCATATTACGGTAACACATCCGTGTAACAGAGAATTCTTTCATATCTCCTCTCTCTATCCGCCCCGCCCATCGGGGCTTGAAGAAATAGATGGGCTGCGTGATACTTCCACGCAGAGCTTAACCCGTCCGCACACCAGTACTGGTAAACCGCTTAGAGGATCTAAGCCTGTCCAGGAACCGCGGTGCGAGGCTTATAAACCCTATTGGTTTCATTGGGCGACAGGGCTTGAGATGCCATTTCATCTCAGTCTAGGGTAAAAGTCCCACAAAATTGGAAGCAACGTCTCAAAAATGACCTATACTGTGTTGACAGGGACGGTGATCCTCAAATCAAACCAACAAAATCTCCTCTCTCTGGTGAAAAGAACAAACGTTGTGGGTGCTCGTTAGAACCGCCTCAATGAAGCTGTTCTAACGAGTATCCACAACCTATGTCTTGGGGCAGACATATAAAAAAATAATGAATGCCTCTTTAACCTCGGGTTTTCTCTATTATAAAGTGTTGTTTAGAGGGGTGTCCATTACATGGATTGCGACGCTGTATCGTAACTTTTGCAACATGAAAAAAAAAAAAAAAAAACAATTGCATCAGCTTTGCAGGCTAGTGTAGATTATATTTTCTTGTCCTTTGGGATTATTGATTCCATTGTGGAATTTTGAAAACATCTGAGGGTCACTGATGAGGCCTAATTGGCCGAAACTAGCTAGTCTGGCCCAGAAAACATGAACACTCCATATTTTTTCACTTCTGTGGTGTATTCCTTGCTTACAAAGGATAACCCTTTTATAGAACATATCCATTGAGATAAAATCAAAAGACGTAAGGAAAAAAAAAGAAAACAACAAAAAACATGACTTTGATATTTAAATGTGAAAAACGTGACACTGTTGCCGCTCAGCCATCCCATCGGCTTACGCACTTGCCTACACTTTTTCAATTAATGAATATGAGTATGCGCGTTCTGGGCCAATTGAATCGCAATGAATATTCATAGGTTGGCGGAGCTAATCTATTGTATGGATTGAGAATCAAATGATTTGTAAGGAGACTAATAGCGCTAAGTGGTAAAAGACACGTTAAGATCTTTTGTTCGCATCTTATTGTTAAATGTCAATAATTTAACTACAAATAAACATTTCATATTAGCTTGTTAGTGTGTATTTACTGGATGCATATTGTTGACAGATATGAAACCGTTAAGGTAAGTGTTTTTGTTTATACATGTGGACCTGTTAATTTCTTTCGCCGGTTACACGCGATTAGTGCGCAGATAAGAATCCCTGCTTGGATGATAGCAGGAGATCCGGTGTGTATTTGTTGATTATTATCACAACCAGTCTGTTTGGCAGGGCTGATTTGATATGAATGTAATGTAGCCAAAACTTTTTTGCAGTTTATATTTAGAAAATTGAATTCAGTATACATGTACATGGGAAAACCCAATTGCATATGCGATGCTGTAAAAATAGCCTACTCAATTATCATACTAAAGGAGATTTTAAATAGCGTTGAAACAACGTTTGAAAGTTGAGTTTTTAACCCATTTTGTACCAGAAACCCCAAAACGGGTATTGACAAACAGTGCAGGCCTAGATCAGGGCCTGCACTTTTTGCAACCGTTTCATGTTTTTTTTTGAAGAAAACACAACCTGACACCCCTAAATATTGAAATGGACTCCTGCTATATATAAGGTTAAAGATTCCATTTGGTGCAAACTGGGTTAATAAACATGTACCACATTCACTCTGTTTATCACATTGTGTGCTTAGTATGTTTAAATTTGCATGATTAATCCTTGTCCTGCTGAATAAATTAATTGACCCACATCCTATGGGTCACGTGACTGTCTACCTACTAGTCAGATTAACCCTTCTCTTGCTGATTATTCATTTAAGCCACACCCATTTCTGTCTATCGACCAATCAAATTACTTGATGTAATTTATTGCTACAAATTCATAAACTGAATGCCAAACAGTGTAGATCCTGATCAGATGGCTTCTTCAGAAGCCATCTGATCTGGATCTACACTGTTTGCAAAGATAGGGCTTGTCGTGAACAGCAAGACAAGGGTTAACTGATACATGACAAGCTTTAGATCCTGATCAGATGGCTTCTCCAACCATCTGATCTGGATAAGGTAGGGGTTTTGTGTTCAGCGGACGAATTTTGCATTGCAAGATTACAGAGATGGGTGAATATTTGATTTCGGGACTTTTTTTGTCCGAAGACAATGAGTTCAATAATTGTAAAGCTTATAGATATTAAAGCATTTAGTTCAATAAAACACTACCATTTCTATCAACTTTGTGCCATTTTGTTCACGAGCGAACTATTTTTGTATACAATACAGGCTTTGATTTGTGTCGGTTCCTAGTACTCTAATGTAACGGTAAAATGTCCGAAACTGTAAATGACTCTTTTCAATTGGTGTTTGTTTCCTTACCGCTCCACCCACAAAACAATAACTTACATAATATATGTAAACTACACGTCTACTATTCATTTCAATATTTATTAGTAAAATAAAATTTCAAAATCGTCCCTAAAAGCAAATTTTTAATCCTGTCCTTAGAAATGGTGTCCGTACCGTTACAGTAATATTGGACACTTGTAGGGGCGAATCGACTTTAAGTGAGTACAATTTCCCGCGTGATCAACTTTCTATGACGTCACTGTTTACTCCAATGGCGGAAAAGAGACCTGCAACAATCACCGTCGGCTATAAATATACATGTAAGTATGCAAAATTAGATGTTGCATTAATTCAGTGTCTGTATCGTTCATTTTATTTCTCTCTTATGGACTGCTATACTGTAACAAACGCATGCGCATTCATGAATTCAAGTACAAATCTCGGATTAACAGTCTGCGGACATGCCATCACTCCACTGATACCACGTGATTTCACTAATGCAAACGCGAAATGTCCCTACCGTTACGGTCCGTACCGTTCACATATAGGGTGTAACGGTACAGACGGCGGTGTAACGGTGCGGACATTTTTAAATTGACAAAGTTATTTGAAGTGGAGTACAAACATTTGTCAACCGAGAATTAGACTGTATATTGAACAGATTTCATGGACGCAAATTGCTGTTTGTATTCATGTGTCATGTAAATCCCAGATATTGCAATATAGGGGGATAAAAAGTGAACAATAGTTCTTCGCTGTACATATGTGATCACAGGCTCTTGAAGTTCTGTCCTCAAAGAACTTGTACAAATCTTAAACCCCTCTGTAAGAGCCATTTCTAGAAGAAATGGCATGTAGACTACGTCAATTTTCGCCACGATATAGACCATTTTTAGCGTCTTTAATGCACAGCGTTAACATGCCTATTTAAACACTTTGTAAATTTATGATTAGATTTTTAATGAAAACATTGAATGTGGATTCACGTTCGAACCGCCTCACGAGTACCCACAATTATTGTTTTTGAGCAGAAATAAGGAATTAAGGATACCACTGAAAACCCACTCCTTCCAATATAGAATAGTATTTGTGGAATATCCAGTGCATAAGCTTGTTTTATCATATGACGTCGCGTCTGAGAGTGTAATAATATAGGAAGCCAGTCTGTTCTGAGGGTATTGAATTAATTACTCCAAATTCAGGGTAACAGGTGATGGAAACTGCTTTCTCGGTTCTTTTTAAGTGTAGCTGTTAATGTGAACTTCTCCAAAAGCATCATTACCGAAAAATCATATGTAATTATGTACACATATTGTAGAAAATTGTGGCCCCTGCCCATCAGGGCTTGAAGAAATAGATGGGCTGCATGATGCTTCCACGCAGAGCTGAAACTGACCGCACATGAGTACTGGTAAACCGCTTAAAGGATCTAAGTCTGCCCAGGCAAAGCAGTGTGATTAGGACCGTCCATGCTTATAAACCCTATTGGTTTCTTTGGGTGGCAGGGATTGAGATGTCGTTTCATCTCAATGTCGGGTAAAAATTGGAAGCAACATCTCCAAAATGACCTATACAGTGTTAGTTTAGTTTAAATAGAGGTTATTCCAGTTTTTGTATTGAAATATACGGGATTTCTTTCCTGAGGGGGGTATAAATCCGATAAACAAACGAGTGCATAGTTTAATGTGTATATTACATTTTATCTTTCGATTAATTTTTATGGGTTTAATGACAGTATTTTCTTTTAACAGAAAACTTATGAGTATCACCCCATTTAAAGTAGAAGTAAAACAAAGATCAGGAATTGATACAATTAACTTACTCCATCCATAAAAGACACCAAAGGGAAAGAAATACAAACATTAAGCGACCAGACCATAATGGAAACCTAAACAAAGGAAGGCCATATGGATAGTTACTTTCCCACAAAATGGCCATATGGCCATCCAAAATTAAAAGACACAAGTGATACACACAGTAAGTAACAAACAACAACAGCCAGCCATGATCAGCCGCCATTTTGTCTGGTATTTGTGAACGCGGGAAGGAATTTTTCGCGTAATTCAGAGTTGATAATCTTGTTTTGGAGTGTAAACTGGAATTAATGTTTTCATTTGACGATAAGGAATATATCCCCGATGAACTGAATCGATACCAAGGTAAGAAGGTAGAACAATTTGGTAATTTGCCTGATGCTGTGCAACAGACCATCTGATTTGTCTATTAATGGATGATGGTCTAATCATGAACGAAAACTGTGGCAAATAAGTATAATGGATGGCAAACTCGATTGATAGCCTTTCGTACAGCAGACTCATTTAATATCTGGAGGAAGAAGAGAGCAGTTAGAGCCTGACTTGGGACCAATGGCGATAGATCAGGACACATCCATAAAAGAAACTGGTTGCATGTCATTTGTAAACATTGTCAGTTAAAGAAGTGTTTCTTTGACATGCTTCTGGTGTACCCTTAAGGCAGCTAATTTGCTTTGGATCTGTTCATGGACAACCAGATTGAGACAGATGTTCGTACGACCCTGCAGAGCCCAGCACATGACTGGTAGATGTAGATGACTTGGTTAACAGACAAATTTACTGTCCATGGGATCTGAACTCATTCATGATGCCAGAAAGTATTTGCAATTCAGATAAAGAGAAAAGTGAGGGCTGCCCGCAAAACTGCGGTAACTACACATTTTTTTCACAAAATGACTTCTTCGCAGAATTCTATTCTAAGTTTAAAGGCCCACAACTTGTAAAAATAACAGACTGATATTGAAACTACTTTTTTCTGAATTTTGAAAATTGAAAAATGTTGTATCTCAGATGCATAATAGTTTCACCGCAACAGGGGTTGTAACTCGAGTTACAACACTTTTGCGGGGAAAAATGTATCAAATGTCTATGCATTTTTGTCTGCAATATGGTTGTGACTCATAGTTCCAGATAATACAGTCAAGATAAAATGCTAGCCTTACATTAAAGCTTTCCATACATTTCTTCCAAAACCTATTAGAATCACTTTGCCGTAGGTTTGACATAGTTTAGACCTTTTCTTCCCTCAAAACAAGATTAACTGGAAACTTTACGTTGACTTCCTACATTGCCAGTTGCGAACTCTATGATGACTAAGATCTAAGAGCAAATTTTATTTTACTTTATATTATTACCACATTCAGCTAGTTTTAATGATAAGGTTATAAGGTATTAAGAATGGCACAAAATATTTATCTTAACCTGCATGTGTATGACATACATGTACGCTGTGTCTATCTTAGATTTCCGGTTTCTGGGCAACAGTCATTTTATCAAGTGAAAACGTTAATTGGACACGGTATAGTTGTCAGATTAAAACATATGTTGCACTGTTTATGATGATTGGTTTTTGTTTTACAAACAAATTGTTTGTGTTCGTTCGTAGTTTAATGAAATTGTTTAAAGATGAAGTTCAATAAAGTTGTTTTAAGCTGTTTTTACATCTTTTACATAATCACCTGTAACCTGTGACAAATTTACCGTTACAGCCTGTCTTTCCCGTTACGGCGCAGTCTTTACCGTTACAGACCACAACACCTCTGTTTTACATGCATGGTGACATAGAAATATGATTTGCAAAGTCTCAGTGTCAAACAACTCACATGCTTGTTTCCCTAACCCAATTCTCACAGTTACTATACAAGCACTTTGTATAAAAATGAAAAATAATAATGCTGCCGTCGATATGATTCATAATTGTCCGTACCGTTCATACAATTTTGTCACAGAGAAGAGATACAAGAAGATAGTGACTTACGTAATGGTAAACTAAAAAGAGTTCTTAATTCATTTTAGTGATTTTCTTGTGTGAATCGATATCTCTTCAATATGAAACCATCAAACTTTGTAATTCCACTATCCGTAACGGCAATGGACATTTTACCGTTACAGACAGTATTTAGGTTGCCATGGAAACGTAACATAGCAACCAATTTTGGGCATAACTCGTCACACTGAATTTCATGTTATATATAATCATAATTTGAAGCTAAATTGTCGGTAGCAATATGTTTATTTCAGCAGTCTTTTCAATGCAAAAAAGCCCGTAATTAAATATTGACCCAGATAGCGCATTGCAGTTTTTTTGCACACACTGTGAGGTCAAAGGTCGGATTTTCGAGAATATGCTTATGAATACAACTACTTTTTTTTTTATTTCTTGCACTTTGGTCACTAAACTTGATACACATTGCATAGGAACTGCAAATTTGATCTGAAACCCTGGGGTCATGGGCTGAGGGCAAGAAGGTCAAATTTTCAAGAAAAGGCTTTGTGAATGCAACTTCTTTATTTCTTCACCTGTGGTTGTGAAACTCCAACACATATTGCTTAGAACTGCAGATGTGATTGAGGGTATCTAAATTTTGATCTAAACCCCTGGGGTCATGGGCTGAGGTCAAAGGTCAAATTTACAAGAAAATGCTTTGAAATGCAAGTACTTCTCTGTATTTCTTCACCTACTGGGGCCAAACTTACTACAAATATTGTGTAGGTACTGCAGATGTGCATGAGGCTATCCAAACTTTATTCTGACCCCATGCAGTCAATGGGTGAGGAATTCAAGAAAATTCTTAGTTTAAACAATATTGATTTACTTCTTTTCAATTACAGATATATAACAAGAAAGTTCAACAGGATTTGAAAACAAGCAAGGTTGCTTATACTAATCATCTCCTCTTGTAAATGCAACTACTATTATATTTCTCAAACTCCTACCCATATTGAAAAGTTTGCAAAAAGATTAAGCAGATGACATGAGCAGACAACATTTTCAGATGTAGTTTGCATTCAAATAATCTGATTGGCTGATATTCAGTTCTGACAATACACACAACATGTTTTATTAACTCACCTGAGAACAAAGTCAGTCGTGTGCCGTCCGTCGTGCATCATTCGTCGTCAACAATTGGCTTTAAAAGACTACTCCAAAGCCCTTGGGCCAGTTTCACTTTAACTTCACAGGAGTGTTGCCTAGTGTTCTGCTCTGATGAACAAGATGGCCACCAGAGCTAAAAATAGGAAAGAAGAGGCCAATTTCATAGGAGTGTTGCTCCAAGCCCCAATGGGTGGGGGCAGCCGGACACCTTGACGACTTGCTGTAACTGCTTAAATTTTAACAAAATTGTTTCATGATCCAGCAAGGAGTCCAATCTGTGTATACTGAATGGTAAACAGTGTCGACAATGATCTGCGTCTGCACTGTTTGCTTATGCCTATCTGTCCCAAAACTTAGGATTTACGGTATTTATTGCCACACTACTCTGGACTGGGCCTTATGTACTGGAAAATGGGCAATTAAAACACTTAACAATGTAGACCAAGAGCGGACAATGCAGAACACATCTGATCAGGGTCTACATTGTTTGCTTAAAATAAATGTACTGGAATTTTAGGGTTAACCCATTGTATGCGGGAAACCCCTAAACCTGTACCTTGGCAAACAGTGCAGGCCAAGATCAGACTCTGCGTAATGTATAGCATCTGATCAGGACCTGCACTGTTTGCTGACAGAATTTTCCATCAAAAATAGAATAAAAACGAAAAAATAGGCCTACCACCCCTTATATGACAAATGGACTTGTCCAACATTTAGCACTGGAAGAGTCCACTTCTATACAATGGGTTAAACAGTCTCAGTCTGACTGTCTCTGAGTTAGCCTTTCCTCAGAGATATCAGTATTGTCAGTGCTTTGACTTTTTGTTGTTTGAATTGAGGTTTTAAGTCACGTCAACACTATTTAGGTCAATTTGGAGACATTGCTTCCAATTTTTTGGGACTTTTACCCAACACTGAGATGAAATGACATATCAAGCCCTTACACCCAAACAAACCAATAGGGTTTATATGCAGGGACAGTCCCACTCACACCACTGCCTGGACAGACTTAGACGTTCTAAGCGGTTTACCATTGCTCATGTGTGGTCGGTTTCAGCACTGCATGGAAGCACCATCAGTCTAATATATTTCTCCAAGCCCCAATGGGCAGGTGCTCATACCACCCTTAAAGTGCCAATCACAACATTTGCAAACATCATTTTCAAATATTTCTAAGATGTATCCGTCTCACCTCAGACATGGTGCAATAAAGTGTAAGTTACAATAAGGGGAGCCATGACAAAATGCTCCCCTTCAGATTTTCCTTAACAAATTAACCCTTATCTTGCTGTTCACAGCAACCCCTATCTTTGAAAACAGTGTAGATCCAGATCAGATGGCTTCTTCAGAAGCCATCTGATCTGGATCTACACTGTTTGGCATTCAGTTTATGAATTGGTAGCAATAAATTACATCAAGTAATTTGATTGGTTGATAGACAGAAATGGGTGTGGCTTAGATGAATATTCAGCAAGATAAGGGTTAAGTTATAAAGCCCAGTAGAGTCCTCATGAGACTTGTCAAAAATCCAGGTAATTGTTATTTATAGAAAATAGCCCTGCTATTCTTATCTATAGAATCTGGACTAGAATCCTGTGTTGGGTATGGCAAATGGTGTAGCCCCAGATCAGACGTCACAGGGTCTACACTGTTTGTTTACAGCCTTTAAGGGTTAAACCCACCTTGGAGGACATGCACTCAGAGACTCGGACAATCATTATACACCAGTGCTGTCGGTGTTATTTTAACCCAGTTGTATGTGGGAAACACCTAAAGGACTACCTGGCCCAGATCATACCCCGTAGTATGCTGCGTCTGATCAGGGCCTGCACTATTTTCTAGCAGAATAGAATAAAAACAAAAAAAAATAGGCCTGACACCACGTATATGACAAATGGAATACCTAACATAAAGCAATGGAAGAGTCCACTAACCCTTGTCCTGCTAATCCCGGATATGCCTTATCTTTGAAACAATGTAGATCCAGATCAGATGGCTTCTGATGAAGCCATCTGATCAGGATCTACATTGTTTGCCATTCAGATTGTGAATTTGTTGCAATAATTTGCATCAAGTAATCTGATTGGTTGATAATCGGTAGTGGGTGTGGCATATTTAAATATTCAGCAGGACAAGGGCTTATATACAATGGGTTAAAGTTGGTTCAGTTATTTATGGTAACAGGAAAGAAAAGGGTATCATTTCTCAATATTGATACATTTTCTCTGGTTAAACTTTGACTCTATTGTTTTTATGAATGAAATTATCTGGGTTATGAATTTTCACAAGTTGCGAAATTGACACATGCAGAGCTATTTATTTCAGTTTTTATTTGATCTTGATTTGAGAGCTCCTTTTTTTCAACACAAGTCATTCAGTGTACTAAAAATGGCTATGGTTTTTTAACCTATGTCCTGCTGAATAACTTTAATTTTGCCACGCCCATTCTGACTATCAGTTGTCATAATGAATTTATTAATTTCACAAACAAGGTCCTAGCCCATGGGGGCTTGAAGAAATAGATTGGACTGCCGCCTAACCAGAGTTGACTCAAACTGTTTAACTTTATTTGTTGTAAGTTTTACAAAAATCATTAAACAGGGTAGTCCTTCTTTATTGTCTCTGATATCTGGGTTGTCTTTCTTTGCTTTCTTCCCTAAGGGTTCTAGGAACCAGTGAGTCCTTCCAAACATACACAATTTAACTCTTATCATGCTGTTCACGACAACCCTTATCTTTGGAAACAGTGTAGACCCAGATCAGATGGCTTCTAAAGAAGCCATGATCAGGATCTACACTGTTTGGCATTCAGTTTATGAATTTGTAGCAGTAAATTGCATCAAGTAATTTGATTGGTTGATAGACAGAAATGGGTGTGGCTTAAATGAATATTCAGGCTATTATCCTTCACTGCATTTTCAGATCATTTTACCCTTATCCTGATGAGAACAAGATAACCCCTACCTTTGCAAACAGTATAGATCCAGATCAGCCATTCGATCAGGATCTACAGTGTTTGTTTATCTACAGTGTTTGTGAATTAAATGAATACATTATATCAAGTAATTTGATTAGCTGATAATCAGAAATGGGTGTGGCTAAATTAACATATTCAGCAGGATAAGGGTTAAAGGGTAAATGTGCCAC
Organism: Lucinisca nassula; assembly: GCA_963580285.1. Lineage (NCBI taxonomy): Eukaryota > Metazoa > Mollusca > Bivalvia > Lucinida > Lucinidae > Lucinisca > Lucinisca nassula. The sequence continues at coordinate 197,241,622 of OY757011.1, read as the reverse complement.
TACTGATTAACAGCTTAATTATGTATCTGCCTGCCATAAAAACAAGTGTTTTTAGGTTAATTCTGATAGCTCAACATGACCTAAATAGTGTTGGCTGGGCTGTTAAACTAGTGAGCTACAGTATATATATTTGAGAATATGCTACATCCCTGTAATGGAGACATGACTGACAGTAAACTTAACAACGGAAAATTGCGTGATCTCTGATTTTATCTATTTAAGAAAGCTAATAATATGTGTATCTTTGAGTTTAACACTTCAAATATTGTGTTATAAATTGCCTTATAATAGGTATATTCAACTTCAGTTGAGGTGTAGTTTATGTATACTAGCTGAAACATAAACGACTGGGACTTTGCCAAATTGAATTACTTTGCTAGTTGACCTGACTTCTTCTGTTATTGTACTCCAAAACCCAAATAAACACTTGGTATTAACCCTTGTTCTGCTGAATATTTAGATATGCCACACCCACTACCGATTATCAACCAATCAAATTACTTGATGCAAATTATTGCCACAAATTCACAATCTGAATGGCAAACAATGTAGATGCTGATCAGATGGCTTCGTCAGAAGCCATCTGATCTGGATCTACATTGTTTCAAAGATAAGGCATATCCGGGCTCAGCAGGACAAGGGTTAATGTTCTTCATAATTTTTATTAGACATTTTTTCTTGTTTTCCATAAAAATTATGTGCCGTTGGGTCTCATCTGAGGATCACCTCAACAAGTTAACCCACAATTTAGGGGAATGGATACCTCTTCAGGGGGGGGCAACTCCTGCAAAAGTATGTTTGTCTCCCGTGTCAATAGGGGTCAACTCTTGATGGAAAGAATTTGCTCTTGAAGGAAAGAATTTGCTCCTCAGGACCAAATTCTTTCCTTTAAAGAGTTGACCCCTTTTTAGGTGGGACAGGGCTTATAGAAAAGTCAACAGGAAGTCCCCAGAGTTGTCTCCCTTTGAAAGATGGCTGAAAATCTGCCAGGTGTTCTCATTCCCCTTAAGAATTTATGCTGAAAAAGAGAAATTTATACCAAGAATAATGAAATAATACTTATTATCCAGACCTTATCTTTGATTGGTATACCCAAGTTTTTCTGTTTGTTTAAGCATTAGCCATTTAAGGATATTAATGTTTAAAATCATCCATTAAATCATCCTTTCGGTGTATACAAAAAAAATAGGTTCAGACAAGGATACACAGTTAAATTCCTATATTAAGACCACCTTTGGGACTGTTCGAAAGTGGTTTTAGAAAGTGGTCTTTAAGACCACTTTTCTTTTGAACAGTCCCGAAGGTGGTTTCTTACTACAGGACAATGGGTGTAGAAAGAATCAGCCCCCGCCCATCGGGCTTGAAGAAATATATGGGTTGCATGATGCTTCCACCCAGAGCTAAATCCGACCCACACACAAGTACTGGTAAGCTGCTTAGAGGATCTAAGCCTGCCCAGGCAAAGCGGTGTGAGTGTCGGACCATCCATGCTTATAAACCCTATTAGTTTCATTGGGCGACAGGGCTTGAGATGTCATTTCATCTCAGTGTCTGGTAAAAGTCCCACAAAATTGGAAGCAATGTCTCCAAATTGACCTTTAGAGTGTTGACTGGCCGTTTAACCTCAAATTTAACAAAAAATGGGTGTAGAAAACGCAAAGAAAAATAAGAAAACCTCCTATGTATGCCTTTAAAATCAGTATTTGCTTTAAATTATTCGTGCTAGTCTTAATAGCAGAATGGTACCACAACAGTTTGTGGAAAAAATAAAGAACATTTAACCCTTGTCCTGCTGAATATTCATATATGCCACACCCATTACCGATTATCAACCAATCAGATTAACCGTAGCAAATTATTACAACAAATTTCCAATCTGAATAACAAACAATGTAGATCCTGATCAGATGGCTTCTTCAGAAGCCATCTGATCTGGATCTACATTGTTTCAAGGAAAAGGCATATCCGGGCTCAGCAGAGCAAGGGTTTACACGTAACCCTTGTTTTTCCCTTTTCATCAGGCGCTATGTAATTGGGTTTCAACAGATGCATTAAAGTGCTGTTAAGGGTAAATTGAAGGAAAATTTGTCAATAATATTGCAACAACACATTGTTAACTGTATTAGCGCAAATAATTATTGTTCTGTCTATTTTTAATCGCTGATAAAACACCAGGTTTCATGTGGAAGTATTGCCTAAAATCATGGGTTTTAACATATAAAATAACATTGTAAAATGACCTTAAGATGCCAAGAAAAACTGACTCTGAAAAAGTTTTCGGGTTATTTTGTCTGCTGCCTCTCTAAACAATTTTTTCAAACATGTTTTTGCATACAGGCAAACAGTATAATAACAGCCTTGATCAGACTGCTCCTGGGAGCAGTCTGATCTGGGTCCACATGTTCCCAAGAATGACTTTTTAAGAACCCAGCAGACAACAAAGCAGATGACAGTTGTTGTGATTGGCATCTTAAAGAGCTAGAAAAAACATCTCTTATGTGGCAATTATGCAGGTTGAACAGTTATGTGGGTTTTGCTACCCTTTCAACAGTACCAGATCTTGGTTTGCTGTGCTCCTACCTACCCACACAGATTGCCCCTACCCAAAAAATTTTATTAACATTCTGAGGAAAAGATTTTTTTTTTGAAATCATGATTTACTGTATTCGCCCTCATAACCGCACGGTGCGCTTAGTTTTTTCAAAATCGTGTCATAAAATCATGGTGAAAAATCTACCTTATTAGCGCACACTTGATTCGAAAACAACATCTTCCAAGATGATGCATACTGACATTTAATGGGACGGAAAAAGATACTTAAGCATTGCCTTCACTGTTGGAAGAAATAATGGTAAGTTTTTATAGATTTACTATGAGAGCTTCAAGGGGAGATTAATGTAAAGTGTGCGCTTATGCATTTCCTTTTCAAAAATAGCTTTGGTGTGCGCTTATAGGAGCATGTGCGGTAATTAGGGCGAATATGGTAACTCAAATTTAACACACTAAATTTCAAGAAGATGACATTCTTGTGTTTTTTGTTTTTTTTGCTGTTTAATTTTTATTTTTTTTTCAGAGAAAATCAGGCTTGACATGGTCTGCTAGGAGAAAATCAGGCTTGACATTTAATTTGAATAGTCTTCTAGCAGCCCATTCAAATGAAATGTCAAGCCTGATTTTCTCTGAAAAATCAGAAAATAAGTATTCGGTTGTTGTATGGTGCTTTAAGGGTCAAATATCTTTTCAGATCTAAAAAGAAAAGAAAAAGACCTACCTTCCTACCCACCTCACATATGATGGGTAGGAGCACAGCAAACACAATTTTTTTTAAGGATGGCCTCACTAGAACAGCGCCAGGCAGTCAGAAGGGGTGAACCAAGTTAACCCTTACCCTGCTGACTACAACAACCACTATCTTTGCAAACAGTGTAGATCAGGATCATATGGCTTCTGAAAAAGGAATCTGATCAGTATCTCGGCCCCCGCCCATAAGGGCTTGAAGAAATATATGGGCTGCATGATGCTTCCACGCAGAGCTGAATCTGGCCCGCACACTAGTACTGGTAAACCGCTCAGAGGATCTAAGCCTGTCCAGGAACCGTGGTGCATGGTGGACCGTCCATGCTAATAAACCCTATTAGTTTCATTGGGCGACAGGGCTTGAGATGTCATTTCATCTCAATGTCGGGTAAAAGTCCCACAAAATTGGAAGCAACGTCTCCAAAATGACCTTTAAAGTGTTGACGGGGACGTTAAACCTCAAAACAAACAAACATACTTTTCAGGCATCTGCAGGATTTCAGGCTTTCAGAGCTGGATTTTTTCATCATTTGTCTTGATTTCAGGCTTTTTGGATTTTGATTTTTTCTCCTATATTCTGTTTAAAATGACTATTGAACGCTTCTCCTGCTGAATGAAACCCAATTCTGACTACTCCCCAATCAAATTACTTGATAAAATGTATTTGTTCATTTCACAAACTGCATTACAAACAGTGTAGATCCTGATCAGATGGCTTCTTCAGAAGCCATCTGATCTGGATCTACACTGTTTGCAAAGGTAATGGTTGACTAGTTCAAGTTGTTCAGCATGATAAGGGTTATGGCTGCAAAATCAGGTCTTTCGGGCATGGAAAAGCTTCGTCAGTATGAGGCCTGATTTCACTGGAACAGTGCGAGGCAGTCAGAAGGGGTGTACCAAGTTAACCCTTACCCTGCTGACTACAACAACCACTATCTTTCAGGCCTCGTATTTTTGAGGCATTTGCAGGATTTCAGGCTTTTAGAGCTTGATATTTTTCTTGATTTCAGGCTTTTAGATTTGGATTTTTGTTCCTTTAGTCTGTTTAAAAAACTATTTAATCCGTATCCTGTTGAGTAAATTTATTTACCCACTCCAATTTCTGACTATAAGTCAACCAAATTACTTGATATTTTCACAAACTGCATTACAAACAGTGTAGATCCTGATCAGATGGCTTCTTCAGAAGCCATCTGATCTGGATCTACACTGTTTGCAAAGGTAATAGTTGTGTCTTGTACAGCAGGATAAGGGTTAAAGTTGCAAAATAGGCCCTTTCAGGCATGGAAAAGCATGGTCAGTATGAGGCCTGTCTTTGCAAACAGTGTAGACCAGGATCAGATGGCTTCTGAAAAAAGGAATCTGATCAGTATCTACTTTGTTTGTATTTCATTCTGTTTATGAATTGAATGAATACATCAAGTTAAGTACGGGCCTCCGTGGCCTAGTGGATAAGAGCGCTGACTCTTAGTCATTAGGTCTCTCACCGCCGTAGGTTCGAGCCTCGCTCGGGCCACGTGTGAGACGCCAAGTTCTGCAACGGAAGGTCAGGTGGTTTTTCTCCGGGTACTCCGGTTTTCGCCCACCTCTGATTAACGATCGGCTCGATATGAGTGAAATAATCTTGAAAGGGCCGTAAAACCCAAACCAAAAAAAAAAAAAAAAAAAAAAAAAAACATCAAGTTAAGTAATTTGATAGGTTATAGCTACTAGTTGTGATGAGTTAAGATGAGATATGTATGACAATGACCGACATATATGGCGATATCACTAGGACATGCTATGAGTTGTTAACCTCATAGCCAATCAAGTGACAGGGGTATTATGTGGCCTGCCTAGGAAAGGCTTGATATGACCTAAATAGTGTTTAATGAGCTGTTAAACTCTGAAGCAAAACAATTAGATTATAGCTACTCATTAAAACTGACAGTTCTAATGAGCACCCACAATCTATGTAGACTGTAGATACTCATTTCGAACTGCCTCAATGAGGCAGTTCTAATAAGCACCCACAATCTAGCGCTAGATCATAAATACAGAGTGTGACATTACATCTAAATTGCATTATTATTTTTATATGTTCACTTAATGACACACAAAACGAATCATTGCTGTAGGTAAATGCAAATTACAAGTCATTTTTGTGCGTGCCATGTGTAGGGTATGATTTGTAGAGGATTATACAGATATTTCCAGCCCCAGTTCATATGCATGAAGTTCTTGTCAGAACACTTAAAAATTTTGTATTGAAGTAAATCTCTTTTCAATGATTATACGGGTTGATTAAATACTAACTACGCCCTATTTCCATGAGATTCTTTACAATCAATTCATCTAATCTGGCAAAATATTTAGACACACAAATTACTCAAAAAATTGGAAAACCTTAAATTTCATAATCCACTTTGAACCTGGTATGACATCTCACTGTTACTGGGATGTAAAATCCTTATTTTAATAACAATAGCAACCATATCTTAAAGCCAGTGTTTTTGGGTCCAGGTCATGAGAAAAACTGTTTTTTAGGTATTTGTGAACAACAAAATGCACATCCACGCAGTCTGATGAGCACCTTAGTAACAACACTGTACCCTCTAGTTTGCAAGATGAGTCTCTGTAGCTCAGGCAGACTTGTTGTCTGATACCCGGGGCCAGTTTAGTTAACATATCGTTTAAACGTTGATCATTTTGTAGGGCCAATATACAGTGAAATTCCTATATTAAGACCACCTTTGGGGCTGTTCAAAAGTGGTCTTTTAGACCACTTTAGAACAGTCCCAAAGGTGGTCCCTGACCAGAGGACATATTATGCTGAAACCATGAAGAGAGTGCAACTGCACCCCTCTTAATAAGCTTTTTAAAGCAGAATTAATTAGTCTTAATTTTAGGTGGTCTTTAAATAGCGGAATTTCACTGTATTTGCTGAAACATTAATGTCTCAGCAGTAGCTTTTACACTCATTTTTTTTTTCAACAAAAATAACTATATTGGATATTGTTAACAATTTGATCATTAACAAGCTCGTTAAGCTAAAGATGCTCTGAACAAATGACACCATGTCGCAAACCCCAGAGACAGGTTTCCTTGTGATGAGGCCCATTATAGTGTGGCTAGATCCTCAAACAATAATATGGTGTAGGGGAGGTAACTAAAATTAAAGAGTAATGATTTAATGCTTTTGCCTATCCTTTAGAAAATCTACATGATGATTGAACACTTATGAATTGAAATGATATGTTATGTTTGATATTTTCATTGAGAAAGATAGGTCATTGAGATATTTTCTTCCCTTAATACAAGATGAATAATTCATTTATGTAACAAGAAAGCAGTGCGCCGGGCATAGTGTAAAATTTGGGATGGAACAGTGATGTGGGAGGGAAATATTGGAATAGCATCAAATAATATTTACATATTCTGGGTACATTTACAAAAAAAAACAAACTATCGTCAACAATTGGGACACAAAATAAATACATTGACTATAAACACTAAGTGAAAAACACTAAAACAACACAAAAAAATTGGTTCTGTCCAATATGATTAGATGGCGGCCACATTAACAACACTTTTCTGCTGTTTATAGGAAAACTGCATGCAATGGTTTTCATGTTTCAATTTTAGCCATCAGTCCTAAATTTTTATCAAATGATGGATGGAAAATAATGTAAATATAAGAAATAAAGGTACAGTAGAAATTTGATGGCTCGAACACCGATGGCTCGTTTACCATGGCTGAGTCGAACTCGTTCTTGAGTCCCTAGGGAATTTCTGTACGTAAAAAATAGGGAGAGTAAAAATTAGGATATTTTCGTCTTTTATCTTGCAAATGTATGCTGTGTGTACTCATTAGAATCGCCTCGATGAGGCGATTCTAATGAGTACACACAGCATACATTTTTCATTAGAGAACGCAGAAAATGATGTTCTAAAGTATGTCGTTATGCCTCCTGGCATTAGTTCTCAGTGGCTCGAACTACCCCTGTCTCGAACAGATTTTCATGGTCCCAAAAGTGTTCAAGCCATTGAAATTCAACTGTAATTTTATATAACATATATTCTTCTACCTGTCCATTCTTGTAGACAGAAGGTTAAGTCAAAATCATTTACCGGTGCAGGATGACAATGTAAATGCTGACGAGACTCAATATGAGGGGTCTCTGCGGCCTGCTCCCAGCAGGGCTTGAAGAAATAGATGGGCTGCATGATGCTTCCATGCAGAGCTGAAACCGACCCGCACACGAGTACTGGTGAACCGCTTAGAGGATCTGCCCAGGCAAAGTGATGCGTGTAGGACCATCCATGCTTATAACCCTATTGGTTTCATTGGGCGACAGGGCTTGAGGTAGTGTCGGGTAAAAGTCCCACAAAATTGGAAGCACCATCTCTAAAATGACCTATACAGTGTTGACGGGGACATTAAACCTCAAATCAATCAACCAATTTGAGGGGTCTCATCTTGGTTTCCGCTAGTTGCATAGTCTTTGTACTGGTCTACAGGTTTGAAAGGACAGAATTTCTCAATCCTGTAAGGAGGAAATTCTTAATTCTTTCCTTGGATAGTAGTCCTGGGTCAGCAGCAGCTGAACTAGGTTGTGGGGTAGTGGGGGGGGGGGGGGGGGGGAGAGAAAACATAAAATCCTGTTTCAACCATTCAATCACACTGAAAGCCTCACTGATGGCTAAGTCAGATGCATGTCTGAGTCACTGGTGATCAAGAGGTCTCTGGTTTGATCATCATTTTCCCTAGGAGAATAATCACACTTTTTTTCTTCTGTCACCTTCCTTATGCTTATTCAAAAAGGCAGGAGTTTTTTGGACTCCTTGCTGGCTTGTGATACAAGTTTGTTAAAATTTTAGGACAATTACTTTAAAACCTCAAGGTGTCCGAAGTTTTAGGATTTTTTGGTATCTGCTTAAATACATGTTTAACACTGCCCTAGAAACAGGAAAAGTGTGGTTTATAAAGCTGACCAACTTATGTTATGACCTACAATAAATAGCTGCCGGTAACCATTTCATCCATGAGGTTCTGAAGTAGACATTGAGTCCTCTCTGTGGTTCAACACACAGGGTTGGAAGGTAGAAAAGGTCGTGATATGATCTTTTAAGTTAAACTCCTGAAAAAAAAAAAAACACACACACACACTTCCCCTGCCTATTTATCTTCAACACTAAAAAAAGTTGACATACTGTATTGATTGATTGATTGATTGATTGTGTTGGGAGTGATACAGAACTATATCCATAATAGAATATAGTAAAATAAACACATGATAGTATTACATCCAAATCAGAGTAGGTTGGAACATATATTTTGGCCATATAGTAGGACAAGTTAGATGTTTTTTAACTGCTATTTACGTAGGCTTATTGTTGACACAATCAATCATTGCTCTATTTTCCTGTGGCTGGATCTGCCACCCAGTAGCTGCTGAGAGTCTGCTTATTGATAAACATGTAATTGTAGCATTTCTGCCTAAGGAGGGTGTTTATTTGACAAGTGAATCTTGCCGGAGCCTGTAACAATGTGCTGTATGGCTTGTGTAAACCAAGAAGACCAAGATCAGTCTGATAATTGTGCAGACTGATCTGGTGCTTCACTGTTTGCAGTATGGTTCCTCCCTTGAAGTTGAGATTCTGACTTAACTATTTAAATGTATTGGCTGGTCTGGGTTTCCTTTCTTTATACTTAGTGAAAAATGGGTATTCTCCTAACATAGCTCATGTTGTTTTGCATGACTGATAGTCAGTGATCAGATTGTTAGCATATTTCTTGTGTATCCCATTGATAAGGAAACATCCCACCTTCTCACCCCTCATTGCCCTCAATTTACTGGCCCAGGAGTCAGTATTGATAAAATCACACAGCAGGGCAGTTGCTACAATAACAGACAATATCAAAGGCTTGAGAAGCCTCAAAGTCGGTGAATTACAAAAGCTGCATTTGAAACACTTTACATGTTCGATCCGGACTAACACTGTTTACCAGTACCCCACAGGCGTAAATTAACGTGCTTTGGATCGTGTACGATCGACACAAATTTACTAAATGGCAAAACGGAATTCATGCAGTTGTTCACGTGACCATCACTGATTTGGGAAAACCAAAATTAAAAGAACTTGAAACATTGCGCTATTTTTATCGATGCAACATATGGGTCAGAGCTTTCTATAGAGTCTTGACAGGAATTGTGTGAACACCGAATACCCAGAGCAGACGCCGGGGAATGTGGCGTCTGCTCAGTAGGTTGCACAGGAACTACACTGTGGCATTTGAGGGTTAAACGAAATAGTATAAGAATGCCAGGTTCCTCAGGTAACACGCTGTCACGTGACGTCTTACGGGACATTTCATTCATAAAGTATGATAAGTCGAGTAAACATAGACTTTTTGCACTTCTGTTGAGAACCCTGAAATGTTTAAGAGCAAAAATGAGTAGCTCAGACTTTATATGTGGTACCGTTATTAGATATACAGCGTAGACCGAGATCGGATAGACAGTAGATTGCTTCTTATGAGGGTGGGCACTGTTCGACATATATATGTAGCAACAGTTTTGAACATGATTCAGGCCTGTACGCAAACTCTGAAAATGGGCGGTCTACACTGTTTGCAGCTGCGACATGAAATATTCAGCACCGATTGTGTTGCATATGAGGTTAAGCATTAGCAGTGAAATACTCGAAATTCAGAAAGATGAATCGATATACAGACGGGAAATGATTAAGCACATTAACAAATGACAAGTACATTTAAATAATTTGACGGAAAACGCTACCATATTTTTTTTTTCAGAAAAAAAATTGACTTAATACTGTTCTTATAATGAAGCGATTTAACGGGTGCCCACAGTCTACGTTATAAAACAGAGAATCTGTTGCTTGCTATTGTCCGCGGGACAATCACTGACCATCTGATTGCCGTTGATCCTGAACTGGCATTCCTAAGACGTCAGAGCGCAGCAAAAGAAGAAAATTATGGACTGTGCTCGTTTCTTTGTTTGATTTCAGGTTTAACGTCCCCGTCAACACTGTATATGTCATTTGGCAACGATATTTCCAATTTTATGGGACTTTTACCCGATACTGAGATGAAATGACATCTCAAGCCCTGTCGCAAATTGAAACCAATAGGGTTTATGAGCATGGGTGGTCCGACTCGCACCGCTTTGTCTGGGCAGGCTTAGATGCTCTAAGGGGTTTACTAGTCCTCGTGTGTGGTCGGTTTCAGCTCTACGTGGAAGCATCATGCAGCCCATCTATTTATTCAAGCCCCGTTTGGCGGGGGCGAGCGGACTGTGCTTATGCACTTGAACATTGGCAAGCAGAATCTACATAATCAGACGCCACATAACGCGATGTCTGATCAGATCTACTGTGCTTGCTTAAAAGTAAACGAACATTCCGATTCTCAGTTTAGGACTATTTTCCCAACCTACACTCAGAGACGATCGACCCACCGGTACTCTCAGTGCTTTGATTTTGTAAGGAAACGTTATATTATAGCGCTTACACATAACATACATAGCAGGCGCGTTCTTTTAACAGCTCCTAACCCGAGGGTTTTTTCTATTAATATTATTTTTCTCTCTTCATACATCGACTGAAGGTGCTCGTTAGAACTGCCTCAATAAAAATGTTCTAACGAGTACGCACAATCTTTGTAATAATAATGTATACCCTGTAGACACTATTTTTCTTTGTAGTAAGCGGGGTGACAGGGGTGCTCTTTACATTCATCATGTGAACAAGTCCGTTAAAGGAACATCCCCCTAAACCGTATACTTTATATAGGGAAAACTGGGGTTTACTGGGGTATACATTATTTGTTTTTATTTCTGCTCCAAGACAAAGGTTGTGGTTAAAGGTTAAACCAGCGAATGCAGAGGATTATTTAATATGGCTCTAGTTTAAAGGACAGGGGCATTAAAAAAAATATCTATCTTCTTACACGGACTGGGGATAATGAGAGCAGGCAGCCATCACTTCATTTACCTGTTACTTGATCTTCAATTATCGCCTATTATTGTTATCAGCAGACAAAACAAGAGGCTGGTGTAGCTGTAACCAAATATAAAGCTCCAGATAATAAGGATATTTAATGCATATATATCCGTAACATTTGACCATTACTTGCAGGTGCATACATATATCCTGTATAGCTAGTTAGGGCTGGGGTCGTTAACCTGGGTGGTTCTCCTGCACATGGGGGCTGCAGTTAATGGTGCACTAGGTGGCGACCATCCGTGTGGCGCATGTTCGGACGCCATAATTTTATTTGCTGGGAATCGAATCAGAAATGTTACAATGACATTCATAGACCAGGAATGTCATTTGACGTGACACCCGATAGGGGTCTTCTTGCATCAAAGACAAAATGCAGTATCTACCACGAACACAAACGGACTGATGCAGTCTATTTATATGACAATCGTTGAATTGCACCCCCTCCCCACCCCCACGCCGATTTTAACCAATACCCACAACAAATATGTTTTTGGAAAATTAGATCTATAGTATAGAAAACTGACAAATGATCAACTGCACGTAATCTTCGTTCTTCATGAGAGGGTGTGGCAGTATATTATATTATAAATAAAGAAAGATCAAATGCGAAATTATTTCTACTCATTGTCCTGTTATCTAGAGCTTTGATTTGTTTGACTTCTGCAGTCATTGACTCATTTTATAGATATGCCTACTGCAATCATACAACTTGGACTCGACTAATTTTATATACATTATCCAGTATAAAAAGCATGTACGAATATCAAACCCGCAAAAAATATTCGAAATAGAAAAGAATGTTACTGTATTTTTTTTCTTACTTTTCCGTACCGAAACATAACAATCTTGACCTCCGACCGATTGTATTCATCCGCCAGAAAATTTTAATATCGTAAATATATCAAACTGTTTGTGTTAATGTATTGTAAATAATTAAAATCATAGGTGTATCCCAAATCAAACAATTCTACGCCAAGGCTTTCAGATCTCAGATAAAACTGCAAAGACTACACAGTGGGCGGAGGGATATAAGTAGTAATAAGTCGTAGACAACCGCCGACCACTATAACTTCAAAAGCATTTGAATAGAAGGAAGCTGAAAAGTGTCATCGGACGATGACTAAGGTCTTGTGAATAAATTCACCGACCGAAAACCCCAAACTATTAGTAGAGCACCTGTCGTATTTACTCACTTAATGATAGGTTATTTGCTAAAGTAGATCTAGATTGACCTGTGATAGATGACTTAGGTACAGAATTGTTGGCATTTGTGTAATGTTTGTGGTAGATAACTGTCTGTGGTTTTTTTGTTTTTTTTTTGTAAGGAATGATGCTTTCACTCTTTATACCCTAATACTGACGGTAAACAGGATAGGTCAAGATGGGACAGCTTATTATTATCTTCAGGATTAACCCATTTAATACCAGAAACCCCAAAACGGTTAGCCTGGCAAACAGTCCTGTATTATGCTCGGATAGAGGTCCAAACCTATACAACAGCCCCCGCCCGTCGGGGCTTGAAGAAATAGATGGGCTGCAGGATGCTTCCACGCAGAGCTGAAACTGACAGCACACAAGTACTGGTAAACGGCTTAGAGGATCTAAGCCTGCCCAGGCAAAGCGATGTGAGTCGGCCCGTCCATGCTTATAAACCCTATTGGTTTCATTGGACGACAGGGCTTGAGAAGTCATTTCATGTCAATGTCGGGTAAAAGTCCCACAAAATTGGAAGCAATGTCTCTAAAATGACCTATACAGTGTTGATGGGGACGTTAAACCTCAAATCAGACAAACAAACAAACACCTATACAAATACAGTGTAACCATTATCGCCGAAAACAATGAAAATTTTAAGATGAAAAATTGTGATATTTTTCTTATTTCTGCTCAAAATATAGATTGCCGGTACCGTTAGAATAGCCGCATTGAGTCGGTTCTAATGAGTACCCACAATCTATATTTTGGAGCAGAAATAAGAAAAATAAGAAGGTTTACCCTGTAAACTCCAGTTTTACTATAATTTTACAGATGGGTCATGAAAATGTTTAGATTATATAGAGAAAATGACCAATTATGGCCATATACCTTTTTGTGTGGTCATTTTTCTATAGAATCTATATTGTTTTGATTGGATATAACACGATTGGTTGAATTGCACATTTTCAGCTTTGGACTCCGACAACAATTGTATATAGAGGTTGGTTTTGTTTGTTTGATTTGAGGTTTAACGTCCCCGTCAACACTGTAAAGGTCATTTTGGAGACATTGCTTCCAATTTTGTGGGACTTTTACCCAACATTGAGATGAAATGACATCTCAAGCCCTGTCGCGCAATGAAACCAATATATGGTTTATTAGCATGGAGGGTCCGCCTCGCACCGCGGTTCCTGGACAGGCTAGTAGATCCTCTAAGCTGTTTACCAGTACTAGTGTGCGGGCCGTATTCAGCTCTGCGTGGAAGCATCATGCAGCCCATATATTTCTTCAAGCCCCTATGGGCGGGGGCTTATATAGAGGTTGGTGTGTATATTGTTGTCTCAACTCAAATATAATGTTTCCTTGTGTTCATCCTTTCCTGCTAATCATATCACCACTGTAACAATAAGGCAATTTTTCTACAATGTAAAATATTGCCATTTTGTCTGCATTCTGGATCATGAAACAAATTTGTTAAAATTTTAGGAGAATTACAGCATGTCCTCAAGGTGTCCGAATTTTTAGGATCTTTATGGTAGGTGTATAAATACACAAATTGATGTTGCTCCTGTGTCAAGATCACTGAGTATTGGATTGTCTGATACGGCTGTCAATCAAGGTCCGCTAATTCTGTGTCAGCGTTAACAGTCTAAGGACTACTCTATCGGGACACAATAATGTGACAGCCCTTGGCTCCAAACAATGTTTGGCTTTTTAGTGGCAATTGATTTTTCAGCGCCTTAACTGAAGATGGGTACTTTGTTGGCGCTTAATAGCTTGAAGGATGGATGTAAATTGATTTCTTCAACAGAAGGAAAAAAAATAATGCAAAATAATTTGTACTGCCATTTCATGAGCGCTTGCATGAATTAAGTGACAGTTTTACAGTGTATTCTATTGAATGATTTGATTGATATATCATACAGTAACATGGTAGGGTAATTTCTGCCCGAATTAAAAATCAAAGCGTTGACAGCACTGGTGGGTCCATTGTCCCTGAATGTGGGCTGGGAAAAAGGTCCTGAGCGGGAACTAATCTATGTACTGTATCAGGTGCAAGTATGATTTAACCCTTGTCCTGCTGAATATTTTAATCTGCCACACTCACTTCCGATTATCAACCAATCAGATTACTTGATGCAAATTATTGCAACAAATACACAATCTGAATGACAAACAATGTAGATCCTGATCAGATGGCTTCTACATTGTTTGAAAGAAGAAGCCATCTGATCTGGATCTACATTGTTTGAAAGATAAGGCATACCAGGGTTCAGCAGTACAAGGTTTATATTATCTTCAACTCTTATCCAGAGTACTGGTAACCCACTAAGAGGATCTAAGCCTGACCAGGCAAAGCAGTGCATGCTTAATAAACCCTATTGGGGCTTGAGATGTCATTTCATCCCAGTGTCGGGTATTGGAAATGACCTATACAGTGTTGTGGTGATGTTAACCTCAAATCAAACAAACAAAATAACTCTTATCCAGCTGCATACATTAATTTAGCTGCACCCATTTAAATTTCAACCAATCAAATTACTTTATTCATTCAAATTCGCAAACTGAATAACAAACAGTGTATATCCTGATCAGATGGCTTCCAAAGATCAGATGGCTTCTGATCTGGATCTACACAGTTTGCAAACATAGGGGTTGTTGTTACATTCAGCAGGATAATTAAGGACTAAGTGCTCTGATTTTTAACCGACACAGCTCATGATAAGGAGGCATATCAGGGAGATTTTTTTCTCATTTCATCACAGAAACATACGTTGTTGGTACTTCATTGAGGTGATTCTACCAAGTACTCACCACATTGTTTGTTTGAATTGTGGTTTAATGTCCCTGACAACACTATTTAGGTCATAGTTGCTTCCAATTTTGTGGGACTTTTACCCAACATTAAGGTGAAATGACATCTCAAGCCCTGCCGCCCAATGAAACCAGAAGGCTTATATGCAAATGATCTGACTCGCACCACTTTGCCTGGGCAGGCTTAGTCCTTTTAAGCGGTTTAACAGTACTCGTGTGTGGTCAGATTTAGCTCTGCGTGGAAGCACCATGCAGCCCAATCTATTTCTCCAAGCCCTGATGGGCGGGGGCGATGAACTCACAACATATACTTCTGACAAAAAATTATTGAAAATTATTCCTTTAATTATCCTTGTTATGCCTCCTTATAATGGAGCTTTCTCAAGGAAGCAGTGCACTGGCATTATAATTTTCTGGGGGGTTCTTTTTATGGACATGTTAGCCCTTGTCCTGCTGAATATTTATGTATGCCACACCCACTACCGATTATCAACCAATCAGATTAATTGATGCAAATTATTGCAACAAATTCACAATCTGAAAGGTAAACAATGTAGATCCTGATCAGATGGCTTCTCTGACGAAGCCATCTGATCTGGATCTACATTGTTTCAAAGATAAATCATATCCGGGATTTGCTGAACACAACAACCCTGTCTTTGCAAACAGAGAATATACAAATCAAAGCCATCTGATCAGGATCTACACTGTTTATCATGCAGTTTGTGAACTGAAGAAATACATTATATAGTCAGGATTGGGTGTTGCTAAGTTTATTTATTCAGCAGGAAAGGGTAATCTTGATATAATGCATCATCTTATAATAATGCGCAGTCTAGTCAGGAAATGGACTTTTCTGTACACAAATGTTATGAACATGATATTCCACCCCAGACCATATCTCCATGATGCCACCCTATGATTTATATTACTGCCCTGGAGTTAATTAAGGGAACAGGTGGCAGGCACTTTGACCTTGTTTCATGGCCCGTACTCTGTCTGAATGGGCAGCCCAGATCTCTAATCAGGGCATTCACAGTTTCCAAAATGTAAATTTATATTTATGTGACAAAGATTTAAAATACTAAGTAAACAAGCCAGCAAATAATGAAAAACAACAACAAAAAAAAACAAAAAAAAACATAGGAAGTGGAATCTGCTCCCTGAAAAAATAACTTAATCATAACACAGAGAGTTTTTTTTATGCCTCTGCCATTCGAAGAATGATGGAAGGGCATATAGCATTGCCTCTGTCCTTTCGTCGGTCTGTCTTGTCTTCCGCCCGAACCTTAAACGTGGTCAGTAACTTTATTATTTCTGGATGGATTCTGAAATTACTTTGCAGAAATGTTAACCATCATGAGACCAATATGTTGCATGCAAAACAACACAGGTCCATACCTCCAAGGTCAAGGTTGTACTTACTTAGAGGTCAAAGGTAAAAAAAAAGTGTCCAAAACTTAAACATGGTCAATAACTTTCTTATTTCTGGATGGATTTTGAAATTACTTGGCAGAAATTTTAATCATTATGAGATGATCTGTCTCGTACAAAACCAAGGTCCTTACCTCCAAGGTCAAAGTCATACTTAAAGGTCAGAGGTAAAAAACTTAAACCTTAAACACTGTCAATAACTTTCTTATTTTGGGATGGATTTTGAAATTACGTGGGAGAAATGTTAACCATCATGAGATGATATGCCATGCCAAAGACCGAGGTCCGTACCACCAAGATCAAGGTCATACTTAGAGGTCAATGTTAAAGAAAAATGTCTTTTTCTTGTGTCTGGTTGTTCTGAATGGATTTGGAAACTACTTGATGGAGTCGATGTGTTATGCACATTAGACCCAGGTTGGTACGTCCAAGGCCATACTTAGAGGTCAACGGTAAAGAAAAGTGTCTTTTTCTTGTGTCCGCTCAATATCTTTGTTGTTCCTGGATGAATTTGGAAATTACTTGGCAGAAATTTTAACCATCATGAGACAATTTGTTGCACTAAGGTCTGTATCTGTAATGTCAAGGTCATACTTAAATACTAACATCAACATATTTTCAGGCTGGGGCATGATCTGATCAAGCTGGTTGTTAATCAGAGGTGTGAGAAAATCGGAGTACCTGAAGAAAACCCACCTGACCTTCCATTGCAGAATTTGGCATCTCATGTATGGCCCAAGCCAGGCTCGAACCCACAGCAGTGAGAGTCAGCACTCTTAGCCTCTAGGCCACGGAGGCCCATTAAAGCCCTGAGAGTACTGGTCTGAGTGTAGGCTGGACTGAGACTTGTTTGTAAACTGATTTGTTTAACCCTTAAATTCCAGTTTTTAAGCAAAATGTGTAAACCCTGATCAGATGTCTTATCTCAGGGTCTACAGTGTTTGCCAAGACCAACACATGATTCCAGTCCAGAATCTACAGATTACCCTCTTAGGCATTGATAAGAGTAACAGTAATGGCAGCTACTTTCTATAAATAGCCGTTGCCTGGTTTTCGGACATGTCACTGATAGTTACGTGGACTTCAGCATTGAAAAGCTTACGCAGGGGCTTTATAACTTTGGGACGACTGATAAACAGTCCACCCAAAAATGTGGTCTACTAGTCATGTCTAGCACTTTAACCCGGCCCCCACCCATAGGGCCTTGAAGACATATATGGGCTGCATGATGCTTCCAAGCAGAGCTGAATCCGGCCCGCACACTAGTACTGGTAAACCACTTAGAGGATCTAAGCCTGTCCAGGAACCCCGGTGCGAGGCGGACCGTCCATGCTAATAAACCCTATTGGTTTCATTGGGTGACAGGGCTTGAGAGGTGTTGGGTAAATTTGAGTCCCACAAAATTGGAAGCAACGTCTCCAAAATGCCCTTTACAGTGTTGACGGGGACATTAAACCTCAATTCTAACAAACGAATTAACCCTTTTTGTACCAAATGGAATCTTCCTCCTTATATATAGCAGGAGTCCATTTCAAAATTTAGGTGTGTCAGGTTATGTTTTTCTTCAAAATTAATGGCTGAACTTTTTGTAAACACTGTAGGCAGAATGTGGGGTCTGATCTGGGCCTGCACTGTTTGCCAGGGTACCCGTTTTGGGGTTTCCGGTACAGAATGGGTTAAAGTGAACAAAACTTTGGCTTTGATGTAAGAGGATACTTGTTTATAAAACATAATTCTTTTACTGACTTTGAACCAATCAGATTACTTCATGTAATTTATTCTTAAAAATTCATAATAAACTTCATGTCAAACAGTGTAGATCCTGATCAGATGGCTTCTTCAGAAGCCATCTGATCAGGATCTACACTGTTTCCATAGATAGGGGTTGTTGTGAACAGCATGATAAGAGTTCATCCACATTGTCAAGAAAAATTGATAACCTAGAGATTCACCCTTGCAATTAGTCTAGCTGCAAGAAGTCTTTGTATCACCAGACCTCAGAGGTTAATTAGTGTCTTGGGAAGCAGATTTCATGGAGTATTACATAAGTTTTGGCTTGGCACTTCCTTGTTACATAGGAACATGGCCTAAAATTGGCCTGGCTTGACCTTGCCAGAGTTGCTCAGTTCACCTCCAAACACATTCAGATTCTATATTCCAAACAAAGAACATATACATTATTTTACTTGCCCCGATAGCTCAGTTGGTAGAGTGTCCGCTCTGGGGAACGGGAGGTCACGGGTTCGATCCCGGGCCACGACATACCAAAGTCGTTAAAAATGGTACGAGCTGCTCCTCGCTTGGCACTCAGATTTACAGGGTAGAGCTATGACCGGTCGACCCAGTGTCAGGATAATGTGACTGGGTGTGGTATCATGTAATGTGTCTGGGACATGGTACTTCAGTGAGGCAGCACTATAAAAGTGAGCATTGAGCTCCCTGTCCCAACCAGACACTGTCCTGATATGACTGAAAAATTGTTGAAAGCGACATTAAACCCGAATTCACACACACACATACATTATTTTACATGATTATAAATGTCAGACATTTTTATGCCCCCAACTTCGAAGAAGTTGTGGGGGCATATTGGTTTTGCCCTGTTCGTCCGTCCGTCCTTCCGTCCTTCCGTCCTTACGTCCGTCCCACTTTTTACTGCATAGCATAACTTTAGAACCATGGGTGCTAGGTTTTTGAAATTTCATATATGGATTCCTCATGAAAAAATAATTGACCCGTGTTTTTTTTCTCGTCAGGATTATGCCCCTTTTTTGAGTTATGCCCCTTTGCAAAAAATACTATGAAATCTTGTAAGCAAGATATCTCAAAAACTGTTTGAGCTATTGCCCTGAAACTTTACATGCTGGTTGGGGATGATGAGTAGATGAACTGATTAACTTTTGAAAAAAATCCGAAATTTTTTTCTTGAGTTATGGCCCTTTGAAATTTTTCGCGTTTTAAGTTTGTAAGCAAGATATCTAAAAAAACTATTTGAGGTTTTTCCCCGAAACTTCACAGACTTGTCGGGGATGATGAGTAGATGAACTGATCAACTTTTGAAAAAAATCCGATTTTTTTTTCTTGAGTTATGGCCCTTAGATTTTTTTCGTGTTTTCAGCTTGTAAGCAAGATATCTCAATAATTGTTTGAGCGATTGCCCTGCAACTTTACAAGCTGGTTTGGGATGATGTGTAGATGAACTGATTAACTGTTGAAAAAAAATCCTATATTTTTTTCTTGAGTTATGGCCCTTTGAAATTTTTCGCGTTTTAAGTTTGTAAGCAAGATATCTCAAAAACTATATGAGGTTTTTCCCCAAAACTTCACAGACTGGTTGGGTATGATGAGTAGATGAACTGATTAACTTTTGAAAAAAATCCAATTTTTTTTTCTTGAGTTATGGCCCTTTGATTTTTTTCGTGTTTTCAGCTTGTAAGCAAGATATCTCAAAAATTGTTTGAGCTATTGCCCTGAAACTTTACAGGCTGGTTGGGGATGATGAGTAGATGAACTGATTAACTTTTGAAAAAAATCCGAAATTTTTTTCTTGAGTTATGGCCCTTTGAAATTTTTCGCGTTTTGGCGTCCTTCCGTCCTTCCGTCCTTACGTCCGTCCCACTTTTTACTGCATAGCATAACTTTAGAACCATGGGTGCTAGGTTTTTGAAATTTCATATATGGATTCCTCATGAAAAAATAATTGACCCGTGTTTTTTTTCTCGTCAGGATTATGCCCCTTTTTTGAGTTATGCCCCTTTGCAAAAAATACTATGAAATCTTGTAAGCAAGATATCTCAAAAACTGTTTGAGCTATTGCCCTGAAACTTTACATGCTGGTTGGGGATGATGAGTAGATGAACTGATTAACTTTTGAAAAAAATCCGAAATTTTTTTCTTGAGTTATGGCCCTTTGAAATTTTTCGCGTTTTAAGTTTGTAAGCAAGATATCTAAAAAAACTATTTGAGGTTTTTCCCCGAAACTTCACAGACTTGTCGGGGATGATGAGTAGATGAACTGATCAACTTTTGAAAAAAATCCGATTTTTTTTTCTTGAGTTATGGCCCTTAGATTTTTTTCGTGTTTTCAGCTTGTAAGCAAGATATCTCAATAATTGTTTGAGCGATTGCCCTGCAACTTTACAAGCTGGTTTGGGATGATGTGTAGATGAACTGATTAACTGTTGAAAAAAAATCCTATATTTTTTTCTTGAGTTATGGCCCTTTGAAATTTTTCGCGTTTTAAGTTTGTAAGCAAGATATCTCAAAAACTATATGAGGTTTTTCCCCAAAACTTCACAGACTGGTTGGGTATGATGAGTAGATGAACTGGTTAACTTTTGAAAAAAATCCAATTTTTTTTCTTGAGTTATGGCCCTTTGATTTTTTTCGTGTTTTCAGCTTGTAAGCAAGATATCTCAAAAATTGTTTGAGCTATTGCCCTGAAACTTTACAGGCTGGTTGGGGATGATGAGTAGATGAACTGATTAACTTTTGAAAAAAATCCGAAATTTTTTTCTTGAGTTATGGCCCTTTGAAATTTTTCGCGTTTTGGCATATTGGTTTTGCCCTGTTCGTCCGTCCGTCCTTCCGTCCTTCCGTCCGTCCCACTTTTTACTGCATAGCATAACTTTAGAACCATGGGTGCTAGGTTTTTGAAATTTCATATATGGATTCCTCATGAAAAAATAATTGACCCGTGTTTTTTTTCTCGTCAGGATTATGCCCCTTTTTTGAGTTATGCCCCTTTGCAAAAAATACTATGAAATCTTGTAAGCAAGATATCTCAAAAACTGTTTGAGCTATTGCCCTGAAACTTTACATGCTGGTTGGGGATGATGAGTAGATGAACTGATTAACTTTTGAAAAAAATCCGAAATTTTTTTCTTGCGTTATGGCCCTTTGAAATTTTTCGCGTTTTAAGTTTGTAAGCAAGATATCTAAAAAACTATTTGAGGTTTTTCCCCGAAACTTCACAGACTTGTCGGGGATGATGAGTAGATGAACTGATCAACTTTTGAAAAAAATCCGATTTTTTTTCTTGAGTTATGGCCCTTAGATTTTTTTCGTGTTTTCAGCTTGTAAGCAAGATATCTCAATAATTGTTTGAGCGATTGCCCTGCAACTTTACAAGCTGGTTTGGGATGATGTGTAGATGAACTGATTAACTGTTGAAAAAAAATCCTATATTTTTTTCTTGAGTTATGGCCCTTTGAAATTTTTCGCGTTTTAAGTTTGTAAGCAAGATATCTCAAAAACTATATGAGGTTTTTCCCCAAAACTTCACAGACTGGTTGGGTATGATGAGTAGATGAACTGATTAACTTTTGAAAAAAATCCAATTTTTTTTTCTTGAGTTATGGCCCTTTGATTTTTTTCGTGTTTTCAGCTTGTAAGCAAGATATCTCAAAAATTGTTTGAGCTATTGCCCTGAAACTTTACAGGCTGGTTGGGGATGATGAGTAGATGAACTGATTAACTTTTGAAAAAAATCCGAAATTTTTTTCTTGAGTTATGGCCCTTTGAAATTTTTCGCGTTTTAAGTTTGTAAGCAAGATATCTAAAAAACTATTTTAGGTTTTTCCCCGAAACTTCACAGACTGGTCAGGGATGATGAGTAGATGATTAACTACAGCTTTTCTTGTGTAATTTCAGCATTACAGCCACATAAAAACAAGATATCTCAATTACTGTTAGGGACAAGCAGTGTTAGGGTCAAGCAGTTGGGGGCATTGTGTTTCATAAACACTGGCTCTAGTTGTGGTTTAACATGTCAGAAATATGTTTCTGAGGTGTCTTCAATTTTACCCCTTTTTGTTCCAAATGGAATCTTCCTATATATATATGGTAGGAGTCCATTCCAAAATTTAGGGGTGTCCGGTTGTGTTTTCATCAAAATTTATTTGGAAATTGACTGAATTTTTAGCAAACACTGGAAGCCCTGATCAGACGCCACGTGCTGTGGCGTCTGATCTGGGCCAGCACTGTTTGCCAAGGGACCCCTTTAGGGGTTTCTGGTACTGAATGGGTTAAAATAATTGATTATTGTAACATTTATATTACAATGACATTTACTAAGTGAAATTGCAGTTTTTTATCAGCTTATTACAAGCACGCTTTAAGAACAAACAACTTGTGCAGATCAGGCTTCTGTTTTGAAAATGTCAAACCATGATCATGCCTTGTACATGTATTGCTTTTGTTCAAGGTTTCAAGGAATTTTTATGTTTTCTTGGCCATCATGACATTAAACTTTGGCATGATAAGGCACTTTTTCCATCTGAAAAGTTCTGATATTTTTCTTATTTCTGTATAAAAACATAATGTTGTGGTACGATTGTGAGCGAGGCACTTCTAATGAGTACCCTGACAACATAGTTTATGAACATTTTTAATAAAAATAATTCTTTTATTATCCTTGTTACCGACTCGGCTAGAGAGCCGGCCTCTGTAGCCTCTGACTTGTGATTATAGGTGATCATGGGTTTGAACTCTGCGGGTTTAGGAACATTCTTTAACCCTTTTTGTACCAAATGGAATCTTCCTCCTTGTATATGGCAGGAGTCCATTTCGAAATTTAGGGGTGTCAGGTTGGGTTTTCTTCAAAATTTATTTGGAAAATGACTGAACTTTTAGCAAACAGTGGAGGCCCTGATCAGACGCCGCGTTATGCGGCGTCTTGATCTGGGCCTGCACTGTTTGCTACGGTACCCGTTTTGGGGTTCCCAGTCTGAAATGGGTTAATGGTGATTGATCTGTGGTAATTCTCTTCCTTCCGCTGTTTCAAGAAGGGCGGTTGTCAATTTCTGGCAAAAGAGTATATGCACTTTACTGGTTGACCACTAATACCAGCATAAGCCTGCCCGGGAAGTGTAACGTTTGGTCACTATGACTATCTTGGTATGGCCTGAATTAAGTGTTGACTGGGCCATTAAACTCCGAACAGTCAAACAGATTATGGGGGACAGCTTTTCCATTGCATTTGAATCATGAGCTCAGCAGACCATACATATGCAAAAAAAGAAATGTTACTGCCCCTCAGCTAGTATTTTACAAAGAGGATAGAACTTTGACAGATCCTGACGATTTTCAGATTTTGAAAAAAACAGAGCTGTTGTCAACACCCCAACATGATGTCCATTTTGTGAAGTAATTACTGGTTGAAAAAATGGTCCCGATTTTTCTCCCAAAATTTAAATTTTTCACTATTCCATTCTTGCTGTAACATAGTACACAGCTGTGAGATAGGTATATAAGTGTAATTGTCAGGTATAATCAAATTGTGTATGACAGATTGTTGTCTGACCTACAGTTAGAAATCAGTCACTTGGAACAATCAGGTTTTGAGGACTAACTGATCCTTACCTACTGGTGACATATTTCCTTGATAAATTTGACAGTAAGGAAATGGACAGATAGGCCTTTGGCACGTGTACACCTATAACCAGGTTCCTCTGTCAAGCGCTGGACACGGTGCCTTAGACGGCAGACCACAGAGGGAAGCCCAAGTCGGACCTGATAAGCTGGTGGTGGTAACTTCCTTGACATGTGGCTGTGAACTGGCCCCGATAGCTCAGTTGGCAGAGTGTCTGCTCCGGGGAACGGGAGGTCACGAGTTCGATCCCGGGCCGCGACATACCAAAGTCGTTAAGAATGGTACTAGCTGCTCCTCGCTTGGCACTCAGATTTACGGGGTAGAGCTAGGACTGGTCGACCCAATGTCAGGATAATGTGACTGGGTGTGGTATCATGTAATGTGTCTGGGACATGAAACTTCAGTGAGGCAGCACTATAAAAGTGAGCATTGAGCTCCCTGTCACAACCAGACAACGTTGTGATATGACTGAAAAATTGTTGAAAGCGATGTTAAACCAGATTTCACACACACATGCGGCTGTGATCTTTCGACCACAGTCATCACCAGAAGAAATTCAAGGACTGCTACCAGTTCTCTTTTCCTGTCATCTTTTGTTCAAAACATGGCCGTGTGTACTGCTCTTGTGTGCGGAGCGCTGCAGCCATTGACAAAGCCAAACCTCCAGCATTTGCATCCTGATGGAGGGAACGCTCCACTGGTATGTGACTTACAGGTAGATAGAAAGCATGGGCCTGGGAGGCCCAAGATGACCTGGAAGCAGCTGAGAGAGAGCTCACAGAGAGTGGAGAGATGATAGACAAACCTGGAGATCTGGTGTGAGTGAGTGAGTATTTGAGTTTTACGTCCCACCAACAGCTAAGGTCATACGGAGACGGGACCTCGGTTTAAAGACTCATCCGAAAGTCTGGAGAAGCCCGGGATCGATCTAGAGATCTGGTGTGAGATCTGCCATCAGTACAAGAACCAGTTCAGTAGCCTGGCAATCAGGCCCTGCATTTAAGTCATTCTTACTAACAAGGTACACAACCACCGTAAACCTAATAGAAATGTGTAGTATTATTTGCCCCTTTTCTAAAAACAGGTTAAATCAGACATTACTCTAGAACATGGTAGTAGGGATGGTAGTAGCTTTTATTAGTAAATTTGTTTAATAAAACTTCTCAATTTAACAGACTGATACCAGTCTACCAGTACAGGTGTGAGGTCGGTTTCAGCGCTGCTTGGAAGCATCATGCAGCCCATCTATTTCTTCAAGCCCCGATGGGCAGGGGCCGTATGTGTTTGAAGTAATCTTGAAAGAGCTGTAGAACACTAATAAATCAAAGCACTAGGGTCAATAGTCTCTGAGGTAACTTATTAACTGGTAACAGTGTTAAACCCTGTTTAGACAACGCTTTTAATGCCCATTAGTTCCGAAGTAGATGTGCATTATCCGTTTACACGAACGTCATTAATTCGATGGAAATTTTTATATCGCTGCAGCTTAATCCACCTCAAGACCAAGTAGCAGATTAGCAATAAACTTTCCTTCGCTTTAAATTGACCGTCTAAACAGCTGCAGCGCATCAGAAGCGCACTAATGTTATATATAAACGGACTCATTACACTAATGTGTGTAAAAAAAAAAACTTTCTCTTTGATTTTGATAATCCAACAGTAAACAATTGAACATTAATGAAATTAAGAACACGAAAACAAGTCTGAGTCAGCTGAATTCTTTTGAACTTTTCACGGACTCAAATCACGACTTTTCAGTAGTTCCTGCACTCTATTTTTCTGCTTCCTTAATAATAATAACAAACATGCATTGTTTCTTGGAGCTATTTTCATTGTGTTTATTTTTCTTTCCCCCCCCCCCCCCCCCCCCCCCCCCCCCCCCCCCCCCCCCCGCGAAATTTCATTGATCTAACTGCTAAAAAATTCAACCAAAATTTGCTTGTGTGGACAGTTTGTAGGATTTATATCGCTTTACCTTGAAGCGCTGCAAACAAAAGCGATGCTGCTGCGCAATCGTGTAAACAGACTATTAGTCCCAGTCTATATTTATGAGATACTATATTTATCAGGACCGTTTTTACTTCACAATGGCAAGAATATAGTAAATAAATGTCTTTCCTGACAAAGTGGGTGTGTGGTGGTGGGAGGGGGGAGAGTGATTCATCATAATTTCTAACAGTGTGATGTCCCTAATATAATGTTATTTATCAAGTAATTGTCGTTTTGGCCCAGGTACAGGTCCGAGGTCTGCTGCATTAGCCCCGAGGCCTAAGGTCGAGGGCCAATCTAGCTGACTGAGGACCTGTAACTGGGTCAATGCGAAATTGCTTGATTAATGACAATTTTATTAATAAAACATGATTACTGATTTTTTGACCTCAGTTAATATTGGTTGACCTGGTGTCAATATGGATGACCTCCGATCAATACAGGATAGTCAATTAATAATTAAATAAAACAAAGTTTGGTGAGATCTAATATTGTCACCGACAGTCTGATCCACGTTCTGACTGATTTTTTGTCCAGTAAATACAGTCTGATCTAACTGCCATTAAAGCACTAAGGACAAAATCAATAGGAGATGACAATCTAAGTGTATCCTTACTTTTTATTTATTTATTTTTGGGGCTTGACATTTCATGTGACTCATCTGCTCAGCAGGCATACTCCTGTATTGTCAGGTCTAATTTTTCATGAAATAAAAAAAAAAAAAAAGCTTGAAAATGTTGTCTGCAAGTCATGATTAGCACTTGAAGGGTAACCCTTTTTGTGGGTGAGTGAGTTTTGAGTTTTACGTCCCACCAACAGATAAGTGACAAATGGAGGTGGGACCTCGGTTTAAAGACTCATGCGAAAGTCTCGCGAAGCCCGGATCGATCCTGCGACCCCTGGTCTACAAAGCAAGTAGCATAAGCGCTGCACCTCGGAGGCTTCTAAACCCTTTTTGTACCACATGGAACCCTCCTCCTTATATTTCAAAATTTACGGGTATCAGGTTGTGCTTTCTTCAAAATCTGTTAGAAAATGACTGCACTTTTAGCAAACAGTGGAGGGCCTGATCAGTCGCCGCATGCTGCGGCATCTGATCTTGGCCTCCACTGTTTGCCATAGGCTACCCGTCTTAGGGTTTCTGGTACAAAATGGGTTAATGTTTGTTTTATCTTCTTTGTGTATAATAATGTTTTTACCTATGATATCTGATCACATTCTTTTGACCTGGTAAATATGTTTATTGACTTTATGATAATATAAATTACAACACAATACAATTCTATTCAATTACCTAAAATATATACCTTTTTAACAGATTTTAAGAAATTAGGTACAGTTATGTGCTAAAAGTATTACAAATACGCTGAGCCCCAGATATAACATTTATGGACATTTATATCAAATGGGCTTCTGTGGCCCAGTGGGTAAGAGGGCTGATGCTTAATTCCTGAGGTCTGTCGCCACTGGGGTTCGAGGAGTGCTAGGATCACATGAGATGTTTTGTGTGTTTGTATTACGATTTAACGGCCCAGTCAACACTATTTAGGTCATTTTTGAGCCGTTCAGTTTACTTATCCAGCAGGCTTACACGTAAACGGTTAACCAGTGAGTAGTGCACATTCTTTTGCCAGAAACTGTGGACTCTTCCATTGCTATATGTTGGACAAGTCCATTAGTCATATAAGGGATGGTAGGCTTATAATTCTGCAGCATCTGATCTGAGCCTGCAATGTTTGCCAAGGTTCCCTTTAGGGGTTTCCTCCACATGCAATGGGTTAATCAATAATATTATAAGCTTGACCACTGCATGGATTATAATTTATGCTGGGGGCATCAGTAAGATAAAATATGGTACGTAGGGAAAGTTCATTTGAAAAAAACTGACCTATTTAACCGGCAATTGACTACCACCAGATGTTTCTTGGGTGACAAATGCAGCAACTAAACTGAGTCTTTGTCCTTTTGTTGGGGAATGATATCTAAATGACAGACTGGAAAAAATCATTACCTCTTTACACATAAAAAGCCATAGTCGTTGTTGCTGTCTTTCTTTAGTCAATAGCATAATGTTTTCTAATAGACCCCAATGCGAGTTGAACAGATTATTGGATAAAAGGTCCTAGGTCGCGCTCGCTAAATGACTTGTATCAACAGTGAAAACTGTATTGATTATAAACATCTCCAAATGACATTTAGAAGTTCTGACTGCCTTGTTTGGACAAAAAATCTTGGCAAATTAAAGGCTTTCGTTGTTCTTGCAACTACTGCTGTTGATTGCCAGTTAAGTGCCATATTGTTGACGCTTGTACTTACCGTATACTGACACATTTCTTGGTGACTTCTCGGTGGTATCCCAGGTTCCACTTTACGTGAAAAGTGACCTTATTGTTGTATCGGAACACAAATAATGTTTAGGATTTGTTTTTTTGTAGCATTCTAGTGACCGTAAAGCCTTGTTTGAACCTATTATCACTTGCATACTTTAACAGGATTCATGCAATTATTTGCAACCCATGATTTGTTTGTTTGTTTGATTTGATGTTTAACGTCCCCGTCAACACTGTATAGGTCATTTTAGAGACGTTGCTTCCAGTTTTGTGGGACTTTTACCCGACATTGAGATGAAATGACATCTCAAGCCCTGCCGCCCAATGAAACCAAAAGGGTTTATAAGCATGGACGGTCCGACCCGCGTCGCTTTGCTTGGGCAGGCTTAGAACCGCTAAGTGGTTTACCAGTACTCGTATGTGGGTCAGTTTCAGCTCTGCGTGGAAGCATCATGCAGCACATCTTTTTCTTTAAGCCCCGATGGCGGGGGGCTGTGCAACCCATGGTGATAGACTGTCTATGTCTAATTGTAATACATTTCTGTTCTGTTCTTTCTGTACTGATTAACATTTTCAATGAAACACCATTTCAATTCAGTGTCTGGCTAGTCCTCCTAAAACTTAAATGACAATTTTTGGAAAAGAACAGAAAAATACTGTGAAATTCTAATTCTGGTTAGAAGTGTGCAGTTATTCTTCCTTCGTGTTTTCTGAAAACAGTGTCTTTTGGTCAAGGACCACCTTTGGGACTGTTCAAAAGTGGTCTAAAAGACCACTTTTGGACAGTCCCTAAGGTGGTCTTAATGAAGGAATTTTCCTGCAGATTGATCTCGAAAGCCTTACCACTTTATAGTGCATTCATCAAAACTACAAAGTTATTCTTTCTGATTTCCAGAGGACAGCATGACATTCTCCTTATTTTGGAAAAATAATGCCTCACAAATGATGTAAACCTACATTATCTTAATTGTTTGCTGATATATTCAGAGCCGTGACACATTCATTTGCTTAACAGAGCCACACACAGACTGATTCAATATACTGGGTAACAGCAATAATCAAAGCACTGATAGCACTGGTAGTGAGTGAGTTTTAGTTTTACGTCCCACCAACAGCTAAGGTCATACGGAGACGGGACCTCGGTTTAAAGACTCATCCGAAAGTCTGGAGAAGCCCGGGATCGATCCTGCGATCCCTGATTTTCAAGGCGAGTAGCACCACTGCACCACGGAGGCTTCTAATAGCACTGGTAGGCCTAGTGTCTTTGAGTTTAGGCTGGGAAATGGTCCTGTACAGGGACTTTACCCTTAAATTTCTATACTTTAAGCAAGCAGTGTAGACCCTGATCAAACATTGCTTTCTGCATTATCTGATCTGGGTCTAAACGGTATGCCAGAGCCAAAACATGAGTCCAGTTCAGATCAAGTTTACTGAAACCCTCTTTATACAACACTTTGAGTTCACAACAATACATGTACCGTATTCCTCCCATTTAGCGCCCCTGCTCCTATAAGCGCCCCCTCACTGTTTTTTCAAGAACAAAATAATAAGCGCCCCTTCTGCAGTCGGAGGAAATAGTATTTTGGCTAACCTAAAGTAAAGATTTCAGCCTTTCAGTCATCACCCTACGTATCATTTGAGGTATTTCTAAACCCCCTGCTATCACAATGTCTGTGTTGACCACTTGGTACTTTACATGTCATGATTCCACCATATTCTAATGGAAATCTACCCCATGTAATGGGTTTGAACTCTCCCTTCTGGTAAGATTTTTGTCTCTAATAAACGCCCCCGCTTTTTCCAATTTTTTTAGCGCCCGGGGCGCTAAATGGGAGGAATACGGTACTGTAAAAAAATCCTAAAAATTTGGACAACTTTAGGACTTGCTGTAATTCTCCTGAAATTTCAACGAATTTGTTTTTGGATTCAGCAAGTAGTGCAAAAAGTGCAGACGGAATGGCAAACAGTGTAGACCCTGATCAGACTGCTCCTAAAGGAGCAGTCTGATCTTGGTCTGAACTGTTTGCTTAGGTCTGTCTGCCTATACAGTCTAGCATATAACCCCACCAAACTGTACAATTTTTGTACAGCCACTCAGCTGCCTTATCAGTTATGACAATCATTTAACCAATTTCGCTAACCCCAAAATATTTATTTTAACCAGCAGGATATCTGATCACATTTCTACTTTCTTTCTCTATTTTTAAGTTTTACAAAATACTGTATATACTGACCAGTGTTGGTTAGCAGTTGGATAGATTTGTTGTATAAGGAAAGGTGGACAATTTTTAGCGGAACCTCGGTTTAAAGACGCATCCGAAAGTCTGGAGAAGCTTGGGATCGATTGCCTCTGGGTGTATTTCAAAGAAATAGTCCTGGACTGTGATTTAAACTTTATCATTTAATCCTAAAATTCCGATTTTAAGCAAATAGTGTAGATCTTGATTAGACGCCGCATTCTGAGGCGTCTGGTCTGGGTCTATACTGTTTGCCAAGCCCAGCCTATGATTCCAAGATAACACACTTACGCAACTCTCTATCCTCACTGCGGCTATTTTCTTTAAAAATGGTTATTCCGACAAGTCACATTGACTTTAGCACTGAAGAGCTTTTCTGCTTAGGAACTTTGGGTCGATTGTCAATCGACCCCAAAATAGCCGTGTTATTCCATTCTGAGGTCAGAGAGTTGCGTACATGTAAAAGAGTTATCTGTAACAGGACTGAATTGGCAAACAGTGGAGACCAAGATCAGACGCCGCAGACTGATCAGGGTCTTCACTGTTTGCATTATGAACAAGAATTTAAGGGTATACTGAAACAGTTCAAATCCCTTTCAAATGACCATTTTCCCAGCCATCGGCCAGTCAGTGCTGTCAGCGCTTTGAAACCCCTTGTGTTTCTGGAGACTGAAGTTGGGCATGTCCATCTATGGTGAATCCCTGAATGGTAAGCAATACATATCGCGATAACATGGCTCAGTGCCATCATATCAGGGTCTACACTGCTTGCATAAGTATATGTTTTGTTTGTTTGTTAGCTCGCCTTACGAAAGTAAGGGGGAGCTATTGCCATACCCCCGGGCGTCCGGCATCGGCGTCAGCGTCGGCGTCCGCATTTGGTTTAAGTTTACCTGCAAGCTCTTTCTTATATGTGATGTTTTACAACTTTATTTTGAATGTATAATTAATAATTGCTAAAAAAACAATATTTAACATCATAATTGTACTTCATTTTACAGGTTTTTTGGCTTAAATTGGACTTTTTGAGAAGTTAATATTTTCCTCTGTATTACCTCCCTTACATAGCCCCCACCCATAGGGGCTTGAAGAAATATATGGGCTGCATGATGCTTCCACGCAGAGCTGAATCCGGCCCGCACACTAGTACTGGTAAACCGCTTAGAGGATCTAAGCCTGTCCAGGAACCGCGGTGCGAATAAACCCTATTGGTTTCATTGGGCGACAGGGCTTGAGATGTCATTTCATCTCAATGTCGGGTAAAAGTCTCACAAAATTGGAAGCAAGGTCTCCAAAATGACCTTTACAGTGTTGACGGTGACGTTAAACCTCAAATCAAACAAACAAAAAACCTCCCTTACTTCTCTGTGTTAAAGTTTACCTGCAAGTTGCGTGAGTTCAAATCCCGGGGGAGGAACATTTTTTTTTTTTTTTTTTTCTTTTTTCTTTTTTTTTTTTTTTCTTTTTAAAAACATAGAGGGGTCTGGGGCTCAAGGTCAAGGTCACTGTGGCTATTTTTAGAAAAAAAATGTCATCGCTCTAGCGCCTTCATTTATTGATGGATTTTAATATAACTTCACTGAAATGTTTGTTATAATTATATGTCGAGTGACTTTGACTTTCAGGGTCTGGGGCCTAAGGTCAAGGTCACTACTTTCAGGGTCACGGGGTCAAGGTCACTGTGGCTATTTTTAGAAAAAACATTGTCACCGTTCTTGCACCTTAATTTATTGATGGATTCTAATATAACTTCACACAAATGTTGGGTATGATGATATCTCTAGCAAGTTCGACTTTCAGGTTCCGGCGCTGAAGATCAAGGTCACTGTGGCTATTTTTAGAAAAAACTTTGTGATCGAACAAGTGCCTACATTTATGGATGGATTTTAACATAACTTCACAAAATTGTTGGCAATGATGATATCTTGAACGAGTTCGACTTTCAGGGTCTGGGGCTGAAGGTCAAGGTCACTGTGGCTATTTTTAGAAAAACTTTGTCATCGCTCTTGCGCCTTCATTTATTGATGGATTTTAATAAACCTTGACACAAATGTTTGGTATGATGATATCTTGAGTGACTTTGACTTTCCGGGTCAGGGGCTGAAGGTCAAGGTCACTGTGATATTTTTTAGAAAAACTTGATCATTGCTCTAGTGTCCAGATTTATTGATGGATTTTAAGATAACTTCATACAAATGTTGGGTATGAAGTTCAACTTTCAGGGTCTGGGGCTCAACGTCAAGGTCACTGTGGCTATTTTCTAGAAAAACTTTGTCATCACTCTTAAGTACCTACATTTATTGATGGATATAATGTAATTTTACACAAATGCTAGGCTAGGCTTGTTTTTAATTTGTCTTGCTCGAGGGGATTTGTATCGTCTGTGATGCCTTGTTATTACTTGGTAGTTTGTAGAATTTTTTTTTATC
Organism: Lucinisca nassula; assembly: GCA_963580285.1. Taxonomy (NCBI): domain Eukaryota; kingdom Metazoa; phylum Mollusca; class Bivalvia; order Lucinida; family Lucinidae; genus Lucinisca; species Lucinisca nassula. The sequence goes on along the minus strand of OY757011.1, from coordinate 197,208,513 downwards.
AAATATAGATTTCTTTTTCATTTTTTTTTTTTTTTTTTTGCAGTAGAAAGGCTTGAAAACAGGATGATTAGGGGTACATTTTGGTTATCTTTCATTTGCTGCAGTCTATTGGGCTGTTTTACAGAAGAATTTTTTTTTTGATAACTTGCCCTCATCCATCTTAGGCCCACAAAGGCGAGCTATGTTGTCTTCTGACAACTCTTGTTTGTATTGGAGTTAAACAGCCCAGTCAACACTATTTAGGTCATTTTAAGCTGATCAGTTTACCTATCCTCATTTTACCTGGGCAGGCTTATACGCCTATGGGGTTAACCAGTACAGTGGACATTCTTTCGCCAGAAACTGACAACTGCCCTTTTTGAATGAGCACAAGGAAGAAATGATCGCAGAGCAGATCACATTATCAATCTCTTGTAAAGAATGCTGCCGACCCTGCAGGTGTCGAACCCGCAACCTCTTGATCACCAAGAAAGAAGTACTACCTTAATGAAGTAGTTTTTGGAGTCGCTATTTTTTGTCATTCGACCCAGTTACTAAGCGTGGAAATTTTTTAATGCTGATGTCCACGTGACTATCAATGATTTGTAAGAAATCCAGGTAACGATTATTTATAGAAATTAGCTGCGCTGTTATTATTGCTGTGAGGTCAGAGTGTTGCATTGCAGGATTATATACAGAATCTGGACTGGAACCACTGTGTTGGGCAAACAGTGAAGACCCAGATCAGGATCGACACCGTTTATTTAAAATACTGGAATAAAAGGGTCATACAAAACAGTTTAACTGTTTTCCCAGTCTACATTCAGAGACAGTCGACCCACCAGTGTTGTCAGTTGCGCTTTGATCAATTTAATTTGGTTTGGCTTTTTGCTAGGTACGTAGTATAATTGACCTGGTCAATGCCAGAAAGGTTCCAAAAATTTCAAATTGCTCACTCAGAGAATTTATCTCTGCAGGATCAGTTACTAGGTAATCCATATACTGTTAAATAAATAATCTACTTGGGGAAGCCAGAAACTGGCAAAAATCGAGAAATCTGGGGTTATATTCTGAAGTGTATATAATATACTCATTAGAACTCAGTTCTATCCTGAAAGTAGCTTGCAGAGGTCTAATATAATATCCCCCACTCACTGTCTGAAGGGGAGGGACATATTGGTGCAGATCATCTTTGCACATTTGATCTACAGAACTAATGGATGGATTCATACCAAACTTGCATTATAACATCACTAAGATGGGGGAAAACAGCAATTGATTTTTTCTGAGTTTCACCTCATTCTCAAGACTTCCAAAAACTGTCAAATTTGGACTGAATTTAGCTTTTCTGCACCAGATTTTTTAAACACAATTTATGTATTTTTGTCAAACTTATTATAATGTATCCAATAGCATGCTGCCTTTAAAAGACTTTATTAGATTTTGGTGATCTTGACCTAATTTCAACATGCAAAAGACTAAATTAGATTTTGATGACCTGGACTTAATTTCAACATGCAAAAGATGATTAAATGTCGGTGACCTTGACCTGGTGTGACCTTGACAAACAGGTTATTGACATTGCTTGTCTACATCATATCTCTTGAACCAGTGCAATAATTCTGGTCAAACTTGGTACAGTAGATCATGGCAACTTCAAAGACTTGATTATTCTTTTCTGAACTCGACCTCATTTTCAAGGTCACATAGTTTGTTTTTTTTGGGCCATATTTATGGTGGATGACATAGTTCTTGCGAAAATATTTCAAATTTATATTGATTGAGTCTGATTTAACAATGCTTAACCAAGGTGTCACTGTAGCATTCAACCCTTTCACCCCAGAGTTTCTGAAGTTGGCACTTCCATCTTTGAATTTGGCTATGTCCATACATGTAAATAGTAACAGTATTAAATCCATTAACCCATTGCATGTTGGAAACTCCTAAAGGGATACCTTGGCAAACAGTGCAAGCCCAGATCAGATGCCGCAATATGTGGCATCTGATCAGGGCCTGCACTATTTGTTAACAGAATTTTCTGTCAAAAATGGAGTAAAAATCGAAAAAAAAAGGCCTATCACCGCTCATATGACAAATGGACTTGTCCAACATATAGCAATGGAAGAGTCCACTAGTACACAATGAGTTAAAAGAATGGCAGAATAGGGAGTAGTCAGTAATCCATTAACAGTGTAGAATCAGATGAAAGGATCGACAATATCCCTGCCATCACCAACCACAGGCCAACGTCTGGCTGATAGCGGTACGACGTTACCACGTCGTACCGCTATCGGCCCGACGTTGGCACGGCATTCTTTGCTGGCTGGGATATATGGACTGATCCATATGGTAATCTTCTCATTCTTCTGTAGTTAAAGGGAAGTCACTCTGTAAGGCAGCTGTCTATCATATGTTCAACTCTTGTACACTCCTATCTTCCAGATTTCTAGACAAATTGCAATATTTCACTTGTAAACCATTTTCTTTTTTTTTTCTACCTAGATTTTGGTTTGGAAGAAGTCCAAATAGTTGACTGTCTGCTGTTTTCATAAATACTTGCTTTTTCGCTGTTGGAAATAAAATTGATCAGTCTTCTACAAACAACAACTTTGCCTAGATTTCTGATTAATTAAAAACTGATACTGTGACATACTCCGGTACATTTTGGGACTTATTGCATAACAAGTTTCACGATTTGTCATTCAGTTTGCAAATTTGAATGAATACTGGTACATTATTTCGAGCAATTTCATTGATATTTTGAATTTTGATGGGGTGGGGGTCATCACGTGAACAAGTCGGTGAAATGAAGACCCCCTATACCCCACTTTATATAGAGAAAACTGGGGTTTATGAGGGTATACAATATTTTTCTTATTCTTGCTCCAAGACATAGGTTGTGGGTGCTCGTTAGAACTGCCTCAAGGAGGCGGTTCTAACGAGCACCCACAACCTATGTTTGCAGTATTTATAAGAAAAATATCACGGATTTTCATCAGAATAATTGCCATTTTGGAGATGTGCAAAAATGCACTGTGTCGTGTGTTATCGTAATGGTCTGTAGTATATCATTCAAGCCAAAGAGAAACATCCCCGCAGTTGTCCGGTGCAGTTTTGTTCATTGGAGCATAACCAGTAGAGAGCTTAGAGTAAATTGTTGCTGTCACATGACTGAATTGGACACTGACCCACAATTACACACCATCACACCATCATAGCAATATTTTGCAAGGCCCAGTTTTTTAAATCCTCATTAGTTTAACTGAGAGGACCAGTTGTTTAAAGCCTCGTTAGCTTAACAGGCCCAGTTGTTTAAAGCCTATTTTGTTAGCTTTTCAGGCTCAGTTGTTTAAAGCCTCTAGCTGAACAGGCCCAGTTGTTTAAAGCCTCATTAGCTTAACAGGCCCAGTTGTTTCTCGTTAGCTTAACAAGCTCATTAGCGACCAAAAGGTTTGCTGTTCTAGTAACTACAATATAAAATGCTGAAAAAAAAATGAGTAGCTTTCAGCAAAAATACTAGTATATTTGCCATATTAAATGATCAAAGTTTGAACAATATCATTAGCTTTGTACAACGGGGCCCAGGTTATATTTAGCACTGGCAGTCATACATATGAAAAAAAATGTACCAGTATGTATATTCAACCCTTGTCCCTTTAATTTAGTATCCAATTGAACGTTACAACTCCTACCTTAATACAAACAATGTAGATCCAGATCAGATGGCTTCTTCAGAAGCCATCTGATCTGGAACTACACTGTTTGTCATGCTGTTTGTGAATTAATTGAACAAACACATTATATCAAGTAATTTGCTCGGTATTTAGTCAGAAATAGGTGTGGCTAAATTAATTTATTCAACAGGATTAGGGTTAACCAGTGTTTTCAGAGTTAATGTTTGGTGTCCAGTCTAAGCGACAGGCCTCCTAATTTTCAGGCATTCGCAGGATTTCAGGCTTTTAGAGCTTGATTTTTTCCTTGATTTCAGGCTTTTAGATTCTGATTTTTGCATATATAGTCTGTTTTAAAAACTATTTAACCCTTATTTCAGACTATAAATCAACCAAATTACTTTATCTTTTCACAAACTCCATTACAAACAGTGTAGATCCTGATCAGATGGCTTCTTCAGAAGCCATCTGATCAGGATCTACACTGTTTGCAAAGATTATGTAGTTGTGTCTTGTTCAGCAGGATAAGGGTTGAAGCTGCAAAATTGGGCCTTTCAGGCATGGAAAAGCGTGGTCAGTATGAGGCCTGAAGCGAGTGTGGTCTGTATTTACAGTTATCGTATTCTTTTTCCAGGTTTATTGTCTAGATGGTGTGAGGAGCTAGGGCGACTCCTGCTTCTTCGACACCAAAAGAACCGCAACCCTGATAACAAGACCCCTGATATGCACCCCCAGCTCCAGAAACCTATGCATCACGCACCAATGGGACATGGGTAAGTCAATATATATATAATGTACCGTAACGATCCAAATTTTTGGGACAGGCAGGCCTAAGCAAACTGTGCAGACCAAGATCAGACTGCTCCTTCAGGAGCAGTCTGATCAGGGTCTACACTGTTTGCCATTTCGTCTGCACCTTACAGACGCCTTGCTGGATCATGAAACAAATTTTTGTTAATTTTTTTTTGAGAATTACAGCAAGTTCTCAAGGTGTCCGAAACTTTTAGGATGTTTACAGTAAGGTAATAATGTAATGCTCATAAAGATTAGAATATAAATCACAGAACTGACAGCATTAGTGGGTCGATTGTTTGTTTGTTTGTATTGGAGTTTAACGGCCCAGTCAACACTATTTCGGTCATATGCTCTGCGTGTAGGCTGTGAAAGGGACTTAGACGACGTTTAACCCTTAAATTCCTGTAATGTGTGCAAATAGTGTAGATCCTGATCAGACATTCCATTCTGCGATATCTGATCAGGGTCTAAACTGTTTGGCAATGTCCTAGCATGACCTTTACAGTGTTGACAGGGATGTTAAACCTCAAATCAAACAAACAAAACAAATCTTGCAAAGTCAGTGTTTTATAGTAAGCTTTGTTTTACACAGCACTCTGATTTTACAATGGCAAGAATAGCACAGCTTTTTTCTATAAATAACCGTTACCTGGATTTCTTACAAACCAGACATCAGCAATGAGGAGCTAATGTGTGCTAGGTAATTTCTGATAGATTGACAAAAAAAAAAAAAACGAAAAAAGGAATGCAAAGTCTTAATGTTTTCAGATCAGAGATATTGTTATTTGTCCTGCTCATAAATTTTAACCCTTATCTTGCTGTTCACAACAAACCCTATCTTTGGAAACAGTGTAGATCCAGTTCAGATGGCTTCTGAAGAAGCCATCTGATCAGGATCTACACTGTTTGGCATTCAGTTTATGAATTTGTAGGAATAAATTACATCAAATAATCTGATTGGTTGAAAGTCAGAAATGGGTGTGGCTAACCTGAATATTCAGCAAGAGAAGGGTTAAAATGCCAATATTTCAACCCTTCACTGAATTGCTTATCATGACCATAGCAGATGACCTTTTCAAAGCATTTTGTTTTCTTATCTTTGAGAGAAATTAAGAATTGACATTCATGAAATATCAAATTTTTTTTTCCTCTGGAAAAAAAATTGTCATCTGCTCTAGAATTTTCCATAGTGCTTGAAGAGCAGAAAAAAAATGATGTTCAAGTTAGTTCAGCATTTAAATTTTTATAACCTGGTTAGAAAAAATGTGCCGCATCACAAAAAATGTCTTTTTGTGAACTAAAAATGGCTTGCTTATAGTAGTTCAGGTTTTGTTTGAATTGAGGTTCTCCACGTCAACACTGTTTAGGTCATTTTGGAGACATTTCTTCGCATTTTGTGGGACTTTCATCGACATTGATATGAAATGACATCTCAAGCCCTGTGGCCCAATGAAACCAATAGGGCTTGTATGCATGGATGGTCTGACTCACACCACTTTGCCTGGACTGGCTTAGACCTTCTAACTTGTGTGCGGTCGGTTTAATCTCTGCGCAGAAACTAAAATTATGCACCCAAATGTGTTTCTCCAAGCTCTGAGGGGCGGCGCCACGCTCATATAGTACTTATCGGTAATTTGTATATACAGAAACCTAGTCATTACACTGTCTAAGCAGCAGACTTAGCAAACAGCAAAAGTGCTGATTAGACTGCGCCAATGCGCAAGCTGATCTGCACCTTTGTTGTTTTAATACGGGATAAGGCACATATTGTCATGGTTGGCAGATTTTGTTATGTGTTGGCTCTCATGCAATTGGTTGTCTAATTGGTTTAGAAACCAAAGTTGAGTGTGACGACAATAATTGTTTACTAAGGTGTTTGTTGACATGTGTGTGGTGTGTGACGTTTTATTATAGATATTATGTTTAACTAATTCTTGTATCTATAAACGTCATGTGTGACATGAACTTTAATATGGTTGCCGGAGGCTCTCTAGATGCGGTCAGCCATGGTAACACTTAGACACTCAGCGTGGTAAATATGATCAAAATGTTGCCCAGTGTGACACACTCGTATTGACTCCATTGCAAACATTCTAGATTGACTCCCAGTCACACAGCATCTAGTCGGAGTCTACTGTAGACCCTCACCATGCTGAATATTTCAACAGTATAGATCCTGATCAGCTGGCTTCTGGATATATATGTATTGTTTTCAAATGAAACCGCTGACGGTACCGGTGGATCAATTGTCTCTTGAGATGATCCTGAACTTAGACTGTTTCAGTTAACTCCTGTAAGCAAACAGTGTAGACCCTGATCAGATGCAGCATCTGGTCTGGGTCTACACTATTTGCCAAACCCAACACAATCATTATTCTAGTCGTGATTTTATAGATAACTCTCTAACGCAGCCACATGATATATTTTCAAATTATAAAATGACGGAATGTTGTGTGTACTCATTAGAATTGCCTCATTGAGGCGATTCTAATGAGTACACACAACATTACTTTTCAAGATATAAAACGAAAATGCTCCTGTATTATACTTAATACATGTACATTAATATCTGCATTTATGGGAAGGCCTCTGTACGGACCCCGACACGAGTTCCAATTAGCCATAAGTAAATTTGAGATACCAAAGTTTTGTTGTATCTGCAGTTAAGCTGAATGAAAAGAATTGCTGCTAATTTAAGGAAAGGAGACAGCCTTCCATTTGCTTTCCCAATCTGCAGTCTATTGAATCCTGCTGAACCAGGCTATTGTTTGTTTGTATTGGAGTTTAACAGCCCAGTCAACACTATTTTAGGTCATTTTTGAGCTGGTCAGTTTACTTATCCACACTTTGCCTGGGCAGACTTATACATAAGCCGTTAACCCGTACAGTGCACATTCTTTCGCCAGAAACAGACAACTGCCCTTCTTGAACCAGCGGAAGGGAGAAAATGACTATAGAAAAGATTTCATGATATCTCCACGTAAGAATGTTCCCAACCCCGGAAGGTATTGAACCCAGGTCCTAGATGCACATCCGACTGAGCTACCAAGGCTTGCTGAACCAGGATATGCTCTATCTTTGCAAACCGTGTATATTACACATCAGGTCAGATTTAAAGCCACCTGATCACTAGTGATCAGTATCTACACTGATATTAAGTTCATGAATTTGAAGGAATAAATGACATGAAGAATAATTTTGTTCGTTGAAAGTTAGAAATGGGTGTGGTTGAATTAACATTACTATAACACATCCTACAATGGCATCTTTTATTTCTGTAGAACTGACATTTTTCAGATGATTGTTATACAGTGAAATTCCGCTATTAAGACCACCTAAAATAAGGACTAATTCTGCTATAAAAAGCTTATTTTGATTAGGGTACACTCAATTTTTCTTTGTGTTTTCTGCCAACTATGTCCTCTGGTCAGGGACCACCTTTGGTACTGTTCAAAAGTGGTCTTTAAGACCACTTTTGAACAGTCCCAAAGGTGGTCTTAATATAGGAATTTTACTGTATATATTTTCCTTATTTCTGCTCCAAACATAGATTGTGGGTGCTCATTCGACCCACCTCTGATGAGTGCCAAAAATCTATGATTTTGAGCAAAAAGAAATTATTGTTTACCCCTATTAACCCCACTTGTCTGTATATAATGTGATGCTTACAGGGGTTTTCATTTCACACACTTGTTAAGGTGATGTTATTCAGAAGGACAGATGGTTTAGGAGGAGATAGCTTGATGAATGGACAGATGGATGAACAGACTGACAGAGCCAAATATATCACTGCTCTCGCACTGCCTCTTCATGTAAGGAAACCATGTACCAAATATGGTTGCATTCCGGCCAGTGGTTAAGGAGGAGATTGCATGATGGACTGAAGGACAGACAGCTGGACAGACAGAATGACAGACGGAGACAGATATAAAGCTACTCTTGCACGCCCTCATCATGTAAGGATTAAGCCATGTACCAAATTTGGTTGCAGTCTGGCCAGTGGTTAAGGAGGAGATAGCATGAAGGATGGATGGACAGACAGACAGACAGAGGCAATAATAATATCTCCAACGCATATAAAGCTTGTGGATAATAAATTCCTGGTTTGATTTTTGTCATGATAATCATATGGAAAATATAGGTGCCTTCATATTGTTTACTTTGTGTTGATTGACAAACAGTCAACCAATAAATTGCTAGTTAGGTTCTCTGTCTGACAGTCATTTCTTGCAGTAGAAATGTTCAATTGCAAACCATTTATGGTACTTAGAGGACATCAGTTATTCAAACCAGAAACAAGAGTGATCCAATGATTACTAAAACAGGTTATAGATTTCAATCAGAGTAACATTACGATAACTCACCCGTGCGACATAGTGCATTTTTCTTATCTCCAAAATGGCTACTTTTCTGGTGAAAATCCGTGATATTTTTCTTATTTATACTGCAAACATAGGTTGTGGGTGCTCGTTAGAACCGCCTCATTGAGGCGGTTCTAACGAGTACACACAACCTATGTTTTGGAGCAGAAATAAGGAAAATAATGTTTACCCCCCTAAACCCCAGTTTTCTCTATATAAAGTGGGGTTTAAGGGGGTGTTCATTTCACGGACTTGTTCACGTGATGAGATGCTGGTGGCATTTCTGTACTAGGTTCCAGTGAGTGATCGGCAAGTCAATAGATGCTCATTTTTGGCAATCCCCACCTCAAGTTCCTGATATTTCGTACAAGGGAGAAAATTTTGAAACTTCCTGGACTTACTCTTAAAGTGTAGGCCCCTTCTTTCCTTAAAGGTAAGCCACCCCCACCTTTCCCAACCCCTCGCCACCTCAAACACACACAGAAAAGGGGTCTATTCTTAAAGTTGAAGACTTGTTCTTAAAGGGTAAGCCCCATTCTTTCCTATAAGGGCTACATACCCATATTGAGAAGGAAAACAGAACTTTTAATAAAAGTCCTTGAAGACCTGGTTTGCAAAACTAATAGAAATGGGTCCAATTGTTCAAAGCAAAATTGGTAGCTTTAATTGAACCAACAGGTTACTCAGGTTAGTGGTCTAGCAAGACCAATATCTTATTTGGAGATAATTTTGCTGAAAAAAAATGTGAGTAGCTTTTGCATTTGCAAAAGCTCCCTTTTTTTTCAGCAAAAATATCAGCATACTTGTAAAATTGGATTATCAAAGTTTTAATGATTTGTTAACTAACTTCATTGTTAGCTATAAACTGGAAACTGGTCTTAAAAAACAAATTAACAGTCTCCGAACAAAAGCAACGACAGAGGATACAGTCAATATTCAATAAGAAGAGCTCTATAAATCACAGTCTCATTTACATAATTCAAGTGTTTCTGGAGAGCGAATGCTGGCATAATGTCATCTAGTTGATGCGATTGATTTTTCACATCTCAGAGTATGGCAAACAATTTGCCGATTTAATAAGAACAACTATATGGTCTGAAGATTTAACCACATGTATCTTTTTTACAATACATGCTGATACGAGTCATTATGAGGATGATTATGGCAAGTGCTTGCTTTTTAACCTAGCAATCATCGGGAGTGTTACTGATGTAAGGCAGAAAATAATAATAGACTCAATTACAGAAATGGGTATTGATTGACGTAAAGCTATGTAACTGAAACACATGATGTCACAGGCCACCATTTTTCTTCCTTTTTTTTGTTAAAATAAGAGTTGTCAGGGAATTTGACAATCCCCCCACTTCCACTGAGCTCTGTTGATCATGAAATCTTTTCTATGGTCATTCTCTCCTTCCGCTGATTCAAGAAGGGCAGTTGTCAGTTTCTGGTGAAAGATTGTGCACTGTATTTACGTATATCAGCCTGTCCAGAAAAAGTGTGGATATGTCAACTGACTGGCTCAAAAATGACCTAAGGGCCATTAAACTCCAATACAAACAAATACAAGGGTATACATTATTTTTCCTATTTTTGCTCAAAACAAAAATAGACTGTGGTTACTAAAAAGAAAAAAGGAAGGAAAATGGTTACTAAAATTGTTGGTTCCAACGAGTACCCACAATCTGTGTTTTGTGTAGAAATGTAAAAAAAATATAAGAAATTTTTATCTGAAAATTTTTTGTTTTTGGTGGAAAATTTTCCTTATATTTGCATAGGCATGCTTTCTTAATGGTTTTATTTATTCCTTTTAACCTTCAAGACCCCCCCCCCCCCCCAAAAAAAAAGAAAACTGCATCTAAAAACGTCACCTGTTTATCTTCTTGTAACTATATTTCAGCCATTTTTTTTTTTTTATTTTTTTTTTTTCTAAGAGGAGCAGTGTGATCTGGGTCCAAACTGTTTGCAACAATGACAATTTGCACACTGTTTGCAAAGTAACTGTAGACAAAAGCAGACAAAAGTTGTTGTGATCGGCAGTTTAAGGGTTAAAGAGTTCCAACACTCCTCCGCAATTATTAACTTGTAAATGACGATTTTGTATAAATGTCAGCATTCTCAATCCTATTTTGTCTTTGTCCAATAAACTCCTACAAAAATAGGCCTACTCAAACTAGACAGTCATGTGAACGTGAAACCGAAGATTTCAAGTTCATTTGTAACAAAGACAAACAATAACCCATGTTTGCCTTGAATCAATGGCAAATTTTTTGTCATCTGTCAGTTAATTAAAAAGTCTGATCAGAGTCCACCCTGTTTGCCTGTATGCGAAAATATGTTTGAAAAGTTTGCAGGAAGATTCAGCTGACAACATAAACAGGCAACATTTTCAGAAGCAGTTTTTCTCGGTCAGCCCCCGCCCCTCTGGGCGGGCTGCATGATGCTTCCACGCAGAGGTGAAACCGACCGCACATGAGTACTGGTAAACCACTAGGCACTTAGAGGATCTAAGTCTGCCCAGGCATAGCGGTGTGAGCCGGTCCGCCCATGCTTATAAACCCTATTGATTTCATAGGGCGACAGGGCTTGTGATGTCATTTCATCTCAATGTCGGGTAAAAGTCCCACAAAATTGGAAGCAACGTCTCCAAAATTACCTATACAGTGTTGACAGGGACCTTAAACCTCAAATCAAACAAATAAACAGTTTTTCTCGGCATCTGAAGAGATCCCGTATCATTAGCAGTCTGCTCTTTTGAGGAAAGAATTCGCTCCTGGGGAACAAACATTTTTCTCTAGGAGTAGACTCACAAAGTGACATAAAATAAAAATGTTCTTTCTATTGTAATCAAAGCACTTACAGCACTGGTGGGTCAATTGTCTTTAGCCTGGGAAAATAGACCTGAACTGGAACTTGGACTATTTGGTTTAAACCCTAAATTCCTGTACTTTGCAGCAAACAGTGTAGACCCTGATCAGACGCTGCAGAGTGTCTGGTCTACACTGTTTGCCAATAACCCATTCCACTGATAACCAAGGCTGTGATAACACAGGGAGAAGAATTGCAATGCTATAAATATTGGATAATCACATGGACAATAGCAGGTGGGAAGCTTCTGTAATTAGTAACTCTGCTGTGAAATATGTGCATATGTAAGATGTACTTATTCGCTTTAACAAAATGAAGAGATTGATGATATAAAATGTAACAAAGCTACTGCTGTGATGACCTATGGTATTGATCTAGATTGGATGATGTTCTGTTCCTCGTAATTAAATAAAGGTCTCCAAATATCACTGTCAGTTAACACATTCAATTGCCTAGCTTCCTTCTGCCTCTGCCTTTGGGATAGGCCTATAAAGTAAACTTCCTATATTAAGACCACCTTTGGGACTGTTCAAAAGTGGTCTTTAAGACCACTTTTGAAAAGTCCCAAAGGTGGTCTCTGACCAGAGGACATTCTATGCAGAAAACACAAATAAATAGTTGCACTTTTCAAAGCAGAATTAGTCTTAATTTTAGGTGGTCTTAATTGCGGAGTTTCACAGTGTGTTTATTTATATACTTAGTCAAAAAAGTTACTGTACCAACTTTCGGGGGTGAAACTCACTAGATATCTGGCAGCTATTGAGCTAAATTTGGCTGTAGGCATTTAATTTGGAAGTTTAGCTAGAGAATGCTCAAACTTCTAATTGTCCATACTTTTCTGCTCCAGAGTTGTCTTGCAATATGTGCCTAGAAAGATTTTGGTAGAAAATGGACATTGCGCATGCTCAGAAAGTTTTTTTTTGTCTAAGATGGAAGACAATATTCTCTGAACATCGGATAACACTTTACTTTTACATTATCTGATGATCTCGCTTTATAAGCGAGGTTTTGATTTGTGAAATTCTCAAATTATCTCCCTTGCAATTAAAAATATAGCAATTTTCGAACTGCTGTAGTTTTTATTCCTGTCAATCAATTTTTGCCATTTTTTCGAAAAACGCTTTGTGTCCACCATTGCTGTTCATCATGATGGTAAAAAATACAGAAAATTCATGTAGCATGTAGCACTGTCGATTGCGATTTTCTATGGAGTTGCCATTGAAAGCAGCATTTGCACACAACTTGTAAGAATTGGAGGTCAATATGTGATAGCCTGTTTCTCGTTGCTGATGCAACTAAAGTTCCAAATCTTTTGTGAATAGACGCAAATGGTATCTAAAGAAATGTAACATGTATCAAATTTTAGAAATGTAGGGTACAGGGAAATTTTGTGATGTTAAATCATAGCATGTTTTAATGATTTTCTCTGTGAAAATGACACAGTGACCCCTTGGGTGTTTAAAGCAATAGTCTACGATGATGTGTTTACGAAAACAAAAACGAATGGTGCTTTTGCACGGAAAAATGAGTCTTCATATCAAAACATAACAAACTTTGTGTAGTTTTTCTGTAGTAGCTCTAGTAACAGAAGCAATTTTACGTATAGGAACTTTTTTGACTGAGTATATATATAACTGTTTGGCATGCCAGTATTGTTTGTATTGGAGTTTAATGGCCCAGTCAACACTATTTAGGTCATTTTTGAGCTGGTTAATAGTTTACCTATCCACACTTTTCCTGGGCAAGCTTATAATGTAAGCAGTTAATCAGTACAGTGCACATTCTTTTGCCAGAAACTGACAACTGCCCCTCTTGAATCAGCGGAAGGGAGAGGATGACTGTAGAAAAGATTTCATGGTCAATCTTGACGAAAGAATGTTGCCGGCCCCCCGCAAGCATTGAACCCGGGTGCTCCTGATCACCAGTCAGACGCGCATCCGACTGAGCTACCATTCACATGTTTTGTTGAACCTTATTTTTGCCTGTTATGCAGACAATTCACATGAAATGTCAAGCCTTAATTTTGCTGAAAAATATATACAGTAAAATTCCTGTATTAAGAACACCTTTGAGACTGTTCAAAAGTGGTCTTTAAGACCACTTTTGGACAGTCTCAAATGTGGTCTCTGACTAGAGGACACTGTATGCAGAAAATACAAAGAAAGAATAACTGAAACCTACTAAAAAAAGGTTTTCAAAGCAGAATTAGACCTAATTTTAGGTGGTCTTAATAGCAGAATTTTACTGAATATATTTTTTTTTAAATTAGATAATTCCATCTGCTAGTTACAAAACTTGTAAACCGGTTAGAAAGTCCATTAGCCTGCCCAGGAAATGTGGTGAGCTCCTTCAACCCAAGCATTTTCTTTGGTTGGTTACAGGGCTTGAGATATCATTGGTAAAAGTTCGCAAAATCGGAAGCTACATCTCCAAAATGACCTAAATAGTGTTGATGGGGATGTAGAACCTCAACTGGAATAAACAGATGTAATTTTGTACTTTGCTTTTGCTATGCTATCCGCCTATAGTTTTTCAAACCTGCCCTTTTCAACCCTGCCCTTGAACTGAAGATCACCTTCATGACCTTAGAATTTTTTTTTTTATGTTTTAGACTTTTGTTTTTATTTTATATTTTTATGTTAAAAATCATCTGGTATATGTGCTTTGCTGAAGTGACTACATATAATGGTAATCAATGACTTTAACATAAGCTGATTACTTGTACTAACAATCAATAAAGCAACTACAAATTATTATCAAGAAGAGAACAATTAGCAAAACATTGCGTGAAAAAAAAAAAAAATCAAAGAGCTCAGCAGCTCTGATTGAGTTTGTTAGCCAAGTTTGTTTGTTTGATTTGAGGTTTAATGTCATCGTCAACACTGTAAAGGTCATTTTGGAGACATTGCTTCCGATTTTATGGGACTTTTACCAGACATTGAGATGACATCTCAAGCCCTGCTGCCCAATGAAACCAATAGGGTTTATAAGCATAGACGGTCAGACTCGCACCGCTTTGCCTAGGCAGGCTTAGATCCTCTAAGCGGTTTACCACTACTGGTGTGCGGGTCGGTTTCAGCTCTGCTTGGAAGCATCATGCTGAGCTAAGTTTGAATACCGGTAGTTGCTTGGTTGGACTCTGTCATCTTTGAATTTGGAATGATGTCCATTGCTCCTGCATTGTGCAGCGTTTACCGTAATGATCCTAAGTATTGGGACAGATAGGCCTAGGGAAACAGTGCTAACGCAGATCAGACTGCTCCTTCAGTCAGGGTCTACATTGTTTGCAGTTCTGTCTGCACCTTTTTGACTCTTTGGTGGATCCTGAAACAAATTTGTTAAAATTTTAGGAGAATTACAGCAAATCATCAAAGTGTCCAAACTTTTAGGATTTTTACAGTGCATGACAGTTCTACAGTGTTGAAAGGTTCCAGCACACCCCTACTGATAAGGGAAACAAAAGTACAGTGAAATTCGGCTATTAAGACCACCAAAAATGAAGACTAATTCCCCTTCAAAAAAAATTATCTAGTAGGTTGCAGCTCTTATTTCTTTGTGTTTTCTGCATACTGTGTCCTCTGGTCAGAGACCACCTTTGGAACTGTTCAAAAGTGGTCTTAAAGACCACTTTTGAACAGTTCCAAAGGTGGTCTTAATATAGGGATTTTACTGTATTTTTGAAATGGTTGCGTCCCCTGAAAGCAGACCTGTCCTCTTTCAAGTGTGCATCAATATACCATATTTTCCCATACATGTTCTTAACCCTTCTCTTGCTGAATATTCATTTAAGTCACACCCATTTCTGTCTATCAACCAATCAAATTACTTGATGCAATTTATTCCTACAAATTCATAAACTGAATGCTAACCAGTGTAGATCCTGATCAGATGGCTTCTTCAGAAGCCATCTGATCTGGATCTACACTGTTTCCAAAGGTAGGGGTTGTCGTGAACAGCAAGATAAGAGTTAACCCTTTTTCTACCAAATGGAATCTTCTTTCTTATATATAGCAGAAGTCCATTTCAAAGTCAGGTTTTGTTTTCTCCAAAAACTTTGGAAATTGGCTGAAAATTTTGCAAACAGTGCAGGCCCTGATCAGACGCAGTGTTCTGCAGCGTCTGATCTGGGCCTGCACGGTTTGCCAACTACCCGTTTTGGGGTTTCCGGTACAAAATAGGTTAAATTTGAACTTTACTACCCAATGTTTCTGTCTAAAAATATTTGCATGAGTGACACACAGTGTAGACCCTGATCAGAGACGCCATGTTCTGCAGCATCAAACTATCTTAGAGGAAAGAAAATGAACCAAGTTCTCCCTTTAATTGGTCTTCACTGTTTGCTCAGGACACATTCTGTCCAAATTCATATGGAAAATACGGTAATGCGTATTACAGAATCTATATTTGCTGTTGCACGCTCAATTTACTTTGCAAAAGTGCAGAAGAAAAAGCAACTATATTGCTGTTTCATTTAATTTAAAACATAAAGAAGCAGATGTGGAGTGGTAACCTGTGTAAAATTTCCATATCTAAATATCTACTATTGAGTATAAAATCTTTATTTGTGATCTAATACTGCAATTGTCTGGAAAATAATAACAGATTTAACCCTATTTGTGCCAAATGGAATCTTCCTCCTTACATATAGCAGGAGTCCATTTCAAAATTTAGGGGTGTCAGGTTGTGTTTTCTTCAAAATTTGTTAGGAAATTGGCTGAACTTTTTCGCAAATAGTGCAGGCCCTGATCAGACACCGCGTTCTGCAGCATCTGATCTGGGCCCGCACTGTTTGACAGGGTACCTGTTTTGGGTTTTCTGGTACTGAATGGGTTAATGTCCCTGTGGCCTGGGAGCTGTGCTCTATGTGTAGGTTTTGGTGGGTGGGGAAGCAGCATTACTCCTCCAAGTTTAATTTGCTACTCTGGTTTCTTAATGCATTTTTAGCTTGCCTGTACGAAAGTACAGAAGAGCTGTACCAGTCACACTGATGTCGGCGTGAATCTCTAAAACCACTTGATGGAGGACTGATGTTACATATTGGTCTTAAGTTTTGCACAGTACCAGCCCCTTTCCCCTCAGAGACCTTGAGGTCAAGGTCACAGACTTAGAAATTTTATGTTGAAGTTTTTGGTTAAAGGTTCTATTGCTCTATATCTCTAAAACCACTTGATAGATTAAGTCACTTCTTTGACTGATGTTACATATTGGTCTAAAGTTTTGCACAGCACCAGCCCCAAACCCCCTCAGTGACCTTGAGGTCAAGGTCACAAACTTAGAAATTTTATGTTGAAGTTTTTGGTTAAAGTTTTCTATTGCTCTAAATCTCTAAAACCACTTGATGGATTACTTCTTCAACTGCTGTTACATATTGGTCTGAAGTTTTGTACAGTACTAGCCCCACCCCTCTCAGTGACCTTGAGATTAAGGTCAAGGACTTAGAAATTTTATGTTGAAGTTTTGGTTAAAGTTTTCTATTGCTTTTTCTTAACTTGCCCTCATCCAACTTAGGCTCAAAGGCGAGCTATGTTGTCTTCTGGCAACACTTGTTATGTCCCCCGGAACCTGTCTGTTTGTTTGATGGTTTGTTATTGGTTGGACAACTTTAACAATTGAACTGTTTGAGATAGAGCCTTCAACTTGGCATGTAGGTTCCTTGTGACAAAGGCTTTCCACTCATACAAAAAATGACCTGTGACCTTGACCTTGACCTGTGACCTACTTTAAAGAAAAAAATACAATTAGTGTTAATTTTTTAACCGATTCTGATAGAGCCTTCATATTTGGCATGTAGGTTCCTTGTGGCAAGGGCTTCCCAATCATAAAAAAATGACCTTGACCTACAAAGAATATATTGACCTAGGCCTAGGGACATGTTCCTGTTTCGCAAACCCATCTTGTTTTTTTCATAAAAATGCATCTTTTTAAATGAGTGAAATCAATCAAACTCAAACGCAGAGAGAATACATGTTTTTTTGTGTTTGGCTAAGTGTTAGAAATGAAACCAAGACAGATTGTATTATATCTGTGTGAAGTAATATATTACAAGATGATCAAGTGATGATCCTAAGTATTGGGACAGACAAGCCTAACCAAACAGTGTAGACCCAGTTCAGTCTGATCAGGGTCTACACTGTTTGCCATTCTGTCTGCACCGTTTGGAATCCAATGCTGGATTGTGAAACAAATTTGTCAAAAAGTTTAGCAGAATGAAGCTTGTCCCGAAGTTGTCCGAATTTTTAGGATTTTTAAGGCCTTGTACTCTTGACAGATAACTGACACTTATCATCTTTAGTACTAAGTGGGACACAGTTTATAGCTGCAGGGTGACATTTTTCACCAGAGTATCTTCTTCACATATCAACCCTTTTTGTACCAAATGGAGTCTTCCACCTTATATATAGCACAAATCCATTTCAAAATTCAGGGGTGTGTTTTCTTCAAATTTTATTTGGAAAGTGGCTGAACTTTTTGCAAACAGTGTAGCCGCAGAACTGATCTGGGTGCACTGTTTGCCAATTATGGTACAAAATGGGTTACATGAATTAAGACTGTTGAATAAATTACATACCATGTTTGAGAGAAGAAATTAGAAAAATAAATAGATTGTCATCTGCAAAGAAATTCTTTTAGCACTTGAAGGGTTAAGAGTAGCTTAACTTGGCATTGTCTGCCAGTTAACCTTTACCCTGCTGTAGGCGACATACCCTATCTTTGCAAACAGTGTAGATCCAGATCAGATGGCTTCTGAAGAATCCATCTGATCAGGATCTACACAGTTTGACATTCAGTTTATGAATATGTAGCAATAAGCTGCATCAAGTAATCTGATTGGTTCAAAGTCAGAAATGAGTGTGGCTTAATTGAATATTCAGCAGGTTAAAGGTTAAACGCCCAGAAAATGGGCTACGAGAACAGAGAGGAGCTAACCTAAGCTAAGACCAGGGGCCAGTTGTTCAAAACTAACGTCGTTAGTTAACGTATCGTTAAAACTTTGATCATTAAATATGGCAAATATGCTGAAATTTTTGCTGAAAAAATGTGAGCAGCTTTTGCGGACGCAAAAGCTGCTCACATTTTTTCAGCAAAAATACCAAAATTTACGATATTGTACTTGCTAGAAGAGTTAAAAATATGACCACTAACGAGCTCGTTAAGCTAACGATGCTTTGAACAACTGGCCCCAGGTCGTTGAGAGTATTGTCAAGTGATGGGCTCATGCACATGTACATGGGAATCAAGAATGAATAAGTGCATAGGTTACTTTGAAAAATAGTAAACATTCCAAGTTGGTTTTTATAAAAATAATCTGATACAGGCAATACTGGACTTCTTTCTGGTAGCGTTGACAGGGAGTTAAACTTCAAAGTCTGTCTTGTAGAATCACATGACATCCTGTTTAAAATTCAGCAAGTTATGGAGAACAAATGTATGTCGATAATACAAATTACTATCGGCCCCCGCCCATCGGGGCTAGAAGAAATAGATTGGCTGCATGATGCTTCCACACAGAGCTGAAACCGACCGACCACACACGAGTACTGGTAAACCGCTAAGAGGATCTAAGCCTGCCCAGGAAAAGGGTGTGAGTCGGACCGTCCATGCTTTTAAACCCTTTTGGTTTCATTGGGCGACAGGGCTTGAGAAGTCGTTTCATCTCAATGTCAGGAAAAAATCACACAAAATTGGAAGCCACGTCTCTAGAATGACCTATACAGTGTTGACGGGGACGTTAAACCTCAAATCAAATAAATTACTATATAACCATTGAAACCATTGAATAATTATGACATCATAGTTGTCCATGAACATGCCAAGCAACAAGTATGGTAAGGCGTTGAGGTGTCCAAATAGGGTAAATATGGTATTACGTGAGATCCCTGAACATCACAGTAATTTATTTCCAGCTGGGATTATGATATCATAAATGCTGACAATGTCAAAAAGGTGTCCTTCTTAAATAATAATGACATCATAAGTTTCTGATGTCACTACATTGTGTCGGTCTCAATACACTCTTGACTACAATGTTTTCATACAATGCTCCATATTTTGCATACGACTGATTGGGTTGCAGTTTAAAGACATCATCATCATCAGAGTTTTGATTAAAATGCAGGTACAGGGGCAACATCCACATTAATGGACCCCCTTGCAGGTAGCTGGCTTGCTGCACGCATGACAGATCTCACACCAGATCTCCAGGTTTGTCTATCATAAGGGTCGATATCAGAGAGCTTCCAATCTCTGCGCTCTCTGTCAGCTGCCTCCAGGTCATCTTGGGCCTTCAAGGCCCATGCCTTCCACCTACCCGTATGTCACAGGCAGTCTTGACTGCACCGTTGGAGCGTTCCACATGTCGATACCAGCGGAGCCTTCTCTCTTTTTGAGGATTGAGGTCCAGGACCAGGTCCTCAATGCCAAGCCGTGCAAGTAGCCCACTGGACCTGATGGTGACAGTGTCCTGTGGCTTGACATTGCAGATCTGTCTGATCATTGCCCTGTCATTCAGCTGCAGACGTTGGAGGTTTGGCTTTGTCAGTGGCCAAGTCCCACTGGCATGAAGCATTGCGCTCTACACACAGCTTAGATAATACACACGAGAGCTATACACATGGCCACGTTTTGAACGAGAGGTGGCGGGAAGAGAGAACTGGTAGCAGCTCCTTGAATTTCTTCCAGGCTGTTTTCACACTTGATATGGTCGAAAGATCACAGCCACCCGCTGCTGAGAGCAAATGTCACCGAAGTAGCAAAAGGAAGCTACCACTTCCAGCTTGTCAGGTCCGACAAGGAGCGTGCTGTTCCTTGGCACCGTGTACACCTGTAATCAGAGTCTTCTGTCAAGTGATTGAGCCACTGCATTTCTTATGCACCCAGAACTTGCAGCAATTGCAAAAAAAATACTGTTGCTGCCCACTCCAGTGAGGGAACTGACCAGTACTCTGCAGGAGGCCACAGTTCATGATCTTTGTCTTTCCTGCGTTTACTCTCAGCCCTTTTTTCTCCATTGTTTCTTTCCAAGTTAAGAGCCTCCTGACACATTCCTCGAGTGATTCAGCTATGATGACAAGGTCATCGGCATACAGGTCCTCCCAGGGAACTCCAGAGCGTAACTAGCGTGACAAGGCTTCAAGCACAATGATGAAAAGCAGAGGGCTGAGAACAGAGCCTTGATGAACACCAACATTCCGTTCAAACTCTGCACAATAACCATCACCAACATGGACATGGCTCTGAGCATAAGCATACATCCCCTGGAGCAGCCGCACAATTCACTCTTCCACTCCAAGTTTTCTCAGTGCCCACCAGATGACTTTCTGAGGCACTCGATCAAATGCCTTCTCCAGGTCTATAAAAGCCATGTAGAGTCTCTTGTTGGCTGCCAGATACTTCTGTTGCAGCTGCTTTACAACAAAGATTGCATCTGTTGTGGCACTTCGGCACCCGCACATCAGGGCTTGAAGAAAAAGATGGGCTGCATGATGCTTCCATGCAGAGCTGAAACCGACCCGCACACAAGTTCTGGTAAACCGCTTAGAGGATCTAAGCCTGCCCAGGCAAAGAGGTGCAAGTCGGACCCTCCATGCTTATAAACTCTATTGACTTGCTTGGGTGACAGGGCTTGATGTCATTTCATCTCAATGTCAGGTAATTGTCACACAAAATTGGAAGCAACGTCTCCAAAATGACCTATACTGTGTTGACAGGGATGTTAAACCTCAAATCAAACAAACAAAACTGTTGTGCCTCTTCGCAAAACCAAACTGGCAGTCGTCCAACCATTGTGATCTCTTGGAGAAAGGAAGAAAGGAGATAGAGAAGATGCAGTGATGAAAGAGAGGGGCAGAGGAGAAAAGGGAAATAACTAAAAGTGAAGAAACAGAAAAAAAACAAAAACATTCCCATCTACCCTTATGTTGAGCCAAATGGCCCTAACTCGTGACATTGCATTTGAGGCCCACTGCAAAAAACTACTATAATAAACATAGGACCAGCATCAGATCAGCACACATGCCCATCTGATCAAACAAAGTCTTAGGCTTCTGTAGACCTCAATGAGAATCTGTTTAAATTTCTCTGATGCAATGGCTGATTTGTGCCTTGACGGACCAGGGGACTCCCAAAGGCATTTTCTTGCAAAGTAGTTCATTTTAGTTTGACAAATTTATTCATCTATCACCATACAGACTGTTTTAATGACAATGAAAAATTACAGCCATGCTGCCTAACTAGTCTTCAGGAAATTGTTGCTGCTACTCCCACTGTCTGCGAGTTTATTCTTATTCTTGAAAGAACAAATAAGCCATCAAACCTGATTGGTGATTACTTACAAACTCACCTCATTTGTCTATACATTCTCTTACTTCACTTTCGGTCAGACATCTCTGATTCAGGGGGACATTGAATCCATTATGTCACTTAACCCTTATCTTGCTGAATACTCATGTAAGCCACACCCATTTCTGTCTATCAACCAATCAAGTTACTTGATGTAATTTATTGCTACAAATTCATAAACTGAATGCCAAACAGTGTAGATTCTGATCAGATGGCTTCTTCAGAAGCCATCTGATCTGGATCTACACTGTTTTCAAAGATAGGGGTTGTCGCGAACAGCAAGATAAGGGTTAATATCATCACGAAAACATGGCTATATAATTTTGATCCCCTTGAACCTCACTTTCATGTAGTAAAACTGGTGTTTACAGTGGTAAACCTTATTTTCCTGATTTCTCCTCTAAAATATAGATTGTGGGTACTTGTTAGAACCGCCTTGTTGAGGCGGTTCTAACATGTACCCACAATCTATATGAGATGACTTCCATTTAAGCTGCATGCTTACCGTCAAATCCTGTTTTTGCAATGTTGTATGTATTCATGTCTCACTTAGCTTCAATAAATACTGTTTAAACCAATCTATATTTTGAGCAGAAATAAGAAAAATATCACAATTTTTCATCTTAAAATTTTCGTGTTTTTTTTTTTTACTACGGTAAAATTTACAATGTATTTGAATAGGCATGTTTTCGTAATGGATGAGGGAGGGAGTGTTTGAGTTTTTCGTCACACCAACAGCTAAAATGTTTGCTGACATTGACTCCATGATGTTACTAATTATTTGCTGACATTGCTTTTGTGATGACACTAATATTTCCTACCAGCAGTATAAAAGAAATTTTTCAATATTTTAGTGTTAAACAGGAATAAAAGTAGGAAAATCAGAGTTATGGTTCATAATATGTTCTGCATGTCGTCTCAGGGTGCTCTATATATCTGTGAAGTTTCTTGAAAATATCACAAATGGTATCAGAGCTATGGAGCAGACACGAAACTGATAGCAACTGTGAGCTATATTCAAAGTTCAAAGGGCAATAACTCCAAAATTAGGAAAATCAGAGATACATGCATTGCATGTTCAGCACATCATCTCATGGTGCTCTACATGTCTGAAGTTTCATGGAATATCCCAAACGGTATCAAAGTTATGGAGCATACACAAAACAATATATGTAGAAATGGCTGTGTTTAATGTTCAAAGGGCAACAACCCCAACAGTAGGAAAATCAGAGTTAGGGTTCATACATTCTGCACATCGTCTCATAGCACTCTACATATCTGTGAAGTTTCCTGAAAACATCTCAAATGGTCTCAGAGATATGGAGCGGACATGAAACTATGAGTCGCTGACAGACGGACGGATGCACATTCACAACTTCGGAGGGTATAACATAATACCCCGCTATTTAAAAAATGGCAAGGGCATAAAAACACACAACGTCTCTTTATTGAAGCCCACCACATGAAAATTCCAATGACTCATTCCAAAGTTCTGGTAACTTCCCTACAAGGAATTCAAGAAATTATTCTGGAACAGTTCTCACTTCTGTAACTAGTTCTAGAATTGTTCTTGAGCATTAAATGGCCATTCTAGAAAAGTTCTAGATTGTATTCTCGAATTTGTTCTTGAACAATTCTAGAATTTGTTCTAGATCCCCCTGCGAGAAAATCAAGAATAGTTCTTGGTCAATTCTCGAACCTAGTTCTTGAATTGTGATTGAACCATAAATGGCCGTTAGAACTTTAAGTTCAAAAAACTTATTCTGGAACATGGGAAACAAGTCTTGAACCAAATTCTAGAACTTACTGAATTTTGTTCAAAAACTAGTTCTAGAAACTATGCAAGGAATTCAAGAAATCATTCTAGAACAATTCACTTTCTTACCTTTGTCTTACATGGCTCAGACTTGAAACCAAATTATATGTGGAACCTCTATGGGATGTGGGGAATGAGAGTTTGTCAGTGGCATTGGGGTCACATGACCAAGATGACTGTCATGCCCATATAATTGTGATAAAAACCCTTTGAAAATCCGCTTTATCCAAATAGCCAATGACCTTGAAACTTGGTATGCAGCATTGGGGACTTGGGACCTTCCAAATTTTTTCAAGTGATAACCTTTGGTTGACCTTGACCTATTTATGTCAAAGTTTAAGCATTTGTATTGGAAAAGGGCAAAACAATCAATTTATTGACCTTAGTTTGTCCTGGATGGCTGTTTTAGTATTTTTGTTTTCCAAGTTTGTTCAAATGAAGAGTGAGTGAGTGTTTAAGTTTTACGTCCCACCAACAGCTAAGGTCATACGGAGACGGGCCCTCGGTTTAAAGACTCATCCGAAAGTCTGGAGAAGCCCGGGATCGATCCTGCAACCCCTGGTTTTCAAGGCGAGTAGCGTAACCACTGCACCACGGAGGCTTCTAATTGTTCAAATGAAGACCCTCAGTTTTTATGTCATTATGGCATTTGTATGGGAAAAAGACATAACAGCAGATTTAGCCAGCCAATAACATCAAATTTCAACATGATCATTTAGAGGACCTGTATATGTATTTAGATTTTTCAAGCTACTCTGGTTTGGTGAAGATTGCGGATGCTAGTTCAACTTTCAAGGTCATGACCGCAAGGTCACTATGGTTATTTTTAGAAAAAAACTTTGTCATCACTCTATAACTTCATACAAATGTTGGGTATGATAATATCTCAAGGGAGTTTGACTTTCAGTCCTCAGGTCAAGGTCAAGGTCACTGTGGCTATTTTTTAGAAAAGCTTTGTCTTTGCTCTAGCGGCTACAATTATTGAGAGATTTTAATATAACTATATTGATATAGCATTGGATTCTTTCTTTGTGACTTTGTTTCTGTTATGGGTCTGAAAATTTGTCATTGCGCAACTGAGTCAGAGCGCAACTTCTGGTGAGCTATCCTGTCCGGCGACAGGTCTTATTGTTAAAAGTAGCATATTTATTACCTTAATTGCCAATTTGGAAACTTGACCTAACCCATTGTGTACCAAAAACCCCAAATGGGTAATTAGCAAAAAGTGCAGGCCCAGATCAGACGCAGCAGGACGGGGGTCTTGATCAGCGCTTATACTGTTTACAAAAAGTTCTGCATTTTAAAAATTTCCAAATAAATTTTGAAGAAAACACAACCTGACACTCCTTAACTCTTATCTTGCTGTTCACGACAACCCCTATCTTTGCAAACAGTGTAGATCCAGATCAGATGGCATCTGAAGAAGCCATCTGATCAGGATCTACACTGTTTGAACTCAGTTTATGAATTTGCAGGAATAAATTACATCAAGTAGTCTGATTGGTTCAAAGTCAGAGATGGGTGTGGCTAAAATTAATATTCAGCAAGAGAAGGGTTAATTTTGAGATGGACTTCTGCTATATATACAGATATTTCGGGGGGGAGGGGGCAAAGGTATTGTGTAAGCTAATGTCACCAGGACATCCAACTGAAATGGGCTCACAGTTGGGCAAGGCTCTCTGTTCTTGTAGCGTGTATGAGAAGAGGGGGGAAGTGGTTATTTGTTCTATTTCTTCTTTCATTCTTTTACCTCTTTATCCCAATTTATTGTCCCTTCTCTTCATCTCCTCTACTCTTTCTTTTTTCTCCCTTTCTCTGGGAGATGACACAAAATAAATGACTCCATGGTTGACGTATCATCAACCCCAACACCATCAATAAGACATTCCAACAAGTTTGTTTGATTTTGTTTGATTTGAGGTTTAACGTCCCCATCAACACTGTAAAGGTCATTTTTGAGACGTTGCTTCCAATTTTGTGGGACTTTTACCCGACACTGAGATGAAATGACATCTCATGTCCTGCCGCCCAATGAAACCAATAGGGTTTATAAGCACCGCTTTGCCTGGGCATGCCTAGCTCCTCTAAGGCGCTTTATTTCCAGTAATTATGTGCGGTCTGCCCCATCTATTTTGCCCCGATAGGCGTGGGCCGAACATTTCAACTTTGAATATGAGTATGTGAAAAAATGTGCTAACCCAATAATAGCAATCAATGTAGACCCAGTTCAGATGGTTTTGCTTAGATACTCAAGAGCATTTACTGTACATGTATATTAAGGCTGAAGTAGATTAAAACCAGCTATGAAGAAGTAGCTGTCAGACTTTATGGTATAAAGATGGATGAATTATCTGACCTTTATATAGGTAATGATATACAGTCATTGTACCTAATCAGTGTGGAGATTTCTCCTCTTAATTGAATTGTCAACTTAGCAGGGATTGATGGACAGAATGTACCAAATAAGATGCTACTTTCCCAGATACTGTAACCTACCCTAATAACCCTGCCATATTTGCTGCAGTTAACCCTTTTTGTACCAAATGGGATCTTCCTCCTTATATATAGCAGGAGTCCATTTCAAAATTTAGGGGTGTCAGTATGTTTTTTCTTCAAAATTTATTTGGAGAACTGTTAGCAAACAGTGTAGGCCCTGATCGGACGCCGTGTTCTGCGGCGTCTGATCTGGGCCTGCACTGTTTGTCCTGGTACCCGTTTTGGGGTTTCCGGTACTAAATGAGTTAATGCACATGGTCTGGTTACCCTTTTCCTGCTGAATAAATTAATGTAGTCATTCCCATTTCTGACTATGAACCAATCAGGTTATTTGAGTTAATGTATTAATTTTCTCACTGCAGTGGTTTGAGCCTCCCTTGGGTCACAAGTGAGATGCCAGTTTACTCAAAGGAAGGTCAGGTGGTTTTTGGCACCACTGATTAACTATTGGCTTGAAATAAGTGTGACAATCTTAAAAGGGCTGTAAAATCAAAACAAATTCATTCAATGCAAATTCTGTGGTGTCTGATCTGGGCCTGCACTATTTGTCTATGATGATTTGCAACCCCTCCCCCCCCCCCCCTCCCCCAGCCCCTCCTCCCTACCTCTAAATGGGTTAATTTCAAAGTATATATTCCCCCACTTTGTAAACGCTCATACCTTGACTTCTGTGGACCTCGGTTTATAAGCACTTTTCCTGCAAGTTTGTTACAGTGGGTCGTGGTGACATACTGATATCATAACCCCAGACTGCTTCGGAAAATATCATCTTTTTTTGAGGGCTGCTGAAATTTCTTGCAAACTTTTCAAACATATTTTTGTATACAGGCAAACATTGTGGAAGGAAACAGTCTGATCTGGGTCCACACTGTTTGCAAAATTGATATTTAAACTCAAGTCACCAGCAGACGACAAAACAGATAATAACTGTTGTGATTGGCATCTTGTAGCTTAAGGTACGTCCAAATTGTATACAGTAACAGAAAGATGACATTTGAATTTTTATTTTAAAAAAAAATTCGGAGAAAATTGGGTTTGACATTTCAGATGAGATGACAATTTAAGCTTGACTTTCTATACATTACGAAAACACGCCCTATACAAATAGAGTGTAAATTCTATCGCCGAAAAAACTAGATTTTAAGAAGAAAAATTGCGACATTTTTGTTATTTCTGCTCAAAATATAGATTGTGAGCACTCGTTAGAACCGCCTCATTGAATAACAAAAATAATGCTTACCCCTGCAAACCCCAGTTTTTCTATATAAAAGTGGGGTTCAAGGGGGTCAAAATTATATAGGCATGTTTTCGTGATGAAAACAGAAAAAAAGAAAAGTCATCTGCTAGCGGGTTTGCATGCTTTGTATCTCCAGTTTCCACATTACAGTGTATCCAAGTCATGCAACTAATGATGATAAACCTCTAGGGCCAGTTGTTCTGTTAGCTTAACGAGCTCGTTAGTAGTCAAATTGTTAACTGTTGTAGCAAGTACAGTACCTAAGATTTTGTTATTTTTGCTAAAATATGAGCAGCTTTTGCAGATGCAAAAGCTGCTCACATTTTAAGCATATTTGCCATATCAAATGATCAAAAATTTTAACACTATCTTAACTAACGACATTGTTAGTTTTGAACAACTGGCCCCTGGCACATCATTAAATATGGCATACCCACAAATGTTTGGCATTTTCAAAAGCTTTAATTTTTTTCAAAATTCTTTAATTTTTTTCAGCAAAAATACCAGAGTTTTAGATATTGTAATTTCTATCTAGAACAGTCAACCATAACAATAAGGCCACTATAACGGGCTTGTTAAACTACTGTAGCCCTGCCCAGCTCATTTTATTCTCTGGGACTTTTACCCAACATTGAGATGAAATGACATCTCAAGCCCTGCTGCCCAAACAAACCAAAAGGGTTACATGTAAGGACTGACTCACATCACTTTGCCTAAGCAGTTTAACAGTACTCATGTGCGGTGGGCTTCAGCCCTGCATGGAAGCATCATCAACACGAAAACACGCCTATAATTTTCACCCCCTTTCATCTTAAAATGTTCGTTTTTGTGGTGGTAAAGTTTACAATGCATTTGCATAGATGTAATTTCGTAATGATGCAGACCAGTCTATTTCTCCAAGCCCCGATTGGCAGGGGCCATATCAGTCTACATGGAAGATGGAAACAATTAACAAAATGTAAAAGTCAGGCACATTTTTCAACTTAGCCTTTTTATAGAGAAGGTGGGTGTTTAAAGCCCACCTCTAATTGACGATCAGCTATACACAAGTGAAATAATCTTGAAACTCCCCCCCCCCTTCCAAAAAAAAAAAAAATAGATTCTTAAGATTATTCCGCAATTGACCCAGTTGATGATAGGCCTACTGCTGACAACAAATTGTCATTTCTTTTTTTCTTTTATTTCTCCTGGTGCTACTTACACAAACTTCTTAATAACAATCATCCTTGAAAGGGCCATAACTGCTGGAGATACTAAGAAGCAAATAAAGCATATTAAATTATTTGATATGGCTTAAAAAATCAATTATCCTGATTGGCTATTATTATTGGACTGTGTTCTATTATTTCTGCTAACTGTTGTTATTGTTGCGATCTTTAGATAAAGTGAGTGGTAGACCCGTCTAGAGATAAAAAGCCAATAAAGTGTAGTGTATCGTGTAGTAGCGTGTTTACAGCAGTCTGTGTAAAGAATACACAGCTAAACTGAGACGACACCTGCGTAACGGACTGTCAGTTGTTGTTTAACACTGTATTGGTGAACAGGTATTTATGATATAACTTAATGATTATCTCTGTGAACTGTAACTTCTTATTGGAAACTGTGATATTTTGATCATCGGCAACCCGACAGAACTTTTGACCGGTAACAGATGACACAGATTCAGCTTTTTCTGAACTTTATTATTTTGTGATTCTGTAAATACACACAAAAGAGAAAGGGACGCTGCAGAATTTTGTGGGGATTACGGTAATATTGGACCCTATGGATGTCACCTGGCCAAATCTGGCCACAGACATACAGATATCGGTACAGACTGAAACGGACCTGTTAAAAAGGTAATTTTCATTGAATAACAGCTGATTCTGATTTCTGATGAGACTTCCATCAGGTTTACAGTTTTTTGCCAATTTGTAGTGCAAGGGAGACAATCCAAAGATCTAATTGGTTTGATTGGCAGTAACAAAGCATCTTACAGTATTGACATTGCAATCTATCTGATCAGCTGACAGTCTGTTTACTTAGTGCCTAACTAAAAAGGAGGAAAGGGTTGTCAAAGTGAATTTTTTGTGGGGTGGGGGATCTTGTATTTCTAGTACCGGTGGTGGGTCACAAATTAGAATGATAGATTATCATGATTCACTTGAAACCCACTCATTTTTTTTTTATCCAATGGTCAAAGGAGTGCTAATGACAAACATGGTTTGTTTGTTTGTTTGATTTGAGGTTTAACATCCCCCTCGACACTGTAAAGGTCATTTTTGAGACGTTGCTTCCAGTTTTGTGTGACTTGTACCCAACATTGAGATGAAATGACAACTCAAGCCCTGCTGCCCAATGAACCCATTACCAATAGGTATTATAAGCATCAACAGTCTGCCTTGCACCCCTTTGCCAGGGAAGGCTTACATGTAGATCCTCTAAGCAGATTACCAGTACTTGTGTGCCGGTCGGTTATAGCTCTTCTTGGAAGCATCATGCAGGTTTATTGAGGTTAAACGTCCCCGTCAACACTGTAAAGGTCATTTTTAAGACGTTGCTTCCAATTTTGTGGGACTTTTACCCGACATTGAGATGAAATGACAACTCAAGCCATGTCGCCCAATATAACCGTTACCAATAGGTAATATAAGCATAGACGGTCTGCCTCGCACCCCTTTGCCTGGGAAGGCTTACATGTAGATTCTCTAAGCAGATAACCAGTACGTCGGTTATAGCTCTGCATGGAAGCTTCATTGTGGAATCAGAATTCTTACGGGTGACACGTCAAACGACCTTCTGGCTTCATACACCAGGAGATAAAAACAAACTTTGAATTGTTACTTAATACAGACATCTACATGATAATATTCTGAAACTGGCTCGGAAACTTATTGCAAAATTTCCAGAAAAACTGAGCCAAGTTTATATGTGCAACTCAGGTGAGATTTCTTTTCTTGAAAAAAAAAGACAAGCAACAGGCCTCCCTGCCCTAGTGGATAAGAGTGCTGACTTAATCATTAGGTCTCTCACCGTTGTGGTTCGAGCCTGGCTCGGGTCACATGTGAGACAACAAATTCTGCAACGGAATGTCAGGTGGTTTTTCTCTGGGTATTCAATTTTCTCCCACCTCTGATTAACGATCGGCTTGATATGAGTGACATAATCTTGAAAGGGCCGTAAAACCAAATACAGAATGACAAAAATACATGATTTTTTTCAGCAGGCTATCAGCATAGTGTAATACAGTAAAGCATTATACATGATAGGAATTAGTAGGTTTGATTACCTTCAGTTGGGTCCTTGAGTTCACTTTAACCACCTTGCTTAGCCCATTATATAGCAGTGGACTCTTCCATTGCTATATGTTGGACAAGTCCATTTGCGTTATAGGGGGTGGCAGGCCAATTTTTCGCTTTTATTCTACTTTTGACGGAAAATTCTGTTAGCAAACAGTGCAGGCCCTGATCAGACGCCGCAGAATCTGGGCCTGCACCGTTTCCAAGGTGGCACTATGTAAAGAAAGACAAGGAAGGCCATAAAGTTCACTGTCAGTACCATATTTTCTGGTTGGACAGACGAGTTTCAGAAGACCCACTATACTGTAAGCTTCCCTGGTGCCTACGCCCCAGGTGAGCTAATAATAAGATTGCCTTCTGGGCACTTTTAACTTCAAATGTTGTCCGTTGAATCTTCTTGCAACCTTTTCTAACATATTTTTGCATACATGCAAACAGTGTGGTCCCAGGTCAGACTGCTCCTAGATCTGGGTCAACATTGTTTGCAAAAATGACTTACCAGCAGACGACAATTGTTGTGATTGGCATCTTATGTGCTAAGGTTGTCAAACCCCTCAGTAAGTAGGGCTTACCTTTTTCTGTTTCTTATTTCTGTTCCGGAAACGGGAATTGTGGGTATTTTTTTACAAACCCCTAAGGAGATTCCATCATGTATGTTTGGTTGAGATCCCTAGAAAATATCACATCCTTTTTTTTTTAATTTAAAAATAATCATTAGGGTCATGAGAGATGCCATGAAATACCTAAAAATTTGGACGGCTTAAGGCCTTGTCACAATTCTCCTAAATTTTGACAAATTCGTTTCATGATCCAGCAACCGAAGGAGTCCAAATCTTGCAGGAGAAATGGAAAACAGTCTACACCCTCAGGAGCAGTCTGATCTTGGTCATCACTGTTTGCTTAGGTCTGTATGTCCCAGTACTTAGGATCATTGCGGTAACTTGCAGGCACACAACCTTGACTCAAGTCACTCAACGTTGAATCATTGTTGAAACAACGTTGGTTCAATGTTAATTGCATGCTGGGTTAACATCATCAAGCTGTCCTGTCTGAATACGGATGTTTTCAGCGAGGACTAGTACAAGATACTCATTGACCCAAACAGTGCAATAACCCATAACTTTGCAAACAGTGTAGATCCAGATCAGATAGCTTGACCTGACGGCACTGCAATTTGAAATGGACTTGTGCAATATATAAGGTGGAAGATTTGATTCTTAACCCTTCTCTTGCTGAATATTCATTTAAGCCACACCCATTTCTGTCTATCAACCAATCAAATTACTTTATGTAATTTATTGCTACAAATTCATAAACTGAATGCCAAACAGTGCAGATCCTGATCAGATGGCTTCTTCAGAAGCCATCTGATCTGGATCTACACTGTTTGCAAAGATAGGGGTTGTCGTGAACAGCAAGATAAGGGTTAAACGAATACTGTTCTGTTCTGGCAAGAACAAGAATCCTCTGTAGTTTAGTATTTAAACTACTCACCTAATAAACCAGGGGTCTTGGGTTCGATTCTGGGCTTCTCCAGACTTTCTGATGAGTTTGTATGGCCCAAGTTGTTGGTGGGATGTGAGGCTCAAAAACTCACACATTTGAAGAAGTGTGAAGCTGCCGTAGCTTGGTGAAAAAGTGCTCCCGTTGTGGGTTCGATTCCTGTTTTTTCCAGACTTTAAGATGAGTCTTTCAACCAAGGACCCATCACAGTGTGACCTTAGCTGTTGGTGGGACTTAAATCTCAAAACACACTCAAGAAGTGAAATGTAATTGGTCCTTTTTAACTTACCTGAGCCAAAGGCTCCGGGGGAGCTATTGTGATCACTCAACCTCTGTCGTCAGTATCGTCCACAAACAACATCTCCCCCTAAACCACTGATTGGGTTGTCACCAAACTTCACAGGAATGATCCTTAGTTGGTCCTCTTTCAAAGTTGTTCAAGTGGTTCCAGTCCATTGCACATCTAGGTCACAGGAGCTAAAATAGATTGGGGGTGGGGTGGGTGACAAGGCTTCAGGTGTCATTTCATCTCAATGTTGGATAAAAGTCCCACAAAATTGGAAACAACATCTCCAAAATGACCTGTACAGTGTTTGCGGTGACGTTAAACCTCAAATCAAACAAACAAGATGTAGTTCTAACAAAACAGGGGAAAAAAAAAACCAATAAGGATTGCCTATGAATTTTATTTTCATCTGATCTGGGCTCCTGAGCGTAGTTTATTGATTGTACAAGACTATTTTTGTCTTGTTCCACAGTCACAGCTTTTACTTACCTGGCTGATATAAATCTATTTGAGCCCTGCCACAAGAAAATGTCTTTGGGATTCTTCAACCTGAAAAGAGCCAGATAGGAAGCCATTCCTGTTTGTTCTTGGACACACATCCTTGGACAAACAGGTCTGGCTTCCTATATGAAGACCGCGAATGTTCTGATCATACTGTGTAGATGCAGGCTAAGAGGAGCCTTGTTGGATGGCAATGTGATAATTAAATGACATTTTCTCACATCTATGGCTGAAATCAGTTTGTATCACATTACATGGTGATTAACATGTATGTATACATCAGTAACTGATAAACATATAGATCAACAACTTGGTTGTCAAAAGTAATAAATCATATGGACCAGAAAGTGTTACAGTCCAGTCAGTCCTTTTAAGGTCATACTGAGTACTTTTCTCCGAAAAATAATGTAAAAAATCTTTGAAAACATCTGCTAATCATAATCAGCATCTAAAGTTTTAACAGTTCAGTACATCAAATGTGCTTATATAGGATTTTGGGATCCCTTGACTTGCTGAATATTTATATATGCCACACCCACTACTGATTATAAACCAATCAGATTTCTTGGTGCAAATCATTGCAACAAATTCATAAACTGAATGGCAAACAATGAAGATCCTGATCAGTTGGTTTCTTCAGAAGCCATCTGATCTGGCTCTGCATTGTTTGAAAGATAAGACATATCCGGGCTCATCAGGACAAGGGTTAACCTGCTGAATAAATTAATTTAGCCATACACGCTATTGACTCTATCAACCAAATTACTTAACAAAATATATTAGCTCAAGTCACAAACTGCATAACAGTGTAGATCCTGATCAGATGGCTTCCAGAAGCCAATTGATCAGGATCTACACTGTTTTCAAAGGTGTGGGTTGTTGTGTAAAGCAGGATAAGGGTTAAGATCTCATGTGTGGATCATGATGATATTGGTCAGGTGACCTACAGGTCTAAACTTTCCCCTACCCTTGCCCATGGGTTTGTTAAAAAAGTAACAGACTTAATAATTGCCCATTGACCCATTTCGTACCATATGGCAGGAGTCCATTTCGAAATTTAGGGGTGACAGGTTTAAAATTTATTCGGAAACTAGCTATTTTTTTTACAATTAGTGTAGGCCCTGGTCAGCTGCCGCATTTTGATCTGGGCCTACACTGTTTGCCAGAGTATTCGTTTTTGGGTTTCCAGTATAAAATGGGTTAAAGATAAAATATGGAATGTCTTGTAACAGGCATCCCTTGCTAATTATAAGCATAAGCATTCACAGTATCATGACTTTAATTTTGAAGAGTTTTTTGAAAATTAAAACGTCAAAAGTGTCATTTTTCTTCCATATTCACTGCAAAAGTGAAAAATGACTGACATTTACATTTGATACTTGTTAAATATGGTGTATGATACCAATCACTTAACAATGATGTTTTAGTCACCTGATTTAGTCAGTTATATTGCAGTAATACAGGTAATCAGTATTTCATCTACCTGTACTTATTTCCCCCAGATTACCTGTGTATAGTACCTGGACAAAGTGTTAGAATGTTTACTGCTAAGACAAATATAGCTAGAAGGTAGCATGCTTCACCCAGAAAAAGGTGCATTATAGCAAATAAAACATCAAAGATTCTGGTCAGCCAGTACCATATCATACATTGGTCAACTACCTGAAATGTTATGGTCTCATATCAAAAGGTATATTTTACCTGAACAGGGCTGACATCAGAAACTATGTTTCTGTTATTAGTAAATTCTTCAACAAATATTCTGAATTTTTAAGCACACCTAAACAAATATTCAGCATTCTGACAAATGGAAAAAGAAACAAAACCTCTCAGAAGTCACTGAGAAGAGTGTTTGATATCAACACATTACTGTGTGTCAGAAAGTGCTAACTGAATAATTAGCATAAAATTTTTGTAAATAAACACTTTCCTGCAATATAAGTATCCAGTAAAACCCACTTTAAGTTAAATGGCAGCCCCCGTTCTTTTTGGCTTGAAGAAATAGATGGGCTGCATGATGCTTCCAAGCAGACCTGAAACCGACCCCACATCGCTTAGAGGATTTAAGCCTGCCCAGGTAAAGCGGTGCAGTTTCATTTGGTTTCATTGGTTGACAGGGCTTGAGATGTCATTTCATCTCAATGTTCGGTAAAAGTCTCACAAAATTTTAAACAACGTCTCCAAAATGTCCTGTACAGCGTTGATGGGGATGTTAAACCTCAAATCAAACAAATCAAGTTAAATGGATGCACCCCATATATTTTCCACCATGTTTTTAACATATGGAGTATTTACCCTAAATATTTGGTCACCTTAACATCTTACCATACTTCTAAAATTCGATGCTGTGTCTTGAATAAAACTGGATGTTGGCAAATCATTTAATGGTGTGAACTCTGGTTTTACACTGTTTGCTCAGGTCTGTTTATCAGCATGCATATCGTGTATGGCTCAGTCAGATGCACATTTGACTGGTCCTGCAAACTTCGTTGGTTGGAAGTTAACCCTAAAATGCCAATCACTTTTCTTTCTGCCAAGTACTTTAAACAGTGTGCACCCAGATCAGACTGCTCCTTTGGGAGCAGTCTGATTTGCATCATCACTGTTTGCCTATATGAAAAAATATTATTAAAAAATTTACAAGAAGATTCAGCAGATGACATCAACAGACTTTCAGATGTAGTTTTTCTCGCCGTCTCGAATGAAACCTGTGTATCTTGCATTATTGCTCTGCATTTGCTCGTTTATATTGACAAATTAAAACGGGCCTCCGTGGCCTAGTGGATAAGAGCGCTGACTCTTAGTCATTAGGTCTCTCACCGCCGTAGGTTCGAGCCTCGCTCGGGCCACGTGTGAGACGCCAAGTTCTGCAACGGAAGGTCAGGTGGTTTTTCTCCGGGTACTCCGGTTTTCGCCCACCTCTGATTAACGATCGGCTCGATATGAGTGAAATAATCTTGAAAGGGCCGTAAAACCCAAACCAAAAAAAAAAAAAAAAAAAAAAAAAAAAAATTGACAAATTAATATATGGGTTTCAAGTACAACTGCTTATGAATATCATTTTAACGGAAGTAAAGGAAATCAGTTCTAATATTTTCACTTCAAAACCACTTTTGATAGTTACATCAGTAATTGATATTTTCAAAACAGCATTATAAGCACATTTAAGCTTGTTGTTATATTAACCCTTATCTTGCTATTCACGACAGCTCCAAACTTTGCAAACAGTGTAGATCCAGATCAGATGGCTTTTGAACAGGATCTACACTGTTTGACATCCTGTTTATGAATTTGTAAGAATAAATTACATAAAGCAATCTGATTGGTTCAAAGTCAGAGATGGGTGTGGCTAAAATGAATATTCAGCAAGAGAAGGGTTAAAATTCTTGAATTTAACTGCTGAACGCGATAACCCATACTTTTGCAAACAGTGTTGATCCAGATCTGATGGCCATCTGATCGGGATGCACACTGTTAGTCATGCAGTTTGTGTATTGAATGAATGCATTACTTCAAGTTACTTTGTCGCTTGATTTGACGATAGTTAAAAATAGGTGTTGCTAAATTATTTAGCAGGATAATGGGTTGGGTGGGGTGTCATCCAAGAGAGATCCTGTCTAGCAGACCATGCAAATGAAAGGTCAGGTCTAATTTTTGAGAAAAATGATGAAACCTAAAATGTGGTCTTCCCCAGTTTTGTTTGGTTCTTTAGTTAAAATGTATTTTCTGGGGCCAGTTATTGAAAACTAACATTATGTCGTTACATCGTTAAAACTTTGATCATTTAGTATGGCAGATATGCTAATATTTTTGCTGAAAAAAAAGGGAGCAGCGTTTCCATTGCAAATGCAAGAGCTGCTCTCATTTTTTCACCAAAAAACATCAACACTATATTAAGCTAACAATGCTTTGAAAAACTGGGCTCTCAGTCACTTGAGGGGAATTGGTACACCTTCAGGTGGTGGGGAAGGGGGCGACTCCTGCAAAAGTATTTTTTTTGTCTCCTGTGTCAATAAAGGAAATAATTAACTCCTGAGGAGCAAGTTCTTTCCTTTAAGAGTAGACCCCTTTCACAGTGGGACAGAGGTTGAAGAAAAGCAATAGGAAAGAAAAGCGAAAGGAAGTCCTGAAAGTTGTCTCCCTTCGAAAGAATGGCGGAAAAATTTGTGGTGTGAACCCATCCGCCTTAATATGTGGGAAATCAAATAATCATCAGCTCATCTGATGAATTTATGGTGGACATATTTATGTTAATTCATATAACAAACATGAGTGATCAAGTACATAATTAGCTGTGATGTGTTCTACTCCTGTCTATGACAAATAAATCAATTGATAAATTGAAAAAGACATCATAATTTCTACACTTACATATTTATTGATAAGATGGTGATTGACAGTTTGAAGAGCCCAAGGGCCTCTTGTCACTTGACACACTTAGCAGATTATAGACCATGTTATCATGTCATATCTCTGGTCAGCAAAAATCTAGAGAAAAACTAGTGTACTATAGGTATGACCTACGGGCCCGGGCGGCTCGAGGAAGCACAGGCTGATCTGCACCATTGTTGTTAACCCTATTTGTATCGAATGGAATCTTCCACCTTATATTAGCAGGAGTCTGTTTCAAAATTTAGGGGTGTCAGGTTGTGTTTTCTTCATAACTGATTTCTGACAAAGCCATCTGATCAGGATCTACATTGTTTGCCATTCAGATTGTGAATTTGTTGCAATAATTTGCCTCACGTAATCTGATTGGTTGATAATCAGTAGTGGGTGTGGCAGATTAAAATATTCAGCAGGACAAGGGTTAAGATTGTTTTCTGTGATGTTTACAGTAACCCATTGTATACTGGTGGACTCTTCCATTGCCATATTGGAAAGTCCATTTGTCATTTAAGGCATGTCAGGCCTATTTTATTTTTATTTTTTTTTTCATTTTTGATGGGAAATCCTGATAGCAGACAATGCAGACCCTGATCAGATGCCACATTCTATGTTGTGTGATCTGGGTCTGCACTGTTTGCCAGGTTTCCCACCTGAAATTGGTTAACCCTTGTCCTGTTGATCCCGGATATGCCTTTTCTTTGAAACAATGTAGATCCAGATCAGATGGCTTCTGAAGAAGCCATCTGATCAGGATCTACATTGTTTGTCATTCAGATTGTGAATTTGTTGTAATAATTTGCATCAAGTAATCTGATTGGTAGATAATCTGTAGTGGGTGTGACATATATGAATATTCAGCAGAACAAGGGTTAAGAGCTGAAGTGTATATTTCCTGATGTTTTGATGTAGCGGATGTATTGACTTTGTATTGCTGTGGTTTGGGGCTGTGACCCTTTCTTTGAGAGAGGAAGTTATAAAAAGACATAAACAGGAAGACAGTTATAGATATGCTCATTTATATGTCAAATGTAAATGGTATTGCTGGCCCTGGTCCATCGGGGCTTGGAAAAACAGATTGGGCTGCATGATGCTTCCACGAAACCGATGAGTACTGGTAAACCACAGAGAGGGTCTATGCCTGCTCAGACAAAGTGTTGCAAGTCGGACCATCCCTGCATATAAACCCTATTGGTTTCATGGGGGGGGGGGGGCAGGTAATAAGATGTCTTTTCATTTCAACGTCGGGTAAAAGTCCCACAAACTTGCATGCAATTTCTCCAGAATGACTTAAATAGTGTTGATGGTGATTTAAACCTCAAATCAAACAAATTGTATTGCTCTGAAATGGGCAAACCATGTTCCAAAAATAATGGACTTTTAAATCTGGCAGTCACAAAAGTATTAATATTGTCTCTGTTCAGGTGGTTGTAACATCATCTATGATTTAGCAGTAACAGTATAAGTCCTTTTGTCACAAGGGGTACGGGTTTCAAACAGGCAGTTTCTTTTAATTGATTCTTTCAAGGGAGGTAACTTGCAAAAAAATATTTTTATTCCTATTCAGTAGTGGAGCACTTTTAGCAGAGACCGTCTTGACTGGTTTGCATAATTAATTGGGACTTGTTTTTTTCATTCAACTCAAAGTAAAAAAGTGCAGTAGCTTTTCAATGCTGAATTAAGTCCATGTGATGTTCACTGCTCCAAGTAACGGTCAGGGTGTTGCGTAACAGGGTTATGTAGAGAATCAGGACGGGAATCATATGTTGGGTTTGGCAAAAGATGTACACCCAGATCAGATGCATTGTCTAAGTTTACTGTTTGCTTATAACCCTTGTCCTGCTGAGCCTGGATATGCCTTATCTTTGAAACAATGTAGATCCAGATCAGATGGCTTCTGAA
This sequence comes from Lucinisca nassula, assembly GCA_963580285.1. Taxonomy (NCBI): domain Eukaryota; kingdom Metazoa; phylum Mollusca; class Bivalvia; order Lucinida; family Lucinidae; genus Lucinisca; species Lucinisca nassula. The sequence continues at coordinate 197,169,096 of OY757011.1, read as the reverse complement.
GAAGCCATCTGATCAGGATCTTCATTGTTTGCCATCCAGTTTATGAATCTGTTGCAATAATTTGCATCACGTAATCTGATTGGCTGATAATCAGTAGTGGGTGTGACATATTTAAATATTCAGCAGGACAAGGGTTAATACAGTACAGGAATTTAAGGGTTAAAGAAAAGCATCTAAAGTCCTCTTTCAGGAGAATTTTCCAGTCTTGTCTACCCACCAGTGCTGTCAGTGCTTTGATCTTTAACCCTTCTCTTGCTGAATATTCAGTTAAGCCACACCCATTTCTAACTTTGAACCAATCAAATTACTTGATGTAATTTATTCCTACAAATTCATGAATTGAATGTCAAACAGTGTAGATCCTGATCAGATGGCTTCTTCAGAAGCCATCTGATCTGGATCTACACTGTTTCCAAAGATAGGGGTTGTCGCGAACAGCATGATAAGAGTTAAGTGAGCTACCTTTTTATGGGCAATTATTGCTGCTGCAGAATATGCCTATTTAGTTTATATGTATACAAACTTATCTGATCATTTGTTTGTTTTTCGTCTATTTTCAGCGATCCTAATGTTGGTTGGCAAGGTAATCAAGGTGGACCCCAGCAGTCGTTGTCAGTTGTAACCACTGTCTGGGGTGTCACCCCTACAACCCAAACTGTCCCTTACAACCACACAACCCCTGGTGGGTACAACACAAATACCACAATGTCCTCAACTAACTACACTCAGCCACCTCAAGGTTTCCCTGGCAACCAGATGCAAAAACCAGGTTACGAGAATCCTGCAATGTATCAGAGAAGCAATTCATACCCTTGTCCCAGGTAAGAATAATTTCATTTTTTCAAGTCCCAGTAAGCCAGCCTTGTTTCTCAGTCAGGTGCCCGTTTGACTGGTGATCCGGCGGTTGTGGGTATAATACCTGCGAGATTGTTAATTCTTTGGCGAGATTGATCATGATGCCTTTTTACATTCATTTGTTCCCATTTGCTGATTTAAGGACAGTTGTCAGTTTCTAAAGAAAGAATGTGCAGTGTACTGATTAACTGCTCATGTTAACAAAAAGTGTGCTGGCTGGTGATGACCTTAATGGTGTTGACTGGGCCATTAAAATCCACCCATCGGGGCTTGAGGAAATAGATGGGCTGCATGATGCTTCCTTGCAGAGCTGAAACCGACCCGCACACGAGCACTGGTAAACCGCTTAGAGGATCTAAGCCTGCCCAGGTAAAGCGGTGCGAGTGTCCGACCGTCCATGCTTATAAACCCTATTGGTTTCATAGGGCGGCAGGGCTTGAGATGTCATTTCATCTCAATGTCGGGTAAAAGTCCCACAAAATTGGAAGCAACGTCTCCAAAATGACCTTTACAGTGTTGACGGGGACATTAAACATCAACGGCCCCCGCCCATAGGGGCTTGAAGAAATATATGGGCTGCATGATGCTTCCACGCAGAGCTGAATCCGGCCCGCACACTAGTACTGGTAAACCTAGAGGATCTAAGCCTGCCCAGGAACCGCTGTGCGAGGCGGACCGTCCATGCTAATAAACCCTATTGGTTTCATTGGGTGACAGGGCTAGAGAAGTCATTTCATCTCAATGTCGGGTAAAAGTCCCACAAAATTGGAAGCAACGTCTCCAAAATGACCTTTACAGTGTTGACGGGGACGTTAAACCTCAAATCAACCAACCATTAAACATCAAATCAAACAAACCAGTCAAACTAGCAAAAGTCCCAACTGCAAGAAAGGGGCTTCTCAAGCAGTACAAGTCCAGATCAGACACAAAAGAATGCAGCATAAAAATTGATCAGGACCTTCACTGTTAGTGTTTACATTAAAACAAATAAATAATAAAAAAATGCTCAGCCTGACAGCCCTAACCATTGAAAATTTGGACACCTTGAGGACTTGCTGTAATTCTCCTAAAATTTCAACAAATTTGTTTCATGATCCAGCAAGGAGTCCAGGTGCAGACGGAATGGCAAACATTGTAAACCCTGATCAGACGGCTCCTTCAGGAGCCGTCTGATCTGGGTCTGCACTGTTTGCTTAGGCCTATCTATCCCAATACCTAGGATCATTATGGTAATGGGTTAAACAAACCATCAGGGCCCAGTTGTTCAAAGCATCGTTAGCTTAACAGGCGTTAGCGGTCATATTGTTAACTGTTCTGGCAAGTACAATATCGAAAATTTTAGTATTTTTGCTGAAAAAATGTGAGCAGCTTTTGCATCCGCAAAAGCTGTTCACATTTTTTCAGCAAAAATATTAGCATATTTGCCATATTTATCTCTATCTATCTATTTATCTTCTTATACTGAGTCGGTCATATTTGGCCATTACCTCAGTTGGGTGCGTAGCTAAATTTAGAATTTAGCTGAAAAAAAAAAAAAAAAAAAGAGAAGTCACTGGATGAGTCCTTAAAACATTCATATTTAATGATCAAAATTTTAACAATACATTAATTAATGATGTCCTTAGTTTTGAACAACTGGCCCCAGGCTTGGACCTACTGTTTGGTAAACCATCATGATGTGTACATGTACACATGTAGATGTTTGTGTGATGCAAAGTGTCTATGTCAAAGTAATGACTATAATGGGCCACTGCCCATAAACACATGTAGATTCGGCTGCATGGTGCTGCCACCCAGAGCTGAAACTGACCACATAAGTACTTGTAAACAGGTCTAATTCTGCCCAGGCAGTGTTGATGCAGATTTAAAATCTAAATTCAAACAAAGAAACTACCTATATGATAATAGCTGTCCTTCAATCAGAAGAAATGAGAGATTGGCAGCATAAAATATTTTGTAACCAATCTCTGAGAGAGACTATTCCTGGACTCAAAGAATGAAACCAGAGCTTCTTGAACACAAGTGCCCAGTAGTTGTTTACAGTTTGCAAGCCAGCCTAGTTAGCTCAGTTACCTGTCATGTCAGCAACATTTTAGAGGCAAACCAAACAGTTGGGCCAGGCTTGTTGTGCTTGCAATGGGTTAGCCTTGATTCTGTTTCTCCACATTAATTCCCCTTTTCCTCAGCCTGCTGTATCTCTGCATTGACTCTTCTGCCAGATTTCTCCCTTTTTATTGTAGAACAACCAGAAAAACCATCAATGGTTGAGGTTGATGTGTTTGTAGCTAAACAATCTTACCATACATTTTGCAGTGGTTATCCACCAACCCCAAACACACCAGGCTCCACCACCCCAATATCTGCTGCACCACAGAAGAACGACTACCATGCACCACCTGCAGCTTTATCGGCAGCTGCTCTTGTCGCAGCGGCTGCCACGGCAACAGCAACGGCGACAGCAACAGCGAGTATGGTAGCATTACAAGAACAGCAGAATCAACAGCAACAATTAGATATGCAAATGGGTATGGGGAATCAGTATGGTCCACAAATGCAGGTAAGTGTGAACAATCTCCTAAGGGGGATTACTCTTGAAATATTTGACATAGCTCCAGCTATGGAGTAGTCTTCAGGACAATTAAGGGATAATTTCCTTCATTTCTTCAGAGCTCTAGATAAGGTTTTCAGCTAATGAGTATTTTACTCCCAGTTTTAAATTCCAATGTGGAAAATTGAAAAGTCAACGAGTAAAGAATTACTGAATGAAACAGTTGTGCCAAAATGCTTTTTGGCCCTTTTCCGAACGGTCAATTGCCTATTTGATCACACCATCAATACGTTTTCTTACTATCTTCTGCCTGCTCATCCCTAGTGAAGTAGCTTAACAATGACGCCATATTTTCAGCGTAATTCTTCTTGAAACGTCCAGCACGGACGTCTAATTGACGATGAGAAGCCATGTTGTTTGATTGTTTGCACTGTGGTCCAAGCGCTTACAATTCGAACAAAAAAGTCAATAAGCGGTTGAATGAAACGGATTATAGCGGGTTCGATTAGCAAATACTGGAATTCCAGTTACATCTGATAAAAACCGTCATTGTGTACCGGCCGTTTTTCGGTACGTTCGGGTTTCATTTCTAATGCGTTTTTTGCCTAAAAATATGCGTGAATACGCATTATGCATGCTTATCTAGGGCTCTGTTTCTTGTTAGAAAGGTATGTTGTGGATACTTGTAAGAATCACCTCGTTGAGGCGATTCTAACAAGTACCCCAAACATATGCATTAACGGGGAAATAAGAACTCCCTGAACAATCTTTGTTACCTTAATCTTCCTGAGTATTGGGACAGACAGGCCAAAGCAAACAGTGCAGACCCAGATCAGGAGGAGCAGTCTGATCAGGGTCTACACCGTTAGTCATTCCATCTCCACTTTTTCGACTCCTTGCTAGATTGTTAAACAAACCGGTTTTAAGTTTTAGGAGAAGTACAACAAGAGCTTATGATTTTTACTGTCCTTATTTTGGAGCCACAAATTAACCTGTCCCATGAGTAAAGGGAACTTTAGTATTCTCCAATTTCTGTCCTCCAAATGTACATGCAGAGCCAATAAATAGGGCAAGAGGATTTCAGTGAGCAGCTAAGGCTCTGGTGAGACTCTGAAGATAAGAACTTTTTTTCTCATGATTTGGCTCTCTTGTTAGATTTACTCATGTCTGGTAACCCCCATTTAGAAGGGGGTTCACAGACTATGTAAGCTGTTTCTGAAGTTTGAACTCCCTTTGAAAGAATATTCAAGTTTTTCTAGAACTATTTTTATTTTTTAATGACAGATTCCTCTGTCATTATTCGTCGTCCTGCATGTTTACAATTTTAACGTCCGAACTTCCGGCTTCCACTTTTTTTGAAATATGACTCCGCACAAACACGGATAGTCCATTGTTTGTTGACTTTTCATGCTCGCTGTCTCATAACTAATTTCTCGTGGCATTATTTCCGCATTTTGATTACATGTTTTGTTTCATTTGTAATCAAAATACAAAAATGATCTTTCTTAAATTACAGAACAAAACGGGAAAAGTTTATTGAATATGCATAAGGAAAGTTCCCATTTTATCCGGGCGACCGCATAATGGGTCATAAGCGAATCTTGGAGACGGCGTCTAACCACGGCCTTCACTGCGGGCTTCACTGTTGTCGAAAGTTTGCCCATTTTTTCCTAAATTATTTCCTATATTTCTAGCTGACACCCCTTTATTTTGAACCGGGATTTCGAAATGAAATCGTCAGATAAGTGATAATATTACAGTCAGTACAAAATGGGTTATGATTAATTATATTTGTATCAATACGCCATTAAAGTACATTTGTATATTTTAGAAAAGAAAAAAAATATGTATAGAGCTACAATTAGTGCACACCATTTAAGTACCTAGATATACTTTGAAAAATAAAAAATAGAGCGTATAACTTTTGATTATCGGCTAAGCTGACCCGCACACAACAGTTACAGACACGACGTCATCACTGGGTCATACGGATTGCCGAAAATTTTGACCCCGTTTGGAGCGCAGCGAGTATATATTGAATTAAGGAAAGAATCCGACTCATCCCACTGCACATGTCTCAAAAACCGAAAAGTTCTGTTGAATAACACTGCTGCCGTAGTGCTCGTTGTTGGTTAAATCTGCGATGTTCTTGCAGCAATCGAAAATCGCATAGATCTAGAAAAAAAAATCAAGTGAAGATGTTCATAAGGATCAGAGTCTCTGAAAACTGAGGTGATACTCTAGATTTCCCTTTAGTAATGAACATTTGGAGATACTACCCAGCAGGCGTTAAAACTTCGTCAGATTGACGTTGATGTAACGCCATGTCTTGACTGCAACGCCATATTAATGTCGGTGCAATGTCATTACCAACGTTGATGTGACGTTGCCCCTGCGACGCATGTCTGGTGGAAGTGAGTCTTATTGCTTTTAAAACATCGGTCAGGAAATGTGGAATCCAACACACTGAATGCTTTTTTTTCCCTTTCTTCCATCAAAGTCGGAATCGATGCATTAACATTAATTACAATAAGAACTTCTTTTCTTCAGTTACGTCATTCGTAGTTTTTATTCATGTCATATAGTATATGTACATACATCGTGATAAAGTTTCAACAGACGACAATTTGAAATATTTTCTGATTTATTTTTTAGAAAAACAGGATTTGACATTTCATGCAAATTGTCTCCTATGGATGCAATTATACTGAGATGTCAAGTCCTGTTTTCTAGGAAAAATAAGAAAAAGGCCAACAGTTTGTCGTCTGCTGAATTAGCCTAGAGAGTGGTGAAGGTTAAAAGAGTAAACTTGAAACCTTTTCTTATATAAAGGCCTTAATATTCACGAATTTCTCATAGAATCTGTCATTTCAGTGCCTTTTGGCGCTTTGATTTAACTTGTCTTCATTATTAAATTGTGAACTCTTAAAGAAAAAAACATGCTCTGTCATCCGCAGTTTAAGATTGAGGACAGGGAGTTGTTAGATGATACTGTGGAGATAATATCACACTTTCTGTTCTCAATACTTGCTAGGTATGACATGAACCAGTCGGCTCAGCTACTGCACACTATCAAGTCTCTTGAAATTAACCCTTGACCTGCTGAATATTTAAATATGCCACACCCACCAATCAGATTACTTGATGCAAGTTATTGCAACAATTTCATGAGCTGAATGACAAACAATGAAGATCCTGATCAGATGGCTTCAAGCCATCTGATCTGGATCTTCATTGCTTGAAAGCTAAGACATATCCGGGCTCAGCAGGACGAGGGTTAAGAGATATTGCACCGATTGATTATGTCTTAAGGCACATCAGCACAAAATTGGCTCTTTCTTGCTGATGGAGAAAGGATGCAGGCTGGTCTAATCTGTCTCTAGTCTGTAACAATATTTGCTGTTGTCAGCAGTCTAAATAATTAAATCATCTTTAATTTTTAAGCAGTCAACGGGGAAGTAGGCTAAACATTCTGATCTGCCGCTAATCAAAATCAATAGCTACTGTGTCATAGTACAGGCAAGAAAGTTTTGTCACCGTTGTCATTGCTTTGTTGTCTGCTAGTTACTTGCAAATGGTGAAGGCCCAGATCAGACTGCTCTTCTAGGAACAGTCTGATTTGGATCTACATTGTTTTTCTGTATGCTAAACTATGTTTGAAGAAGTAGCAGCAGACAACATTTTTAGGTAGATTTTTGGTGACATCTTTAGGGGGTTAACCCTTTCAGTACCAGACACCCCTAAAGGGGTAGCTTGACAAACAGTGCAGGCCCAGATCAGATGCCGCAGAACACAGCGTCTGATCAGGGCCTCCACTGTTTGCAAAATGTTCAATCATTTTCCAAGTATATTTTGAAGAAATACACAAAGTGACACCCCAAAATTTTGAAATGGACTCATCCTATATATATAAGGAGGAAGATTCCATTTGGAACAAAAAGGGTTGAAGATGTTTTTTGTTATTACTTCACTGAAGCAGATGTGGGTATTTGCTACAATTGCTTCTGTGAAACTAGAAAATCCAAAACTGGAATTGACAGATATTGCAGACCCAGATTAGATGCTACAGAAGGCATCTGATAAGGACCTTCACTGTTTAGCCATTGTCTGAATAAAATTTCTATAAATAACTCAACTGGACACCCCTAGCTTTCAAAATGGGCCCTATGTAATAAATAAACTGTATTCAATCTGCTAAAGATTAATTATTACATGTAATCATCTTTTTTCTGTCAGACAGGCAGTGTTTACGTCATCACCAGTATGATCCAATGACATAAGTGTAAGGTTTGATGAGTGTTTTCATTCAATGGACCATAGTGTCCCAACAGATAACAATCAATATACTATGTGAACATCTCAGTGAGATTGCTGGAGGATAATAATGCCTAGCATTTTTGCCTGTGAGGAGTTACCTAAAGACCAACCAAGTCAAAATTGTAAGAGATTATACAGTTAAATATACATACTGGTGTCCAATAAAAGGCTAAGTAAACATGATTACACCTTTTTGTCATTTCCTAAGGCTGTTTTAGAAGTTCAACTTAAATCACTCCAGATCATGAGCCTATATGACCAATAAGATTAGTACTTTATAAAAATGTATTTAGTTTTTGTGTTAATATCAGACAGTGTACCTTATTTTCCGTATTTAGACAGATAGGCCTGAGCAGACTGTAAACCCAAATTAGACACAGGTTTCTGCTGCTTCTCATCAGGGTCTACACTGTTTGCCACACACCCAGCTATTTCAAGACAAAATACATGTAGTAATGGTTCACATTTTAAAACAACTATGGTATGGTGTTGAGGTGTCTAAATATTTTAGTATAAATACTGTACGTACTGCCTCCAGGGTTTTTTCTAGTATGAAAAGAAGAGAAAAGATATTAGGCCAGCTCACAGGAAAATAGGCTGTAGAATCTTACTACAGTTGACTCAGAAACCCCCAAAACAGTGCAAGCCCAGATCCGATGTGACAGAATCTGATGTCTGATCAGGACCTTTTTGCATAAAGTTCTGCCAGTTTCAAAAAAGTTTATAAAATCAACTCAAACTGGTATCCCTTAATTTCTAAATGGACTCCTGCTAACCATTTCAGTTCAACCATTTTCTCTCTCACCACCTATTGGGGCTTGGAGAAGGGTGCTTCTGCCCAGAGCTGAAACTGACCAAACTTTTGCATACCGAACCCCTTAGAATGTCTAAGCCTGCCCAGGAAAGTGATGCAAGCCCGACTGTCCCTTCAACCCTAGCAGTTTCTTTGGGTGCAAGGGCTTGAGATGTCATTTCAGCTCAATGTTTTTTAAAAGTAGCATTGGCCTCTGCTGAACGGGGCTTTAACCATGCAGAGCTGAAATCAACCACACATGAGTACTGGTACTGTTCTGCCCAGGATAAGTGGTGCAAGTTGGACTGTCATTTGGTTTCATTGGACAGTAATTTCCTCTCAATGTTACGTAGAAGTGAGGCAAGTGCCACAGAATTTGAAGCAACGCCTCAAAAATTAGTGTTGACAGAGACATTCAACATCAGTCAGAAGCAATGTCCACAAAATAACCTAACTATGCAACAAATCAACCATTTTCTAAGTTTCTAAAACTACAGAACCAGACACCTGTAAATGGGCTCCTGCTCCGCCTGCCCAAGTATTTTTAGTTGATAAGGATTTCTTCACTGCCAGGAGCTCCATAAAGAGGTTGTGTGTGGCAAGACTGGGATACATGAAGGCTGGTCTGAACAATTGTTGATCACCTGTACAACAGTGAAGTTTTCTGTGGATTGTCCTAAAACTGCCCTTGATTTAGATAACGTTTACTGTTGGCTGATTTATTGCCATTGTTAAGATTGTAAATGTTGAACTTTTAATATTATTTGATATTTTCACAAGCAACAAAAATGTTAAAGTTCATTTGGTCTAAGGTTTATTTGTCCAACTTCACCGCAAATATTGTGTCTTATATCTGTCGGCCAAAACATTTTTTGTGTTTTAAGAAAACACAAATTTGTATAAAACACTCAAGATAAACGTATCTATTCATTGCCATAAGATGCAGTCATTGAAAAAGGTATAAAACAGGTACCCACACCCCAGCCTCCTTATAACACCATTGTTTGAACCCAAACAAAAAATGTATATATTATATAGAAAAATGACCATTTATGGTCATTTTTCTATATAATATATACATTTTTTAGATCCATCTTTTAATCTGTTATACACCTGTGGACACAAAAGCGTTCAAACTCCGATGAAGTACCCTTCAATGAATCTCTTTACATCAAGTTAGTTTGACAAGAAAATATTCACCAAAGTAGTCTGAAACTGAATCAAGCAATATACATTGATTGTTCTTATTGTGGCAAGCACTTTTTTGCCATTTTTAGGTTTGATTGACATTCGAAATGTAGTCTGATTGGACAGTGCAAGGTCTACAATGAAATAAACAAGACTTTGTGTTTTGAATTCATTCCTGGCTCGCAGTTGACTGACTGGATGTAAGGAAATATTAAATGAAACATCAGATCAAAATGAAATGAAGCTCATCAAAGTTTGAACAGATTTTCGTCCACAGGTGTAACTATAATCTGCGTTATAATGAACAGTGTTGTGAAGATGTTTATGTTTATTTATTTGATTGCAAAAGTAAGATCGTTATTTGAACTCTGATTGCATAGTCAACAAAAAGGGGAACTTTAGAAAATACTGGGCTGATTCCAAAGTTATTGCGCACAAATGGTCGTTTGGTGACCCTCGTCCAAATGTTTTCAAATTCTTTTGATAGGACAATACAAAAAATACAAATTAAACACTGCTTGCTACATAGGGTATTGGTATATGGGATTGATACTGCACTTGAGGACCATCACGCCGTTTTCAAATTTGAAGTCTATACAAAAGTCTAATAGCCATCTTCAGTATTCAGTATGTAAATGTAGACTATCTTGGTTGTCTTGTAGGCCTTAGGCACTAGGCTTTAAACCCCAACACAGTCAAAACTTCAGGAGCAATGTCTTTCCTTTAAGGGTAAACCCTGTCTAAATAATTTACAGAGTTGCCTTCCCTAACTGTGTATCCTTTCACCTAAAAATATTTTTCTGGGCCCATCAGTCTATTGTATTTGCCCTAAAGTTTCTGTCACCTCTGCAAACCATTCTTGTTCTAAAATTTGAATAAATACAATTTATTACTTCCTGATGTTGTGTCTAAAAATAGCTTGATGAGTGGCAAACAGTGTAGACCTTGATGAGCATGTGGCGACTTATCTAGGTCTACACTGTTTGCTCAGGCATGTCTGCCTAAATACATTCTGTAAACAGGTATAGGGCAGCCCTGTTTAGTTGTTTGTTTGAATTGAGGTTTACGTCTCCTTCAACACTTCTTAGGTCATTTTCGAGATGTTGCGATTCTAGTTTTGTTGGGCTTTTACCCAACATTGAAATGAAATGACATCTCAAGCCCTACCCTCAAGCCCTGCCTTCCTAACAAACCAATAGGGTTTACATGCAGGGATGGTCTAACTCGCACCACTTTGCCTTGGCAGGCTTAGACTTTCTTAGCGGTTTGCCAGTATTGTGTGCTGCGTGGAAGCATCATGCAGCACAATCTGTTTCTCCAAGCCCTGATCGGTGGGGGCCAGGCAGCACTGTCTTCTGTTAGAAAGTAAAGTCAACAGGAATTGATTTCACAATGTTAAAAGATAATTAAAAACAACGTCATTATCTAATAATATCTCATCTTCTCCGCACTTTGAATTCACTTGGCGATATAATAAAACAAAATAATTTGCAAACGAAAACATGCCTCAATTGCGTGATATGCCTGTTTCCCTGGAAAGATCTGGAACAATCAATTCTGATTTTTAAAGTCCATTAGACAGATAGGATTACACATTCTAGCTCATTTCGAAAATTAAACTGGGAAAAGGGAAAATTAATTTGCTTCATAAATAGGAGAACTTATTGTCAGGGAAATGAACATTACTTGTTGTCTTAAAAATATGATCTATATATTTCCCTAATAGGTTTCGAAAGAGCAATTTTGTGAAACCTGATTGAAGGCAATAAAGACTGGACTTTGTCTGGGAGTGAGCGATACTGGTAAACAGTGCTGGCCTAGATCAGATGATGCCACGTTTTATGTGGCGTCTGATCTGGGCAGGTACTGTTTGCCAGAAAATTCGGCCACAATCTGACACCTCTTAATTAATGGTCTCCTGCTATGTATAAGGCTAGGAAGATAATATTCAGTACAACAAAGGCTAGAGGGCAAAATGGGAGAAACATTTTTCAGACCTTGTTTCAGTAGGTTCTTATTCCTTGTGTAATGGTACCATTTCTACATCTTTGCTGTAGGAACCGGCTCTTTGTGGGTATAGTGGTTGGATTTTTCAAGAAGTTAAGCAATGGCTATTTTGGTTAGTACCTGGATGGGTGACCACGTTGCTTGATTTTGTGGACAACCCGGTACAAGCTAAACTTGCAATCTGAAGACCCAAATACAACAGTGTAGACTCAGACGTGATGGATCATAATGAGCCGTCATGATAATCAGAATCTGCTCTGTTTGCCAATCTGTTAACCCATTTTGTACCGGAAACCCCTTAACAGGAAACTGGCAAGCAGTGCCAGATCCCAGAATTTTTACGGTAACTTTATTTGGAAAATGTTTTGCAAACAATTTGGGTCCTCATTTTGAGATTCCCATCTGAAATTGGTAAAATATTGTTTTTTTTTTGTTATAAAAATTTTTTTTTTTTTTTTGTTATAAGAATATGGATTTTTTATATGCATGTTATTTTCTAGATGCCGCCGGGCCAGCAGCAAGCACCGCAGTATGGTAACCAGTATGGGGGTATGCCACAGAGACATCCCAACCCAATGGGGATGGGTAGGGGGCCGGGTCCAGGTCCTGGACCAATGAAGAATAGCATGATGGCTATGTACCAAAGAAGGTCCAACTCGGCCCCCTACATGAACCCACAACAAATGATGCAAACAAAAAGATCACAGTACCCAAATGGAACACAGGTGAGTAATTTGCATTTATCAGGTTGTGCATGTACAGTAAAATTCCGCTATTAACCCTTGTCCTGCTGAATATTCATATATGCCACACCCACTACTGATTATCAACCAATCACATTACTTGATGCAAATTATTGCAACAAATTCACAATCTGAATGGCAAACAATGTAGATCCTGATCAGATGGCTTCATCAGAAGCCATCTGATCTGGATCTACATTGTTTCAAAGATAAGGCATATCCGGGATTAGCAGGACAAGGGTTAAGACCACCTAAAATTAGGACTGATTCTGCTATAAAAAGCTTATTTTGAAGGGTACATTTAATTTTTCTTTGTGTTTTCTACCAACAGCATCCTCTGGTCAAGGACCACCTTTGGGACTGTTCAAAAGTGGTCTTTAAGACCACTTTTGAACAGTCCCAAAGGTGGTTTTAATATACAGATTTTACTGAATATTTATAAATCACTGCCCCCCTAGAAGCCTCATTGTTGTGCCTCATAAACAAGGGGTCATGGGTTCGATTAGGGCTTCTCTGGACTTTCAGATGAGTCTTTAAATATGAAGTCATTTCTCCCTATGACCTTAGTTGTTGGTGGGATGTACTAAAATAAACCACTGCCAAATAAACCACTGCCCCAGCAGAAGGCTATCTCGTGTCTAACTGATAAATTAGTCAATATAACTGCTAATCTGATTTGGCTGATCAGTCATGAGTTTGTCAGGTAAGGTAGATGAAATGTACAGACAAAATGCTCAAAGGAGAGTACTCAAAGCTTGAGGAGGCAGTTGGGGTTGCATTGTCCCCTAATGTTTGAGGAGCACAAGTGTATTAATGTGGAAATCTAACACAGTTCTGGGATCAATAGTGGACTGTTGGTTTTAGCCTCACTTGGGTCACAGGTGAGACCACAACTTCTGCTATGGTGGGTCAGGTGTTTTTTCTTTTGGAACTCCAGTTTCTGGCCACCTCTGATTAACAGCCATCTCGATGCAAGTGAATCAATATGAAAACAAAACAAGAAAGCTTGTGTGAAAGCTAAGAATGACAGATTAATCCAATGCATGCAGGAAACCCTGAAAGGGGTAACCTTGGCAAACAGTGCAGGCCCAGATCAGACGCCACAGAACGCAGCATCTAATCACAGCATGCACTCTTTGCTAACAGTATTTTTTATCAAATATAGAACGAAAACCAAAAAAAATAGGCCTACCACCCCTAATATGTCAAATGGACTTGTCCAACATATAGCAATTGAAGAGTCCACTAGTATACAATGGGTTAACAGCAAGAAAAAGAAATCATTCTCTTATTCATGAACTATATGCAACTTAGATGCACTTGATGTTTTAACCCTTATCTTGCTGTTCACGACAACCCCTATCTTTGGAAACAGTGTATATCCAGATCAGATGGCTTCTGAAGAAGCCATCTGATCAGGATCTACACTGTTTGGCATTCAGTTTATGGATTTGTAGCAATAAATTACATCAAGACAGAAATGGGTGTGGCTTAAATGAATACTCAGCAAGATAAGGGTTAAGTGTACTTGTTTATTGAATCATTTATGCGAGCATGACATATATTTCACAGCCGTTCACTGTTCTGTTGATTTTACTTTTTGTCAGTGTGTGTTGAACAACAATCAGTTTATACCCAGATAAGACTGCCTCTGAAGGAGCAGTCAAATCTGGGTCTACACTGTTTGCTAATGCATAAATATCAAGTTTCGTTGACTGGCATGTTGATCAAAGGTTGCCTGATCCATCAAAATGCACAAAACATGTCGTCTGCTTGGTCCTTACTGTTATGATCAGTGATTATAAATGAAAGTAAATTTGTTTGGTGCTTGATTTTTGATAGAAAAATGTCCAAGATTAATCATTGTATACTAGTGGACTCTTCCATTGTTATATTTTGGACAAGTCCTTTTGTCATATAATGGGTGTCAGACCTATTTTCATTTTCTGTTTTTCAAGGAAAAATCTGTTAGCAAATAGTTCAGGCCCTGATCAGATGCCACGTTCTGCGGCATCTGATCTGGGCCTGCACTGTTTGCCAAGGTACCCCCTTCAGGGGTTTCTCCGCATGCAATGGGTTTAAGTACATGTACATTGCTTTTCCAGTAAACAACGTGGGACACATATTAACTCATTTGGTACCAGAAACCCTAAAAAGGGTACCTGGCAAACTGTGCAGGCCCGGATCAGACGCCACAGAATGTGGCGTCTGATCAGGGCCTACACTGTTTGCAAAAAGTTCAGCCATTTTCCAAATAAATTTTGAAGAAAACACATCGTGACGACCCTAAATTTTGAAATGGACTCCTGCTATATACAAGAAGGAAGATTCCATTTGGTACAAAAAGGGTTAATGATTTTGTTGTTGTCAGCTTTGTGATGTGTATAAAAAGTAAAAGATAAAGCAAATTAGATCATTGGATTATTATTTTGCTACAGCTGTTTTTGCTGTAATACCGTCAAAATATTTACCTGTTATAAGAACAGTAGAACTCTTGTATAATTACAGAAAATAGAACAAGTGTCTCTATTGCCTTAGTAATCACTCATAATTCCTCCTTCTCTATGTGAACCAGTACACATCCTGATCAGGATGTATCTTCTATGGTCAGCTCTGTGTGGTGCCGTATAGTGTCTTACTGCCAGTCTTACTTACATTATTACGGTAGCAAGCTGTTAGAGAAAATTGATAAAACCTTCAATAACAAAAGATACAGACATTGAAATGTTAACGCTTTGAGCACCATTCAAAATTGAAAAGCAGACAACATTCAAAATGTATTTCTTCTTTGTCAGAGTAAATCAGACTTGACATATGAATATGTCTGCAATGATTCTCATGTGAGTGAGTGAGTGAGTGTTTGAGTTTTACGTCCCACCAACAGCTAAGGCCATACGGAAATGGGACCTCTGTTTAAAGAATCATCAGAAAGTCAGGAGAAGCCCGGAATCGATCCTGCGATCCCTGGTTTACAAGGCGAGTAGCGTAACCACTACACCACGGAGGCTTCTATGATTCTCATGTAATACATGTATCAGGTCTGATTTTCTCTGAAATATTAGTAAAGATATTTCAAAATGACACAGATTTCAAAATGACATTTGCAGCCGTCATAATTGGTTAATTGGCTTAGCCATTAAACTGACATTATTTACTTGATATAATATTTATGAAAGAAGATGTGTTTCACCCATCCTTTACTTCTGTTTTGCCCTTCCTGTTGTTGAGAAAACAAGTAAATTGAGTCAGATCAGGAGAAAAAGTTATAAATGGCAAATTAAGCCATTAGTTGAGTCTCTGCTAGTCACAGCCTTTCAATATGTGTCTGACAAGACAGATAAAACTAGAAATTCATAAATTGACTGTCAAACAGTGTAGATCCTGATCAGATGGCTTCTTCAGAAGCCATCTGATCTGGATCTACAATGTTTCCAAAGATATGGCTTGTTGTGAATAACATGATAAGAGTTAATTAGGCAGGAACTACATTTTGTGCGGAGGCTTTGCAGAAGTCCTGCGGCATATCCAAAAGCGATAGCTACTATGCTTCTAAAAAAACATTCAATAGATGGTGGATGAGAAGGGCCATCGAGCGACCACTACAGTCTGTGAATTCACAGACTAACAACAACAAAACAAGTGAAAGTATGTCTTCAGGTATTCACCCAGCAAAGACTCAGGTCAGGCTGCTCATTGGTACAGGTACAGTCTGATCAAGAGTCTTAGCCTGGCAATGTTTGGCAAAGCTACTGCATGTAGTCAGGGGCCGCTGTTTTAAGTGGGTGGGTACACAGACATTTTCCATTACATGTATCAGTTCTAGTTGTCTTCTTCGTCATCTGCTGGTTACTTTTCATTTCAGGAGCAGTCTGATCTGGATTCACACTGTTTGCCTGTATGCAAAAGTGTTTAAAGTGTTACAACGACATTTTCAGATGTTTTTTTTTTTTCTCTTAAGGGCTAATGGTAGAATGCCTTTCTATTTCAGTATGGTCCCCAGGGCCCCTACCAACAATATCCTAACAAACCTCAGTATCCTGCCCAGCAACCACTGCCTTCCCCTACCTATGGTCCACAGCCAGGGATGCGCCCAAATGGGCCCTACCCTAATGGGCAAAATGCTTATATGAATCAGGCCCAATTTCCGCCCGCCAGACAGAACCCAAATGGCCAGGGCTACAACTTCAGCTCCAGTCCAAATCAACAAACATTTCAGGTAAGTTGCTTGATTGCAAACTTAAAGTGCTATGGTAAATACAAATTTTGTCCCACCTGCTTTAAGCATTGTGGGCAAAGGAGTCCAGTTTTCCGTTTGTTTATGTTTGTTAGTTTGTTTTGTAAATCCATCAACATGCGTGTCCGACATCAGCATCAACCTAAATTACGAGTCCATACAGGCGTGGTGACGTGGCCCCTTCCACAGAAATCGTATTATTTTTCAGAGAAAAGAGGCATGACATTTCTCATATATTATCAAGCTTTAGCTTCTCTGATGAATTATAATAAAGAAAAATCTTTGAGAATGCCATATGCTAGTCAGAAATGGTACTTGAAAGGCTTGGGGACACTAACAAACTTTAAATACTATTACCTCCCTAGTTTTGGGGGATCTACTCTACTGTAATGGTCTAAGTTATTGAGACAGATGGGCCTAAGCAAACAGTGCAGACCCAAATCAGACTGCTCCTGAAGGAGCAGTCTGATCAGGGTCTACACTATTTGCCATATATGTCTGCACTTTTGGGATTCCTTGCTGAATAGTGGAAAAGTTTGTTAAAATTTTAGGAGAATTACAGCAAGTCCTCAAGTTGTACAAATATTTAGAATTCTTGTGGTATAAAATAAGCAAATTGTGTCTTGGAAGATCCCTTTTAACTTGCATGAAAGTAGACAGGAAATTACAAAAGTTATCTTCCTTATAAAATCTACAGGAGGTTATTGCCTATTTTATATGTGAAACCCTAACCCTTATCTTGCTGTTCACGACAACCCCTATCTGTGCAAACAGTGTAGATCCAGATCAGGATCTACACTGTTTGACATTCAGTTTATGAATCTGTAGGAATAAATTACATCAAGTAATCTGATTGGTTCAAAGTCAGAGATGGGTGTGGCTAAAATGAATATTCAGCAAGAGAAGAGTTAAAATGGGTTATTGGAAAACAGTGCATACCTAGACCAGATGCCACAGTACACAGTCTTTAAAGGGTCTTTTTTCTGTATAATTCTTTGTCATCTGTATGGTATACTGAGCAGAAATGTACAGAAGTTCATGTGTACCAGGTTCATGTGTACCAGGAAATAATGGTTTGAAAATAAAAATCTTTTCTTGAAAATAGGGAGTGACTTGACCTGGTCTGGACCTGCACTATTTCCGCACTGACGCCAATTTTAGGATTTTCTTTATCAAATGGATTGAAGATTCCAAAAAATATTATGAAGAGCTTACAAGTGATGCGTTTAAGAATATAAATTTCTGGTTTGAAGTGTAGTCTCGATCATTTCTTCCACAATAAATGTCACTGATCAGGAGGAAATTTGAAGGTTGTCACAACGTGACAGCTCCGAAATTTCTGTCACTTAGTGTACAATTGATATAGGTTGATGGATGGTAGGTTATAATTAGTGATCTTGATATAATTATTGCTCTGAACCCATGCTTGACACATAGAAGCTTCCAACCAGTCCATTTTCTGTTTATGTTTTACTTTCTGTAAGTTTTACAAAAAAATTCCAAAGCTTTAAGCAAACAGTGTGGACCCTGTATTGTTTTTGTTTGTTTGTTTTTTCTGTGTAAATAAGGCTTGAAATTTCATGTGAATCATCTGCTGGGCATGAAATGTCAAGCCTTATTTTTGGTACTTTGAAACAGTTATTAGGGCTTGAATTGTCACAGAATTTATCTACAGTCGAACTTCGATGGCTTGAACCCGTTTGGGACCATGAAAATTTGTTCGAGACAGGGGTAGTTCAAGCCACTGAGATTACTGCCAGGAGCATAAAGAGATACTTTTGGACATCTTCTCAGTGTTCTTTTATGAAAATGTATGTTGTGTGTATTCATTAGAATCGCCTCATCGAGGCGATTCTTATGAATATACACAGCATACATTTGCAAGATAAAAGCCCAAAAATCTCCTTAATTATCCCCACTATTTCTTGTGTAGAGGATTTCCCTAGGGGCTCAAGAACGGGTTCGACTCAGCCATGGTAAACGAGCCATCGTTGTTCGAGCCATTGGAGTTCTACTGTACTAAGAAACTTTAATTTCCAACTAAGTGTGTGGGCTTATTCCATAAATAGAAACTGTTAATGACAATGATAGCATGTCAGTTTTAGTCTGGTTCATTGTCTACCCTATTTATAACATTTTTCTTTTCTTTTCTGGTTTAATTCACAGCAACTTATGTCATAACTGATCCCTTTTGACCCCGAAAGAAGTCAATAATAGTGGTCAGACAGTCCATTAAAGTCTTGATGCTGTCATAAATAATTATGTCTGCTGAAGACAACAACCACAAAATTTGACAGGGTCCTCACTAGGATTTTGAAAAAGTAAAAATGCTGTCCTCCAGAAAAAGTTGGGAGTTTTACCATACTTTTCTATTGAGACTTTCCAAAAAGTTGGAGTCAGAAATGAAAAAGTTGGAGTCGATTAGTCCAGATTTGGAGTTGACGAGAACTTGTGTTTGATAACAGTTTAGATCCAGATCATTTGGCAGAAAATGATCTACACTGTTTCTCATGCAGTTTGTGAATTGAGTGAATACATTATGTGAAGTAATTTGATTGGTGGATAGTCAGAAATGGGTGTGGCTAAATTAATCAATTGAAACACGTGGTATATTGTTTGTACAGCAAAAGTAAACGGCATTTGCCTTTGTTTTGGGGATGTTTTTTTTTTTTTTTTTTCAGACAAACCAAGCTGACATTACATGTAAATTGTCAGTTCACATAATCGTCAAGCCTTTTTTCGAGAAAAATGGGAAAGAAATAAATTGTTGATTGCTCTAGAATTTTCTTTTGTACTGAAAGAGCTTTTGTCTGTGTGTGGGCTAAATATAGAAACAGCCTAACTGATATACAAATCACCAATAAACTGCTAATAAAAGGACACTCAAACAGTCTGACCTTTTATATATGTAAGTCACACTTGCTGAAGGGCTTTAACTCGCCACTGAGTTTGTAAGGGAGGCAACTATTGTGATATCCTGTTTGCATCCAGGCACGTTTGAAAATCCTGCTTTTTGGAAGTGCATTTCAATGCAGTTCTGATCAAAATGAAAATATTAACCCATTTTCAATCGAAAAGTATCTTCTTAATTATATTTTTTTTCGAAATTAGCGTAATGATCCTAAGTATTTGGACTGATAGGCCTGGGCAAACAGTGCAGATCCAGATCAGACTGCTCCTGGAGGAGCAGTCTGATCAGGGTCTACACTGTTTGCAATCACTGTTTGCCATTCTGTTTGTGCCTTTTTACTCCTTGCTGGACCATGCATTTAATTTATCTGAATTTTAGGAGAAATACAGCAAGTCCTTAATTTGCACTAATTTTTAGGATTTTTACAGTGGGAGAGATGTCTGTTTTGTTTGATTTGAGGTTTAACGTCCCTGTCAACATTGTAAAGGTCATTTTGGGGTCAGATTATTTAGATTATAATTAGAAAATGGCTAATCACTTCGAAAACAGTGAAGGACCTGATCAAATGTCCCTGTGACATCAAATCTGGTCCTACACTGTATGCCAAAGTGATGGAGGGGGTGCCCACCTGAAATGGGTTAATGCAGTTTGTCTAGGTTATTCATTAGTCACATACCATTGTGAATCATTTTCATAAAATGCAGTATATTATGTACTTTTATAGTTCATAAACTGCTCTTGTTCCTCTATACATTTGTGTCATCACCAGTCGTGTCAGATGCTTTGGTTCAAAGTCTCATCAAATTTTGTTGTCAGGATTTTAAAATCTATTGGAATGATTTCAAACAGATCTGTCTGAGAAAGCTGCAGATCATTTAGAGATATGAAATATTTTTTTTCACGGGCCTCCGTGGCCTTGTGTATAAGAGTGTTGACTCTTAATCATTGGGTCTCTTACCGCTGTGGTTCAAGCCTGGTTCAGGTCACATGAAACGCCAAGTTCTGCAACAGAAGGTCAAGTGGTTTTTCTCCGGGTACTCAAGTTTTTGACCACCTGATTATCGATTGACTCCATGTGATTTAAATAATCTTAAATGGGCTGTAAAACCCAAACGAAAAAAAAAAAATTCTAATTTCTCCCCCATGTACAGTAAAACCTGTCATAGTGGCCACCTGTGTTATGCAAGCAGATGTTGTAGGTAAACATGCATTCACACTCTGCTTTAAAGCAGAGTGTGACTGACTGACTTAAAACTAGTATCAGCCAGTCAGTCCCTGCTTTAAATATCTCCTGTATAAAGAGCAAGCACATTTGCATATCCCTTAGCTTTTTCTTAATGAAGGTTGGACTGCTATCATACATTGTGGGTACTTGAGGTGATTCTTACAAGTACCCACAATATACATTTAATTAGGAACAAAGAAAATGATCCTTTAATTATATCTTTCTGATGTTTCTTCATCTGGAAGCTTTATGTGTATTGATTGTTATTTTTCTTCTCTGTTTCAGCCAAATCCAAACATGAACTACCCTCATTCACCATTGCCAGGCAACCCAACTCCTCCCATCACCCCTAACAACGTACCTCCCTACCCAGGTGATGTCAAACCACCACCAAATATGTGCGGACCCATTAAAAAAGGTAATACATAATTTTGGGCGCTTAACCAATACATTTTCTACTTTGAACCCCAAAAACATTGTTTTAAAGAGGTTGTGGTGTATTTCAGAAATTTTCTTCAAAAAGGTCATTTTGGAGCAACAAAATATAACATTATACTGTATAGATATGTTATCTCAATTTATAGCTTAGATAAGGTGTGGATATATTTATTCCTTCATTAAACTATGTTGTGGGTACTTGTTAGAATCGCCTCAATGAGGCGATTCTAATAAGTACCCACAACATATATTGTTAAGAAGCAATAGAAAACGGTATTTCTTGATCATTTTCAATACTGCTCCCTAGTAGGAACTAGTTTGGATTGTGATCTGCATGAAAATGATGTTAGGACTTCGCTGGGCTCATTTAATCCGACATAAATTTTATTTCTCATTCAGCAATTTCCTGAAGAATTCTTAATCCTGAGGTAGGGAATTTTATTTCGTTGGTGAAGAAAGTATTAAAAATAAAATATTTGAGAAAAGAATGGTATCTTTGTTCTGTTACTAGTTTATGGTTGCTCATAATTAGTCGAAACGATGTGATTTGGAAATTTGATAGGTGTCATTTTATTGATGTAAAATCTAGAACATTTTTATGTCACATTTTTGTATTGGAAGGGAAACTACCTAAATTTTGCAGTATAAACCAGGGGAAATAATATGAAGGAGGAAAAAACATGAGCTTAGATAATAAATGAATAACTTTTTGCAAGGTTTAGGTCTCAGTCATCACAGATCGGCTTGGGGGTGCGGTGTGAAAAATAGACAATTATTTTGAGTGCTTGAAACTTTTAAAAGAGCTTAAAGCTCCAGTAATGGAGTAAGCAGGATAATAAATGGACAATTCCACTGTTTCTTGTTATGAATCATACGTGGTTGGTACCCACATTTTACCTTAATGAGCCTAAGTATTGAGACAGGTAGACCTAAGCAAACAGTGGAGACCCAGATCAGACTGCTCCTGAAGGAGCAGTCTGATCAGGGTCTTCACTATTTGCCATTCTGTCGGCACCTTTTTGGACTCCTTGCTGGATCATGAAACAAATTTGTTAAATCTTCAGGAGAATTACAGCAACCCCTCAAGATGTCTGATTTTTTAGGATTTTTACAGTATATGGAGCTTGGGGTTTGCGACCAGTTACTATGCAAACCAGCCTGCTTAACAGTCTTGAAATTTTAGTTTTGGAGTTTTTAGGTATCAAACTATCCAAGTGCTGCAGACTGCACAACTATACAGACTGATCTTAACATTTATTGTTTACAAATACCAAAAACTAGGTTTAGCAAGATGTGTCATATATGTGCTGTCTGCAGATATCTTATTATTTTGAAAATGTCTCTTTTAACATATTAAAATGTCACTTTAACCCATTTTGTACGGGGAACCTTACAATGAAACACTGGCAAACTGCATATTCGGCGTCATTTCTTACAAAGACCAATCTTAATTGCATGCAAGAAATGCCAGTGTTTGTGTGTTCTACGATGACAAACAGGGCAAGCCCTGATCAGAGGCCCCATTCTAAGGACTCTGATCAGGGCCAGCACTGTTTGCAAAAGATCTGAAAATAGATTAAAAAAATAAACCTGACATACCTAAATTTTGCAATTGACCCCTGCTATATATAAAGTGGAAGAATCTATTTGGTACAAAATGGGTTAAAATGGATCTGAAGAATGTGGGCTTGGGTTTGCAGTTTCCCTGCTCTGGGTGATTGTCTTTCTGTGTTACCAGTATTATATTTTAACAGACAAAAAACAAAGAGGTCAGTGAACTTTTGAATGAAACCTAGAGGATGTAGTTTCACTCGTACATTACATGGTGGTTGGTGTAGGAAAGAAAGTTTGTTGACCTTCTAGCAAATCTTGTGGCTAAAATGAAAACAAAAACTCCCCTTTGGTGAAAAATGAGAACCTACGAGCAGGGGCGGATGATTATTTAAGAAACTTATTGTTTGTTTGAAAATTTAATTTACTAGCTGCAGGAACCTGAAGCAGAGGAAAAGTACTGCTTTTTCATGGAAAAAGGGCGTCTAAAAGCAGAATATCATATTGATCCTAAGTATTGGGACAGATAGGCCTTAGCAAACAGTGCAGACCCAGATCAGACTGCTCCTAGGAGCAGTCTGATCAGGGTCTACACTGTTTGCCATTCCGTCTGCACCTTTTGGACTCCTTGCTGGATCATGAAACAAATTTGTAAAGTTTTAGGAGAATTACAGCAAGTTCTCAATGTGTCTGAATTTTTAGGATTTCTATGGTATTTTGAAATATTGTCTGCTCATATTCAGCAGGTCAAATGTTATTGGAAATGACTAACACTTGTCTACTGTCAGATCCTGTCATATTTTGAATATGTAAGCATGATGAATCTGCAATTTATTGTTTATACCAAATATGACTGGACACATTTTCAGGGGAGATAACTTTGCAAACTGTCTTTGTCACCTTTATCAGTAAGGGGTATGGGTCTATTTGTGATGGAAAGAATTTGCACATCAGGGGCCAGTTGTTCCAAACTCACGACGTCGTTAGTTAACTTTTCGTTAAAACTTTGATCATTAAATATGGCAAATATGCTAATATTTTTGCTGAAAAAATGTGAGCAGCTTTTGCAGATGCAAAAGCTGCTCACATTTTTTCAGCAAAAATGCCAAAATTTTCGATATTGTACTTGCTAGAACAGTTAACAATATGACCACTAACAAGCTCGTTAAGCTAACGATGCTTTGAACAACTGGCCCCAGGTGTGAATTTGTACCTTTAAGAGATGATTCCTTTTCTGTAGGAGTTTATTTTACGTAAAAGCAATCAGGAAGTCTCAGGAGTTGTATTCCGTATGAAAAAATCCAGAAATTATTTAGCACTTGTCCTGCTGAATAAATTAATTTAGCCACACCCATTCCTGACTCAACTGTTCAGATTGTTTTGTGGGCTTCTCCAAAAGCCATCTGATCTGTATCTACTCTGTTTGCAAAGGTACTACAGTCGAACTTCAATGGCTCGAACACCTTTGGGACCTCGAAAATCTGTTTGAGACAGGGGTAGTTCGAGCCACTGAGGCTTACTGCCAGGAGGCATAACGAGGTACTTTTGGACATATTTTTGGTGTTCTGTAATGAAAATCGAGGCGATTCTAATGAGTACACACAGCATACATTTGCAAGATAAAAGACAAAAATCTCCTGGATTATCTCGCACCATTTCTTATGTAGAGGACTTCTCTAGGGGCTCAAGAACGGGTTCGACTCAGCCTTGGTAAACGAGCCATCGGTGTTCGAGCCATCGAAGTTCTACTGTACATATTCTGATTCAACAGGACAGGAGTTAGATATACCCAGTCCTCTTAATATTAAACATGAATACTTGTTCCATTCTATGCATTATTTAAATTGCTTTCCAGATATTGATGAGCTGCGGTTGACATTTCCTGTGCGTGATGGGGTGGTGTTGCCACCATTCCGACTGGAACACAATCTTGCCGTCAGTAATCATGTCTTCCACCTGAGAGAGTCGGTATACCAGACCCTAATGTGGAGGTAGGGACAAGGCACTTTCATACCGGTGATGGTGTGAGAAAATAGATTTTGTATCATATACTGTTATGAGCCCTACTATTGGGACACATAGGTCAAAGCAAAAAGTATAGATCCTGATCAGACTGCTCCTGAAGGAGCAGTCTGATCAGGATCTACACTGTTTGCCATTCCGTCTACACTTTTTGGATGCCTTGCTGGATCGTGAAAAAACGTATTAAAATTTTAGGAGAATTACAGCCAGTCCTCAGGTGTCCAAATATTTAGGATTTTTGGGTACTCTGTATGAGCAGGTGGTTCTGTTGGCTCAGTGGGATGCATGTCTGACTGGTGATCAGGAGGTCACAAATTCAATCCTCACCAGGTCTGGTAACATTCTTTCATTGAGATTTAATACAAAATATTTTCTAGTCATTCTCTCCCTTATACTTATTCATGTGAGGTTCTGGCAAGAGAATGTACATTGTACTGGTTTACACCTGACCAGGACAAAAGTGTGGTTAGTGAAAGTGATTGGCTCGATATGACCTTAATATTGTTAACTTGGTTGTTAATCTCAAATTTCTGTGAACAGCAAGTGTTTGGGCGAGACTGCGCGTATGTGTTCAGCTTTGTCATATAAACACATTGAAGGATTCTGTGAATCCCCATTGTGAGGCGATTCTAACAAGTACCAACAGAATAGATTTTTATTGTAAAATAAAAATCATATCGAAATTATTTTTTTACATCACATATTGTTTTATGGCTCTGTAAATAGCAAAAGCAGTGTAATCAGATTACAAATACATAATATGCTCAAACTGGTCTTGTAATTAGCATTTATATGCCTGAAGTCCAAAAAAGGGAACATTAACTAACTGTTAACCCTTGTTCTGCTGAGCCCGGATATGCCTTTTCTTTGAAACAATGTAGATCCAGATCAGATGGCTTCTGAAGAAGCCATCTGATCAGGATCTACATTGTTTGTCATTCAGATTGTGAATTTGTTGTAATAATTTGCTACAGTTAATCTGATTGGTTGATAATCGGTAGTGGGTGTGGCATATATGAATATTCAGCAGGACAAGGGTTAAAACCCAACACTTCACAAAGTTTATGGTGGATGGGAGGTCACTCAGGAAGTCAGCTTCTGACTTTTGCTTCTGTTTATTAAGTGGGTTGTAAAACTGCATCTGATATTGTTCTTTGTTTATGTTCTCTGCTGCATATTCTTTCAAACTAGGAGCAGTCTGATCAGGCTCCACACTGTTTGCCTGTATGAGGAAATATGTTTTAGAAGTTTGCAAGCCTTATTTTTGCAGAAATATGATGAAAAAAAAAAAAATTATCTAGAATTTTTTGCAGCCCCTTAAGGATTGAAAATAATTTGTCTTTCTCTGTTCACTTTTCCAGATCTGATCTAGAGTTACAGCTCAAGTGTTTTCATCATGAAGACAGACAGATGAACACAAACTGGCCAGCCTCGGTGACGGTCAGCGTGAACGCAACTCCTCTTCATATCGAGAGAGGGGAAAATAAAACATCTCATCGTCCATTATACCTCAAAGAAGTTTGTCGGCCTGGCCGAAATACAATACAGATCACCGTTACTGCTTGTTGTTGTGTAAGTTTCTTGTAATTTATTTTTTCTGGAAATTTCATAAATTAGCAACCATCCAAATATATATATACAGTCAACCCTCTTTATAAAGACATTCGTTACAATGACAAAACTTGTTATAACGAGAATTTCAGTGGAATGGAATCATTAGCCCAAGTCTTAGCCTCAGTTCTGATGATTATGGGCTTCCCTGGGTTGGAAACATCCATATTGAATCCAAAGTCATGAAAGAAGATACTCCAAGAAACAAATGCTATAGATATTTGTTAGAATCGCCTCGGTCAGGCGATTCTAACATATATCTATAGCATTTATTTCTTGGAGAAGTGAAGGGGGAAAAGGCGCTTTATTACCTATAATACTCCTCATTGGGTTTTTTATAAGTCCAAATTATAAGGGCACAATATCAGGGTACAAATAATGTTGTTATAACGAGAGTCATATTACTATATTTATTGTGGCATTGTTTTATGAACCTTATAACATCATCAATTATTTGTTATATATTTGGGCAGCAAAGACTTTTGCACGGTTGCAACCATTGTAGACCCTGATCAGACTGCAGGAGAAGTCTGTTCTGGGTCTTCACTGTTTGCTCTTCTCTGAGTTTGAATAGGGCTGTAAACCTTCTCAAAGAAGAAAAAGAGAGTTTCTTTTACTGTTCAAGTATTTCAGTACCTTTGTAGTGAAAAGGCTTCTTGGAAAAGAAACAGTACTCTCCCTTGGATTCTGGTTCCAGTTATTTCCCTGGAAGGTCTGTCTCTATTGGTGTTTTAGGGGATAACTGTATTTAAAAATTGTCATTCGGTGTGGTAAATCTGCCGCTTTATGGTTGGAAATAGGGTATAAAACATTTGATATTTACCTACCAAAATGCCAATTTCTAATGCTGTTATTGTCATTAACCCTTGTCCTGCTGAATATTTATATATGCCACACCCACTACTGATAATCAACCAATCTGATTACTTGATGCAAATTATTGCAACAAATTCACAATCTGAATGGCAAACAATGTAGATCCTGATCAGATGGCTTCGTCAGAAGCCATCTGATCTGGATCTACATTGTTTCAAAGATAAGGCATATCCAGGATTAGCAGGACAAGGGTTAAAAATCAATCAACTTATCTGAAAGGTTTAAAAGTTAAAGATTTTTATGAAAAACAGTAAGATCTGTCACCTATATAAAGTTGAATGTCAGCGAATGAAAAGCGACATTATTCAGTTGTCAGCAGAAAACCGCAGAATACACTCTTGCGAAGTTTTGACATCCAATCAGATGTCACATTACATTCACAAGCTTATTAGAATTCATACTTGAT
The DNA here is from genome assembly GCA_963580285.1 of Lucinisca nassula. NCBI lineage: Eukaryota > Metazoa > Mollusca > Bivalvia > Lucinida > Lucinidae > Lucinisca > Lucinisca nassula. Next base: position 197,141,371 of record OY757011.1, on the reverse strand, counting down.
TTTGTTTCAGTCCCATTTATTTGTCTTACAATTGGTTCATCGTCCGAGTGTACGGTCAGTGTTGCAAGGTCTACTACGCAAGAGATTGTTACCAGCAGAACATTGTATCACCAAAAGTAAGTATATTTAAACCCTCAGCCCACCCATCACAACAATTGTTGTCTGCTTGTCTGCTGGTCACTATACATTACGATAATACACCAGTATGGCATAGTGCATCTTTCACATCTCCAAAATGGCTACTTTTCTTATGAAAATCCTTAATTTGTTTTCCTATAAATGCTCAAAACATAGGTTGTGTATGCTTGTTAGAACCGCCTCATTGAGGCGGTTCTAACGAGTACCCACAACCTATGTCTAGAAGCAGAAATAAGAAAAATAATGAATACCCCCGTAAACCCCAGTTTTCTCTATATATAGTGGGGTTTAGGGGGTCTTCATTTCACGGACTTGTTCACATGATGAAAAGTCAGGATTTCAAACAGTGTGGAACCAGATCAGACCGCCTTTTGGAATAGTCTGATTAGGATCCACCATGTTTGCCTGTATGCAAATTTGATTCCAACTATAAAAATCGTATGAAACCTTGCTTTAGAAAATACCTTCATAGTTGGTCCTGTATAGAAACTGTATTCACAAAAATGCTGTCTGCATTAGAGAAGATTGGTCTAACTTTCTTTATGTAGGATCTTTAATTGGTTTAGATTTATTATGATCGGAAATATTACTGCATGGGGAACTGCAAATTGATAGCCTTCTAGGCCTGAATCTGTAAATTGATAGCAGACTGTCCACAATGTCTGCAACATACCAATTAGAGGAAGTTAAGCCATTTTATAATGGATCCCCAAAACAGTCATTGGCAAACAGTGCTGGCCCAGATATGATGCCGCATTTGATCAGGGCCTTCAATGTTTGCAAAAAAAAAGAAACCATTTTCAAAATAATTTTCTAAAAATAACTGAACCTGATCCCCACCCCCTCTCCCTTCCTACTCCTTTACAAAAAGGGGAAGATACAGTTAGTTCAAAATCATTGCATAGGACACAACCTGTAATACTAGCTAAGCCATTAACCCTTCTCTTGCTGAATATTCATTTTAGCCACACCCATCTCTGACTTTGAACCAATCAGATTACTTGATGTAATTTATTCCCGCAAATTCATAAACTGAATGTCAAACAGTGTAGATTCTGATCAGATGGCTTCTTCAGATGGCTGGATCTACACTGTTTGCAAAGATAGGTGCTGTCGTGAACAGCAAGATAAGGGTTAGATGGGTTAGCTAGTTATCACAGGTTGTGCCATATGCAGAAAGTTTATTATAGGTTCTGTACAGAGATCCAGACCTGACAGCAATTTTTGTATTTCTTTTTTTGCAACAAGGGAGGTTGGGTGAGGCAAATACAACATTGGGTCATTCAACTTTATTTAAAATGTGTCACAGTGCAAGGTTAAACATGACACTGGCAGAAAATATGTTGCCAAGGCATGGTAGTTATTAGATATTTGATATGACATGCAGATATATAGTTGCATATTCCTATCAGGTGATATCTATAAAATTATACAAGCATGGTATTTGCTTAGAAAAAGAGACTTTCACCAAAATAAAATCTGAACATAGATTAGCCCTCGTACACAGTTTGATTTAACCTTGTTCTGCTGAAGAAAGTAATTTAGCCCCACCCACTTTTGACTATCAACCAATCAAATTACTTGCTGAAATCAAATGCTATAAATTCATGAATTGAATGACAAACAGTGAAGATCAGATCACATGACTTCTACAGAAGCCATCTTATCTGGATCTACACTGTTTAAAAAGGTATAGCATATCCTGGTTCTGACAGCAGGACAAGGGTTAAAAGTGACATGTTTACAGAGATGTGTGTGTCTGTGTTTGAGTTTTTATGTCCCACCAATAGCTGTGGTCATATGCAGATCAGACCTTGGTTTAAAGATTTGTCTGAAAGTCTGGAGAAGCCAATTACCCCTGGTTTATGGTAAAAGGAGATAGTTTGTGATTATTATTCCAGCAATTAAATAAAGTGGATCAGACTGTGGCTATTTAGGATGAGGTGTTTAGGGTCAGACTGTGGCTGTTTAATCTGTGTATCGGTATTGTTCTCCTGTGTCTGTGACAAATTTTAACCCTTCTCTTGCTGAATATTCATTTAAGCCACACCCATTTCTGTCTATGAACCAATCAAATTACTTGATGTTATTTATTGCTACAAATTCATAAACTGAATGCCAAACAGTGTAGATCCTGATCAGATGGCTTCTTCAGAAGCCATCTGATCTGTATCTACACTGTTTCCAAAGATAGGGATTGTCGTGAACAGCAAGATAAGGGTTAACTTAAGTTCCGATATATACACTTTACCAATATTAAAAGCTATTTAGACCAAGGTAGACTTATATTATTACAGATCTCAAGTTAGATACACCATTTATAGTAATAGTTTCTGTATGTTGCTATGGAAATATTTGTTGTGTATACTTCAGAATCGCCTCTCCGATGCTGTTCTGATGTGTACCCTTAACATGTAGTTCTGTACAGAAATAAGATGATTGGGAAATATATGTTGTGTATACTTCAGAATCGCCTCTCGGATGCTGTTCTGATGTGTACCCTCAACATGTAGTTCTGTACAGAAATAAGATGATTAGGACACTTTTCTTCAAATTTGTCGGCATTATCTAGATCCCCTGAAAAGTTCAATTAGTCTGAAAGAGACAATAAAATCGGGCCGAGCAAGTCTGTGTTGGGTTAGCATCGGTCTATACGTCATTAGTACTGTAGCGCTGCGAGGTAATGTCTGGATTCACAGCTCAAGCTGAGGCGGCATAACAAATAGAATTATGGGATAGTTCTTCTTTTTTCTTGTCAAAAGTGTATGTTGTGGGTACTTGTTAGAATCGCCTCATAGAGGCGATTCTAACAAGTACCCACAACATAAATTTATATGTGGGAATAAGAAAAATTATTCCTTATTTATCCTTGGTTGGCCATTTTATCTGGAGCTATGTGGATAGTCAGTGTCTGTGAAAATTCTCCTATGACAACTGTAAAGTCTATCAGAAACTGTCTCATAAACAATTATTAGATAAGTGAACAGCTAGACGAAAATGAAATGGGCTTGTCAGATAAGATGAGCCAATTCTAAGCACCAGAGTCGCTTACAATATAGAGGCCAGTGTTTTGCTATGTTTACTGGGTCCTGCGTCTTTGTTCGGTGTAGCCTCATTCTGACTGCAAATAAAAGGCTATTGGTTTGATTGTCGGGTCCAGCAACAATTTCTTGGGGATCGATTCCGAAAAAAATTTAATTTCTTAGGGAACTGGATAAACCTTCAGGTGAGGCAACTCCTTCAAAACTATTTTTGTCTCCCATGTCAATAGGGGTCAACTCTTAAAGGAAAGAATTTGCTCCTGAGGAGCAAATTCTTTCCTTTAAGAGTAGACCCCTGTTATCATGGAACAAAATTTATAAAAAAAAGTGAACAGGAAGTCCCGAAAACTGTCTCCCTTTTAAAAATGGGGGATAAATCTGTCAGGTATATCCATTCCCCTTAAAGTCATTCTCTCCCTTTCTACTGATTCAAAAAGGGCAGTCACAGTTACATTGCAAAGGAAGTTCCACTTTGTCATTTTTTTATGTCAGTGTTCCCTCCTTCTCAAAAATGACTACACCTAGTATCTTCCTTAATGATACATTGTTTTGCCTTGTATTTTGACACCTCAAGTCCCTGCCATGTTTGTTCTAAAATTTTGACAAGTACAATTTACTATCCGATATTGTGTCTAAAAATAGCTGGTACACCCGGATGAGAAGCTGTGAAAATCCTCTTAAAATACTCACATTTTTAATTTTAAAAGCAATTTTGCTAACTTAAGGAATAACTTTACCATTTACCGGTAACAGCTTTTAAATAAAAATGTTTCAATTGTCATCTTTTAATTGTTCCATCATACATGTTCTGGTTTGCACCTCTGTACTTTTATAAAACGGTCTGATTTCAACTGAACGTCCCCAAAATATCATCTTGTTAAAAAGCAAAGAAACTCAATAATACAGATAGAGACGAGACGTAAGCTATAATTTACAGTGACAGATATGTCTAATACAGCTGCTAGGCCAGACTTAAAAGTAATTGAATTGTTTGTAGGTCATCTTTGAATTTAACCAATTCTTACTTGAAAACTGATGTCGTGTCTGATCACCTTTGTTCTCAAAAATGAAGCTAGCTTTAGGCCTGGCTAATCGGAGCTGAAAAGATAATCGATTACCAGTCCTGTCATTGCGACCAATAATCGATTAGTACCGGTAATCGCTAAGATTTTTGTCATTATTTTACCTGTCTGGCTTTCTGTCTGAGCATGACTCTTACCATATGTTGCACTTTACCATATGTATATTTGAACAGACAGGCCTGAGCAAATAGTGTAGACCCAGATGAGACGCCGCATAATGCGGCGTCTGTCTCATCAGGGTCTGCACTGTTTGCCACTCATCCAGCTATTTTAGGCATAACTTTGGGTAGTAAATTGTACCTATGAAGTAATCGATTAAAAGCAAATCAGAAATGATAATCATTTTTGTGGAATTTATTGATCGATTAATCGATTATACGATTAATTTTGGCAGCCTTAGCTAGCTTCATTGAATACTTCATGATACCATGTTTACCCTAAATATTCAGACACCTCAACTCCTTACCAAACTTGTTCTAAAACTTGAACATACGCAATGCCACTAACCCTCTTTATACCGACATTCGTTATAACAGCAAAACTTGTTATAACATTTTAAAAAAACAATTTCAATGGAATGATGAATTCTTAGCTCAAGGCTTAGCCTCGATTCTGAGTGATTTGGGCTTCCCTTGGGTTGGAAATGCCCAAATCGAATCCATAGTCATGAAAGATTCTTGTAATTTGATACTCCAAGAAACAAATGTTAAAGATATTTGTTAGAATCGCCTCACCGAGGCGATTCTAACAGATATCTGTAATATTTGTTTCTTGGAGTAATGATATGGAAAAGACATTTTATAACCTATCATACTCCTAACTGGGATTTTTTATAAAGGCAAATTCATTATAACGGCACAATAATAGGGAACCAATACTGTCGTTATAACGCGGGTCCTCTGCATAGTATCTGATGTTTTGTTTTAATATAGCTGGATGAGGGGCAAATGGTGTACATTCTGTGGTGTCTCATCAGAGTTCACACTGTTTGCTCAGGCCTATTTGTCAGAGTACATATCGTAAATACGATACTTTTATTTTTCAGTCAAAAGAAATTTCACGAGCGCAGCAACCAGTAATAGTGCATTAAGTGAAGACGGGGTGGAGCAAACAGCAATTAAGGTCTCGTTAAAATGCCCAATAACGTTCCGGCGAATTACGTTGCCAGCACGGGGGCATGATTGTAAACATATTCAGGTATGTTATATAACATGAAAATTTAGTAACCCTTGCCATGCTGAGCTGAAACAATGTAGATCCAGATCAGATGGCTTCTGAAGAAGCCATCTGATCAGGATCTACATTGTCATTCGGATTGTGAATTTGTTGCAGTGATTTGAATCAAGTAATCTGCTTGGTTGATAATCAATAGTGGGTGTGGCAAATTAAACTATTCAGCAGGACAAGGGTTAATGCTTGAACATGAACAAAGAGAATTGAATGTCTGTAACAGACATGGCTTGTTTACTGTGGCTTATTTGAAATTGCTCGTGATTGGCTAGAATATCCTTCCCATGGCTCCAGAAGTCCATTTAGGATAATTTTTGGAGGTTTGTCTCATATTATCTTAAAAAGATATGCTGTATACTCATTGACTTAGGACTCCTTGTTTTTGGTTAATTTAATATAACATAGCAGTGCACACAAATTTATTTGATGTTTAACGTCATTCATATGAACATAGCCTAAACCCATAGATTGATTGCACAAAATTATATCTTATTGCTAATATATATCTTAAACCCTTATCCCGCTGATCACGATAACCTGTTCTTATGCAAACAGTGTAGATTCAGATCAGATGGCTTCTGAAGAAGCCATCTGATCAGGATCTACACTGTTTGACATTCAGTTTGTGAATTTGTAGGAATGAATTTCATCAAGTAATCTGATTGCTTCAAAATCAGGAATGGGTATGGCTAAATTAATTTATGCAGCAGGATATGGGTTAAGTCCATACAGGCGCAACATAGCCCTCCATGGAATATTTGTTGTTTTTGTTCTGTCTAAATATTTATGTTTGTGGTGTTTTATAAGAAAATATATAATGTAACATTAAACTGACAAACTGTGTTATTTTTTTACAGTGCTTTGACTTAGAGTCCTATTTACAATTAAACTGTGAGAGAGGCCAGTGGAGGTGTCCTGTTTGCAAGTAAGTTTAACCCTCCCCAACCCACCTGGATTAGTCTTTTAACCTAGGTCCCATTTCCATATGCTCTTAGTTGTTGGTTGGATGTAACAGTCAGACAAGCAAACAAAGGCTGTTCTTTCTGTAAATGATGCTGCCACCTTCCCAGAAGAGAGGCTTTTAAATGAAACTTCTTTCCAAGAGGAAAGACCCTATTTAAATGGAGGTACCAGAAAAGGTGTAATGAGTCTACCTTTGAAAATTTGGTGACGCATTTATTTAGGGGACTTGGTGGTGTAAGTGAATGCACCTCTTGATTACACGATCTTTATCCATAGCTATGCTGAGAGCCTTCAACATAAGTTTGACAAGGCATATCAGTTGTCACCCTTTCAAATGATACATATTTCTACAGTCATTCTCTCCCTATCTCTGATTCAAGATGGGCAGTTATTTGCGAAAATGGTTAACCCATTGCAGGCAGGAAACCCCTAAAGGAGTAACTTGGCAAACAGTCCAGGCCCAGATCAGACGCCACAGAATGCAACGTCTGATCAGGGCCTACACTATTTGCTAACAGAATTTTCTGTTAACCCTTATCTTGCTGTTCACGACAACCCCTAACTTCGCAAACAGTGTAGATCCAGATCAGATGGCTTCTGAAGAAGCCATCTGATCAGGATCTACACTGTTTGGCATTCAGTTTAAGAATTTGTAGCAATAAATTACATCAAGTAATTTGATTGGTTGATATAACGAAATGGGTGTGGCTTAGATGAATATTCTGCAAGATAAGGGTTAAAAATAGGCTGAGAATAACAACAAAAGAAATAGACCTTCCATCCCTTATATGACAAATAGACTTGTATCTACATATAGCAGTGGAAGAGGCCATTAGCATACAATGGGTTAACCACTTACGTATAAGAAGTATGGTTGGGTAAACTTACTGGCTCTGTATGACCTGAATAGTGTTGACTGGGCCAGCAAACAAACAAATTATCTACCGCAGCTGACAATCTATTTTTGTTTCTTAGTTTTCAATAAAAAAAAGCTTGACATTTCATGTGAATCATTTGCTCAGGAGACAATTCACATGAAAAATCTCTGAAAAATAAGAAAAAAATACTGAAAATGCAGTTTTGGTTAGTGCTTGTAGAGTTACACAAAATATCTGCATAACAGAAAAGACACTACAGTTTGGTGCAAATATAGGTTTTTCACAACACATTTGACCTAGACAATCTGTGTCCTTGGAGTTAAAAACAAAACAAAAATTAAATGAAACAACAGCAACAGCCATAGTATCATATGTTGCTTTTAACATCCATTTTACTGTTTTTTCTGCTGCTAGGCTGATATTATTTACAGATATTGTACTGCATGAAGCTTCTGAGCAGGCTGCATATATACGCAGGCTGATCTACTCCTTTGGTGAACAGAGTGATATAAGCAGACTGGGGCCAGTTGTTCAAAACTAACGACATTGTTAGTTAACATATCGTTAAAACTTTGATCATTAAATATGGCAAATATGCTAAAATTTTTTATATTTTTCTTACTAGAACAGTTAACAATTTGACCACTAACGAGCTCGTTAAGCTAACGATGCTTTGAACAATTGGCCCCTGATCTCCACCTTTGTCATTCACAAAAGGCAAGGCAAAGACAGGTTTTCTTCTGTATGATATCTGTCTATTGCGGTATGTATGACCAGAAAAGCAGCCAACACTTCCAGGTTTGATCTAGTTCTGCGTTCTTGAATGTCTGTAGATGTGTGTTGGAGCTCATGTAAGACTGTAGAATGACAGCAACAATTCTTTATATAGCGAAACTTCATTCTCTTGAACTTGGATGGCTTGTTTACTAGACCGAGTCACACAAAAGAAGTCCTTAGAGGTCATCACATAACTCCAGATAACAGTTTTTGTTTTGGGGGATAATTTTTTTATTTTATCTCAAAAATGTATGTTGTGTGTACTCATTAGAATTGCCTCACATTAGAATTGCCTCATTGAGGCAATTCTAATGAGTGCACACAACATACTTTTATCCAGTAGAAAATGAAAGAGATACCTCTATGTTATCCACATTAGGCTTCCTGACCTGATACTATGATCAACCTTGGATTCTTGAAATATCTTTTAGAGCCTCAAACTACTCCTTTAGAGGCTCAAAATATCCTTTAGAGCCTCAACTACTCCTTTAGAGCCTCAAATTACTCCTTTAGAGGCATGCACTGGAACTAAGTGTGATCCGAGTCTTATTGATTCCTTCAATTACTGGAATTAAGTCACAGTTCAGAACTATTTTACCAGCCTGCATTCAGAAACAGTTGACTCATCAGTGCTTTGATTAGAACCAGTATAACTAATTCATGCTGTAAATGTTGCTTACTAATATGCCTTTTGTTCACAGTAAACCAGCATTACTGGAGGGCCTTGAGATCGACCAATATATCTGGGGTGTTCTCACTAACCTGGCTAACACAGAGTTTGAGGAGGTCACGATTGATCCAACAGCCAGTTGGAAACCAGTTCCTATCAAAACAACTGTCAAAGAGGAGGACACTGGAAGTAAGTTCTTGTGAATTTATCAAGTCCATTTTATTGAGAAAGGTATTCAGCAGAATGTGTGAGATTAAGATAGAACCATGTCAAGCTGTGGGCGCAGATTCTTAAAACTACTGACATTGTTAATTAACATATTAACACTTATCTTGCTGTTCACGACAACCCCTTTCTTCGCAAACAATGTAGATCCAGATTAGATGGCTTCTGAAGAAGCCATCTGATCAGGATCTACACTGTTTGGTATTCAGTTTATGAATTTGTAGCAATAAATTACATCAAGTAATTTGATTGGTTGATAGACAGAAATGGGTGTGGCTTAAATGAATATTCAGCAAGATAAGGGTTTATGACATTGTCAATAAACATACTGTCAAAAGTTTGATCATTAAACATAACTTGTACACTAATGTGTTTGCTACAAAGCAGGGAGTAACGTTTGCACATACAAGCTACTCGCATTTTTTTTTCAGCACAAATACCAGAGTATTAGATATTATACTTTATAGAATAGTTAACCCTTATCTTGCTGAATATTCATCTAAGCCATACCCATTTCTGTCCATCAACCAATCAAATTACTTGATGTAATTTATTGCTACAAATTCATAAACTGAATGCCAAACAGTGTAGATCCTGATCAGATGGCTTCTTCAGAAGCCATCTGATCTGGATCTACACTGTTTTCAAAGAAAGGGGTTGTCGCGAACAGCAAGATAATGGATAATTAACACTTCAACCATTTACAAACTTATTAAGCTGAAGATGCTTTGCACATCTGGACCCAGATGTGTTTCCCATTATGTATGCTCAGCGAAGACTCGGATCGGCCGGCCCTGCACAAATGCTCGAAGACCCTTTTTTGCTTATTCTGGCCGTATGTAGTTCACCCTTATCCTGCTTTCATTGGCTTCACCAATTTCTGACTGTCATCCAGTCGGGTTACATGATATAGTGTTTTAATTCAGAAGTCATAAACTGAAGAAGCCATCTGATCTGGATCTACAAGGTAGGAGTTGTCGTGAACGGCAGGATAAGGGTTAATTTCAGCCAGTAGTCATTTGACATAACTTGATATTCATTATTGTGTTGTGTTATATTTTCAGCGGAATCATGTGCACGGTGGGTGAAGGCAATGTCGCCACATAGTATGCAGTTACCAACCATGAACTCGTGGGATATCAGTAGTCCTAACTCTCCATACAGTATGCCGCCTTCATCACAAGGTAAACCGAAGTTTTCTGTCATTTAAGGGAACTGTATGCATGGACAGGGTAGGGCTTTAGAAAAAAAAATCTCATGTCAGTTGAAATCTGTGGTTAAAGGAAAGGTCGAGGATTTGATCCACATGGGGTCAGCAACATTCCTTCTTGCGGATTAATATAGGTTTGACATTCCTTGTTAATTGTCTGCCAAATAAGGCTTGACATTACATGATATCATCTGCCAAAATAGGGCTAGGCTAGACATTACATGTTATCATCTGTCAAATAGGGTTAGGCTAGACATTACATGTTATCATCTGCCAAATAGGGTTAGGCTAGACATTACATGTTATCATCTGCCAAATAGGGTTAGGCTAGACATTACATGTTATCATCTGCCAAATAAGGCAAGCCATTACATGTTATCATCTGCCAAATAACGCAAGCCATTACATGTTATCATCTGCCAAATAAAGCAAACCATTACTATCATCTGCCAAATAAGGCAAGCCATTACATGTTATCATCTGCCAAATAAGGCAGGCCATTACATGTTATCATCTGCCAAATAAGGCTTGACATTACATGTTATCATCTGCCAAATAAGGCTTGACATTACGCGTTATCATCTGCCAAATAAGGCTAGACATTACATGTTATCATCTGCCAAATAAGGCTAGACATTACATGTTATCATCTGCCAAATAACGCAAGCCATTACATGTAATCATCTGCCAAATAAAGCAAACCATTACTATCATCTGCCAAATAAGGCAAGCCATTACATGTTATCATCTGCCAAATAAGGCAGGCCATTACATGTTATCATCTGCCAAATAAGGCTTGACATTACATGTTATCATCTGCCAAATAAGGCTTGACATTACGCGTTATCATCTGCCAAATAAGGCTAGACTTTACATGTTATCATCTGCCAAGGCTTGACATTACATGTTATCAGCTGCCAAATAAGGCTAGACATTACATTATCATCTGTCAAATATGGCTAGATATTACATGTTATCATCTGCCAAATAAGGCTAGACATTACATGTTATCATCACCAAATAAGGTTAGATATTACATGTTATCAGCTGCCAAATAAGGCTAGACATTACATGTTATCATCTGCCAAATAAGGCTAGACATTACGTTATCATCTGCCAAATAAGGCTAGATATTACATGTTATCATCTGCCAAATAAGGCTAGATATTACATCTTATCAGCTGCCAAATGAGGCTAGACATTACATGTTATCATCTGCAGATGAGTAATGTGATGGCAAGCCTTATTTTCTCTGAACAAATTCGGTCTCTTTTTGAAAAATAGGAAAAACATGCTTGTTGTGAGTAGTACTTTAAGAGTAAAGTGCCGTACAGTCAGCCAAGTCTACAGTATTTGAAAGAGAAAATATTTATTGAAAGCAAAAAATGGAGAGAAACATAACAGCAGGAAGTGGTACTTTCTAAACCACTATCCTGCTGAATAAATTAATTTAAATGAATTTGTTCATTTCACAAACTGCATGACAAACAGTGTATATTCCGATCAGAAGCCATCACAGTGTAGATTCTGACCAGAAGCCATCTGATCTGGATCTACACTGTTTTCAAAAGTAGTTGTTGGGGTGTTCAGCAGGATAAAGGTTAAGGAAGGAAAAGGGAGGTAATTGATACAACTAAAACTGGATGTCAGAATGTTTTTGGAGTAAAATAAACAATTTATTGTTTCCTTGCAGGACCTCCATTCTCAGGAAATTATGGACCTGGATCAAATGGCGGAACAAACTTCCCTCCCAATGGACCACAGGGAGATTTCCCAGGAAACATGTTACCCATGTCTCCGGGACAGAGCTTGAACAATATCAGTAATATGAACAATATAAACTCAGATATGATGAATAAACCATTAAGCCATCCTGGACAATATCCCCTCTCCCCTCCAGAATCCACCTCTCATTTACGGCATCCCTCAGACCAAGGCATGAATAATAATCTCCCATCATCCAGCCAATCACCGGCCGCCAGTAATCATACTTCATCCAATGGAACCCAGCCTCAACAGCAGCAGCCGCAGCAACAGCAGCCGTCTAACAATAACCCGGGCAGTCAACCACAACAACAAAACCCAGTTACTGATGATCTTAACTTTGACCCCACGGCTATAATAGATGGAGATGGGTCAGCCCCAGGATTAGAGGTAATTCAAAGACAATTTCAAACCTCATTATAACAACAGTATTCCCCTAAAATTTGGCTGTAATAAATAATTTTACTGCAATAAAGAGACTTTTAAAAGGGTTAGTTTTATAATAGAATAAGTACAATTTACTACCAGATATTGTGTCTAGAAATAGCTGGATGAACGGCATCTCATCTGGGTCTACACTTTTTGCTCAGGCCTGTAATTGGGTAAATACGGTATAATACCTTTTTCCGTTAAACACTCAAAACAAAATGGTGCAGGCATTTGTTAGAATCGCCACAGGGAGGCAATACTCTTACAAATACAGTGAAATTCCGCTTTTAAGACCACCTAAAATTAAGACTGCTTTAAAAAGCTTATTAAGAAGAGTGCAGTTACTCTGTCTTAGTGTTTTCTGCACATAATGTCCTCTGGTCAGGGACCACCTTTGGGACTGTTCAAAAGTGGTCTTAAAGACCACTTTTGAACAGTCCCAAAGGTGGTCTTAATATAGGAATTTTACTGTATCCACATCGGTTTTTTTTTTTTTAGTATCAAACACAATATTCTCCAATATCACCAAGCTTAGGATTCATTGCATTGAAAGTGTTGTTGCAAAAAGACGGTGGGCTGAAAATATGAAGAATACTTAGTGCCAAGTCTATATGGTGTTATGGTTTATTAAGGGTAAAGAATACATTTCTAGGAAATTAGTTCAGTAAATGGCTGAAATTCTTGCAAACAGTGAAGGCTCTGATCAGGCACTGCGGAATTCAGATGCCATATTCTATAATGTCTCATCTGAGGCCTGAACTGTTTGCCAGTGACCTGTTAAGGGGTTTTCTGTATAAAAAGAATTATGGGGAATAGGAGGAGGACTGTAAAAATGAAATGGCTTCCGTCAGTAGTAAGCCTGCAGCTTAGAAGGAAATATTGTTATGCCGGCTTTCAAACTTTAAATAAAGCATCTTGCAAAAAATAGAAAGCAAAACAAATGTTATGTTGTGGGCTATGATTCTTGCAGGCCAGAAGAGGTACCTGTGTGTAAACTATAGATTCAGATGAGGTGATTTATAGTGAGCCATCTTATTTTTCTACCTGTTATCAATGAAACCACTGTGCATCACGCAAACATGCCTGTATAGTTTTGATCCCCTTGAACCCCATTAGAGGGGTAAACCTTATTTTTAGCTCACCTGTCACGTAGTGACAAGGTGAGCTTTTGGGATCACTTTTTGTCCGTCGTCCGTCGTGCGTGCGTCCGTGCGTGCGTCCGTGCGTGCGTCCGTAAACTTTTCTTCAAACGACATCTCCTCCTAAACCACTGATCGTATTTTGACCAAACTTCACAGGAATGATCCTTAGGTGGTCCCCTTTCAAAGTTGTTCAAATGGTTCCGGTCCGTTGCACATATAGGTCACAGTAGCCAAAAATAGATTTTTTTCACCGCAAACTTAAAAAATCTTCTTCTCTGAAACCGCAAGGCCCAGGTCTTTGATATTTGGTATGAAGCTTCATCTAGTGGACCCCTACTAAGATTGTTCAAATTATAGTGCTGGGGCCAAAAATGCCCCCGCACGGGGCCCCTTTGGTTTTACATGGGCTTATATAGGGAAAATCTTGAAAAATCTTCTTCTCTGAAACCGCAAGGCCCAGGTCTTTGATATTTGGTATGAAGCTTCATCTATGGGACCCCTACCAAGATTGTTCAAATTATAGTGCTGGAGCTAAAAATGCCCCCGCACGGGGGCCCTTTGGTTTTACATGGGCTTATATAGGGAAAATCTTGAAAAAATCTTCTTCTCTGAAACCGCAAGGCCCAGGTCTTTGATATTTGGTATGAAGCTTCATCCAGTGGACCCCTACCAAGATTGTTCAAATTATAGTGCTGGGGCCAAAAATGCCCCCGCACGGGGGCCCTTTGGTATTACATGGGCTTATATAGGGAAAATCTTTAAAAATCTTCTTCTCTGAAACCGCAAGGCCCAGGTCTTTGATATTTGGTATGAAGCTTTATCTAGTAGACCCCTACCAAGATTGTTCAAATTATAGTGCTGGGACAAAAAATGCCCCCGCACGGGGGCCCTTTGGTTTTACATGGGCTTATATAGGGAAAATCTTTAAAAATCTTCTTCTCTGAAACCACAAGGCCCAGGTCTTTGATATTTGGTATGAAGCTTTATCTAGTGGACCCCTACCAAGATTGTTCAAATTATAGTGCTTGATCTAAAAATGCCCCCGCACGGGGGCCCTTTGGTTTTACATGGGCTTATATAGGGAAAATCTTGACAAATCTTCTTCTCTGAAACCCCAATGCCCAGGTCTTTGATATTTGGTATGAAGCTTCATCTAGTGGACCCCTACCAAGATTGTTCAAATTATAGTGCTGGGGGACAAAAATGCCCCCGCACAGGGGCCCTTTGGTTTTACATGGGCTTATATAGGGAAAATCTTTAAAAATCTTCTTCTCTGAAACCACAAGGCCCAGGTCTTTTATATTTGGTATGAAGCTTAATCTAGTGGACCCCTACCAAGATTGTTCAAATTATAGTGCTCGATCTAAAAATGCCCCCGCACGGGGGCCCTTTGGTTTTACATGGGCTTATATAGGGAAAATCTTTAAAAATCTTCTTCTCTGAAACCACAAGGCCCAGGTCTTTGATATTTGGTATGAAGCTTCATCTAGTGGACCCCTACCAAGATTGTTCAAATTATAGTGCTGGGGCCAAAAATGCCCCCACACGGGGGCCCTTTGGTTTTACATGGGCTTATATAGGGAAAATCTTGAAAAATCTTCTTCTCTGAAACCGCAAGGCCCAGGTCTTTGATATTTGGTATGAAGCTTCATCTAGTGGACCCCTACCAAGATTGTTCAAATTATAGTGCTGGGGCCAAAAATGCCTCCGCACCAGGGCCCTTTTGTTTTACATAGGCTTATATAGGGAAAATCTTTAAAAATCTTCTTCTCTGAAACCGCAAGGCCCAGGTCTTTGATATTTGGTATGAAGCTTCATCTAGTGGACCCCTACCAAGATTGTTCAAATTAAAGTGCTGGAGCTAAAAATGCCCCCCACACGGGGGCCCTTTGGTTTTACATGGGCTTATATAGGGAAAATCTTACAAAATCTTCTTCTCTGAAACCGCAAGGCCCAGGTCTTTGATATTTGGTATGAAGCTTCATCTAGTGGACCCCTACCAAGATTATTCAAATTATAGTGCTGGGGCCAAAAATGCCCCCGCACCAGGGCCCTTTTGTTTTACATAGGCTTATATAGGGAAAAATCTTGAAAAATCTTCTTCTCTGAAACTGCAAGGCCAAGGTCTTTGATATTTGGTATGAAGCTTCATCTTGTGGACCTTTACCAAGATTGTTCAAATTATAGCCCTGTGGCCAAAAATGCCCTCGCTCCGGGGCCCTTTGGTTTTACATAGACGTATATAGGGAAAATCTTGAAAAATCTTCTTCTTTGAAACCACAAGGCTTAGGTCTTCGATATTTGTTATGAAGCTTCAGCTGGTGGACCTCTATAAAGATTGTTCAAATTATAGCCCTGAGACCAAAAATGCCTCCGCCATGTGGCCCTTTGGTTTTACATAGACTTATATAGGGAAAATCTTTAAAAATCATTTTCTCTGAAACACAAGGCTTAGGTCTTTGATATTTGTTATGAAGCTTCAGCTAGTGGAGCTCTACCAAGATTGTTCAAATTATAGCCCTGGGGCCAAAAATGCCCCTGCTACGGGGCCCTTTGGTTTAACATAGACTTATATAGGAAAAATATTTTGTTTTACATAGACTTCTATATGCAGGGTAAACCTTTAAAATCTTCTTCTCTGAAACCAGAAAGCCCAGGTCTTTCATATTCGATATGAAGCTTCATCTTGTGGACCTCTACCAAGATTGTTCAAATTATAGCCCTGGGGCCAAAATTGACCCTGCCCGGGGCCCACTTGTTATACATTGGATCAGGTGAGCGAACCAGGGCCCTCTGGGCCCTCTTGTTTTATTTCTGCTCTAAAATAAAGATTGTGGGTACTCATTAGAACCGCCTCAATGAGGCGGTTCTAATGTGTACCCACAATCTATATTTTGAGCAGAAATAAGAAAAATATTGCAATTTTTCATTTTTACGGTGGTAAAGTTTACAATGTATTTGTATAGGCATGTTTTTGTAGTGGATTAAGTGGATTTATCCAAATTGGAAGAGTCCATCTCTGAAACTTGGGGGTGGAGGAATATCAGACTTGGCAATTATTCTGTTATTTACATTCTGTTCTTGTCTATTTCAGCTGGATAGTCTGGCCAATCTCGGAGATCCCATAGAACTTCTCTCGTATCTCGGACCTTCCGAACCAGGGGATAATAGCGTGTCAAACAATAACACTAGTGGCAACCAATCAAACAATAATTCCAGTACAAACAATAACGAGGACATTTTATCATTTTTTGAATCATGAAGTGTGAGTTGAGTTGTTAATGTGTTTGGGAAGCGTTCAAGGGTGCTTTGTCATGAACCTGCGACAAGTTTAAAAAAATAACCAAAGTGTGCTTGTGATAAACGATTAAAGTGTTACTTTGTTACCATGTCAACAAAGTTAATAAAATAAGTGTTTAATCCATGGTAACAGGGTTCAGACTTGTATCATGGCCAGTGTTACGAGGTAGGGACTCGTTTTGATACAAGTCATGTGATCAGTGACCAAGAAGTGTTTTGCGTTTATTGCAGTAGACCTGCGGAACAAAATATGAAAATGGTAGTGACACAAATCACAGTGTGCACTCATATTTATTCATTTCAAACATTTAAACCTAAGATACCAAACAACTGCATCAGGAGATGTCTGTTTATGTTGTCTGCTGCGTCTTCTTGCAAACTTTTCAAGTATTTTTTTTCACACAAGGAAACAGTGTAGACCCTGATCAGACTGCTCTCAGAGAGCAGTCTGATCTGGGTCTACAATGTTTGTGACAATATAAAGTAAGCAGCAGATAACAAGGCGGACGACAGTTGTTGTGATTGGCATCTTTAGGATTAAAGGATTATGAGAAATCCTTCATCACACTGACATATGTTGGATGATCTCGGGGAGAATTAGGATCAACAATTCATTGTTCATTATCTTACATTGAACAATCATCATCATTTTAATATTTATTAAAACCAGTTAGTATTGTTATAGTGACTTCATGACTGAAGATCAAAACTTATCATTCTTGTTATATCATGTGACTTAAAGTGACCAGTCATTACTTGGCTTACAAACTTACAACCAATCATGACTTGGCTTACATATTGTGACATAAGTGACCAATCATGACTTGGCTTGACTTGTGACATGTTGAGGTCATTGGTGATAATTAAGTGTATAAAAATAAACTGTGACTCAAATTGTACAATAAGACAGTATATTATTTATGAATGACTTATTAAAATATATTATACTGTAAAATAAAAATTAAATTTTTATTGATTCATTGAAAGGCAGCAAGCTGGTAAGAGATACTTTAACTCTCATTCTATTTCATCATATTCTCATAATCTTGGTGTCCAGCGTCTTCACTGACGACAAATCTCAATATATGTTCTATATTTTTCTGTCTTCAAAAATCAAGTCATCTTTTTGTAAAGAAATATACATTGTTGGTAGTTTTCATGACATAATAAGCTCTAGTACCTGATGAAATCATAGCAACAGATATGGTTTGTATTTTGTGATAATTGAAGGCTAGGTTTTGTCAGTTCTCCATAACCTATGTTGTGAGGCGGTTCTAATAAATACTCACAACATACGTTTATATGGAGAAATAAGGAAAACTACCAAATATCCGCCTTCTCTGTTGCTATGTGAAATACAACTGAGTTAGGTCCAGTGAAAAGAATATTTATTGTATATGCAAGCAGCAGGCTGCTGTAGCTGAAGGAAAGTGGTTAAACCGTCAAGGGAGGCTACCCTTACAGATACTTTCATCCACCCTATCTTTTGGTCGGGATTTCAATACCTGCCAGGTGGGCCACATTTTTAATTCACGAAGATTGATCATGAAACCTTTTCTGTGGTCACTCTTTCCCTTCCACTGATTCAAGAAGGGCATTGATCAGTATGTGGTGAAAAAATATGAACAGTACTTATTAACCACTTGTGTATAAGCTTGTCCAGCAATTGTTGTTAGTAAAAATTGACCAGCTCAATATGAAATAAAAAGTGTTGACTGAGACAAACACACCAACCAAACCTTAATGATTGAGGTCTTTGGTTAAAGGAAAAAACTTGATTCTTTTCTGTGAAAAGAAATGTTGACTGAAATCAGAAGTAACAAAAGTGTCTCCCGCACAAAAATGTTGTCAAAATGTCATATGAAAAATTAAGTTATCCACTTTCCAATCAGATTACCAGATGTAATTTATTCCTTCAAATTTACAACATGACTGTCAAACAGTATAGATCCTGATCAGATGACTTCATCTGATCTAAATCTACACTGTTTGCAAAGATGTAGATCCCTGATCAGATAGCCATCTGATCTGGATCTACACTGTTTGAAAAGGTAGGGGTTGTCGTGAACAGCAGGATAAGGGTTAAACACAAAATGTTACCATGTCTGTAGCTGGTTGCTGCAAGCTTTGTTTTGGTCCAGATAGTTTATGTGCCAACATGAGTGGCTCACACAAGTCTGTAAGTATATAATGGTCCCAGTTATGCTTACATATACTATGTGTTCTTTTCACAAAGTTTGGCTCATTGTCATTGTGATCACATCCTTTCAACCTTTAAGGGCCAAGCTGAATTACAAAGCAGATGACATTGTTCTTTTTTTCTTATCAGAGAAAATCAGCTTGACATTTCATGTGAATTGTCTGCTTAGCAGACAATTCACATGGAATGTCAAGCCTGATTTTATCAGAAAACAATGAGAATTACTTTTTTTTTTTAATGTTGTCTGCTAATAGTTTTGATTGGTGCTCTTTATTTGTGAAGTCCACTATTAGCATCTTATTATAGCATAATGATTCTTTGTAAAATGTCAGCAAACGTGCACATTAATGGAAACATGGATCTTCCCATTAGTTCGGTTCATTTTTATTCTACCAAATAGTTCAGCTTAAAATGTGTTGATAATTTTTGATGAGTTCATAATTTTTTCTCCACCTGTTAACCCTTAAAGTGTCACCCACTATTGAAGCAGATGACATTTTCATTTATTTTGTTTTTGGAGAGAGAAATTGAGGCTTGACATTTGACGTGGACCATCTTGTGGTTCAGCTGCTATGAAAGATGATAGACCTAATTTTACCTGGGGAGAAGATAGACCTAAAAGGGATTATTTTCTTATTGTCCCGGGAGAAAAAAAAAAGTCTAAGAAATGTTATCTGCTACGTTGAGTGGTTTGACACTTTAAGAGTTAAAAGCTCAGCAGCAAGAGTGCTACATATTCAAAAGCATGTTTCATTTTAGTATATAGTGACGTTAAACTAATGCAGCAAACAAAATGGCATCTACTCCTAAATCTGTTTACACAACCCAAGGTCTAGCATTCGAGAAAGTTGAAGTGGTCTTATAAAAGATTAGCAGTCATAGCTCGAGATAAGGAGGAGTGAATACTGAGATATTTATCTATTTTATAAAAAAGGGTACTTTTTAAGAGTTGTCTCATTAGTACCCACAACATGTTCCTCTTCAGTACCCACAACATGTTCCTCTTCAGTACCCACAACATGTTCCTCTTTTAGTACCCACAACATGTTCCTCTTCAGTACCCACAACATGTTCCTCATCAGTACCCACAACATGTTCCTCTTCAGTTCCCACAACATGTTCCTTTTCAGTACCAGCAACATGTTTCTCTTCAGTACCCACAACATGTTCCTCATCAGTACCCACAACATGTTCCTCTTCAGTTCCCACAACATGTTCCTTTTCAGTACCAGCAACATGTTTCTTTTCAGTACCCACAACATGTTCCTCTACAGTACCAGCAACATGTTCCTTTTCAGTACCAGCAACATATTCCTCTTCAGTACCAGCAACATGTTCCTTTTCAGTACCAGCAACATGTTTCTCTTCAGTACCCACAACATGTTCCTCTACAGTACCAGCAACATGTTCCTTTTCAGTACCAGCAACATATTCCTCTTCAGTACCAGCAACATGTTCCTTTTCAGTACCAGCAACATGTTTCTCTTCAGTACCCACAACATGTTCCTCTACAGTACCAGCAACATGTTCCTTTTCAGTACCAGCAACATATTCCTCTTCAGTACCAGCAACATGTTCCTCTTCAGTACCAGCAACATGTTCCTCTTCAGTACCCACATTATGTTCCAAATAAGAAATAAAGACAATTATCCCATAATTACCTACATTATGCCTCCTTAACCTGGAGCTATGACAGTTCTCTCCGGGCACTCCAGTGACCCCTGCCTCGATATGAAAAGGACAATAAAATACAATGAAATTCACTATTAAATTAAAGACTAATTTTTCTTTTAATAGTGTAGTTAAATGTTTCATGGTTTTTCTTCTTTGTATTTTCTACACTGAGTATCCTGCAGTATGAGACCACCTTTGGAACTGTTCAAAAGTGGTACTAAAGGCCACTTTAGAACAATCCATAAGGTGGTCGTAATTGAGGAATTTTGCTTGGCTTTGATCACCACAAGGTAAATATTTAACGTTTTCATTAACATCAACTATGATTGTAAAGATGACTGCAAATGGGACCATGTTTAACCCTGAAAACACCAAAGAAAAGCTAAAGCAGATGGCAGTCCAATTTTCATATTTTCCGGAGAAAATGAGGCTTCAAAATACATGTGAATCCTTGGGTTATGGTCCTTGGGTTCTAAAGTGTTTCAACATACGCACTGGTACCAGTCAACATTTCTGGTACCAGGCAACATACTGATACAAGCATTTTGCATTCTTGTACATATATTTGAAAGGGTAAATAATGAGCTGGGACAGAGCAGCGGGGAGCCAGCAGAAAGGTCTTGATTTTAACCTCATTTTTACATACATGTATATGTGCAAAGGATTTCCAGATGAGCACAAATTTACCAAAACATTCACCAAAAGTAAACTAAATTGCTTCCTTTATAGGACTGACTACCTGCCTTCCTTTCCATAGGCATAGTGCTTCTTATGTACACATTATATACAAACATAAAACATAACAAATTGAGAGGGATCATGTAAACAATTCCCTCACCATATCATAGGGGCTACTCTTTTTGGTGAAAAAAAAAGTTCTGACTTCCATCACTGATCAAGATCTGTAGTCAGTTTTGCTGGTTCCCTGCTCAGTAAAGGTCAGTATTTCGTGCTTCCATCATACACCTACAGTGTGATGCAAATGGGGTAAATTTTCCTACCAATTTAGAATCTATTTTAGTTTCCCGTTGATATAGTTTTTTTATGCCTAAAGTAAAAATTGCTTACTGGTTTCTCCAACAACTTACCAAACCTGTTCTTTTTACTATTGTAGGTTTTAGTACACCTTATACACGTTAATTTCATACAGGTTATCACTCCAACTGAAAGCTGTTATGCCAGGCCTGCATGTTTTTTGGTTTGATTTAAGGTTTAACATCCCCGTCAACACTATAAAGGTCATTTTGGAGATGTTGCTTCCAATTTTGTGGGACTTTTACCCAACATTGAGATGAAATGACATCTCAAGCCCTGTTGCCCAATGAAACCAATAGGGTTTATAAACATGGACGGGCCAACTTGCACCGCTTTTCCTGGGCAGGGCTCCTCTAAGCGGTTTACCAGTACTCGTGTGCGGGTCGGTTTCAGCTCTGCATGGAAGCATCATGCAGCCAATATATTTCTTCAAGCCTGATGGGCGGGGGCTTTAGGCCAGCATGTTGAGTATCTCTTGTTGCTTGCCAATCCAGCCAAATATACATACTTAGTGGAACTGACTCAGATTTTGAGGAATACGGGGTATGATGTCTGAATATGTCTGAAAGATTATGGTAGTTATGGATCATATATCCTCTGACTACTGTGCAACATTAACCTGTGTGCTGCTAAACTTGAACATTGCATAGCTATATATAAGGGTAAATAAGAATAAGAAGAGATCATTTTCATTATTGTATTGCGGGTACTTGTTTGAATCACCTAGTTGAGGCAATTCTAACAAGTACCCGCATGTTTTAATGGAGAAATAAGAAAATTATCTTTAACTTATTTTCCTGGGTACTCCTTACCTGAAGGTGCAATAAAATCCGATATGAAGACCACCTTTGGGACTGTTCAAAAGTGGTCTTATGACCACTTTTGATCAGACCCAAAGGTGGTTTCTTACTATAGCTAGCTGACACTGGATACAGAATATACAAAGAAATATTAACTGAAACCTTCAAAATAGGCTTATAAAAGCATAATTAGTTATACTTTTAGCTGGTGTTAATAGCAGAATTTTACCGTATATGGCAATGTTTGGAAACATTTCTCAGAAGACAAGGATACACTTCTGCAGAAGTATCTTCATAGGAGTGAACAAAGACATGAATGAAATATCAAGGCCTTTTTTCCAGTAAAAATAAGAAAAGAAGCAGAACATCATCTCAGCAGCATGCTAAAAGTTCAGTAATTAAGGGGTTTGGGTCCCTGAAAAAGGATGTAATGGTAGAAAGTTAGGCAGAAATACCAACTTTTGTTGTTTGTTTAAGAAACTTAGAATCAATTTACTGATGTGATTTCAACAAGTAGTTTCCAGCAGGAATGAGAAAACCCAAAATTTCATCAACCCGACCCTTCCATCTGGAGCGATGTATAAGGTTAAAGTTGTCACGGTAACAAATCTGCAATGTGCTTAAGTTATAGTCTGTATTGTTTTTAGATGCATGACATAAGTTGACAAAGAGAATTATTGCATTTTTTATCATCTACGTAAAGAGCAATTTTTTTATGACCAGTTTTGTTTTTATGCAGACTTACAGTTGGTCTTGAATATGACATCACATTATGTGATTTTGTACACATGTATAGTTGTTAATGCTGTTATTTATGTTTATTTTTGGGTCATCTAATGAGAGCAAGTGGTTTACCCCAAATGTGTTCAGAGTAGATCATAGCTATAGATGAGGGATAACTTTGGAATATGTTTACTTATTTCTTAATTGAAATTTTTGTTGTAGGTACTTGTTTGAATTACCCCAGTGAGGTGACTCTAACAAGTATCCACAACATATTTCAATGGCAAAAAAACAGGGAAAAGGTACCTGTTTACGCCCAATATTCTTATTTTTCCATTGAAACATATGTTGTGGGTACTTGTTGGCGTAATTCTAACAAATACCCATAACATGTTTCAGTGGCGAAAAACGTAAAAAGTCCCTGTTTATCCTCAATATTCCTTTTTCCTAGGAGCTATGATACCTATGCAATATTATACACTTCACATAACTACAAAATATGCCTACAAAGGTTTTCCGTTCTTTAATGCACGTGGGTGTACATCACTTGTTCCCACATGGTGGTCCACCTATACAGCTCTGTTGTTGATATACCATGTACATTTGTTTATGTAATTTTAGAAACAAGTATTGTTTAGGTAGATGTATATATATTTAAGATAAATTTTTTCGAAGTATTAGTTATACATATTTTTGTCATCGTATCACATTGTCTCCACACTGTCATTTTTGTTAAGAATCATCTTCTCTTTATAAGTCTCATGGATCTTTTATCTCTATTCTGTGCTTTTGATTGATACAAGTTAAAGTAAATATTATTCTGGCAAGGACACTAACCATATCATCAGTTAAGGTTGAGTTACAAGGATATATACCGGGAATGGGAACACCTGGCAGACTTTTCTGCCATTTTTATGCCCCCGCATCGTATGATGCCGGGGGCATATAGTTTTTCGGTTTTCCGTACGTGCGTCCGTGTGTACGTGCGTACGGTTTCCGAATGTACGAAAGTGTGTACGTACGTACGTACGTACGTACGTAATCCTGTTAGACTCAGGTTAAGGTTTTTGTACAAGGTAGAACTTGAGCTCATATTTTCCAAACCATACAATAGATTTGGTTTATATTTAGTATGATGATAGATATAGGTCCAAAGTTTTATTCAGCAATACCCCCAGCCATACCCTAGACCTCAAGGTCAAGGTCGTGGACTTCGAAATTTTTAACGTTTAAGACCCAGGTTAAGGTATTTGTACCAGGTAGAACTTGAGCTCATATTTTCCAAACCGTGTAATGAATTTGGTTCATATTCGGTATGATGACAGATATAGGACTGAAGTTTTATTCAGCAATACCCCCACCCATACCCATGACCTCAAGGTCAAGGTCATGGACTTGAAAGTTTTAATGTTTAAGACCCAGGTTAAGGTATTTGTACCAGGTAGAACTTGAGCTCATATTTTCATAACCATACAATGGATTTGGTTTATATTTACTATGATGATACATATAGGTCCAATGGTTTATTCAGCAATACCCCCACCCATACCCATGACCTCAAGGTCAAGGTCATAGAATTAGAAAAAATTTAATGTTTAAGACTTTGGTTAAGGTATTTGTACCACCAATTTCAATAAACTTCACACAAATGTTCCTTATAAAAATATCTCGTGCAGGTTCGACTTTTAAGGTCATGGCCTCAAGGTCAAGGTCACAGAGGTTATTTTTAGAAAAACTTTGTCATTGCTCTAGCGCCTACATTTCTTCACTGATTTCAATATAAGTTCACACAAACGTTCCTTATGACAATATCTTGAGCGAGTTCAACTTTCAAGGTCATCACCTCAAGGTCAAGGTTACAGTGGCTATTTTTAGAAAAACTTTGTCATTGCTCTAGCGCCTCCTTTTCTTCACCAATTTCAATATAACTTCATGCAAATGTTCCTTATGACAATATCTCAAGCTATTTTGACTTTCAAGTTCAAGGTCACTGTGGCTATTTTTAGAAAAACTTTGTCTTCGCTCTAGCGCTTACATTTCTTGACTAATTTCAATATAACTTCACACAAATGTTCCTTATGACAATATCTCTAGCGAGTTCCACTTTCAAGGTCAAGGTCACTGTGGCTATTTTTAGAAAAACTTTGTCACCCCTCTAGCGCTAACATTTCTTCACCGATTTCAAAATAACTTCACACAAATGTTCCTTATGACAATATCTCGAGCGATTTCGACTTTTAACGTCAAGGTCACTATTGGTGGAACGCCGAAACTCGCACAGATTGGTATTTGCACCACTTAAAGATTAATGTGCTAAGCGGGGGCATCTGTGTACTTTGGACACATTTCTAGTTCAAAGGGAGACAACTTTTGGGACTTGCTGTTCGCTTTTCTATAAGCCCTGTCCCACTGAAAAAGGGGTCTACTCTTAAAGGAAAGAATTTGCTCCTCTAAAGTTGACCCCTATTGACATGGGATACAAAAATACTTTTGAAGGAGTTGCCTCCCCTGGAGGTGTTCTCATTCCCATTATAGGATAATTATCATTATTTATTGTTGGAAACTTGCATTGTGGGTACCTCTTAGAATCGCCTTGATGAGATGATTCTAACAAGTATCCGCAACCTAAAGTTTTATAGCTAATTAAGAAAAAATATCCATGAATTATCATTTCTCCTCAATATTTGGAGCTCTGCGAAGAATTTTTGTGGTTAATTAAAAAATTGATTAAAACTGCAAATTGAAAGAAACTTAGTAATATGGTTGAGTTGTCTCCCTTACACCGAGTCAAACACTTTGGAATAGAAAACCACAGAAGTTTGTTATTTCTGTCTCTTATAATGAAACCTGTTCTCAAATAACTGGAGATATATTCACCCACCCTTTGAGCCGTCTCATGAGAAGAGGGTAATTATTGCATGGGAAGCCAGCAGAGGCTGAGGCGAGACTGCATAAAAGTGCAATTTATTGCTGGCAAGCATGTAAAGGAATCCTGCTTGCACATTAGCAACCAATTAAACTGAAGCCATCTGATCTGGATCTATTCTGTTTGCAGAGGCAGGGGTTGTCATGTTCAGTGGGGTATGGGTTATGTTATCTTCGTGCAAGAATTCGAGCCCTGTTTGTTGGCTGCATTAACTCATTTGAAGAGCATAACTCATAGAATGCTGAATGCTATGGGCTCTTTTTCTCGTGGGTTAGCTTCCACCTCCCCAAACCACCAACATTGTAGACTTCTTCAAAAGTTTCTGTTATTCCATTGATATATTATTAGGGCCCAGTTTTTCAAAGCATCATTAACATTACTCTAGTTGGAGCCAAAACAATTATTGGACTTGCTAGAACAAATAACATTTTTACCACTCATTAACAATGCTTTGAACCACTGGGCACTGGCGTTCACAAAGTTTCTAAATGACAGTTGCTTAACCCTTATCTTGCTGTTCACGACAACCCCTATCTTTGCAAACAGTGTAGATCCAGATCAGATGGCTTCTGAAGAAGCCATCTGATCAGGATCTACACTGTTTCACATTCAATTTATGTTTTTGTAGGAATAAATTACTTCAAGTAATCTGATTGGTTCAAATTCAGAAATGGGAGTGGCTAAACTGAATATTCAGCAAGAGAAGGGTTAATTGCCTCACTCTGGAAAGTAGTAATCCTGATTGGCTGACCACTTTTATACCATTCTTGACTGTACAGCAAGAACCTTCAATTAGCTGGAGAGAAAATCAGAAGAAAACTATAGGTTCACATCAGTTTGATGTTGATTTACAGAGTTTTCCATTACATCAGTAAGATATGACTTTACGCTTGGAAACTAAATATACCATAATGATTCTAAGTATAGGGACAGCTAAGCCTTGGCAAACAGTGCAGACCCAGATCAGGAGCAATCTGATCAGAATCTACACAATTTGCCATTCTGTTTGCACCTTTTGGACTCCTTGCAGGATTGTGCAGCAAATTTGAATTTTTAGGCAAATTACAGCAAGTCCTCCGGGTGTCCAAATTCTTAGGAATTTTATGATACCTTCAAATATTTGGATAGAAAAGCCAAAGAAAATGGTAGATTCGGATCAATCTGATGTTCATTTGCAGAGTTTGCCATAACATCAGTTAGATTTGACATTTTGCTTGGTAACTAAATCTGATTTCACTAATTTTGAAGCAGAATGTAAAATATTATTGACCGGTAGCATCCAAATATTAAATAACTGTGACGTTAGCTCCAGATAGTGAGAAGTAATGAGGAGGAATGTGGGATATTTTAATATGAAATAAGGAAATAAGAAGAAATAACAAATTCTTACAAGAAATAAGGCAAATTACTCTGCACTTATCCTTATTACTCCACACCTTGAGCTCGAACAACACACTTAACCCATAAAATGCCAGTCACAGCAATTGTCGTCTGCTTTGCCGTCTGCCGGTTACCTTAAAAGTAATTATTTTGCAAAGAGTGTGGACCCAAATCAGGCTGATCTGTGCCCACACTGTTTGCCTGTATGCAAAAATTTATTTAAAAACTTTGCACAAAGATTCAGCAGACGACATTTTCAGATGTTGTTTTCCTCAGCAGCTTACAGGTTAAGGGCAGCCAGATGTTCAGCTTTCCATGGGATGACATTATGCTGGTTTTCATGTTTTCAGGAACAAATATTTATCTCTAATAGAAATCAGGAACAAAGTATTGTTACAAAAATTTGTGTTTCCGAAACAGCTGTCAGTATAAGGAGCTAAATACAAACTGAAAAAGAGATCTCGTGCTTTTTGTTCAAGGAGAAATGATGCATCTTAAAGAGTTTGCTGCCATGTTTCAAAGGGAGATAAAAATACTGGAAGTGGCATTACTGTGACTAGTACCCTTCCTAACAGGGGCTACTCTTAAAGGAAAGAATTTGCTCCCTGGAAACATATTCTTTCCTTTAAGAGTAGCCCCACTCTTGGAGAGTAGGCAGATCTTCTGGAGCTGTTATCACTTACACAATGTTCTCATAATCTGTCTGTTTCTGTAATATATGTACATAGACCCGAAACCATTCTGTCATCTCGAGTTGCTTCCCTTGATCTTTTCCTCATATTCATTCTTTTTACATTTCTTCTCCATCTTCCATCATTTCTTTGCTCAAACCTCTCATTTGATTTAGTCTTACGCAACATAAAGTGCCGAGTATCACAGAGCATATTGAATTATAATTCTGAGATAATTTCTTATTCCTGTTCTTTATAAAAAGCCTGCTCAATAGCTCAGTCTGATCATTTTTGATCAGGAGGTCAAGAGTTCAATACCTGTCAGGTTGGCAACATCCTTTGGTGAGGATTGATTTTGAAATCTTTTCTATGATCATTCTCTCCTTTCTGCTGATTCAATTATTGAAGTTGTCAGCTGCTGGAAAAGAATATGGGCTGGACTGGTTAACCGCACTGCTTATGCATAAGCCTGCCTAGACTGGTTAACCGCACTGCTTATGCATAAGCCTGCCTAGGAAAAGTGGAGTTAGGTAAACTCATTACGAAAACATGCCTATACGAATACATTGTAACCTTTATCGCCGAAAAAATGAAATTTTTAAGATGAAAAATTGTGATAAGATTCTTATTTCTGCTCAAAATATAGATTGTGTGTACACGTTAGAACCGCCTCATCGAGGCGGTTCTAACGAGTACCCGCAATCTATATTATAGAGCAGACTTAAGAAAAATAAGGTTTACCCCTGCAAACCCCAGTTTTACTGTATAAACGTGGGGTTCAAGTGGGTCAAAGTAATATAGGCGTGTTTTCGTGATGTGACTGCTTATGCACAAGCCTTGCAAAGTGTGGTTTGGCAAACTGCTGGTCTGCTCAATATGACAGAAAATGTGTTGACTGGGTTGTTAAACTTCAAATAAACAAGACAAAAGAAATGCTCTGGAGGCCATTTAACCCATTTTAAACTGAACAGTCTTTTCGCTGCATATATCATATTTACCCTAAATGTTTGGACACTTTAACTTCTTACCATACTTGCTCTAAACTTTAAACAAGTACAATTTATTAGACGATATGGGCCCCGTCAAGCGATTTGGTACTTATCGCCTATGCGAGCAGCGAAGGTTCAGGCGAGCCTGGGCATCCGCGCAGTCTCGCCAGAATGTTCGCTGCTCGCTCATACAAGCAGTGAATCAAGAGGAACCTTCAGACAGAAAGCCATATCGCTGGCCCCTCTGAATGGCTGGGCATGCGCAGTTAAAATTTGTCATGACAGAATGCTCGAAGACACAAATTCGCTTGGCGGGGCTCATATTGTGTCTGAAAACAGCTGTATGAGTGGCAAACAGTGTGGACCGTGATGAGAATGTGGCATCTCATCTGGGTCTACACTGTTTGCTTAGGCCTGTCTGTCTGAAAACATAGGGTAAATGGGGCAATAGGGAACAATCTCAAAATTTTGTTTGCTTTTTTACAAACAGTGATATTTGATCTGGGCCATCACTGTTTGACAGTTTTGGGGGTTTCCCGCCTGAAACGGGTCAACTGCTAATTTGCAAGTATATGAAGGAATAAGAAAAAATATTGCAGAATTATACTCCTAGATGTATTTTGTCACTATGCATAGTATTGCGATAATACACCCATGTGCTAAACTGGCATCTCTCCAATCTCTAAAACTACTTTTTTTCGAATTTCGGATGAAAATATTTGATATTTTTCTTGTTTTTAGTTCTAATGTAGCTTGTGGGTGCACGTCAGTGAGGCTGTTCTAACAAGTACACACAATATATGTTTTGAGCAAAAAATAAGGAAAATAATGAATGCCCTATAAGCTGCACTTTTCTTTATGTGAAGTTGGGTTTGGAGGGAGTGGTCATTTCACGGACTTGTTCACATGATGGATAACTCTTTAAAGAAGATGTTTTTGGGACAAGCAAACAAAGCATCATTTTGCAATAAACTGGGGAGCATTTGTATTCTCTGTTGTGTCTTTTATACTGCAATCAGCATGAAAAACAGTGCAATTCTGACTATAGTTCAGTAGAATGTGATAAATCACTTTATGCGGGCAATATCAGCAATTCTTTTTGTTGTTCTTCATCTTTTATAGCAATAATTTGTTTCTTCCATTCATTTATCATATCTGTTTCATTCTTTCTCTTTGTGACATGTGCTGTCTTTGTTACTTTATCAAGGGATGCAACTCAGAGTGACAGGCTCTCACAGTTAGAATGCTGTTTGGCCTTTCTTGAACACTAAATAGTTCTTCACATTAATTATTTGGGCCTAGTTATTCAAATTGTTGTTAGATTAACAAGCTCGTGATCAAAATGTAATATGAGCAATGGGTGCTTTGTGCGTGATAAATACTGTATTCCTCCCATTTAGCGCCCATGCTACTATAAGCACCCCCTCACTGTTTTTCCAAGAACAAAATAATAAGTGCCACTTCTTCTGTCAGTTGAAAAAAAAAGGCTTAACTAAAGTAAAGATTTCAGCCTTTCAGTCATTGCTGTATCTGCTGTAAATCATATCATGCAAGATATTTCTGAACCCCCTGCTATCACACTGTCTGTGTTGACCACTTGGTACTTTACATGTCATGATTCCACCATATTCTAATGGAAAACTACCGCTAATAATGGGTTTAAAACTCTCCAATCTGGTAAGTTTTTTGTCTCTAATAAGCACCCCCTCTTTTACCAATTTTTTTATGTGCACTGGGCGCTAAATTGGAGGAATATGGTATTGTAATGATTCGTAAGTATTGCAACACACAGGCCTAAGCAAAAATTGCAGACCCAGATCAGACTGCAGCAGTCTGATCTGGGTCTACACTATTTGCCATTCCATCTGCACCGTTGAACTCCTTGCTGGATCATGAAACAAACTTGTTAACTCTTATCATGCTGTTCACGACAACCCCTATTTTTGGAAACAGTGTAGATCCAGATCAGATGGCTTCTGAAGAAGCCATCTGATCAGGATATACACTGTTTGACACTTAGTTTATGGCTTTGTAAGTATAAATTACATCAAGTAATCGGATTGGTTCATAGTCAGAAATGGGTGTGGCTTAACTGAATATTCAGCAAGAGAAGGGTTAAAATTTCTTAAGAATTACAGCAAGTTCTCCAGCTGTCTGAACTTTTAGGATTTTTGTGGTATTATGACAAGAAAGGCATTGTAGCATTTTGATCGAGAGAGTGAGAAAACGTAGTTATCATCATGTACATATTCCCTCAGTGCAATCACACGCATGTTTGTTGTCAAAAACAACTGTGAACCTTGCACCAAATATGTACTTTAGTCCCTTAAATGTGATCATTATTTATCTAATAAAAAAACAAAATGTACTTTAAAGAAAATTGTAGTTTGTTGTTTTTACCTTGTCCAAGTAAACAGTGTTGATGGGCTGAGACAATAGGGAACTTGGAACATGTGTGACCAGCAGAGACTCTGATCAGCAGGCACATCTGTACAGTCTGATCAGTCTGCACTGCACCATATGGATGTCCTCAATCCCAAAATTCTTCAGACAGACTGAGAGGGCTGTGTAATAATTGCTCCAAATATAGATTAGCTCATTTTGTACAAAATGGAATCTTCCACCTTATAAATAGCAGGAGTTCATTCCAAAATTTATTTGAAAAATGGCTTAACTTTTTTGCACACAGTGTTGGCCCTGATCAGACCCCGCATTCTGTGGTGGCTGATCTGGGCCTGCACTGTTTGCAAATTACCTGTTTCGGGGGTTTCCCATACAAAAAGGGTTAGAGGTATTCATATGATGCACCTCAATTCTACATGACAATCTATGTACTGGAACACAAGAAAATACTGTATACCCTTACATTTACAAGATTGTTAAATACACAAACCTGCAACATGATGGAAAAGACATGAGTCAAGATAATTACATGGTATGGGAAATAAGATTCTGCATAACGAAGAGACGAAGGCAACGGGAAGTTTTGGACCAACAACAACAAACCCAGCCAGTCTTGAGTGCCTTAGTTTTAACTATCAGTATCCCAGACAGCTGCATCGCAGTTAACCTATTTTATATGGTAAATCCTACAGTGCTGACAAAGATCAAACTAAATAGGGCCTTCACTGCATATCCCCACACTGTGAAAATCATGTCAATAAAAGGACCCTAAATACTTCTTTCTGACCTCTGTTGAACCATAGACAAGCCTCCTGTGCAAACATTTCACACCACTGTATTCTACTCTTAATTACCTTGGATTTGATGTGCAGCATAACTATGTTTCTATAAAACAGACCTTTGAACTCTTGAGCAGGGGTCAGGCCACTACCTTAGTGGCGAGTCACTGCAACATTCTGAATTCTGTTCCTCCAGTCCTCTTCCTTAGTGCCATCACCTGTGACAGTTTCAGTATTCTAGCTCAAAAAGCTTAAAAGGAGTTTTGTTATAATTAAAAAAAAAAAAAGGATTTTGACCTCTTGTGACCCCAAGACATGCCCCAGGGGCAAAATCTTTGCACAACTGTTTTCATTACCTTCGATTTGATATGCAACATGACTATGTTTGTGCAAATAATAAAAAATGAAACTTGGGGCTCCCCCAACCCCTGGCCTCGTCCTGATCAGATCAAAATTCTGAGTATGTTGCGGGAGTCCTCAGGCATAGGGCTTTTGCCTGTGAAAGTTAACCACAACACAAGAACTGCCTTGGAACGGTCAGTGAAAAGAATTTCACTGGGGGGCTCAAATCGATTTTCTTTGGCCACAGTCCTCATCCTTTATTCTGTTGCGATTTAGACAAATAATTTGTTCAGTCTGCACTCATCAGTGCAACATGTCCAAGAACCCAAAAATCAAACAACCACAGAAATGAAACAACGGTGAGGACTAGACAGCAAGAAAACATTGAAATGCTGGAGCAAAAGAAAACCAACAGTTAAGACTCTGATGGGCCCAACCAGAGACAGAGCATCAGGTACCAGCCAACATTGCATAAGTAAGCCTTTACGCTGGAACTGTCATAGAATTTGAGGCCTGACCCACCGGCGTGCAATTAACCGGGAAAGCAAAGTTATCAACCTTGCATGCATGCAGTCTGTCGTATAACATTTATGTTGTACCCAACCTTTTTATATCGAAGAAATTGGGTATGAAATCATTGCAAGCATATATTTTTTTTAAGTTTATATTGTAAGTCCCCATAAAATTTGAGCTCTGATAGACCTTGTTGCAGAAAAGAGTTAAGTCCAACATTGAATTTTGAAACTAAATCGGAATAACGTCTATAAAATTTAGAAAAGGCTTTGCATAGTTTATGATACTGATACCCTGATTAAGAAGCTTAGCAGTTAACAGTTTATTTCGAGTGTTGAAAACAGTTACATCACTATACACTCTGGCAGATCAAATTAATTGCGAAATTTAAATGCCATTGGATGCAGCAGGAGGAATGTCCCCATCCAAGAAAGGAAAATTTACAATCTCAAAATCAAAATTATCACATTTATCATAAATTTTGCAGAAAACAAACCCATCTACGCAATAGATTACGGAGCCCGGGAAGGGACATGATTTTTAGCTCACCTGTCACTTAATGACGAGGTGAGCTTTTGGGACTTTTTTTCGTCCGTCGTGCATCCGTGCGTAAACGTTTTCTTCAAACGACAAACACTCCTAAACCACTGATATGATTTTGACCAAACTTCACAGGAATGATCCTTAGGTGGTCCCCTTTCAAAGTTGTTGAAATGGTTCCGGTCTGTTGCACATCTAGGTCACAGGAGCCAAAATTAGATTTTTTTCACCAAAACTTAAAAAATCTTCTTCTCTGAAACCACAAGGCCCAGGTCTTTGATATTTGGTATGAAGCTTCATCTGGTTGACCCCTACCAAGATTGTTGAAATTATAGTGCTGGGGCCCAAAATTGCCACGCCCCGGGGCCGTTTGGTTTTATATGGGCTTGTATAGGGAAAATCTTTCAAAATCTTCTCTGAAACCACAAGGCCCAGGTCTTTGATATTTTGAATGAAGCTTCATCTAGTGGACCCCTACCAAGATTGCTGAAATTATAGTGCTGGGGCCAAAAATACCCCCGGCCCCTGGCCCTTTGGTTTTACATAGGATTTTATAGGGAAAATCTTTAAAAATCGTCTTCTCTGAAACCACAAGGCCCAGGTCTTTGATATTTGGTAAGAAGCTTCATCTAGTGGACCCATACCAAAATTGTTGAAAATTGTGCTGGGCCAAAAATGCCCCAACCCGGGGTCCTTTGTTTTTACATGGGCTTATATAGGATGGCGCACGAGGAACATCACCATCCAAAAAAAAGGAAAATTTACAATCTCAAAATCAAAAACATCGCGTTTATCACAAATTTTGTACGAAACAAACCCATCTACGATAGATAGATGTAAATCCAAAAACGGGGCCACGGTATTAGAAGAATTTGCTTTATTCAACTTAAGTTCTGGGGGGTAAATATGACTGATTAAACCATCGAAATAGGTATTATCATTATTTAATAAAGCATCCAAATATCTAGAAGTGGAGCTTAAAGCTTCAATGATTTCAGACTGGTTTTCAGCAGAAAGGGACAGCATGAAGTCTCCCTCATTACGGAACAAAAACAGATCAGCCACAAGGGTGAGCAATTAGGGCCCATCGGAATACCCACGACTTGTTTAAAAAATTTAGTACCATCTCTTATGTAAATATTGTCAAGTAGAAAGGTGAGAGTTTCACACACTTTCTGACATGATCATAAAGTATATTTTTTATGCTCTTCAGAAGTGAAAAAGGCATCTCTCATACTACATGCAAGATACAGGGAGTCTTCCCTATGAAATGTCCATTCAATAAAATCATTAAGTTTTTCTTTTATAACGGTATGAGGAAGTGTAGTGTAAAGGGTGGAAAAATCATAAGTAGACAGACTTGAAGCACGAAAATGCCTGGGTTTTACTTTATTTTAAACTTCATTAGAACGGGCCTCCGTGGCCTAGTGGATAAGAGCGCTGACTCTTAGTCATTAGGTCTCTCACCGCCGTAGGTTCGAGCCTCGCTCGGGCCACGTGTGAGACGCCAAGTTCTGCAACGGGAGGTCAGGTGGTTTTTCTCCGGGTACTCCGGTTTTCGCCCACCTCTGATTAACGATCGGCTCGATATGAGTGAAATAATCTTGAAAGGGCCGTAAAACCCAAACCAAAAAAAAAAAAAAAAAAACTTCATTAGAACGATTTCACTTTATTTTGAACTTCATTAGATGGATTTCACTTTATTTTAAACTTCATTAGAATTTTTTACAGACCAAAACAGATTTCTACCTGATCTTTCGAAGACTTTGCCGCAATATTTTATCACATGCTTTTTGATGGCAGTAAAACCTGAAGTTAATAATTTGGAGAGTTCAGTGGTAGTACAAGGGCTTGAATTTGCAATAAACCGTGCTTTGTATGGTCTTTTATGAAGTTTAGGCAACCAATATAACGTAGGAAGCTTGTCTTGACCTTCTGTAACACAGACAGCAAACTTGGTGGCTGAATGACAAATATGGTCATCAACTAAAGCCCTCTCTACAGCTAAAGGCCTTAGTACCACCAAGTTCTTGCTGAAGAGTGTTAACATAGTGAAGCCGCAAAACAACGACCACATTGTTAGCGGCCTTATCAGCTGGAGCCAAAACAAACTTTCTATGAAATTCTTGAATACCTAGTTTAAGGTGACGTAAAGACGTCATAGGTTTAGGAGGCAATAAGTTCGTATTTTGCGAATAAAAAGAAATGCGTTTATTCACTAATTTCAGAATGCTTAGATTCTATTATTTTAGAGTTTTATGCTCAACATACTCTCGTTTACACCATCGATTATCAAATTCATTCAAGACAGCAGCAATTTCATCTCTACATTTATTGAAATCAATTTTAGAAGGAAATCGATATTTCGGTCCTTTAGAAAATATATTACGTATCCTAGAATCAGGAATAATTTTTAAATTGTCGGTAATAATATGACCAGCAGCAGGCTAGCAATACACTGAATTTTTACAATCACATGTATCAGGAGTGTTAGTGTCAATATCAAGATCAGAAACAAGTTTATTGAAATTAAAAATTATAGATCTAACAGGTTTATTGTATTTATATCAAATGATGGGGTGTTTCAGTATCTTGAAAATAAGCAGGAATTGATGAAATAACCGAACTGTCACGGAAGATACTAGGTAAATCAATAAAATCCAAACCCTTATTAATGAAGGATATTTTGATGTAATGACGTTTAATTTCAGTATCGATGGAAGGACGAAGAGCATGCTCAGTATAACCTCTAGTTAAAAGAGCAGCTTCGTACAACTGACTAGAACTATCGTAGAATTTATTCTCCTCGGTATCCAGAATCCGTAATACAGAAATTGGTAACGAACTTAGAAAGCAAGCATTGGGTGGCGTCCATGATTCAATAATATTATGGACAGTCACTTAAGTCTGGCATTGTTTCTTTTAAAAGCACGTAATTTACGTTTATAATTACCATTTTTTTCTGGGGCCGTGCGATTTAGTTTTACGCTTTTGACAGTTCAGAAGAGAGAAAATATCAAAATCGGACATTTTAGATATATTACCCTCGTGATAAATGTTGTCATTAAAGCCCAATGGAAAAGGTGTGTGTAATAATTTAATCCAATTTAATTTAGTTTCATTCCGTTTAATAATATTAAACCTAGCTGTAGAATTTACATCATGATAAATTTTTCCACTCCCTGTATAGAAATATCTCATCTATGTCACATTTTAACGACTATTATTAGCTAACTAGTAATGCAGCATCACCCTAGTTTGCTTAACTCACATGTGTTTGTTTATAGTTCAACATGATTTGTTTGTGTATGTATATACCAGTCTGTGTGTCTATCTGTGTGTGTGTGTTTGTGTTGTCTGTCTTCTGTGTCTGTCTGTCTGTCTATCTGTTCGTCCGTCCATCTGTCCGTCTGTAGATTATTCCAGTGTATCGGAAACGTCTTTGCGCACTATCTACAAACATAATTCAACGAACTGTTCGATTAGCCCCCGAGACCAGAATCATGTTTTTTTACTGTTTCCTCTACCAAATGCAAATAGGTAAAATGGTCAAATGGTCTCGGTGGCTTCCTCGGCGTAACAGAAACTCTAAGACTTGGCGCTCAAAAACATGTAAACCGTAGAAACTTCATTTTCATAGTGCTGGTATTATTCATATATGTCTTCAGTTTTGAACATGAAAGGTTATGCATATCTTGTCTTAGCTTCATCTTAGCGTTGCAACGTTTGTTTGTTTGATTTGAGGTTTAACGTCCCCGTCAACTCTGTAAAGGTCATTTTGGAGACGTTGCTTCCAATTTTGTGGGACTTTTACCCGACATTGAGATGAAATGACATCTCAAGCCCTGTCGCCCAATGAAACCAATAGGGTTTATTAGCATGGACGGTCCGCCTCGCACCGCGGTTCCTGGACAGGCTTAGATCCTCTAAGCGGTTTACCAGTACTAGTGTGCGGGCCGGATTCAGCTCTACGTGGAAGCATCATGCAGCCCATATATTTCCCCAAGCCCCTATGGGCGGGGGCTTAGCGCTGCAACGTAGTAATGAAACGTACAAATACATCAGATACCCTTATAAACGTGCTAGAATGAACTCAAACGAGAACGCAAAATATTCATGCCTCCTCATTCATAATTTTGCTTTCAGTGTGCTGTCCCTCTGGACATTCTGTCTTCTTCTTACATGTGTAGATATTCATCCTAACCCCGGGCCAGACTCTGTCATATCTGTTGCAAGCTCTAACTCACTGTCACAAAGTTTTCTTGAAGATCTCTCTAGTTATCTTAGCATAATGCACCTCAATATCCAAAGTATCGTTCCTAAGATGGACATTATCAGATGCGAAGCATAATCATATAGTATAGCTGTAGTCTCTGAGAGCTGGCTGAAACCTGAGATAAAAGACAATAGCTATCAATCTATCTATCTATCTATCTTCTGATACTGCGTCGGTCACATTTGACCATTACCGCAGGTGTATATTACATACACTCCAGTTTTGCAGGATGAAAGCCTACACAGTAATCATGTAATTACGGTAGGGATCTTTAACCTGCACAGGGGATGGTTCTCCCTGAACAGGGGGCCTCCAGTTAACGTCCCGATCCGAAGGACAGTGCACTTAATGACATTCATCCCTGCAAATGATGCCAATGGAGCGTGTTCGGACACCGAAATTTTATCGCCGCTGCCGGGGATCGAACCCGGGACCTCTAGCATCAGAGGCAAGTGCACTAACCACTGAGCTATCACGCTCCACTGTCACAAAGCACTCCACATAGCATTCTCATTGACAACTTCATGTCACCATTTCGCACTGATAGGACTGATCGTCCAGAGAAAAGGAGTGCTTATTAGGGCCACGCACTGAAAGTGTGGGTGCCCTATAGTAATCACTCTGTCCGTCCGTCTGTCTGTCTGTCTGTCCGTCCGTCTGTCCGTCTGTCCGTCCACAAATTTTTTTATCCTCCATAACTTTTTATTATTCCTGGATGGATTTAAATATTACTTGGCATCATTCTGTCCGTCCGTCTGTCTATCTGTCTGTCTGTCCGTCTGTCCGTCCACAAATTTTTTTATCCTCCATAACTTTCTTATTCCTGGATGGATTTAAATATTACTTGGCAGAAATGTTAACCATAATGTGATGGAGTGTTGCGCGCAAGACTCAGGTCCGTACCTCAAAGGTCAAGGTCATACTTAGAGGTTAAAGGTCAAAAAAGGTTCTTTCCTGTGTCCAATTAATAACTTTGTTATTATTCCTGGATGGATTTAAATATTACTTGGCAGAAATGTTAACCATAATGTGACGAAGTGTCACACGCAAGACCCACAGCCGTACCTCAAAGGTCAAGGTCATACTTAGAGATAAAAGGTCAAAAAAGCGTCTTTTTCATTGTGTCCAATCTATAACTTTCTTATACCTGGATGGATTTAAATATTACTTAGCAGAAATATTAACCATAATGTGACAGTGTGTCACGCGCAAGACCCAGGTCCGTACCTCAAAGGTCAAGGTCATACTTAGAGGTGAAAGGAAAAAAAAAACGTCTTTTTTAACATCAACATTTTCCTACTCCTCTGATAGCGCTGTCGGGGCCCTAGTCAGTTTCACTGACAGCTCTAGTTTATGTTAGGGATTCTTTCAGCTGCATACGACGCCGTGATCTTGAAATTACCGGTCTTGAGGCCGTTTGGGTCGAGATAAAAATTAAGAGGAAAACTCTTCTGCTCGGGGGGTTTTATAGGCCGCCAAATAGTAGCAATACCTACCTTAACCTTCTTGCTGAAATCTTCGACAGAGCCAGTAATACTGGGCTCAGTGACATTATTATCACTGGCGACTTTAATTTTAATATGAATGAATGATTTCCTGTTGACTGGTCATCATAGTTATTTGTCACAATTATTAAAAGTAGAAGTGGAAATGGATGGGTGTGTGTGTGTGTGTGTGGGGGGGGGGGGGGGCTTAAATCGATTTTACGTTGCCACAATCCTCGCCTTTACTTCTGTCGCGATTAAGACAAATCAAAGCACTGAGAGTGCTGATGGAGCGTAGCTTTGATAATTTGATTTCGCGTCTGATTGGTATTTTAATTCAGGCTCATATCAATTGATCCAATGAACATAGCTGTTTGAAGCTATTCTGGGCTTAAATCGATTTTACGTTGCCACAATCCTCGCCTTTACGTCTGCCGCGATTAAGACAAATCAAAGCACTGAGAGTGCTGATGGAGCGTAGCTTTGATAATTTGATTTCGCGTCTGATTGGTATTTTAATTCAGGCTCATATTGATCCAATGAACATAGCTGTTTGAAGCTATTCTTGGCCAGAAGTCGTGTTAAAGCAACAAGAGCTATATTGAAATTAACTCACGCTAAGGTGAAGACCCCGCAACAACCATCACGAAAACACGCCTGTACAAATAAATTGTCAATTTTTCGCCAAAAAAATTGTAAATTTTAAGATACAAAATTGTGATATTTTCTTATCTCTGCTCAAAACATTGATTGCGGGG
Source organism: Lucinisca nassula (assembly GCA_963580285.1). Lineage (NCBI taxonomy): Eukaryota > Metazoa > Mollusca > Bivalvia > Lucinida > Lucinidae > Lucinisca > Lucinisca nassula. Next base: position 197,101,029 of record OY757011.1, on the reverse strand, counting down.
ACTTGATAGAACCGCCTTGACGAGGCAGTTTTATCAAATACCCACAATCAATGTTTTTAAGCAACGCAGCAACCCTGCAGTTCTACAGTTTACTTGAAAATTTCTGCCGAGCTATAGTTCGTGCAATAAATGCGGCTTGCGCAATTGTTTGGTGGCTTTAAAGTTATTTTATGTAATCTGTTTTTGAAAAATTACCTTGGGGATGTTATTTATCTTGCATTAGACATTCTTCTTGGTTACGTCTTGATGATGTTTATCTTCATGTGAAAAAGTATCATAATTTTCCCAGCAGTTTATAAGTTATACATCCGTAATCAGTATTTAAAAATTGCCTCGGTGAGGCTGTTTATAAAGCTATCTGGCGTTAGACAATATCATTAGCTTGATCTTATCAATTTACATCTGCATGCAAAACATTATAAAAATATACCCGTCGGTTTGAAAGTTATACGACCGTGTCAGTGTGTGAATTTTTTACCTTGCCGAGGCTAAAATAAAGGAATTGGGCATTCAGGAATCGCGTTGGTTAGATCTGTACATTATCTATCTTTATGCTAACAGTTGTCAAAAATATTCCAAGGAGATAAGAAGTTACACTTAGAAATAATTTTTCAGTTTGCCTAGGCGACGCCGTTTGTAAAGTAATTTGGCATAAGGCAATTTTGCGGGTTATGTATTGTCAATATCAACCTGTATGCCGAAAATGATCAAAGCCGGGTTTAGATGTTATCTTCCGTATTCATTTTTTATTTTATTTTGCCTCGGCGAGGCCATTCATAAAGTAATCTTGCATAAAACAGCCTCATGGGTTAGGTATTGTCAATATCAATCCGAATGCCAAAAATGATCGGTATATTCAGAGAGGTTTGAACATTATACTCTGTTAACATTTTTCTAAATATATATTGCATCGGTGAGGTCATTTATGGAGTAATCTTGCATACGACAGTTTCTTGGGTTAGTTATTGTCAATATCAATCCATAGGAATATTTGAAAAGTTTTAGACATTATACTCCGTTATTATTATTTAAAAATAAATTGCCTCGACGAGGCCATTTATGAAATGATCTGGCATTAAGGCAATTTCTTTGGTTAGATATTGTCAATACAGCACAGTGCACAGTCTTTTAACGGAAACCAACAACTGCCCTTCTTGAATCAGCGAAAGGGATAGAATCACCGTGGAACAGATTTCACGATCAATCTCCTGGAAAGAATGTTGCCGAACCCGGCAGGTATCGAACTTGCGTCTGAGCTGATAATTTGCTTTATTTATGGTCACATGCCTAGGACGCAGACAGGTCGCTTTAAAAAAGTAACATTGTTCCCCAACCGCCAACCCCCCCCCCCCACACACACACACACACACACATTAACCCATACTCTGAGAATATGTCTAGCAGCCGTTTTAGGGACAGACATAGCAGACCCAGATCAGATGCTACAACAAGTGGCGTCTCATCTGTGTCTAAACTGCAAAAAAAAATTACTGCTTACGATATAAGCCTTGACATGCACCTGTCTAAACTCATTCCAACTGTCTTATTTTGGTAATACATTATCGACCCACACTGCGTACTTTTAACCCATTTTAAACGAATGGAATCCTCATCACCTTATATCAGTATGGAATGAGATCATTTTATAATCAGGGATGTCAGGTTGTGGCTTCCACGAAATATTTTGCAAAAATGGCTGAACCTTTTTGTAAGTATGCAGTGAAGGTCATAATGAGACTCCGCGTTCTGTGGTATCTGATCTGGGTTTGTCCTGTTTGCAAGTTGCAAGGTTTGGGATTTTATGGTACAAATGGGCTGTAAACTGGGTTATATGAACTGCACTATAAAAAGATTAGACTGCTACACAGTTCATCTATTAAAAATATTCATCTATTCCGTTTGAAACAGGTGGTCTGTGAGGCAGTCTATAAGAAGATACCGCATGGCGTAATAATCTACTATGTTAACACGGGGTACTATGTTCTCACTGGTGATTGGGTCATATGCAGTAACACCGAAAGTAGTGCCGAAATCACTTCTCATTTCACTGTAGCTACGCTGCAACAGCTACGCTCCAAACATCAGTCAGCATGAAGGCCTTCTAACTCATCAGTGCTGCATCTCCGTAAATACAAAAATCAAACAACCACAGAGATGAAATAACGGCGAGGACTCGACAGCAAGAAACCACTGAAATGCTAAACTCCGATGATCCCGACTAGAGACAGAGCATCAGGGACCAAGAATGATTTTACGAAATTTGGTGCTGATGTCATTGCGGTTATATATTTTTCTGAATTTATATACTAAGTCACCACAAAATTCGGGTTCCGATACACCTTGTTGCAGAAGAGATTTAAAATAGAAGTGGAGGCAACGATCATGAATCAATAGAATCAACCCACAGCTCCCATCAGAGACACCAAAGGGAAAGAAACACAAGCATGAAACAACAGACCTAATGATCAGGACCCACAGCTCCCATCAGAGAAACCAAGGGAAAGAAACACAAACATGAAACAACAGACACTAATGGAAACATCAATACCGGAAAGCCAAAAGGACAGTTATTTTTCCACAAAATGGCCGATAGGCTATTCAAAATAAAATAATATAAGCGACACAAACACCCAAAGACAAACATAACAAAAATAAACAGCGACAGAATGGTCAGCGCAAACGAATTCCACTGGGGGTCTTAAATCTATTTTACGTGGCCACAATCCTCGCCCTTACTTCCGTCGCGATTTAGACAAATAATTTGTTCAGTCCGCATGAAGGCCTCCTAACTCATCAGTGCAACATCTCCGTGAACAAAAATAATCAAACAATCACAGAGATGAAACAACGGTGAAGACTAGACAGCAAGAAACCACTGAAATGCTGGAGCAAAAGAAAACCGATGGGCCCGACAAGAGGTAGAGCATCAGGTACTTACGAACATTACCTTGAATTAAATCTCTCTAATTCTCAATAAGCCTTTGCGCTGGAACCGTCATAGAATCTGAGGCCTGACCCACCGGCGTGCAATTAAAGAGGGGTGCAAAGTTGTCAACCGTGATTTGGTTAACTACCATGCATGCAGTCTGTCGCAAAACATCCGTGTTGTACCCAATCTTTTTATATCAGAGAATGATTTTACGAAATTGGGTGCCGAAGTCATTGCGGTAATATATTTTTCTGAATTTATATAAGTCACCATAAAATTCGGGTTCCGATAGACCTTGTTGCAGAAGAGATTTAAGTGCAATATTGAATTTTGAAAATAAATCAGAATGACGTCTATAAAATTTTGAAAATGCTTTGCGTAGTTTATGGTACCGATAATCCTGATTATGAAGTTTGGCCGAAACCAATTTATTACGAGTGTTGAAGTCAATTACATGACTACACACTCTAGCAAATCGAATTAATTGCGAAATATAAACGCCATAGGATGGCGCACGAGGAACATCACCATCCAAAAAAAGGAAAATTTACAATCTCAAAATCTAAAACATCGCGTTTATCACAAATTTTGTACGAAACAAACCCATCTACGATAGATAGATGTAAATCCAAAAACGGGGCCACGGTATTAGAAGAATTTGCTTTATTCAACTTAAGTTCTGGGGGGTAAATATGACTGATTAAACCATCGAAATCGGTATTATCATTATTTAATAAAGCATCCAAATATCTAGAAGTGGAGCTAAAAGCTTCAATGATTTCAGACTGGTTTTCAGCAGAAAGGAACAAAAACAGATCAGCCACAAGGGTGAGCAATTAGGGCCCATCGGAATACCCACGACTTGTTTAAATAATTTAGTACCATCTCTTATGTAAATATTGTCAAGTAGAAAGGTGAGAGTTTCACACACTTTCTGACATGATCATAAAGTATATTTTTTATGCTCTTCAGAAGTGAAAAAGGCATCTCTCATACTACATGCAAGATACAGGGAGTCTTCCCAATGAAATGTCCATTCAATAAAATCATTAAGTTTTTCTTTTATAACGGTATGAGGAAGTGTAGTGTAAAGGGTGGAAAAATCATAAGTAGACAGACTTGAAGCACGAAAATGCCTGGGTTTCACTTTATTTTAAACTTCATTAGAACGATTTCACTTTATTTTGAACTTCATTAGATGGATTTCACTTTATTTTAAACTTCATTAGAATTTTTTACAGACCAAAACAGATTTCTACCTGATCTTTCGAAGACTTTGCCGCAATATTTTATCACATGCTTTTTGATGGCAGTAAAACCTGAAGTTAATAATTTGGAGAGTTCAGTGGTAGTACAAGGGCTTGAATTTGCAATAAACCGTGCTTTGTATGGTCTTTTATGAAGTTTAGGCAACCAATATAACGTAGGAAGCTTGTCTTGACCTTCTGTAACACAGACAGCAAACTTGGTGGCTGAATGACAAATATGGTCATCAACTAAAGCCCTCTCTACAGCTAAAGGCCTTAGCACCACCAAGTTCTTGCTGAAGAGTGTTAACATAGTGAAGCCGCAAAACAACGACCACATTGTTAGCGGCCTTATCAGCTGGAGCCAAAACAAACTTTCTATGAAATTCTTGAATACCTAGTTTAAGGTGACGTAAAGACGTCATATGTTTAGGAGGCAATAAGTTCGTATTTTGCGAATAAAAAGAAATGCGTTTTTTCACTAATTTCAGAATGCTAAGATTATATTATTTTAGAGTTTTATGCTCAACATACTCTCGTTTACACCATCGATTACCAAATTCATTCAAGACAGCAGCAATTTCATCTCTACATTTATTGAAATCAATTTTAGAAGGAAATCGATATTTCGGTCCTTTAGAAAATATATTACGTATCCTAGAATCAGGAATAATTTTTAAATTGTCGGTAATAATATGACCAGCAGCAGGCTAGCAATACACTGAATTTTTACAATCACATGTATCAGGAGTGTTAGTGTCAATATCAAGATCAGAAACAAGTTTATTGAAATTAAAAATTATAGATCTAACAGGTTTATTGTATTTATATCAAATGATGGGGTGTTTCAGTATCTTGAAAATAAGCAGGAATTGATGAAATAACCGAACTGTCACGGAAGATACTAGGTAAATCAATAAAATCCAAACCCTTATTAATGAAGGATATTTTGATGTAATGACGTTTGTGTTTAATTTCAGTATCGATGGAAGGACGAAGAGCATGCTCAGTATAACCTCTAGTTAAAAGAGCAGCTTCGTACAACTGACTAGAACTATCGTAGAATTTATTCTCCTCGGTATTCAGAATCCGTAATACAGAAATTGGTAACGAACTTAGAAAGCAAGCATTGAGTGGCGTCCATGATTCAATAATATTATGGACAGTCACTTAAGTCTGGTATTGTTTCTTTTAAAAGCACGTAATTTACGTTTATAATTACCTTTTTTTTCTGGGGCCGTGCGATTTAGTTTTACGCTTTCGACAGTTCAGAAGAGAGAAAATATCAAAATCGGACATTTTAGATATATTACCCTCGTGATAAATGTTGTCATTAAAGCCCAATGGAAAAGGTGTGTGTAATAATTTAATCCAATTTAATTTAGTTTCATTCCGTTTAATAATCTTAAACCTAGCTGTAGAATTTACATCATGATAAATTTTTCCACTCCCTGTATAGAAATATCTCATCTATGTCACATTTTAACGACTATTATTAGCTAACTAGTAATGCAGCATCACCCTAGTTTTCTTAACTCACATGTGTTTGTTTATAGTTCAACATGATTTGTTTGTGTATGTATATACCAGTCTGTGTGTCTATCTGTGTGTGTGTGTTTGTGTTGTCTGTCTTCTGTGTCTGTCTGTCTGTCTATCTGTTCGTCCGTCCATCTGTCCGTCTGTAGATTATTCCAGTGTATCGGAAACGTCTTTGCGCACTATCTACAAACATAATTCAACGAACTGTTCGATTAGCCCCCGAGACCAGAATCATATTTTTTTACTGTTTCCTCTACCAAATGCAAATAGGTAGAATGGTCAAATGGTCTCGGTGGCTTCCTCGGCGTAACAGAAGCTCTAAGACTTGGCGCTCAAAAACATGTAAACCGTAGAAACTTCATTTTCATAGTGCTGGTATTATTCATATATGTCTTCAGTTTTGAACATGAAAGGTTATGCATATCTTGTCTTAGCTTCATCTTAGCTCTGCAACGTTTGTTTTGAGGTTTAACGTCCCCGTCAACTCTGTAAAGGTCATTTTGGAGACGTTGCTTCCAATTTTGTGGAACTTTTACCCGACATTGAGATGAAATGACATCTCAAGCCCTGTCGCCCAATGAAACCAATAGGGTTTATTAGCATGGACGGTCCGCCTCGCACCGCGGTTCCTGGACAGGCTTAGATCCTCTAAGCGGTTTACCAGTACTAGTGTGCGGGCCGGATTCAGCTCGGCGTGGAAGCATCATGCTGTTACGAGATGGAATAGGAAACCTCTCTGGTGCTTATGCACATCTAAATTATTTTAGTAGATATATGGTAGGGCGGTGTGAGTGAAATATTTTAGGTGAAATATGGTACGCAAACTATGCGGCTCCATGAACAAGTCATGCACATATCATACGATGTATGCATGAGTGGTTTATAGAGAGCTGTTTTTACAATACAGGGGGCCGCTAAAAGGCCGAGTCCTATAGAATTTGCCTAAAAATCGCCAACCGCCAAATTGTGCCATATATGATTTTTATTCCCGTCACGTGTTGTGTGGGTGTTCGTTTTGACAGGAGTCATGTCATTGATTATAGGGTCGTTTCATCAATTTTTCCTATGGGAAATATACTATTTGAACGCAAATCCATTGTCTACTCGATTTTTGCTATCTGGCTTTGTTTGTGGCCGGTATCTCCACTTCCCCACGAACAAAGCAAGGTAATACGAGTAGGCATGATTTTCCGGTAGTATTCATAGATATATAAACCCTGAAAAAAGCGGACACTTTAGCAGCAGGTCAAGTTGTAAGAGTGAACACAACATTGTGACGGGGAAATAGAAAGTATATTGAAAGGTATGTTAAATCTATGTTTAGTATTATTTTTGTATGAACATGCTTGTAGGTTTTGGAGGGGTTTACTTCTAGTATACCCCAACTTTCTGAAGCCTATTCTGAATTTACTGTTGTGGCCTGTAGTGATTAGGCTACTAGCTTTGCCAGCTAGACGTCGCAGAATTGATCCCAGGCTTCTCCAGTAGTAGAATGAGTCTTTCTAAGTGAGGTCCTGTCTCATGCTGACCCTAGATGTTGGTGAGACGTAAAGTTTGGACACCCGCTCATTCTAGATTCATTTAGGCTTTTAGACCCATTTTGTAGAATGTAATTAATAAACGCCGGGTCACTTGTTTGATCCATGACTTGTGACTAGCTGTGGTTAGAAAACCGTGGTTCCGTCCCAATATGATATTAGGTGTAGAGGGGACGTAAACTTAAGACGGGTTTAACCACATCTTCATCATCAGGGCAAACTCATACAAGAGCCTGTTGGGTTATCCGTGATGATGAACCGTAATGAATTTTATTTACAAGCATGTTCACGTTGATTAGAAATAATTTTGTTCAAGAAGAATTACGAGTTCATTTTGTAATGATGCCGTTTTTGTCTGATAACTCAGTTTGTGCAGGTATGTACATATAAAGAACGTGATGATGATAAGTGGGAGTATTTGGTCGCCACACGTCATAACGGCCTGAGCGGCGGGGATGGCGTCAGCTGCGTCATCGGCGTCGCGAGGACGGTTGTGACGGGGTGCCTACCAAATACAGAGAGAATTCACGGCAAACAGTGTTGGCCCTTATGAGACGCTAACAAATGTTGTGATTATAGATGAAAATCTTCTGTTGTAGTTTCTATCTGTTATTAATGTATTGAATTTGTGAATAGCTATATTTGTGAGCCGTGTCGCGGAGAAGGATATGAAATAGAGATTGTTATGTTTCCTGTAATTGGCGGCTGACCAGGTAGCGCAAAGGCGTGGTCTGTTCAATTGCCTCTTACTTGTGATAATGTAGTGAGCACAAATTTGATGAGTATCATGCTCAGTAGTAGTGAGCATTAATTGATTTCTGTAGTGCTCAGTAAGGAAACATGAACTTTGAGTATTATTGTGTCAAGCGCTGGGTGCTGATAATTTGATGCACAGTCAAGTTGAGTTCTGCTGTACGGTTATTTGTCGCATGCACTAATCAGCCTGTATGTCTGGTCGGCGCATGCGCAATAACGGTATATGCATGAACATATTCTTACTTCTCCGGGAGGGGGATCATGATATAGCATGTATGTTTTGTGACTCGTTTCTAGTCCCGTTATCGTAATTTGCAGGCATAACAATGTGTGACCTGCTGCTCCCTGCTTCATAGCAGCAGGTACTGGTACGACGCTAGGCGTTAGGGTCCAGCAAGGGCGGACAGACCGCCGTAATCAGCGCCTACCAGGATAGAAGCAGATTCTTCTAAATCATTGTTCGTTGTAAACAAATGTGATCATGGAAGAGGTCAACTTACCTTATTTGGACGATCACTAAACGTCTGATCAGCAAACGTGATCGCTAATCCTAGGATAATCAACTATGTTGATAGACTAGTTTTACTAGTTCGCGAGAGGAAGTGTCACGCGAGTGGGGGATTCACCCCAAGTTATAAACTGGCCAGTCGCGTTTTGTGTTGATTCTTTTTTTTGTTTTTGTTGTTGTTTTTGTTGTTTGCTTCTGTAGGTATTCACGTCACCCGTTCCGAGCACAGAACAGTGTTTTGCCTTCGGAGCGGACGTCGTGAGTTGGCTACAGAAGCAACAAATTGTGATGTTTTGTGTTAGTGAGTGTTGTATGTAGATACTGTAAATAATTCATGTCATTCATTTAACATCTTTCTTGTGCCTTACCCCACAGCTGCCCGTACACCTGTCAGAGATCACGCTCGGTTGTCTTGTCAGCATGGGGGTTTGCGGGACGCCGTAAACCCACATGTAACATTTGGTGTCAGTGAAGTGAGGATTTGATCTCTGGCTGGTGTTCCCGGCTGTGGAACAGCACATTGATACTCTGAATCATCAATTTAAAAAAAAAAAAAATGTATTGACAGCCACATTTAGAAATTAACTTGAATCTTCCTTCCTGCGTTGATGAAGTGCGAAACCCATGTATTCAACTGAATGGATACTGACAAGTCGATAATTTCTGAGCAGGAAGGCAAGGCAAACCCCACTTTTTCTTGGTAACGAAAAATTTAAGTAGACCCCACTTAATTGTGTTACCTGACATTCTACTAAGTTAAACTGGAGTTACTAATTGATCTTACCCACACATGGTTCTGACGTAGTGACGTTAACAATTTACTGACGTTGACATAACGTTAGCGTTAATATTTACGCTGTGGCTTGAGGTTAGGTATGACGTAATAGAAACATTAATGGTGACTTGTTATGATCGGAGTTTTGTAATGTGATGAAACTTCGGATTGTAGCATTTTACTGTAAACGTCGTCAGTTTATGACGTCATATTAGACTACCAGTACGCAACGTCATACTTTGCTGAAAGCATTTGACATTTCAAATCGCGTGTGCTTTAATAACTAACGTTTTAGTTAGATTAACGCGTATAACACATATCTTAACGTTTTAGTTAAGCCCATTCAATCATCACTGATCATAACTGATCAGTTTATAGTGGTTTTGATAGTAACGTGAGATTTACGTTATCAATAATGGAGCGTTTAATGCAAATGGGAAAGGACTTAGGTTATGAGGGGAAGGAGTTACAAGGTTTTGTTAAAGAGCAGCAGGATATTGAGCGGGCAGAAAGGCAAGAGCAAAGGGATTTAGAAAGGTTAAGGTCTGAAGAAAAGGAAAAGGAAAGGGCAGAAAAAGAAAAGGAAAGGGCAGAAAAAGAAAAGGAAAGGGCACATGAACTAGCTATGTTGAATGTTAATAAGGAACTTGAAATGGCACGCATTAAGACTGAAAGGGAGGCAAAAGAGATTAGTGAGGCCTATTTAGAAAAAATAAAACATGGGTTTGAGCTACAGCACCAAGAATTAAGGAATCAGTTAGAAATGCAGAGAGCGAAGCTCGAGCTAGAATTTGAAAGGCAAAAAGCTGAGAAGGTGGCTCATGCCCGGGATCCTAAGTTACCTTATTTTGAAGAGGGTAAATATAAAATGGATAGTTATTTATCTAGGTTTGAGAAATATGCTACGGCTAATAAATGGGATAAGAGTGTTTGGGCCGCGTATTTAAGTGCATTGCTCAAAGGGCGCGCACTTGATGTATATGACCGGTTGTCAAATGAGGATGCGGCGGATTATGAAAAGTTAAAGGACGCTTTATTAAAGAATTTTGACATGACAGAGCGCGGATTTAGGAAACAGTTTCGTTATAGTAGGCCCGAGAAATCAGAAACGTTCATACAGTTCAGTAGTAGACTGAGAAGTTATTTAGAAAAATGGCTTAATATGGCAAAGATAGAAAAATCTTTTCCGGCTGTCTGTGATTTCATGGCAAGGGATCAGTTCCTGGAGTCATGTAATAGAGAACTGTATGTACATCTGAAGCCAAAACAGTTTGGTAATTTAGATGAAATGGCTAGGGAGGCAGATTTGTTTGCAGAAGCGCGCGGGGGCGTATATAGTTGCATTAATAAGGGGCAACGCGATAATAGAGGCGCAGCGCAGGGTAAACAGGACAAAGTTGACTCAAACAAACCGAGTGGTAGACCGGATATCAAGTGTAGCATATGCGGTAAGGGGCATTTAACAATTAAATGTTTTAAGAACCCCGACAGGAAACAATTGTATAGCGCAGAGGTAGGAGCAACTGGAGTTGGGGATAGCGGTGTTAAGGAAAATTTTAACACGCGCGTAGAGACTCAAGGTTCTCAGGTTAAGAATGAGAATACGCAGAATGTAGGTCGTGGTTATACACGTGGTCGTGGTAATTTTAGAGGGTCTTTTCGCGGACGCGGTAAAAATAATAGCACACCACGTGGCGCAGCACACCAAGTTAGTTTTTGTCAGACAGAAGTAACTAGGAAAGGTGATGAGATTGGAAGTATTTTTGAAAATAAGGTTGGTGATCCTTTGATTTCGGATAGGGAGGAGTGTAGTAAGGAAACTAGGGAAGGTGTCTGTTACTTCTTAAAGGCAAGGTTACCGACGGCACAAGGATTGGTTAATAATAAAAAGGTGGTTGTATTAAGAGATACTGGGTGTACAGGCTGTGTCGTTCGGAGAAGTTTGGTTTCGGATAGTCAGTTAATAGGAAAGGAATCAAATGTTACGTTGATTGATGAATCCACACAAAGGTATCCTTTGGCAATGATTGACATTGATTGTCCTTTTTTCACTGGGAAAACTGAAGCTTTGTGTATGGATGATACGTTGTACGATTTGGTTATCGGTAACATTGATGGATCAAAACTTCCTGATATGTCTCATTTCTCAGCTGCGGCTGTAACTAGGTCTCAAACTAGGCAGGATGAGAAGCCTTACAGAAAACTTAAGGTTCCCGATCAGATCATTAACGATGACAAGGAGGCTTTCAAGCAAGCTCAGGTTGATGATCCAACTTTGGAAAACATCAGGAAAAGGGTTGTATCTGGGAACAAGACTGTGAGTCGTGGTTTAAACCGAGGTGAAACTAGGTTTATTGAGAAAAAAGGGTTGGCATATAGGGAGTTCACCAAGGGTAACAAAGTCTCTTTCCAACTTGTGGTCCCTCAAAGTTTCCGAGGAAAGGTGTTGAAACTGGCTCATGAAACGCTTATGTCTGGACATATGGGCATTAGGAAGACATTGGATAGAGTTGTAACTGAGTTTTACTGGCCCGGTATTTGCGGTGATGTCGCTAGATTTTGTAAATCTTGTGATATTTGTCAGAGAACTATTCAGAAAGGTCGGGTCACTAAAGTACCTCTAGGAAAAATGCCATTGATTGATACGCCATTTAAGAGGGTGGCAGTGGACATAGTTGGTCCAATTGAGCCTCGATCTGATAGGAAATCTCGGTATATTTTAACCATGATAGATTATGCGACAAGGTATCCAGAGGCGATAGCTTTACCGAGTATTGAGACGGAACGTGTCGCGGAAGCGCTTATTGAAATGTTTAGTAGGGTTGGCATTCCTGATGAAATGTTGACTGATTGTGGATCACAGTTTACTGCTGAGGTAATGAAGGAAGTCAGCAGACTTCTTTCTCTTCAACAGTTAACGTGTAGTCCGAGACACCCAATTTGCAACGGACTGATAGAGCGTTTCCACGCTACGTTAAAGCAGATGTTACGTCGCATGTGTGCTGAACGTCCAAAAGATTGGGATAAATATCTTCCAGCTTTATTATTTGCGGTAAGGGAAGTCCCACAAGAGTCTTTAGGATACTCCCCTTTTGAGTTGTTATATGGACGTAACGTCAGAGGTCCAATGACAATATTAAGAGAATTATGGGCTGAGGAGGTACGCGATGAGCAAGTTCTTTCGACGTATCAATACGTTATTGAGCTTAGGGAACGGTTAGAGCAGACATGCAAATTAGCGCGTGATAATTTAAAGAAGGTTCAGATTAAGCAGAAAGCTTATTATGATAAAGGCGCGAGGTCGCGTAAATTTGACGTCGGCGATAAAGTGCTGTTGTTACTACCGACAGACAGTAATAAATTATTGCTTCAATGGAAAGGTCCTTATGAAGTGGTTGAGGTAGTAAGCAGAATGGATTATAAAATTGACGTCAATGGAAATGTTAACACATATCACGCTAACATACTGAAGCAATATGTGGAACGTCAAAATGTGACGTCACATTGCTTGCTTTCTGTAGAGTCCACTCCGTCAACTGAAAATGATGACGTTGACGAATTCTCATTGGAAGATTGCGCTTTTCCTACTGCAAAGCAACCAGAGACGTTTAAGGACGTCAATATTTCAGAAATGTTAACGCAGGATCAGCGTAAAGAAATAGAGACGTTGATAAAAGAATACCCGGACGTACTGTCCAGTGTACCAGGACGAACTGACCAAATAGAACACGACATAAAGTTGCTGACGACGGAACCAGTGAGGTCAAAAGGTTATGCCATACCATATAAAGTACGGGATGTAATGGAAAAGGAAATTCAAGATATGTTAGATTTAGGAGTTATTGAGCCATCAATATCTCCATACTCATCCCCTGTAGTACTTGTCCCTAAAAAAGATGGTTCGGTGCGGTTCTGCATTGACTTCCGTAAACTAAATAAGGTGACGGAGTTCGATGCAGAACCAATGCCAAATATGGAGGAGGTTATAAATAGAATGTCGGGGCACAAATACTTTAGCAAATTAGATTTGTCAAAAGGTTATTGGCAGGTAAAAATGACGTCTAAGGCAAAACCCCTAACTGCGTTCGAAACCCCCAAAGGCTTGTTTCAATTCAAAACTATGCCCTTCGGTTTGGTAAACTCAGGAGCAACATTTTGCAGGTTGATGAGAAAGATTCTGTCCGAACTTTCTAACGTTGATAGCTTCGTCGATGATATGTGGATCTTTACCGAAACTTGGAAAGACCACTTGACGTCATTACGTGAAGTTTTGGATAGACTTAGGACAGCCAAGTTGACGGCAAAACCTTCCAAGTGTATGATTGGGTATAGCAGTATCGAATGTCTTGGTCACAGTGTAGCTGCTCAGTCAGTTAGACCGCAAGAAGACAAGATACAAGCTATAAAGGATGCTCCTCGACCTTCTACTAAGAGACAAATAAAGTCATTTCTTGGGTTGGCTGGTTTCTACCGCCGTTTCATTCCAAATTTCTCATCTATCGCTTCCCCTTTGACAGATTTAACTAAGAAAAGTAGACCAAACAAGATCACAGACTGGCAGGACCATCATGAAAAGGCTTTTCAGACCCTGAAGAATAGACTCACGTCTAGTCCTATTCTTCGTCTTCCTATCTTTCATGATGGGAATCCGTTCATACTCCGGACGGACGCTTCTGATGTTGGTATAGGAGCCGTTTTGCTCCAAGAATTTGAAGGGGAAGGACGACTTCCCATTGCTTATGCCAGCAAGAAACTTTTGCCTCGTGAGAAAAACTATTCTGTAATAGAGAAGGAATGTTTGGCTATTATCTGGGGTGTTGAGAAATTTCGCAAGTATCTTTACGGAGTAGAATTCCTGCTTGAGACAGACCACAAGCCCTTGTCTTATATGCAAACAGCAAAAGTTCTCAATCCTCGAATTATGCGTTGGGCAATAAAACTACAGCCGTATAGATTTCGGATTGTTGCAATTCGGGGCCAGGAAAATTTGGGGGCAGACTACCTTAGTAGGTAATTCTTCGCACGGTTGTTGTGTAAATAGCTGTCTTGTTTAGATAGGTTCATCCTATTCCATCTCTGTACACAAAGAAAAAACATTTCTGATTGTTTTTTCTCCAAAAGGGGAAACCTTTGTTACGAGATGGAATAGGAAACCTCTCTGGTGCTTATGCACATCTAAATTATTTTAGTAGATATATGGTAGGGCGGTGTGAGTGAAATATTTTAGGTGAAATATGGTACGCAAACTATGCGGCTCCATGAACAAGTCATGCACATATCATACGATGTATGCATGAGTGGTTTATAGAGAGCTGTTTTTACAATACAGGGGGCCGCTAAAAGGCCGAGTCCTATAGAATTTGCCTAAAAATCGCCAACCGCCAAATTGTGCCATATATGATTTTTATTCCCGTCACGTGTTGTGTGGGTGTCCCTCTGGACATTCTGTCTTCTTCTTACATGTGTAGATATTCATCCTAACCCCGGGCCAGACTCTGTCATATCTGTTGCAAGCTCTAACTCACTGTCACAAAGTTCTCTTGAAGATCTCTCTAGTTATCTTAGCATAATGCACCTCAACATCCAAAGTATCGTTCCTAAGATGGACATTATCAGATGCGAAGCATAATCATATAGTATAGTTGTAGTCTCTGAGAGCTGGCTGAAACCTGAGATAAAAGACAATAGCATTCTCATTGACAACTTCATGTCACCATTTCGCACTGATAGGACTGATCGTCCAGAGAAAAGGAGTGCTTATTTATGTAAGGGATTCTTTCAGCTGCATACGACGCCGTGATCTTGAAATTACCGGTCTTGAGGCCGTTTGGGTCGAGATAAAAATTAAGAGGAAAACTCTTCTGCTCGGGGGGTTTTATAGGCCGCCAAATAGTAGCAATACCTACCTTAACCTTCTTGCTGAAATCTTCGACAGAGCCAGTAATACTGGGCTCAGTGACATTATTATCACTGGCGACTTTAATTTTAATATGCTCACCCACGATAAGAAGAAACTAACAGAGCTAATGAACCACTACAACCTAAAACAAATTATACGAGACCCTACCCACTATACGGAAAGCTCCTCATCCCTTATTGACCTGTTTCTTTTTCGCAACGAAGCAAGTGTTCTTTACAGCGGAGTAATGGACCCATTCATCCCTGAGCAACTTAGATACCATTTTCCGATTCTTGCGTTGCTTAAATTCTTTTGCCCGGAATCTAAACCTATAAAGAGAAAAATTTGGAATTATGAGCGAGCAGATTACAGCTTATTTCGTAATCTGCTGTCCTCCTCTGAATTGATAAATAAGATTGAAAATGATACAGATATTGACAGTAACTTGGATCATATAAATCAAGCCCTTCGAGAAGCCAGCCAAACCTCTATCCCCAACAAAATTGCTACCATTAGACCGGACAATCATCCATGGATAACTTGTGCTATTAGAAGACTTATATATAAATACGTTAACATAAACGTACTTATCGTAAATATAAGCAAACCTCAAACAATCACTACTGGGAAAAATTCAAACATTTTCGCAATGCATGCATCCGCGAAATTAGGGACTCTAAGAAATTTTTTTTTTGACAAACTCGAATCACAACTAACTGCCACAAATTTGAATTCTACACTTTTTTGGAAAACATCAAAGCAATTATTAAATATTGATAAACGTGCAACAAGTATAACCACCCTTTCACAAAATGGGGAACTCGCCGAAGAAAGTGAACAAAAGGCAAACATGCTAAATAACTATTTCTCGCTCATAACTCATATAAATGACCAGAATATGCAGCCGCGTCAGCTCCCTCTAGCTACAGACTCAGTCCTAGATTCCATTTCTATATCAGTACAAGATGTTACTGATGTACTCAATAATCTGGATGTGAAGAAAGCATGCGGTCCAAACCATCTCAATCCTCGCCTTCTCAGAGAAGGCGCTCCGATCCTTTCACAGCCTCTGTCTATTCTGTTTAACAGATCGCTTCGTCAAGGTTATTTCCCACCTCCGTGGAAGGATGGCTATCTTACACCTATCCACAAAAAGACGATAAATCATTGCCGTCAAACTATTGACCTATATCTCTTCTTGAACCCGTTGGAAAAGTAATGGAACGTTGTGTTCATAAACACTTCTACAATTACATTTGCGAAAATCAGCTACTCACTCCATTTCAGTCCGGGTTTATTCCTGGTGATTCGACAACCTATCAGTTGTTGCATACATATCATACGTTCTGTGAAGCTGTCGATTCTGGAAAAGAGGTCCGTGCGGTATTTTGCGACATTAGTAAGGCGTTCGACAGAGTCTGGCACCGAGGTCATCTATACAAACTCTCCCGCATAGGCTGTTCTGAACAAGTTCTCAAATGGTTTTCTTGTTATCTCTCAGGCAGACGCCAGTGTGTTGCTCTGTGCGGGACCATATCTGACTGGGCACCAGTCCATGCTGGCGTCCCCCAAGGTTCCATTCTTGGTCCCCTTCTATTTCTCATTTTTATTAATGATATTGTGATTAATATAAACTGCTCTATCCGCCTATTCGCAGATGACACGAGTTTGTATATTGTCGTTGAAAATCCACAGACCGCTGCTATTACTTTAAATTTAGATCTAGAAACTATATCCAAAATGGGCTTCGGACTGGTTTGTCGACTTCAACGAACGCAAAACAGTATCACTCTTATTATCTAAGAAGCTCAATCATGTGGCCCACCCACCTCTTATAATGAACAATACCCCTCTCGCCGAATTTACCTGCCATAAGCATCTTGGTCTTACCTTTTCAAACACCTGTGACTAGACTGAGCATATCAATAGGAAATCTGAGACGGCATGGTCTAGAATAAACCTTCTTCGTGCACTTAAATTTCGAATTCATAGGAATGCACTTGAACGTATGTACTTTGCTTTTATACGGCCTTTACTCGAGTACAGCGACGCAGTCTGGGACAACTGTACGAATGAATGAAAAACGCAGTTAGAGTCTATTCATAACGAGGCAGCAAGAATAGTATAGCTGGAGCAACAAAGCTCTGCAGTATCCAAAAACTTTTATCAGAACTTGGATGGGAAACCCTACAAGAACGGAGGACCAAGCACAAACTTGTTATTCTTTATAAAATCTCCAATGGCCTAACACCCGAATACCTCTCTGACATACTGCCACCCCTTGTAAGAGACTCGAATCCTTATAATGTACGCAATGCAAACAATATTCAATCGATTCGTACTCGCACTAACTTGTTCTTCAACTCATTTTTCCCGTCCACTATAAGAGCTTGGAATGATTTGGCTGAAGATATCAGGGCTGCCAATTCCGTTGCATCTTTTAAATATCGCTTAAACAGAAATATTAAAAAAAAAAAACACCGAAATATTTTAATGCCGGTTCAAGAATAGGCCAAATTTTACATGCCCGCCTACGCATGGAATGCAGCTCACTTAACTCACATCTATATCATAAAAACATTTTTCCAAGCCCTTCATTCGAATGTGGTGCCTTTGAAAGTCCTTACCATTTTCTCTTCCAATGTGCCAGGTATTCGGCAATCAGAAATACATACCTGAACAAATACCTTCACAATCATTCTACACGCGAGTTACTTTATGGTAAAGAAACGTCAACCGACATTGACAATGAATCTTTATTCCTGAGTGTGCAAGAAAAATTCAAGCGTTTTGGTTGAAGAGAGCGCTATTTATGGTGCTATCTCACAACTTTTATGAAGAAAGAAGAACGGTCAGCGAAAACGAATTCCACGGGGGGGGGGGGGGGGGGGGGGGGGGGGGGCTTAAATCGATTTTACGTGGCTACAATCCTCGCCCTTACTTCCGTCGCGATTAAGACAAATAATTTATCCAGTCCGCATGAAGGCCTCCTAAATACGTTCTATAAAAGGGCTATCCTTTGGAAGCAAGGAAAACACCACAGAACTGAAATATATGGAGTGTACATGTTTTCTGGACCAGACTAGCTAGTTTCGGCCAATTAGGTCTCATCAGTGACCCATAGGACAAGGAAATATAATCTACACTATGATGTAGGGCAGGGAGACGTTTTACCGCCGCCACACATTCCCACACAAAGCTGTAGTGAAGCTAAATACGTTCTATAAAAGGGTTATCCCTTGGAAGCAAGGAATACACCACAGAACTGAAATATATGGAGTGTACATGTTTTCTGGACCAGACTAGCTAGTTTCGGCCAATTAGGTCTCATCAGTGACCCTAAGATATTTTCAAAATTCCACATTGGAATCAATGATCCAAAAGGACAAGAAAATATAATCTACACTATGATGTAGGGCAGGGATACGTTTTACTAACTCGTCAGTGCAACATCTCCGTGGACACAAAAATCAAACAACCACAGAGATGAAACAACAGCGAGGACTAGACAGCAAGAAACAACGGAAATGCTGAAGTAAAAGAAAACCAACAGTTAGACTCAAATGGGCCCGACCAGAGACAGATAATCAGGTACCAACCAAGCCTTTACGTTGGAACCGTCATAGAATCTGAGGCCTGACCCACCGGCGTGCAATTAAAGAGGGAATCAAAATTGTCAACCGTGATTGGGTTAACTACCATGCATGCAGTCTGTCGTATAACATTTATGTTGTACCCGATCTTTTTATATCAAAGAATGATTTTACGAAATTGGGTGCTGAAGTCATTGCGGTTATATTTTTTTTCTACATTTATATACTAAGTCACCATAAAATTCGGGCTCCGATAGACCTTGTTGCAGAAGAGATTTAAGTCCAGTATTGAATTTTGAAATTAAATCAGAATGACGTCTATAAAATTTTGAAAATGCTTTGCGTAGTTTATGGTACCGATAATCCTGATTAAGAAGCTTAGCCGTTAACAATTTATTACGAGGGTTGAAGTTACATGACTGCACACTCTGGCAAATCGAATCAATTGTGAAATATAAACGCCATAGGATGGCGCACGTGGAACATCACCATCCAAAAAAGGAAAGTTTACAATCTTAAAATCAAAATCATCGCGTTTATCATAATTTTTGCAAGAAACAAACCCATCCACAATAGATAGATGTAAATCCAAAAATGGGGCCTCGGTAACAGAAGAATTCGCTTTATTTAACTGAAGTTCTGGTGGGTAAGTTTAACTGAACAAACCATCGAAATAGGTATTGTCAGTATTTAATAAATCATCCAAATATCTAGAAGTGGAGCTAAAAGCTTCAATGATTTCAGACCGGCTATCAGCAGAAAGGGACATCATGAAGTCTCTCTCATAACAAAACAAAAATAGATCAGCCACTAGTGGTGCGCAATTAGTACCCATCGGAATACCCACAACTTGTCTAAATAACTTAGTATCAAATCTTATGTAAATATTGTCAAGTAGAAAGGTGAGAGCTTCACAAACCTTCTGGCATGGCCATAAAGTATAGTCTATATGCTCTTCAGACGTGAAAAACGCATTTCTTACATTGCATGCAAGATAGAGGTAGTCTTCCCTATGAAATGTCCATTCATTTAAATCAATAAGTTTATCTTTTATAAGATTATGAGGAAGTGTAGTGTAAAGGGTGGAAAACCCGTAAATAGGCAGACTTGAAGCACGAAAACGCTTGGATTTCACTTTATTTTAAACTTCATTATAATTCTTATAGACCAAAACAGATTTCCGTCTGATCTTTCGCATGCTATGTCGCAATATTTTATCACATGCTTTTTGATGGCAGTATTTAAAACGTGAAGTTAATAATTTGGAGAGTTCAATGGTGGTACAAGAGCTTGAATGTGCAATAAACCGTGCTTTGTATGGTCTTTTATGAAGTTTAGGCATCCAATATAACGTAGGAAGTTTGTCTTGGCCTTCTGTAACACAGACAGCAAACTTGGTACTAAAGCCCCCTCTACAGCTAAAGGCTGAAGTTCATAGTTCATAGAACCACCAAGCTCTTGCTGAAGCATGTTTATATAGTGAAGCCGTCAAACAAAGACCACATTGTTAGCGTCCTTATCAGCTGGAGCCAAAACAAACTTCCTATGAAATTCTTGAACACCTAGTTTAAGTTGACGCAAAGACGTCTTAGGTTTAGGAGGTAATAAGTATGTGTTTTGCGAATAAAAAGAGATGCGTTCCTTATGCTAAGTTTACATTTTTTCAGAGCTTTATGCTCAAGATACTCACGTTTACACCTTCATGTGGACTTCATACGCCGATTTTCCCTTGACCAGGCCAGCTACGTAGAAACTACAAACGAGCGACCATACAGGGACGGTCTGCATGAGAAATAGAGTGCATGGAATGACTTCAGCTCCCGAGATTACGACTTTGAACATTAAACCTCCATCTGTAAAACAAGTTGGCTGCTTTCAAAAAGCATCCAATAGGTTTGGTCTTGTCAGTCTACATTCTGATTTGAGCCAGCTGATATCATTATCCCACTTAATGCATTTTTTTTAATAAAAATAATAAACTTTTGACGTTCCAAGGCGGTTCTTCTGTCGCGGTATATTTTTGTTATTTTGTCTGAAGTCTGGAGGCCTTCATGCGGACTGGGCAAATTATTTGTCTAAATCGCGACGGAAGTAAGGGCGAGGATTGTGGCCACGTAAAATCGATTTAAGCCCCCCAGTGGAATTCGTTTCCGCTGACCGTTCCAAGGCGGTTCTTCTGTCGTGGTTTGTTTTTGTTATGGTTGTTTGTGTCGTTTATATTATTTTATTTTGGATAGCCTATTGGCCATTTTATGGGAAAGTAACTGTCCTTTTGGCTTTCCGCTGTTGGTGTATCCATTAGGGTCTGTTGTTTCATGTTTGTGTGTCTTTCCCTTTGGTGTCTCTGATGGGAGCTGTGGGTTGATTGTAACGATTCCTGATCATTGCCTCCACTTCTATTTTTTAATACAAAACGTGTATATAAAATGTCAAAAATGTCATGAAGGTTTTGAACAGAAACCCATCAACGTTATGACTGTTTCGCTCCCTAAATGTTTTATATATTTGGAAGAGTTAGAAGGTTCGACCTTGGCACTGACGTTAATTCTAGTAGCAAAAACATGAACATGTTTTTACACACCCAGCGATCTTTTTTATGTTTCGTTTAACGATCCTTTCAAGATTATTTCACTCACATCAAGCCGATCGTTAATCAGAGGTGAGCGAAAACTGGAGTACCCGATGAAAAACCTCCTGGCCTTCCGTTGCCGAACTTCTCATTATGTGACCTGAGCCATGCTCAAACCTACAGCGTTGAGAGACCTAATGATTAAGAGTCAGCACTCTTATCCACTAGGCCACGGAGGCCCGTTACACCCAGCGATCTTTATAAATGAGGAAAAATAACGTCCTCTGTCTTTCCAACATTTACATGTACGTATTATTAGAGCTATTAGCGTACCGAAAGCTGTTCAGAATATATAAATCTGTTCCTATCTGTGTGAAGTAAACTTTGCAAGTTTTTTTTTTATTTGTATTTAACGGCCCAGTCAATACTGATTTGGGTCATGTTTGGGCCTGCCAGTGTACCTATCCACGCTTTTCCTGAGCAGGCTCATCCGTAAGCGGTTTACCAGTTCAGTGCACATTCTGTCGCCCAAAACTGACCCCTGCCCTTCCTGAATCAGCGGAAGGGAGATAATGATAATCAATCTCCACGAAAGAATGTTGCCGACCCCGGTAGGTATCGAACCCGAGTCTTCCTTATCACCAGTCAGACTGCATCTGACTCAGCTACCGCAGCCAGCCACACTTTGTGAGTAGTAGTATAGTTAAAATCTGTTGTTTTTCGTTTCCATGGCCCCATGGACTTACTCCATAATGGCATTGCAAGACGTAAAATTTGCGAAAATGACTGCGGCTGTTATAAGTTCCCCATAAGGGAAATAGATACGCCTTAAAGGGGTTGGGCTACTCCTGCAAAAGTAGTTTCTCTTTAGATATGTCTAAGGGATATACTCTTAAAGGAAAGAATTTGCTTCTTAGGAGCAAATTCTTCCCTTTTAGAGTAGACCCCTTGAGCAGCAAATTCTTCCCCTTTTAGAGTAGACCCCTTTTTCAGTTGGACAGAGCCAACAGAGTAGCAACCATAAGGTCCTTAAAGTTGTATTTCCATCACGAAATCATGCCTATAGAATTGTGATTCCCTTTAATATGTTCTATAAAAGGGTTATCCTTTGGAAGCAAGGAATACACCACAGAACTGAAAAATATTGTGTGCACATGTTTTCTGGGCCAGACTAGCTAGTTTCGGCCAATTAGGCCTCATCAGTGACCCTCAGATATTATCAAAATTCCACAATGGAATCAATGATCCCAAAGGGCAAGAAAATTTAATCTACACTATGATGTAGGGCAGGGAGACGTTTTACCGCCGCCACACATTCCCATACACCGTTTAATATGTTCTATAAAAGGGCTATCCTTTGGAAGCAAGGAATACACCACAGAACTGAAAAATAAGGAGTGTACATATTTTCTGGGCCAGACTAGCTAGTTTCGGCCAATTAGGCCTCATCAGTGACCCTCAGATATTTTCAAAATTCCACAATGGAATCAATGATCCCAAAGGACAAGAAAATATAATCTTCACTTTCATATAGTAAAGCACAGGTTTGCAGGGGTATACATTAATTTCCGTATTCATGCTCTAAGACACTAGATTGTGAGTACTCGATAGAATCGCCTCGTCGAGGCGTTTCTGTCGACTCCCCGCAATCTATGTTTTGAGCAAAAAAGGCAAATATTCCAATGTTTCTTTTTAAAATTTCTTTTTCTTTGGCCAAAAAATGACAATGCATTTGTATAGGTGTGTTTCGAAATACGGTAATAAAGTTTCCTTTTAAAAGGAAGGCTAACTGTAGGTTTTCTTTTGCTCCAGCATTTTAGTGTTTTTTTTTTTTTTTTTTTTTTTTTTTTTTTTTTGCTGTCGAGTCCTCACCGTTGTCTCACCTCTGTGGTTCTTTGATTATTTGTGTTCACGGAGATGTTGCACTGATGAGTTAGGAGGCCTTCATGCTGACTGAACAAAGCCCCCGCCCATAGGGGCTTGAAGAAATATATGGGCTGCATGATGCTTCCACGCAGAGCTGAATCCGGCCCGCACACTAGTACTGGTAAACAGCTTAGAGGATCTAAGCCTGTCCAAGAACCGGGGTGCGAGGCGGACCGTCCATGCTAATAAACCCTATTGGTTTAATTGGGCGACAGGGCTTGAGATGTCATTTCATCTCAATGTCGGGTAAAAGTCCCACAAAATTGGAAGCAACGTCTCCAAAATGACCTTTACAGTGTTGACGGGGACGTTAAACCTCAAATCAAACAAAACAAAACAAAGCTGACTGAACAAATTATTTGTCTAAATCGCGACGGAAGTAAGGGCGAGGATTGTGGCCATGTAAAATCGATTTAAGCCCCGCAGTGGAATTCTTTCCACTGACCGTTCCAAGGCGGTTCTTCTGTGGCGGTTTATTTATGTTGTTGTTTGTTACTACTCACTGGGTGTATCACTTGTGTCTTTTTATTTTGGATGGCCATTTGGCCATTTTGTGGGAAAGTAACTGTCCTTATGGCCATCCTTTGTTTAGGTTTCCATTATGGTCTGGTCGCTTCATGTTTGTGTTTCTTTCCCTTTGGTGTCTTTTATGGGTGGAGTAAGTTAATTGCTTGATTCCTGATCTTTGTTTTACTTCTACTTTCCCTAGTTTGTAAAGTTGAAAATCTGATCGCCTTTCGAAAGTAAGGGGGAGCTATTGCCATACCCCCGGCGTCCGGCGTCGGCGTTAGCATCGGTGTCCGCATTTGTTGAAGTTTACCTGTAAGCAATCATTTGTGCTGGTTTACAAATTTATTTTCAAGTAAAGTTATCAACTGGTATAAAAAAAAAATATATATTTTTCACATTCTTTTTCACTCGATTTCCCAGGTTTTGGGGCTGAAAAAGTTAATAATTTCTTTTGTATTACCTCCCTTATAAGCATATATTTTGTCAAATGCATGTGCGCAGCCAACTGAAACGCAACTTCTCTTCTACATATCCGAGAGCAGCAAAGGCTGTGGTAAGGCTGCACGTACTCGCAGGCTCGTTTAAGCCAGTGCTGGTCGCCTTTGTGAAAAAGACCCATGTCATGCCCATGAAGCCGATGCCACGTCTTGACGTTGCATCGATGTTGTCGCTCTAAATAAGCACGATATTTCTGGTAAGGCTTTTACGGAAACTGTTTCAGTGTTAGCTGTCCGTCTTAAACCATTGAAAGGAGGACAATCTGCGTAGAAACATAATCACGGACCCGGCGAGGAGCAAAACCGCAACGTCGGTGCGCATCTAACTGTATTGGTTAAAAAATCGGCATTTATGAACAGAGAAGGCTGAATGTTGGGAGCTGCTCACTCGCACAGGTTTTATGCTGGTGGAAAATTTGTCCATGTACATGTTAAGCTTTTAAATTGCTCGTTTGACATGCGATGGACAATGGCATGTTTTAAAATTGACCATGTTGGTAGGATATGAGGTCTCTTTCCGCCTGAGTTCGAGGCACGATCGAGACAAGTTCTGCAATCATGGTTTAAAACTGTTTTTTTTTTCTTCACCCACCGCTTATAAAAGAACGGTTAATAATGTTGCTATAGAAATGAAGAAAAAATGACATATCACTTTCATAGAGATCACCCTACAACAAGCACACTTGATTGATTTACTTCGTGAAATACAACTCGGAATTTTTTTACGCAGTAAGTTATCAGCTAGTTAGACTATCTGCATGTACATGTAACTGGACTCTGCAAAACTATTTTTTACTGATTTCAACTGTCAAATTCTCTTCGTAAACTCGTCCTGGAAATTCTGAGTGACCATGAAAAGTTTGAGACTCCGAGAGAAGTGTAACTCGAGTGACAGAATTAACTTTTGTAATCTGTAGGCGTTTTTTTTTTTTTTGTTCTTTTACAAATCCTTAAGAAAAGAAAAGCATTACATCAACAAGTCCGTGCACTGAACAACGAAGGTAACCAGGCACTAGAAGCACTTTGAGGCTACCGCATAAGTACTGAACAACCCTATAAACCCAACTTTATATAGAGAAAGTTGAGTGTACAGGGGTACATTATTTTCCTTTATAGGGGGTTCAGAACACCGTGCACCGACAATCTATATTTGGACTAGAAAAAAAAAAAAAGAATATTTTCTCACATCACGAAAACACGCTAACCTAATCTTGACCCGTAGACAATGGGTAGTCGTTAGAACCTCGTCATCGAGGCGGTTCTAAGCAGTACCCACAATCTATATTTAGAGCAAAAATATGAACAAATCTGAATTTTTTTATCGGGCAATTTTCATTTGGGTGGCAAAATTCTGTATATACATGTATTTGAAAAGGCGTGTTTTCGTAATGAACTGAAAATGCTAGTTCATGAGATTTTAGCACATACATGTTGATGTTTTATAATGATCCCAATGCAGAAGACGGGTTATACAGACCATAGGGTTAGTTTCGAGTCACAACAGTCGAATACGGCAG
The DNA here is from genome assembly GCA_963580285.1 of Lucinisca nassula. Lineage (NCBI taxonomy): Eukaryota > Metazoa > Mollusca > Bivalvia > Lucinida > Lucinidae > Lucinisca > Lucinisca nassula. Next base: position 197,075,226 of record OY757011.1, on the reverse strand, counting down.
TTAAGATAATTTCATCTTGCACGGGGTAGGCCAACTGGAATCAAGTACATTGACGAATTAACCCATATATGCCTAGCGACCCTTTTTCAGACATTGACAAACAGTGTAGACCCAGATCAGACGCCGCATCTGATCAAGATCTAAACTGTTTGCTCAACGTACATGCATTTTTGTAAAACTTACTAAAAAAAATGGCATCCCTATGCTTAGAAAATGACCACTCCAGGCTCATAAAAGTGGAATATTTTTGGCACCTATGGGTTAGTTATGAGGTTACATCAAAAGGACGAAACTGAAAGTAGGACCTGTTTCTTATGTAACTTTTTTTCTTTGGTTTGACTTCTTGGAAACGCTTTATAAATAGATATCTGGAAACGCTTTATAAATAGACATCGACGGGCGCTGCATTCCTGTTTATTCTGAACCCGTTTTCACTGCGTAAATATCTGTAGGGCTTTCCTAGTTACGCCATACGACGGTTAGAAATAAACTGGGGTATCACCAATCCAATCTAAAGGGCTTCCAATCGAAATCGGAAGCCAAAAATGGTAGACTAACTGCCACACCTGCCAGGTGTATCCATTTCCCTTAAGGTATTTATTGTTGGAGTTAAAACGCTTGCTTTTCGGTCTGTTTCGCTATTCAGACAGGCTGTTTCCTGTAATTGCAGTATAGTATTTCATCATCGTTAAAGCTGATTGGTTGATTGCGTCACGTGCCCCTCCATGGGACAGTTACAATCTGGTCATTATACCCGGTTTGCCCGCCTCATGGCGACCAAACCAATAATCTACTAAGTGGCCTTCTCTGTAACACATAAAACATGTGTACACGTAACTTATGCATACAAGAACATTTCTACCGCATGGCATGCTTGGCGCACCCAAGAATGATTCCAGACCAAGCCGAGCTCAGGAAGACGGGAACCAATGTCCAAACAGCATGTCCCGACAACCGAGCCCAGACGCAAATATGGAAGCTTGTAAGCCTGAGACTATCTTTGTAGTGTCCATTGCAGCCATATGGATTGTGGATGTTAAAACTTTAAAGACAGTTGTTAGAATTATGATTGGGCGTGCAAAGTCAAAATAATATTTTTTGGAGAATACGCCGAGTTTCCCTGGACCAGACCAGCTAGCTACAAACTGCAAACGAGCAACCGTACAGGGACGGTCAGCAGGAAAAATAGAGTGCATCACGATAACAAGTCCGTGAAACGAAGACCCCTCTAAACCCCACATTCTATAGAGAAAAGTGGGGTTTACGGGGGTATACGTTATCCGCCTTATTTTAGCTCAGAAACATAGATTGTGGGTACTCGTTAGAACCGCCACATCGAGGCGGTTCTAACGAGCACCCATAATCTATGTTGAAAGCAGAAATAAGAAAGATGTTATCATTTTTACACGAATATTGTCACTTCTGACAACATGTTGGACGCCATTATTTCACACGGACATGTTTTCCTAATGGCATGGAGTGGCTTCAGCTCCTGAGATTACGGCCTTGAACATTTAACCCTCCCTCTTTAAAATAATAGTAGGGGAGACCGGGGCCAGTTGATGCACGGGGTAGGTTAATGCAGTCTTAATAAATAAGCCAATATGCAATTTATGATGTCATAAATGGCGAAATAAAGACGTCGCTGATAGCCACCATCTTTTCCGGAAGTTTCGACGAATTTGGATGACAAATGCGCCTTTAGTGAAGAAAAGTTCATTTTTAAGACATGTGAGTAAATTTACAGATTTTTTGCACTTTTTCGTTTCGCATACATTTATTTCTGCTAGATCACAACCAAGTTATGCACACGGGTAGCTAGATCCTTTATCTTTCAAACGACACGCTCATTTGAATGAAAACATCATATATAAGTTGCCTCCCCTGCTGAATGTCACGTGGGGGTCGGCTGGGACAGGTTGATGCATTGGGCACGGGGCACATTGATGCGGTGCATCAACCTGCCCCGTTATAGTTTCTAAGCCATAATTGATATGACAAAATCACGTTTCTACCAAAATTAAAACATCTTAAGGCCGTTTATAAGATTCATCTCTATATTTATCCTAAAATTAGCCATCTGTTCGTTTCAGAATGGTGAGAAACAATATTAGGAAAAACGCCGAGGGACATAATAAAGCATGGTGTAAATGAAAGCATTTTCGTGGGAAGGTCCGTTCGTTCGGTGGCCACGGAAATTGGGGTGAATAACTGTACACTGGGCTGTTATGTGAAGCAAGCTGAAGTTAATGGCTCACGTGATTTGAATATTGGATATAGGTCCCTAACGCAGGAGACTGTCTTTACACTGGTCAATACATACGCACAGGCTGCGTAGCGGTCGCATAGGCTTCGTATTTTGGACGCATAGGCTTCGATGAAAAATGGCGGATGACAGTTCGTCATTGCAGGTAAGAAACTGTTTTTACGTTAAACTAACTGTTGTATTGCATTTCCCGATACTGACATCTGCCTTACGGACCACTTTATTAATATGCGGCTTCGTCTGTTGCAAGAAAAAGTTTGAAAAACGGAATATAGAAAAATAGACCCACAAAGAAATTTGGCAGTCAACACAGATTCACCTGTATTTTCACTTTGATCCGGTCGCCCTATGTAACTACACGTTTTTGACTGGTGTTCTGGCCGATAAATTGTGAATAACGATAATGAAATCGGAAAGCTAATATGCAACTTTCGTCATATCTTTTGCGAAAAATAAAAATCTTGATATTTCGATACAACGCGCGTAGCTTCGTTACCTATTACAACGCAGAGGCTTCGAACTAAATTTGAAAGCCCTGTATTATGTAGAATAATAGCGAATGCTATTAAATTAATGTCGCGGAATCAGTCAACCAGCGTTAGTTGGTGATGCTAAAGACATTCTGTATCATTTATACCGAAAACATTTTCAGTCTCAGCTATGCAAATACATGTATAACATTTTGAGGCGAATGCACAAAATCTGTCAATTTACAATTATTAACACCACCATTCATAAACTCAACAAGTCCTCGTCTAATCTGTTAAGTATTAAGCCAAATAATATTTGCACTGTGTGAATTTTTGTCGTGTTTTTTACAAAGCACGTGGCTTCGCAGGTTACAGAGATGGGAAGACGCATTACGAAAACACGCCTATTAAAATACCACTAAAAAAAGATAAAAAAAAAATACTTTCAGATAAAACATTCTGATAGTTTTAATATTTATGCTCAAGACATAGTGTATGGGAACTTGTTACAACCGCCTGGTCCGGGCGGTTTTATCGCGTATCCACAATCTGTATTTCTGAGAGAAATAAGGAAAACAATGTATATCCCTTTAAAGCTCAATATTACTATATAAAAGTTGGATTTAAGGGGGTCAGAATTATATAGGCATGTTTTCGTGATTCTCCGACTTCTATTTAAATGCTTCAATCGAATACATGCCGAACCTACAAAACTTCAGCAAAGGTTCATTAATCGCGCCTGCACTGTCTGATCCCAGTCTTCGTTTCCGATAAAATAGAAGCATCTGCTCATTAAACAGTAAACATATAAGCTAATTCTAGCCTTTGTAGGATCAAAGAAGAAAAAAAAAGACGTTTCTTTATCTCAGATCTATTTTCAATCTCTGTCCTTACATCATAATTTTTTGCTAACCAGACTGTCTTCTTCAACATAGCCTATCAGAATCTGAATTTCATAGTGACTTAGAATATAAATTCAGAAAAATACTTGCTTGCAATGATTTCAGTAACCCATTTCGTGAAATCATTCTTTGATATAATAAGATAAGATAGATAAAACATGTTTTTGCTTTACGGCCCTTTCATAACTCTATGACGGCTCCGGCCCAAAGATTTACTTTTTTAAGAAAGTCTGTCGGCTGGATGCTTACTTATGGATTTAAACTGCTTCCTTTAACCCTTAAACAACAGTTTAAAGCAAAAAGTGAAGACCCTGATAAGACGCTGCGTTTGGCCCTTCAATTCATGTAATGTGAGCAAACAGTGAAGACCCTGATTAGATGCCGCGTCTGGACATACACTGAAAAACCCAATCCATGATCTATGGATTTCCGTATTACCCAACACGCTGAAAAATAAACGCTGCTGTTTTCTATATACAAGTACCCTGGATTTCCGACCAATCAGTGATAATCACGTGGACTTAAGCACTGTAGAGCTACTTGCACTTTTTACTTTGTGGCGATTGATAAATAATCGACCCAAAAACTAGTATTTGTCTTTTCAAAAAGTAAACGGGTCATTCATATTTAGCAATTGCAAGTATGCTTTTTATGCGGTATGGTTTGAGATGTCATTTCGTCTCAGTGTCGGGTAAAAGTCCCATAAAGTCGGAAACAATGTCTCAAAAATGACCTGAATGATGTTGTCGGGGACATCAACACAAACAAAAAGGTTCCACTGAGTCATGCGCTGTGACTTGAGAGGATTCTCTACCAATAATGAATTGACATACCACCGTTCGTTAGGGATACCAACCTAGGCCGATTTCATCTGGAGCCAAGGGCTAGCTTTGGCTACTTTGGTTGCGGTTTCATTTTCCTATATCAGTTAGGCAAATCCATAAACACCCAATCAAAAAAAAGAAACTGCTATCTCCATTTTAAGAGTGCTCATGAGTGCGCATGGGTGGAAAACCGGACGAATCAACCGTAAGAAAAACCTGAATTGTAAAATGGCTCCTGTTTATACTGTCTGCTGCATCTTCTTAAAGTTTTTTTCTTTTCTTTCTTTATTTTTTTTTTAAATAATATTTTTGGTTATAGGCAAACAGTGTGGACCAAGATCAGACTATAGACTTAGATTGGTTCAGGTAACATTTAAAGAAAGCAGCAGATGACTATGCAGACGACAATTGTTGTGATTGACATGTAAGATAGCTATCTTCAGAGCTGCTGCTTCCCTCACTAAATTCCTGATCACAAGTTTCCCTGGACTCAAACATATAAGGCTGAATATCTAAAGTGAAGTCTCCTCAAAGAGTGGCCAGTTCTTGCTTATTTTGCTCCATTTTAAGCTTCAATTTAAACCTCAACATTGCTACATCTGCCTATTCAGTACATTGATGACGTCAGGGCATATCTGTGGTTAATTGGAATTTTCAAGGTCAGTTCTTTAGCAGAGTAAATGGCTGGAGATTACACAGTGATAAAATCCTTATCAGACCACTTAGAAACCTGCAGTATTCAGTGGAAGAAAGGGTTTATTGATGTTTACCTATTTATTGTAACAGATTATCTCTTTCCTTTCTCCTTTAACAGATTCGACGAAGACAGACTTACCAAGTTTATGAACGGTAGTGTACATTGACAGATTTTCTGCATTTATTATATTTCCTTATTTATTCTCAGAAACACAGATTGTGGATACGCGTTAGAACCGCCTGGCCCGGGCGAGCAGAAATATCAAAACTATCAGGATGTTTTATCTGAATGTATTTATCTTTTTAGTGGTATTTTAATAGGGGTGTTTTCGTAATGCGTCTGCCCATCTCTGTAACCTGCGCGTCGTAAATTCCTAAGCCACGTGCGTTGTAATATAACACGACAGAAATTCATACAGTGCAAATATTATTTGGCTTAACACTTAACAGATTTGGCGAAGATTTACCAAGTTTATGAATGGTAGTGTAAATAATTGTAACTTGACAGATTTTGGCATTCGAATAATAATAATGTATGTGCATAGCTGAGAATGAAAATGTGTTTGGTATAAATGATGCAGAATGTCTTTAGCATCATCAACTAACGCTGGTTGGCTCATTTCTCGATATTGATTTAATATCATTCGTTATTATACTGCATAATTCAGGGCTGTCAAATTTAGTTCGCAGCCTCTGCGTTGTAATAGGTAACGAAGCTACGTTCGTTGTATCGAAATATCATGATTTTTCTTTTTCGCAAAAGGTGTGACGAAAGTTGCATGTTAGATTTTCGATTTCATTATCATTATTCACAATTTATCGGCCAGAGCACCAGCCAAAAACGTGTAGTTACATAGGGCGACCGGGCCAAAGTGAAACTACAGGTGAATCTGTGTTGACTGCCAAATTTCTTTTGGGGTCTATTTTTCTATATTCCGTTTTTCAAACTTTTTCTTGCAACAGACGAAGCCACACGTTAATAAAGTGGTCCGTAACGCAGATGTCAGTATTGGGCAACGCTATACAACATTTAGATTGACGTAAAAACCGTTTCTTACCTGCATTCACGAACTGTCATCCGCCATTTTTCATCGAAGCCTTTGCGTCCAAAATACGAAGCCTATGCGACCGCTACGCAGCCTGTGCGTATGTACTGACCAGTGTGGTCTTGCAGGACTATCTTATTCGAGCAGCAGATATATACTTTGGGTTGTCTCCTAAAGACGTAAGAGTATAAGCATATGAATGTGCTGTAGAGTTTGAACTGCGTATGCCGGATCAATGGAGCCGTGACGCATGTGCTAGACCGGACTGGTTTTCAGGATTTCTTAAGCGTCATCCATCCCTGTCCATCAGTACACCAGAACCCACTAGTCTATCAAGAGCCACGAGCCTCAACAGAGCCAACGTCAACAGATTTTTTCGACCAGCTGAAAACCGTTCTCGACCGGGACCAAATCATGCCCTATGATATATGGAATGTTGACGAGACTGGGCTGTCCACAGTTCAAAAGCCTGCCAGTTATGTCGGGCGAAGGGGTGACAAGCAGATCGGAGTCTTGACTTCCGGCGAACGAGGGACTCTAGTAACAATGTGTGCGGCGGTCAGCGCTTCTGGGAATACAGTTCCCCCCATGTTCGTATTCCCAAGGGTCAAATATGACGACCATTTCATCCGGGATGAACCTCAAGGATGCATCGGAGCAGCTAACCAGTCTGGGTGGATGACCACAGAGCACTTTCATGCTTTAATCCAGCATTTTGCCAGAGTGGCAAAGCCTAGCAAGGAGAAGGAAGTTCTGTTAGTTCTTGATAACCATTACTCACATATTGGACTCGACATTATCAAGTTTGCCAGGGACAACGGCATAGTCATGCTTTCCTTCCCACCCCACTGCAGTCATAAACTGCAACCCCTGGACAGGTCTGTGTTAGAAGCCTCCGTGATGTAGTGGTTACGCTACTCGCCTTGTAAACCAGGGATCGCAGGATCGATCCCGGGCTTCTCCAGACTTTCGGATGAGTCTTTAAACCGAGGTCCCGTCTCCGTATGACCTCAGCTGTTAGTGGGACGTACAACTCAAACACTCACTCACTCACTCACTCACAGGTCTGTGTTTGGTCCTCACAAGAAGTATTTCTCCGATGGACAGGAAGCATGGATGAGGAACAACCCTGCGAAAACTATGTCCATCTATGACTTACCAGGTATTGTTCGGGATGCATGGCCCCGAGCGGCGACCCAAGTCAACATAACGAATGCTTCAGGGAACATGTAATGTTATGTGGGCATATTGTTTTCCGAGTTTTCGGTATGTAATAGAGCAGTACAGTTCAGCTGTAGTTATTAGATCTACTTAATACCCTTAATACATACGTTATAAAGCAGAATACAAAACGGGCCTCCGTGGCCTAGTGGATAAGAGCGCTGACTCTTAGTCATTAGGTCTCTCACCGCCGTAGGTTCGAGCCTCGCTCGGGCCACGTGTGAGACGCCAAGTTCTGCAACGGAAGGTCAGGTGGTTTTTCTCCGGGTACTCCGGTTTTCGCCCACCTCTGATTAACGATCGGCTCGATATGAGTGAAATAATCTTGAAAGGGCCGTAACCCCCCCCCACACACACACACACACACACACAAAAAGAAGAAAAAAAAGCAGAATACAAAACATCCTTACATGATTGTATCTCTAATTACATCACAGAATGTAAACAAATTATCATAGCGAGCTTATGGCTAAACTTAGCATTCATACAAACAAGTCTCATCCATGCGCTCAATATTACTATACGACGAATGACATCAAGTTCGAATTAAACATATTGCGTAGCAGGCCACTTCATACCAATTAAGAAATGAAATTTATTTTTCTGCTGTTCATGCAAGTACGAACGCAGTGGGTCGCGTGCAAAGTAAATGAACCCCGAAGGGGTTCAGGGGTTCATGTAAACTTTGCTAGCGACCCGCTGTCGTTCATACTTTCATGACAAGCAGAAAATATTAAGTTTATTTTTTATATTTACATTCTATGCCCCACATCACTGGGCGAAAAAATGCTTATAGGGAAAACTTTTAAAGCTGAAAAACATTTACACGCTGATTTTCTACAAAGAGCGGAAGAGCGCTGACGCCACCAATGCCCGTAGAGAACAATGATTTAGACTGACGTCACTTGACGTTACTGCAAATCATGTGACTCGTTGCGTTCATGGAAGTATGAAATACACTGTTTTCTATAGGTTTACATTAGGCTTTACACTGGAAATGTAAATATAGCTAAATGATAATTGCATTTTTCAGGTATCTGGTATCCAGCCCTTAAAGCCTAATGAGTTATGCATTGGGGGTTCTTTGTTGCGTTTGCAAGTCTTTACAGCATACAGTAGAATTCAACTGATCAGCAAGTGTTTAACATTGTTCATAATGTTTGGATGGACTTAATTACGCATGGCATCTATGACATTCTTAAAGATCAGTTGATTTCCCGGGTTGATTTGTATGTTCTTCTTTACAATGTTCTAAGTTTTAAGAAATAAATGCATTAAACGCATTCCCAATTTTATTGGTGCAATTTTACACTTGCAACCACCCCTTTGATAGATTTTTGTCAATGATAATTTTAATGAACAACAAAAAATGAAATCCTATCTTATCCACACAAAATGGCCAGTTTTCTGTTGTATCCGTTGTATGAATTCATAAAAGCGAGAAAATAAATATTGCATCAACTTACCCCAAGCGTTGCATCAACTTGCCCCACTGCTGGGGAAAGTTGATGCAGTCGACTTGCTCAAGAAATCTATTGAAAATGAGGTTAAATAATCCGAAAATTCGGGATTGCAATTTAATTTTAAATGCAGAAAAGATGGAGCTTTAAGAATGTGCAAAAATAACAAAATCGGTTGGTCCGGTGATGAGATATGTCAAAAAGTCTAAAAAGTGCATCAACTGTCCCCGGTCTCCCCTAGCAAATGCATAGGCATGGATGAAATCTAACTCAGAGAGCAACAAAGAATAAAACAAATGTATACGAATTGCGGAAATCATGAATGAAGGACAATAAGGCGCCCGAGAAGAAGATACTCCCTGGTGCAAACATATAGTAAATACATGGTTAGTGTCTTTAATAATAAAATATGATCGGTGAGCCTTAGACAATTTTATAGGGGCGAGCTTTAGCGAGCCCCTGTAAAATTGTCGCGGCGAACCGATTATATTTTATTATTAAAGACACTAATCATGTATTTAGTTTATACCGCAATTAAAAAATCAAGGTGTTTTGCAATAATTTAGCAAATTTAAGAAAAAAAAAAACCACAGCAGACAGTGTGGCATGTTAAACGACATTCAGTGCCATGGCGCGTACACGTAGTATAACGTGACGTCAACGAGTGCAAAGATTCTGACGTCACCACGCCAGAAAGACGTAGGAAACAACATGGACGCTCGAATAAAAGTTTCTCAGCGCTTTACATTGTGTATGAAAATCTGCAAATAAGTAGTTTATTTTAGCTTTAGAAATTATTTTCGAGGTTGAGACTCAACTGCAGTAGCAGTGCGCAGTTATTCCAACGGACCATTCAAACCAGGAAAGGCCGAGAAGGTAAGAATTTAGCTGAAATATCTGAAAATCTGTTCAAATAAATATTGCAAAGATTTAAACTTGCTTTTTCTTTGTTTTCCCATGTATAAAAGAGTGCATATTTTTGCTTACACTTGTAAATTAGTGACCTGAAAAGTAGTTCCGGTCTATTAACGGTCACTAGACGTTTTGTAGGTCAGTAGAAGGTATTATAGGTCACTACCGATTATAGCGTGCAGTTATTCGACCCCCTTTATTAGGTTACTAGAATGCCTGGTTGCGGTATAAATATATTTTGCTGAAAGCTGAGCTTGTGCGTGAATCTATATCTTACTATGTTTATAGGGATGACAAGGGGACTAGTCTGAACCTTATCTCAGTGACAGAATTTGATGATATGTGTCAGCTTTTAGCAGTCTAATCACAGTTGGAGAAGAGAAAGTTGATTATTGAGTGTGAAGCGGTTGTGTTGTGCTTGCTCCTGCTGTCCTATTATGACCGTGAAGCTTTTGTTTGTTTGATTTGATGTTTAACGTCCCCGTAAACACTGTAAAGGTCATTTTGGAGACGTTGCTTCCAATTTTGTGAGACTTTTACCCGCATTGAGATGAAATGACATCTCAAGCCCTGTCGCCCAATGAAACCAATATGGTTTATAAGCATGGACGGTCCGTCTCGCACCGCGGTTCCTGGACAGGCTTAGATCCTTTAAGCGGTTTACCAGTACTAGTGTGAGGGCTGGGTTCAGCTCTGCGTGGAAGCATCATGCAGCCAATATATTTCTTCAAGCCCCTATGGGCGGGGGCCGTGACCATGAAGCTGTGTACTGCTGTCGGAGGATAAGTTGAGAGTGACGTCAGCGAATGTTTTTGTTATTAAGCATTGTCCACTATCGCCAAAGGGTAACGGCGCTTCGGTAATGATTAGTATAACGGTATAGTCTGTCCTGCCAGCCAATGATGGGTATGATAATGATAACGGTACAACCTGCCAAACCTGCCTGTGGTAGTTTATTCTTTCACGTCACTGTCAACTTATCTTCCGAGAGCAGTACCATGGTGTAAAACACAAGTACAACAACAACAACAACAACAAAATGTTTCTATGGTGTCTTGTGTTTGCTACATCATCCGATTATATCATTTCCTGGATAGTTTAGTTGGACATTTATGTGAAGAATAAATTCAAAATATACATGTAACACCAGAACAATGACATAATGCATTTATAAAACCTAGCCACTTCAATATGTTTGTGTCTGGAGCTAACAAAGCAACCCAACATAAGTAGGGAGTTAGTTTGGCATTATATAACTGTTGATATTAAACGGTTAACATGCGCGATCAACGCCGAGGAGCTGTGTGCCGATGTTATTCGATATTGACATGTGCGCTAACTTCATGTAAATCAGTTTTTATTGGTTTGGTCACCATGAGGCGGGCAAACCGGGTCTAATGACCAGATTGTAACTGTTCCATGGAGGGGCACGTGACGCGATCAACCAATCAGCTTTAACGATGATGCAATACTAAAGTGCAATTACAGGAAACAGCCTGTCTGAATAGTGAAACAGACTGAAAAGCAAGCGTTTCAAATCCAATGTTATTAAGGGAAATGGATACACCTGGCAGGTGTGGCAGTTAGTCTACCATTTTTACCGTATTTCGAAACACACCTATACAAATACATTGTCATTTTTTGGCCAAAGAAAAAGAAATTTTAAAAAGAAAATTTGGAATATTTGCCTTTTTTGCTCAAAACATAGATTGCGGGGAGTCGACAGAAACGCCTCGACGAGGCGATTCTATCGAGTACCCACAATCTAGTGTCTCAGAGCATGAATACGGAAATTAATGTATACCCCTGCAAATCCGAGCTTTACTATATAAAAGTGTAGATTATATTTTCTTGTCCTTTGGGATCATTGATTCCATTGTGGAATTTTGAAAATATCTGAGGGTCACTGATGAGGCCTAATTGGCCGAAACTAGCTAGTCTGGCCCAGAAAACATGTACACTCCATATTTTTCAGTTCTGCGGTGTATTCCTTGCTTCCAAAGGATAGCCCTTCTATAGAACATATTTTACTTCACTACACCGCCCCCGCTCATAGGGGCTTGAAGAAATATATGGGCTGCATGAGGCTTCCACGCAGAGCTGAATCCGGCCCGCACACTAGTACTGGTAAACCGCTTAGAGGATCTAAGCCTGTCCAGGAACCGCGGTGCGAGGCGGACCGTCCATGCTAATAAACCCTATTGGTTTCATTGGGCGACAGGGCTTGAGACGTCATTTCATCTCAATGTCGGGTAAAAGTCCCACAAAATTGGAAGCAACGTCTCGCAAATGACCTTTACAGTGTTGACGGGGACGTTAAACCTTAAATCAAACAAACAAACAAAAACTTCACTACAACTGGTGTGTGGGAATGTGTGGCGGTGGTAAAACGTCTCCCTGCCCTACATCATAGTGTAGATTATATTCTCTTGTCCTTTGGGATCATTGATTCCATTGTGGAATTTTGAAAATATCTCAGGGCCACTGATGAGGCCTAATTGGCCAAAACTAGCTAGTCTGGCCCAGAAAACGTGTGCACACCATATTTTTCAGTTCTGTGGTGTATTCCTTGCGTCCAAAGGATAACCCTTTTATAGAACATATTAAAGGGGATCACAATTCTATAGGCATGATTTCGTGATGGAAATACAACTTTAAGGACCTTATGGTTGCTACTCTGTTGGCTCTGTCCAACTGAAAAAATGAGTCTACTGTAAAAGGGAAAGAATTTGCTCCTCAAGGGGTCTACTCTAAAAGGGAAGAATTTGCTCCCCAGGAGCAAATTCTTTCCTTTTAGAGTATACCCCTTAGACATATCCAAAGAGAAACTACTTTTGCAGGAGTAGCCCCACCCCCTTAAGGCGTATCTATATCCCTTATGGGGAACTTATAACAGTCGCAGTCATTTTCGCAAATTTTACGTCTTGCAATGCCATTATGGAGTAAGTCCATGGGGCTATGGAAACGAAAAACCACAGAACATAACTACTACTACTCACAAAGTGTGGCTGGCTGCGGTAGCTCAGTCGGATGCAGTCTGATTGGTGATAAGGAAGACTCGGGTTCGATACTTACCGGGGTCAGCAACAATCTTTCGTGGAGATTGATTATGAAATCTTTTCTCAAGTCATTCTCTCCCTTCCACTGTTTCAGGAGGGGCAGGGGTCAGTTTTTATCGACAGAATGTGCACTGAACTGGTAAACCGCTAACGGATAAGCCTGCTCAGGAAAAGCGTGGATAGGTACACTGACAGGCCCAAACATGACCCAAATCAGTGTTGACTGGGCCGTTAAATACAAATAAACAAAACTTGCAAAGTTTACTTCACACATATAGGAACAGATTTATATATTATGAACATCTTTCGCTACGCGGATAGCTCTAATAATACGTATATGTAAATGTTGGAAAGACAGAGAACGTTATTTGTCCTCATTTATAAAGATCGCTGGGTGTAACGGGCCTCCGTGGCCTAGTGGATAAGAGTGCTGACTCTTAATCATTAGGTCTCTCAACGCTGTAGGTTTGAGCATGGCTCAGGTCACATAATGAGAATTTCTGCAACGGAAGGTCAGGAGGTTTTTCATCGGGTACTCCAGTTTTCGCTCACCTCTGATTAACGATCGGCTTGGTGTGAGTGAAATAATCTTGAAGGGATCGTAAAACCAAACATAAAAAAGATCGCTGAGTGTGTAAAAACATTTTCATGTCTTTGCTGCTAGAATAAACGTCAGTGCCAAGGTCGAAGGTTCTAACTCTTCCAAATATATAAAATATTTCGGGAGCAAAACAAAGTCATAACGTTGATGGGTCGTTGTTTATTGTTTTTGAGCCCAGCACAAATAGCAATAGTTTCTGTTCAAACACTTCATGACTACAAAGTGACCTGCCACCAGTTACAGACTGAGTTGTTAAAAGACTTTTTGGCGCATTCGATGGGAGCTATTGTATCTGATAAGCCGAGAGTGGTGTTCTTTATTTCCACTCAATACTTGACGTTTTACTAATCAGTTTCTTTTACAATTAAATTGTGATCCAGAAAGATATACAAAAGGATTGCAAATTTCAGGTTTTAGCTCAAAGAAACTGCCGAGGTTTAAGATACAGTCTGGTTCGCAGCACTTTGTCTGGACAGGCTTAGATCTTCCTAGGCGGTTCAGCAATACTTCAAAGTTCGGTCGGTTTCAGCTCATGCAGTCCAATATATTGCCCCAAGGTCTGATCGGCCCCCGTCCATCGGGGATTGAAGGAATAGATTGGGCTGCATGATGCGTCCACGCAGAGCTTATACCGGCCGCACATGAGTAGTGTTAAATCGCCTAGAAGTTCTAAGCCTGCCCAGGAAAAGTGGCTTGAGTCGGACCGTTCGTGCATTTCAATCATTTAGTTCCATTGGGCGAAAGGGCTTGAGAAGGAGTTTTATCTGGCCGTTTTATCTCAGTACTGAGTAAAAGCCCCACAAAATTGGGAGCAATGTCTAAAAAAAGACACAGTGTTAACAGGGACGTTAACAACAAATGAAATAGATAACCAAGGCCCTATAGAAGGCCTGATGACTTAGGAAAATCTTTTTATATGCCCGTTTGAAAAACAACAACAACAACAACAAAAAAAGAAAAAAAAAAAAAAAAAAAAACGGTCGTATTAAGTTTTGGGGTTGGTCCGTCCGTTCGTAAACTTTTTTTTTTCGTTTCCGTATAACTACTATACTATACTATACTATACTATACTATACTATACTATACTATACTATACTATACTATACTATACTATACTATACTATACTATACTATACTATACTATACTATACTATACTATACAGTTTTCATCCGATCAAGCCTAAAATGTGTATGTAGTACGGCTAAGATGTGAAGATGTGCCTTAAGTTTCGAGAATTACTTTCCACCAAATATATGACCCTTTGAAACATTCGGTTTACATTTTCGTTTGGTTAAGTTTTGTGCTCTACATGTGTAAACCATATGTAAGTTACATTTAGTTTATACTTGGCATGGCGTTAAACAATTTACCACAGAATACTCATCACTGATACCAAGGTCACAGGCTCCGAAATTTTATATTCACGTTGTGTACTAAAGTTTATTATTTTTATTCAAAAAATGCATTAAGTGGGATAATGATATCAGCTGGCTCAAATCAGAATGTAGACTGACAAGACCAAACCTATTGGATGCTTTTTGAAAGTAGCCAACTTGTTTGTAATAATTTATTGTAAAGTTGCGTGTTACCGTAACATGACCTCCATGCCTTACAATGCCTATCGGTACTCGAATTTTATGGTGACTTTGTATATAAATTCATAAAAATTAAATTCTTGCAATGATTTCAGTACCTAATTTGGTTGAATCATTATTCGATATAAAAAGATTGGATACAACATAAATGTTATATGACAGACTTTATGCATTGTATTTAACCCAATCACGGCTGATAACTGTGCTTCCCTCTTTAAATACACGTCTCATATTCAATGACGGCTACCTAAATTTTAGGTTATGTCGGTTGGTACCTGGTATTCAGTCTCTGGTCGGGCCCACCAGGGTCTAAATCAAGCTGTCGAGTCCTCATTTAATTCTTTTGTTCTCTTTTTTTTTTTTTTTTTTATATGGCTTGTCTTTGAGTGTGTGTATCGCTTATATTATTTTGTTTTGGATAGCCAATTGGAACATTTTCTTGGAAAGTATCTATCATTTTGGCTTTCCGCTATTGATGTTTCCATAAGGGTCTAGTTGTTAAATGATTGTGATTCTTTCCCTTTGGTGACTCTGGTGGAAGCTGTGGGTTAATTGTATGGATTTCTGATCATTGTATTCACTTCTATTTTGTCATTTACAATGAGTGCGGAAACCCTGCCCATTGATATGTATACAAGATAAAAATGACGGCATACCAGCGGCACATCTATACCATACCCTCAATGAAAGAGCCCAGCTCTTCTCGTGAGACTTGATTTCAGTACCCACCCTGGACCAGTGCTTATGGTATTTACATCTCAAAATTCGCATGGGCAGAAATTATTGTAAATAAATATACCGAACATATGCAAGTGTGTACCATATTCAAACACATTCAATTTGTTCTATGTACCCCATATCACGGTTTCCGTCACTGTTCATTGGCGCCGTAAAAAAAGCATTGCTATAAATGTTGTGAACAAAAAAGGCTTGCAGGTTAATAACAGGTTAATAAATTATTAACCGCTAAACTTCTTAACCAGGGGTATCGGTATCATAAACTACGTTAAGCCTTTTCTAAGTTTTATAGACGTCATTCTGCTTTGGTTTATAGACGTCATTCTGCTTTGGTTTCGAAATTCAATGTTGGACTTAAAACACTTCTGCTACGAGGCCTGTCGAAACCCGAATTATATGGTGACTTAGTATATAAATTTAGAAAAATACATGCCTGTAATGACTTTAGTACCCAATTTCGTAAAACCGTTCGTCGATATATAAAGATTGGGTACACCATCAATATTATCAAACAGACTGCATGCATGGTGGTTAACCGAATCACGGTTGGCAACTTTGCTTCCCTCTTTGATTGCACACCGGTGGGTCGGGCTTAAGATTATATGACGGTTCCAGCGTAAAAACATAAATGGAATTTTATTTTATTTTAGTATTCTTTATGTTGGTTGGCGCCTAATGCTCCGTCTTTTGTCGGGCCCCTCGGAGTCTAACTGATGGTTTTCTTTTGCTCCAGCAATTCTGCTGTATGCTGTCGAGTCCTCAACCTTGTTTCATCTCAGTAGTTTTTTTATTTGTATGTTCTCGGAGATGTTACACTGACGAGTTAGGAAGCCTTCATGCGGACTAAACAAAATTAGTGTATACCGCGACAGAGATAAGGGCGAGGATTATGGTCATGTAAAATCGATTTAAGCCCCCCCCCAGTGGAATTCTTTCCACTGACCGTTCCAAGGCGGTTCTTCTGTGGCGGTTTATTTATGTTGTTGTTTGTTACTACTTACTGTGTGTATCACTTGTGTCTTTTTATTTTGGATGGCCATTTGGCCATTTTGTGGGAAAGTAACTGTCCTTATGGCCATCCTTTGTTTAGGTTTCAATTATGGTCTGGTCGCTTTATGTTTGTGTTTCTTTCCCTTTGGTGTCTTTGATGGGCGGAGTAAGTTAATTGTATCGATTCCTGATCTTTGTTTTTCTTCTACTTTGCATGTAATGTAAGAAATGATTTTTTTTCACTTTTGAAGAGCATAGAAATTATACTTTATGGTAATTTTAGAAAGTGTCTGAAGCTCTCACCTTTCTACTTGACAATATTTACAACAGATTTGGTACTAAGATATTTAGACAAGTTGTGGGTATTCCGATGGGTACTAATTGCTCACCACTTTTTTTTTCTTTTTGTTATGAGAGAGACTTCATGATGTCTGTAATATCTTGCTAGAGCAGTTATATGAGAATGTGTGGTATACACCCCTGTAGGTCCTAACTTTAATTAAACTTGACATTGTTATAATTGTATGTATGTTGTTGCATGCTTGGTCTTTAGAATAGATTAAACTGTAGAACTAACAAGACGTGTTTTCACTGTCTTTACACTAGCTGCTAGTATTAAAGAACATTACATATTTTGGCGACGAGGATGGGATACTGAAAAAGGAAACTTAGAGATTTATTCCAGTTCAAAGGAACTGTTTTTAATTGTTCAAAGGAACATGTTTAAAAGAGATAATGGAGTATTGTTCAAAGGAACATAATTTTTGGCAGCCTATTGGTTTACAATAATTTTGCAGAAGTCTATTCTCCGCGGATTTTGGTGGATTTTTTTGGTGACAACTAACTTCCAAAGTTCGTGAATGATGGCATCCAAACTGGACATGCCAACTCCACCGCTGTTTAAGGTGATAGGTGAAAATACCAACTTAGACAAATCCTGGGAATTGTACCTCAAATTTGATTATTACATAATTGCCAGTGGTGTTACAAAAGATGAGCAGAAAAAGGCTATGTTATTACACCTGGCAGGAGAGGAAGTACAGGACATTTTTGAGACTCTAGGAAATTTAGAGAAAATAATTATTCTCAAGTAAAAGAGAAATTATCAAATTATTTCAAGCCACAGAAGAATATAGCTTATGAAAGACATGCTTTCAGATCCTGTAAACAAGAAAAGGATGAAAACATGGACAATTACATCATACGACTAAAGAAAATGGCTATTTCATGTGATTACGCTGACAACACTTTAAATGACATGATTAGGGACCAAATTGTGGACAGTTGTCAGTCAAATGAACTCAGAAAAAAGTTCGTAAAAGAAAAAGACTTGACCCTCACAAAAATACAGGAAATCTCACGAGCTTCAGACTTGGCAGATCTTCACAGTAGTAAAATGGCACAAGAGAAAAAGAGCCTGGTACACAGCGGCGATACACGGGAAAAAGAGGAGTATGCTTACAAAACCGACAAATTCAAGCCCAAAAGAAAGCAGTATCATCCCCGTACACAGCCTAAATCGGCAAGAAAGCCTAAAATAGTTTGTTTTCGTTGTGGATATGAAAATCACACAGGTGATAAGTGTTACAGATCGCGAAATGTCGTTTGTTCAGTTTGTCACAAAAGAAATCATTTTAGTCACATGTGCAGATCAAAGATAAAGAAAAAGGTTAATTATGTGGATGAAAATGATTCTGAAAATAATGACGAAAGTGATCACAATGAGGATGTATTAAGTGTAGGCCACGTATTTCAGGTAACAAATTTTGAGTCAAATAGTGTTGAAATTTTAATTGAAGGCAAATCAGTGAAAGTATTAATTGATTCAGGTGCTTCTGTAAATTGCATGGATAAGGATACCATTTATTCTGTGAAATCTGCATCTACAAAAGTTGAAAAATCAAATGCAAAAATATATCCTTATGCCTCACAAATTCCATTGAAGTTAATTGGAGTATCTAGTTTCAGTGTACTAGTGAATGGAAAAATGCATAAGTTACTATTTCACATAATTGATGGACAGTGCAAACCAATAATAGGTCTTAAGTGTGCTATGGATCTAGGAATGATAAAGCTCTGTGTGAATTCTACGGAAGCTCAGAAAAGCAATGGAAATGTAGATTCGATATCATCTGAGTACAAAGATCGATTTGAAGGGCTCGGAAAAATGAAGGATTTCCAGCTAAAATTACACATCGACAGGGATGTACAACCCGTGGCGCAGCCCGCGAGGAAAATGCCGTTTAAAATGAGGGAACAGGTGAAAAAAAAACAAGATGAGCTGTTAAAACAGGACATAATTGAAAAAG
Source organism: Lucinisca nassula (assembly GCA_963580285.1). Lineage (NCBI taxonomy): Eukaryota > Metazoa > Mollusca > Bivalvia > Lucinida > Lucinidae > Lucinisca > Lucinisca nassula. The sequence goes on along the minus strand of OY757011.1, from coordinate 197,056,136 downwards.
TCGAAGGTCCAACTTCTTGGCTTTCACCCCTAGTGGTGGTACCTAAAGAAAATAATGACATCAGACTGTGTATAGATATGCGTCAAGCCAATACTGCTGTATTAAGGGAACGCTTTCCCCTTCCAAATATTGATGAGACACTTGAAGAAATGAATGGCGCACAGATATTTAGTAAGTTAGACTTGCGCCAAGGCTTCCAACAAATTGAGCTCGAACCAGGAAGCAGGGACATAACAAATTTTGTGACATACGACGGAATTTACAGATATCGCAGACTAAATTTTGGTATTTCTTGTGCACCAGAGACTTATCAAAGGATCATCCAACAAACTTTACAGGACATTGAAGGATGTAAAAACATATCTGATGACATAATTATCTTTGCAAAAACTCAGACAGAACATGATAAAATCTTGAGAAAAGTGTTGCAGAGACTAAGAGACAAAAATCTGACATTAAATAGTGACAAATGTATTTTCAACAGAACCAGCATTTCATTTATGGGACATACATTGACATCTCAAGGATTAAAACCACAGGACTCCAAAATTCAAGCAGTATTGAAAACAGAAAGGCCAACAAATGTAAAGGAAGTAAAATCCTTTCTTGGACTAGTGTCATATTGTTCAAAGTTCGTACCTCAGTTCGCAACTATAAGCGAGCCATTAAGGAAATTGACACGGAAAAATGAAGCATTCCGTTGGGACAAAGAACAACAAATAGCGTTCGAGACACTCAAATCGGCATTAACAAGTGCTGAGGTTATGTCATACTATGACTCAGATGCAGAAACTAGGCTTATTGTCGATGGAAGTCCAGTAGGGCTTGGAGCCATTCTAGAACAGAAACATAAAGGAAACTTTAGGCCAGTAGCCTATGCCAGCCGTACGCTGAATGCGGTTGAGAGACGATATTCACAAATTGAACGCGAGGCGTTAGCAGTTACTTGGGGTATAGAACGATTTCATGTCTACCTGTATGGAATAACCTTTACAGTGTTAACGGACCATAAACCATTAATTAGTATTTTCAAACCCACTCACAAACCGCCCGCAAGAATAACTAAATGGTTATTACGTCAAAAGCCTTATACATTCAGGCTAGAATTTCAGCCCGGTGTTTTGAATGCATCAGACCAGTTATCAAGGTCTCCATTAAAGGATGAACAGAGTGACTATTTGAGTGAAGAAGCAGAACAGTACATACATTATGTTACTGAACATTCAGTGCCCAAGGCCATGACACTGGAGGAAATTGACAGGGAATCATCAAAGGATGAACTGTTTCATAAAATAAGACAGTGCTTGAAATCAAATAAATGGTCAACCGGTGACAAAACTTTAACACCATACTTTAAAGTGCGCAATGAACTATCATTAAATGGAAATTTGCTACTGCGCGGAACAAAGCTGATAATACCTGATAAATTACGGGACAGAATCCTTTCAATATTACATGAAACACACCAAGGTATTTATCGCTCTAAAGCTCTTTTACGAGAAAAACTATGGTGGGCAGGAGTAACCAATGATGTAGAAAGACTTATCTCAAATTGTGCTGTATGTCAAAGACTATCAAATCCAGTCAGCCCCCCCCCCCCCCACCAATTCAACCAACAGAATTACCTAATAAGGCTTGGAAAAAAGTAGGAATAGACATTACAGGTCCATTCAAAGGAGGACAATACTGTTTAGTGTTAATGGACTACTATTCTAGATACCCGGAAGTTGAAATAATGCAAAGCATAACTTCTACTGCTATCATAAACCGACTGATCGAAATCTTTGCAGCCCATGGGTATCCAGTTGAATTAGTTTCTGATAATGGGAGACAATTTGTGTCAGATGAAATGGAAACTTTTTAGCTGAAAATGGAATAAAACATCGAAGAGTTATCCCATACTGGGCCCGAGCAAATGGATTAGTGGAAAACTTTAATAAAAGTCTGAAAAAAGCGATACAGGCAGCATGCCTTGAGAAGAAAAACTGGAAAACTGAAATATACAAATTCCTAATAAACTATAGGACAACACCACAGTGTACCACAAATGTTCCACCCAGTGAATTATTGTTTAATAGACAGATCAGAAATAAACTTCCTTCCTTTGATAAGGGAAGTGCTCCATCCAAAATAAGGGAAACTGATGCGAGAAAGAAGGCGATCATGAAACGAAACGCAGACAAACATGCAGGGAAGGACTACAAACGATATCGCTTGGGACAGAAAGTACTTGTTATACGTCGAGACCAACGAAAATCCGATTCAAATTGGGAAAACGAATGGTATACAGTTATAGGCCAATATGGACCTAGGGTGAAGCTAAAATCTAAGCTGAATCAGATATTTTACAGACATGCCTCCCACTTAAGAGACCTGAATGAACTTAACTAAAATTCCCATATACAAATTTCATTCAGAAATTAACAGTGACATTGGATTAGGTGTGTAAGTGTGATGAGTGTAAGGTTTTGACAGTTTCATTTGTTTCAATTATCAGAACACTTAAGTTTGCCATGCTCCAATGAAATAATGACTTTTTTAGAGGTCTTATCAGATACTCTTAAATTTGATACACTTGATACAGGAACTGTGTCTGGACTAATTCTTAATTGGATTTTACCGCATTCAATCTTGTAAAGCACCCCTGAATTATAAGTGCTAGGTATTTAAGCTTAGAGTTTAAATTTAAATTTTATCAAATTTAATTTTAATTTTAAAGGAAGAAAGGGAATGTAATATCTTGCTAGAACAGTTATATGAGAATGTGTGGTATACACCCCTGTAGGTCATAACTTTAATTAAACTTGACATTGTTATAATTGTATGTATGTTGTTGCATGCTTGGTCTTTAGAATAGATTAAACTGTAGAACTAACAAGACGTGTTTTCACTGTCTCTACACTAGCTGCTAGTATTAAAGAACATTACAATGTCCCTTTCTGCTGAAAACCAGTCTGAAATCATTGAAGCTTTATGCTCCACTTCCATCCTCTGGCGATTATATTTCGCAATTAATTCGATTTGCCAGAGTGTGTAGTCATGTAACTGACTTCAACACTCGTAATAAATTGTTAACGGCTTAACTTCTTTCGGTTCTTCTGTCGCGGTCTAGTTTTGTTATGGCTTGTCTTTGGGTGTGTGTGTCGCTTATTTTATTTTGGACAGCCTATTGGCCATTTTGTGGCAAAGTAACTGTCCTTTTGGCTTTTCTCTATTGATGTTTCCATTAGGGTTTGTTGTTTCATGTTTGTGTTTCTTTCCCTTTGGCGTCTCTGATGGGAGCTGTGGGTTAATTGTATCGATTCCTGATCATTGCCTCCACTTCTATTTTGGTGGAATTCAGACTAATCCAGGTGTATATGAGAGCCTTATTTGATCCGTTTCGAGAATTTGAAGTTAGCTGATAAGCGGATGTGTGTCCCATAACGTTGAAAAATCCAGGTTTTCTTGGATAATCTCGAAAAAGACTGAATCTCAGGAGAAGATGAAACATGCAAATAAAAATAGAAACCGATGCCGGGTAGCTGCTTTTTACCGCATTTAGCTTTGTTACGTATGTGCCGCGCACGAGGTAATTGTCTGACCCGAAGTGGAGGAATTTGACAGTCAAATTTGGTGTTCCTTAACACTTTTGTCACGTGACTATGAAGTAGTTTGTCCATCCTGTTATTTTGAAAATAAAATGATGTATTATCACGTTTTATTACTAGAATCGCGCAGTCGATAGCACGCCATCGCATATCCCCACGCATTTTTAAAGATACGCCACTATATAAGTTCTCAATTGCAACTCCCACCCAATCTTAAGATCAAAATTCTGAAAGTGTCATGCACTCCTCAGACCAAAGACCTATCAGTTCCCAAAGTTTCATGTTTCTATCTGGAACGGCATAGGAGGAGTTATCCGGTAATCGTTAAAAAGGGGTTATGGGGGTGAAAATCCAAGTTTTTGACATCTGGTGACCTCAAACCTGACCCTAGCAGTCAAATTTTGATTGTTATGTATTCTACTCATTATGCCGTTCGATTTGATATGTCACACGACCAGGTTCTGAAAACTTTGATTTTTACCCCCGGGCCAACCCACCCCTGGCCTGTCCCCTAGGGGTAGGATCGAAATTCCGAAAGTGTCATGCACTCCTCAGACCAAAGACCTATCAGTTCCCAAAGTTTCATGTTTCTATCTGAAACGGCGTAGGAGGAGTTATCCGGTAATCGTTAAAAAGGGGGTTATGGGGGTGAATATCCAAGTTTTTGACCTCTGGTGACCTCAAACCTGACCCTAGGGGTCAAATTTTGATTGTTATGTATTCTACTCATTATGCCGTTCGATTTGATATGTCACACGTCTAGGTTCTGAAAACTTTGATTTTTTACCCCCGGGGCACCCCACCCCCTTGCCTGTCCCCTATGGACAGGATCAAAATTCCGAAAGTGTCATGCACTCCTCAGACCAAAGACCTATCAGTTCCCAAAGTTTCATGTTTCTATCTGAAACGGCGTAGGAGGAGTTATCCGGTAATCGTTAAAAAGGGGGTTATGGGGGTGAAAATCCAAGTTTTTGACCTCTGTTGACCTTGAACCTGGCCTTAGGGGTCAAATTTTGATTGTTATGTATTCTACTCATTATGCCGTTCCATTTGATATGTCACACATCCAGGTTCTGAAAACTTTGATTTTTTACCCCCGGGGCACCCCACCCCCTGGCCTGACCCCTAGGGGTAGGATCAAAATTCCGAAAGTGTCATGCACTCCTCAGACCAAAGACCTATCAGTTCCCAAAGTTTTAAGTTTCTAGCTATAAAAGTGTGGGAGGAGTTGTCCGGTAAGACGGACGGACGGACGTACGGACGACGAAGATTTCTTCGAAAAGCATGGGGATAAAAATAAGGAATGTAGGAAACTTCATTAAATTGTTGCATGTTTATGACTATAGAGACTAATACTGCTAATAAACAGAGACAATTTTCCACCGCATAGGATTGCTTTATTGTTTGATTTGAGGTTTAACGACCCCGTTAACACTGTATATGCCATTTTGGAGACGTTGCTTCCAATTTTGTGGGACTTTGGGTGACTGACGAAAATAAACTTTCACATTTATCTATCTATCTATCTTCTTATACTGAGTCGGTCATATTTGGCCCATTACCTCAGTTGGGTGGGTGGCTAAATTTAGAATTTAGCACACACACAAAAAAAAAAAAAAAAAAAAAAAACATCTCTGGATGGGTCCTTAAAACTATTTACAATCCAAACACAGAGGTATCCTAAATCGCATACCTCTGAGTCTCAATCTTATACTGTGCGGGCTTTGAACTCCTCTGTAGTCTTGGCATTCACCGCAGAAGATGAAAGACTATTCCACTGAGGAATAGTTCTAGGGAAGAAAGCGTTTTTCAGGGCATCACTATAGGACTGGTACCTACGATACTGTGAGTTATTTGCTCTTGATGCCCTTGTCCGGGTTGACACTGTTGCAGGGGTCAAATACCTATCCTTGTTAATTGATACTGTACCAGAATGTATCTTGTAGAAGAAGGTTAAAGAGGACTGCTCACGACGGGTCTCCAGGGATGGCCACTCTAGCTCATCAAGCATGTCACCGACGCTACTTCTATTTTGCCATCGTCTGCAGGTCCATCGAGCAGCTGTTCTCTGCACCTTCTCCACCTGCTGAATCTGAGTTTTAACATAGGGATGCCAAATGGGTGATGCATATTCAAGCTGAGGGCGAACCAATTTTTTTATATGCAACATCCTTTGTCTGCCGAGGTGCAAAAGCCAAATTACGTCTAAGGAATCCTAAGGTCCTAGTTGCTTTAGATGTTATTTCAGAGATATGTTGACCCCAATCGAGATCGTCAGTGATGGTGATACCAAGATATTTGGCGGAGTGAACTTGCTCTAAAGTTTGCTGGTGTAGTGTGTAATCATACTTAATTTGCTTGTCCTGAAGGTGTCGTGACACCCTCATTGAATGGCATTTGGCTACATTGAACTTCATCTGCCAATCTGCTTCCCATTGTGCAAGTCGATCCAGGTCATCTTGTAAAATGTGACAGTCAGAAGGAGAATATATGTCCCTATACAGGACACAATCATCAGCAAACAAACGGACAGATGACCTGATGTTATCAGGTAGATCATTGATGAATATCAAAAAGAGGACCGGTCCAAGGACCGAACCTTGCGGGACACCAGATAAAACAGGGACTGGATCAGACGCTTGGCCGTCAAGTACAACTTGTTGAGAGCGCCCGGAGAGCCAAGAGCTAATCCAATTATGTGTGGATCCTCTTATCCCATAGTATTCCAATTTGTACAATAGCCTCCTGTGAGGTACCTTGTCAAAGGCCTTGGCGAAATCCATGGTGATCAAGTCAGTCTGTTTGTGGCCACGATTTATGGCCCCATCCAGATTACTCACAATGTCATGGAAGAACTGAACTAGTTGAGTTTCGCAAGACCTTTGACTTCGGAAACCATGCTGACAGTCAGCAAGAATGCTCTCAAAGGCTAAGTGCTTGTTAATGCTGCTGACTAATATATGCTCCAGGGTTTTGCAACAGATGCATGTTAGCGACACTGGTCTATAATTTGCTGTATCGTATTTTTCACCTTTTTTATTGAACGGGGGAACATTGGCTTGTCGCCACTCATCTGGTACAGTGCCCTGGGCAAGTGATTCATTGAAAATAAAGGCCAGCACAGGAGAAATTTCAGCACTACATTCCTTAAGCACCCTGGCATTCAGGTCATCTGGCACAGATGCCTTTTATATTAGGGGCGTGATTTAAGGGAAACATGTAGATCTACGGTACGGACACCTAGATTTTTTTTATCAACGTGGCTGATCCAAGTCACCGTCAGGTGCTCAAACATTGTAAATGATGCAAGACATATCAGTCATGACCTGATCTTAGCATAATAATCAATTCTCAGACAGTTCACCAACAGGCTGGTCTGGTCATTCACAGGTATTGTCAGTCGAACACAATACAACACTTGTTCATAGTGACATGTATCTTTAACTGCCTTTAATTAACAGGCATAAGTATCAGCAACAGGTCGGCTGTCTTTGAACAAATGTGTTCAAAAAGTGTCGGTGAATTGTTTTCAATTGTGTCGGTGAATTGTCGCCAAAAATCGTGTCGGTGATTTGTCTTGTCGGTGAATTGTCAGTCTTCCAGTGACTTTTTTTCTTAGCTAATTTAGCAACCCACCTGACTGTGTGACCGACTCAGTATAAGAAGACAGATGGATAGATAGACTGTATGGATGTTTCTGATGACCAAACCCCAACACTGCATTGAACCTTTGAAAAGACAAGCGCTTTAATTGGAAATTTGACACTTGGCGGGAAACTTGACGCGAACGGTAATAGTCACGGAGACCACCGAACATTATGTGGGCCAATCGATATTCAGCTTTGTTTAGACTCGAGGAACTATAAATAGAAATAGAAAGCAATGAGCTCGAGAGGTAGTCATCAGTGAATCGGACAAGGGACAATCTCCGCAGGAAAGTGATTGACATGGATACGCTTCCAAAGCACGAGACCGTGTCTTTGAGGAAAAAACATATCGGGTAAGACAATGTGGCGCCGACAATGTATCTTTGTAATAGTTTACGTCGTGATAAAATGCAAGGTCAAGGCATTGTGACATAACTGAATTGCTGCTGATGCTGATCAGCTGATTCACATGTGATTGATCATTCTTTTGTTTGTATTGGAGTTTTACGGCCCAGTCAACACTATTTAGGTCATTTTTGGGAGCCAATCGGTTTACCTATCAACACTTTATATCAACACTAATAAAAGAGGAGGGAACGGGGTCGCTGAATCGGACTCTGAAAGGGCAGAGGAATTGGTTGGTCAATTCAATGATGCATTTAATAAAACTGAGTTCAACGAGGTTCCATTGACTGGAAGATCGGCCCCTTTCATGGAAAATATTGTTGTATCCTCTGCGGGAGTGATCAAATTACTTAAAGGCTTGAACCCTTCTAAAGCTTTAGGGCCTGATGAGCTTCATCCTAGAGTCCTGAAGGAACTAGCAAACGAGTTAGGTCCAGTTTTTGCTCATCTTTTCCAACAATCTCTCGATACGGGTGAAATTCCCAAAGAATGGCTCCTAGCGAACATCTGTCCACTTTTCAAAAAAGGGGACAGGGCTCTTGCTCGTAATTATCGCCCGGTGTCACTGACATGTGTTCTATGTAAATTGCTTGAACACATAGTCTGCTCAAACATCATGGCCCACTTGGATGAACATAAACTTTTGTCAGACAGACAACATGCATTTAGGAAAAGGCATAGTTGCGAAACTCAGTTGAGCACGGTTATTAATGATTGGGCAAAAATCCTGGACAAAGGGGGGCAGGTGGACACATTTATTCTGGACTTTGAGAAGGCTTTTGACACCCCTCCTCATGAACTACTTAAATCCAAATTATTTGGTTATGGAATTGCTGGGAAGACTCTTAAATGGATAGATTCCTTCCTTTGCTACAGAAAACAGCGTGTTGTTGTTAATGGTGAATCTTCAGTATGGGCGCCAGTTTTGTCTGGAGTCCCACAAGGGACCGTTCTTGGTCCACTATTGTTCTCCCTGTACATCAATGATATTTCCACTGATATTGACTCAGAAATAAGACTGTTCGCAGATGACTGTGTTTGTTACCGGGAAATTAGAGATACAGATGACTCACTGAAACTTCAGGCTGACATAGATAGATTAGGATGTTGGGCCAGAAAATGGGGCATGAGATTTCAACCAGTTAAATGCAAGTTAAATGCAATATTATGCAGATAACAAGGAAGAGATCTAATAAAGTTGAGGCTTCTTACACCTTAGAGGGAACGGTCCTCGAAAATGTGAATTCCATTAAATACCTTGGTGTGACAATCACTCACGATTTGAGATGGAATACACACATTAGCAATATGTGTACAAAGGCGAATAGAACACTTGGTTTCCTGAGGCGAAATCTTCATCAGTGTCCTCAGGATGTGAAAGAAACAGCATACAGGGGACTTGTTCGCCCAATCTTGGAATATGGTAGTTGCATCTGGGACCCAAGCGGAGTGGTCCTAAATGAAGAAATTGAAAAAGTTCAGAATAGAGCTGCTAGATTTGTAACTGGAAATTATTGCTTTGAAACTGGGAGCATGACTGGAATTCTAGGAAAATTAAGATGGGAGTCTCTCAAGAAAAGGAGAAGAGACAGTAGGCTCATACTCTTACACAAAGGTCTAAAGGGTGCTGCCAGCATTCCAACAGATGACCTTGTTCCCCCAGCTAGGCATTGTAGAAAACACCATTCAATGACGTTTCAGACCCTTACTGCAAGAACGGATATTTATAAAGAATCGTTTTTCCCCCGAACCATTAGAGATTGGAATGCCCTTCCCGATTCTATTATTTTGACGGCTGAAGGTGCTGAGGATTCTGTAGCTAAGTTTACATCTTTGGTTAGAGCTAGGGACTAACTTCTCATATCACAGGTCCTGGTGTATGAATGTCATTTGGCGTGTCACCAGTAACAATTCTGATTCTGATTCTGACTTTCCTGGGCAGGCTTATACATAAGCGGTTAACAAGTGGAACATGATAGCTCAGTGGTTAGTGCACTTGCCTCTGGTGCTAGAGGTCCAGGGTTCGATCCCCAGCAGTGGCGATAAAATGTCGGTGGCCAAACACGCTCCATTGGCATCATTTGCAGGGATGAATGTCATAAAGTGCACCGGCCTTCGGATGGGGACGTTAACTGGAGGCCTTCTGTGCAGGAAGAACCATACCCTGTGCAGATTAAAGATCCCTACCGTAATTACATGATTACTGTGTAGGCTTTCATCCTGCATAACCTGGAGCGTAGGTAATATACCCCTGCGGTAGTGGTCAAATGTGACCGATGCAGTATCAGTAGAAACAGAAAAACAGAAACCAGTACCGTGCACACTCTTTTGCCAGAAACTGACAACTGCCCTTCTTGAATCAGCGGAAAAATTGATCATTATTGACATTAGTTTGATTGATTTGAGGTTTAACATCAATGTCAACACTGTAAAGGTCATTTTGGAGACGCTGCTTTTGATTTTGTGCGACTTTTCTTTTACCGGACATTGCGATGAAATGACATCTCAAGCCCTGTCGCCCAATGAAACTGATTTAGGGTTTAAAAGCATGGACCATCCGACTTGTGGGCACCGCTTTGCCTGGGCTTAGCGGTTTACCAGTACTTGTCCATGCAGCCCATATATTTCTTCAAGACTCGATTGTGGGGGGGGCATTCATTATTGACATACCCAATCTATACAAGAGTCAGTTTAAAATTGAATTGGATTCATTTTCGCTTATATTTGAACATTTTGTTTTAGACATTTCTGCTGTTATTGTTTTGTTTTTAATGCACCTGTCAGAATCGGAAAGGTTGACATCATTTGCAGGGATGAAAGCCACAAAGTGCACCGTCCTTCAGATCGGGACGTTGACTGGAGGCCCCTGTACAAGTTAAAGATCCCTACCATAAAAACATGACTACTGTGTAGGCTTTCAGTCTGCGAATCTGGAGTGTATGTAATGTTCACCTATCAAAAATGCCCGCGAGGGCACAGGCAGTATTCGAAGAAAGAAAAAGAAAGGTCATTTTTGAGACGCTGTTTCCAGTTTTGTGGGACTTTAATCCGACATCGAGATGGAAAGGCTGCCCAGTGAAAACAAAAGGCTCATGTGCATGGGATGGTCTGTTCACACCGCTTTGCCTGGGCAGGCCAAGTCCTAAGCAGTTTACCAGTACTCATGTGTGGCCATCTTCAGCTCTGCGTTGAAGCAACATGCAGCCCAAACTATTTCTCCAAGCCCTGATTGGCGGGGGTGATCTGCTGTCATTGTGCACAAGGACTTATGAAAATGAAATTCCTATACTCACATACCAGTGTGAATCATTTCTGTGATGATTCTGGACGAATCAGAATTTGAGTAGTTACTGGTGACAAGTAAAATGACATTCATTCACCAGGACTTGTGATATGGGACGTTAGTCCCTAGTTCTCACGAAATAGATAAACTAAGCTACATGTACACAAGAAGTGGATATGATCGAATTGGTTGTCAGTTTTCTGGCCTATGAATGAACACTATTGCTGTTGACAGTTGTCTACAGTCTGGTCATGGTTGAACAACTTTTTGACTGAATGCAGAACCTGCTTTAACAACGGTAATCATCATAATCATTGTTTATCTTTATACCCCCACAAATGAAATTTGGGGGGGGGGGGGGGTGTATATAGGAGTGAGCTTGTCGGTCGGTCGGACTGTTGACTTGGTTTCCAGACGATAACTCAAAAAAGCGCTTCACCGATTTTTATAATTTTTGGTACACTGATGTAACATCATAAAATACAGGTCAAGTTCGATTTCCACTACAATTCGTCAATTTTCGACATAGTTATAGCCCCTTTCAAGTGAAAAAATTGCAAAATGCCGCTGTTGTACTATCAAGGCAGTTTTTGTGGGGGTATTCATCACCTTTAGTGATAGCTCTAGTTGATAAAGTTCTGCTGTGTTCTTTAGTTTGTTTGATTTTAGGTTTAACATCCCCATCAACACTGTAAAGGTCATTTTGGATATGTTGCTTCCAATTTTGTGGGCCTTTTACCCAACATTGAGATGAAATGACATCTCAAGCCCTTCTGCCCAATAAAACAAAAAGGGTACATGTATATAACATGGACAGTCCGACTCGCACTGCTTTGCCTGGGCAGGCTTAGTTCCTCTGGACCTCTAAGCTGTTTACCAGTACTGGTGTGCGGGGAAGTGTCAGCTCTGCGTGGAAGCATCATGCGGCCTATCTATCTGCTGTGTTCTGTTCTGAAAGATTATCCTATGAAATCTGTTCTTTATTCAGATCTTAGACAAACCAGAGGACTTTTGTAACATGAGAAAAAGTCGGCAAGGAACTCTTCAGTAAAAAGAAACAAAGAATGGTTATCTTTCTCACATCTTTTTTCTCATTTGGCTGAGGTGAATGTTTCAGGTTTCATCGCAAACATTTGATAATTTTTTAACAGATTCAGAGAAATTGATAAGGGTCGTATCGTCGTAAATACGACTCTAAAATCGAGCAAATACGACTAGAAATGAAGAAACAGTCGTACCAAATACGACCGTCAAATTGGCGATACGCCAAAGTCGTTCCATTGCAGTCGTATCGGCAATGGAAAAATAAAAACAAAAAAACAAAAAAAAAAAAAAAAAAAAAACGTGACGCCTGACAAAAAGCAATCGAAATCGCGGTAATTTTTGCCGCATCATAGTCTTCAACAAAAGCGGTTCCAATCTTCAAGAACGATTCGAAATTCATCAATTCATGAATGATGGCATTTGTTTTTATTACGCTGAAACACTTCAACCTTACCTTTTGACGATCATATATTGAGCTTTTATTTAATCAGCCTCAAGTTATGACAACTATCAACATGATTAGGAAACCGATCATTGATGCGTGATTACATAACGGTATTTATTATCTAAGGGAAAGCCGCCCGCATTATTAACTTTATTAACAACGCCCGAAGCATGAACAGTAACTTTATGACAAGCGTGCATAAAAATACGATCCTGAATATTGTTAGGCAACCACACTGACTTCTACGGAGTGTCATTTTCGAGAAAAAAAAAATGGGTTCGACAGATCTACAGATTCACATTGTGATGTAGTTAGGAATTAAATATCAAAACAGACGCCCAGACGATAAAAAGTTAAGTTTGTGGAGGACCTGACAAAGTTTCTTCGGAAAAACGCAAGAAAAAAAAATCAAATGCATGGCTATTTGTCCCAAATCGCAGAAATTCACGTTGAAATGGATTACTCTGCATTTTGTGGAAAAACAAAACAGAAGCAACAGCAACTGGGCTAGGATGTAATAGCGAATATATATCCGACCAGGCAACGTTAGCGCTAGCTCTTTCTGCTTAGCGTCCGCATGCCGCAGATGCAAGAAAATTTGCGTCCGTGAATCTTTTTTTTTTTTTCGCGTCCTTTGGCCATTGGCTGAAACTCTTAACCGGAGGTTTAAAAACCTTGTTTACTGCCATTTTCCGACACGTGTATGTCTGCGCCTTTGATTATTGCATCATGGTGGTTGTTTACATTTTGACTCCACTTCTATTTTTTATACTTTTATCACCCCGACGTACTTTTTTCTCGCAACATTGTCGTCAATGCACGTCTGAGATAGAACCACCGCTGCAGACTGATCTCTTTGTCCGCCGTGTTCCGTATACATTTGACCAAAATTATATTTATTGAGTCACAATGGCAGGATTAACCTGCAATACTTGGGTACTCATATATCTAATTGTGAATCACAGGTGGTCAGGTCACCATGCAGTGCATGCTTATTTACCGCTATCTGTCGAGTAGCCGATTAAATTAACACCCTAAGATGCCTCGCCGGCGTCTTTGAACATTAAGCAGACTGGCAGCGCATCATAAAAGAACGCAAACACAGCAACCGGGACAGACTGATTAGCTTTCACAGATGCGCTTGCTGGTCTGAGTCTTCACTGGTCGCACGTTGTATTGTATTTTTGCTGAGCGCTGAATTTCTCGCCTTTTACCAATCGCATGCAGTTGCTACAATTAGTGGAGATTTTCCCCCGCCTTTGAACGCGTTGAACATAAGGCCGCTGCAGACACAAAACATGGGTTTGAAAACGTTTTGATGACAGTATGATCTGTGTGATGGCTGAAGACTCCGACCAGCCTGCACCGTCTGATCAAAACAAGCCTTCAATGGCATCTGGGAAATTCCAAAAACACATGCGAAGAATACGACCACGTTGGCTGGATTTTCATTCTTTAGAAGAAAAAGTAATTTTTCAGTTTTGCTGTCCGCCAGCTTATTAACTAGATTGGTTCCCTTGTCGTAAATGTCTCCGCTAGGTGGCTACAACATATGTGCGTACCGAAGGGGAGGTAATAACGAAGGGGAACCAATCTACTTATTAACATGAAAATGTATATCGGTATGTTACGATGATAGAAAATGTGTATAACGTCTTTTACATATGACCATTGCCACGTCTGAAATTAATATAAGTGCAATTAGCAGCCATCCTGTGATGACAGATGAAGATACGACCCTAGTTTTGATTTTAGGAGTACCGATACTCTCAAAGAATCACAGGATACGCCTATGTCTTTGGTTGAAGGAGTAACAGTACTCCTCGGGCAAAAGCTTATCAATAACACTGCAGATTTTAGAGCTAAATGTGTATGATCATTAGAAATCAAATGTACGGATCAGTTGTCCCACAAAATTGGAAGCAACGTCTCCAAAATGACCTAAATAGTGTTGACGGGGACTTTAAACCTCAAATCAAACAAACAAACAGTTGTACATAGTTATTCCTTGTCAAGGGTTTTAAGACTGATTCAAAATATTTCTTGTGCATATTTGGTAAGGTCGTATAACAGAATACCTTTGTTTTCACCTGCGAAAATGGTGGACCTCGGCGGAGGTGATGTTACACGGGCTTAATTAATGGTGTATTTCACAGTGAAAGTATTTTAAAACGGTATCTCAGAGAATTCTTCATTGTGCAAACTTTGAATACCGTTATTACAGTTAAAGTCCTAAAAATGTGGACATGTTTAGGTCTTTAGGAATTTTAACATACAGTTGACTCTCGTTATCTCTACCTTCCCTATCTCGATCCTATCACTGGTGTTTTTAATTTTCCAATTTGTCCAGGTGCCTTCGCAATTACATTTAGCACAAACAGTACCTTTACCGCTGTTACGAAAATCATGTGCGTGTAATTATAAAATTAAACGAGACTTACCTGTAAGGTGAAGTTTGATTGTAATTCTGTTGGAACCAATCCACTGAGAATCATGGGGAATGAACATGCAACATATCACGTGATTGACCATCAGCCTTTAGAGCCCAGAAATTTTGAATCATGGAGATCATTTTGATAGTAGGGTGGGTATCAGGGTGGGCCCATGATTCTCAGTGGATTGGTTCCAACAGAATTACAATCAAACTTCACCTTACAGGTAAGTCTCGTTTAATTTTATAATTCTGTTAGAACCAATCCACCAATGAGAATCCTGGGAATTTTTAGAGTCCATGATTCAGAATTCTAATAACTTGGCAAAGATTTCTGACTACATAAAGAATATGCTAATATTATTTTTGTAATCTAATTTATTGAAGAATCAATTGCTCAAACACAAATTATCATGATATGCCAAAGCTATCAGTCATGCTGTGTAATAACAACTGATCATTCCTAAACAAACACTATTTCAATAAGCATAACCTCATGAATAATCTTATTCAATCATACTTGCTTATGAATATATTCATGTGCTTTTACATGTGAACATAATGCATCTAACATTAAAATTATGTAAATGCATATATGTTTATTTTGTCCTGTCACTGTTTCTATGATAAAATAGAATTACTGAATGTTGAATCATTTGTCACAGGTTTTTTTTATAAAATTTCCTGAATGTACATTCACTGGTCCACCCTGCCGTTTTTATGATTGTGTCAATGGGAATCCTGTTTACTAATGCACTAGTAGATGCACTTCTGGTGCTATGTGGGGTAAACAGATTCAAGTCAATACCTGCTAGTCCAGTGCTCCAGCTAGGATTTCAGGGCAGAGGGGCGCTGGGCTAGGCAGGGCACTTTTGCATGCCAAAAATAGGGCAACATTTTTGGTCTTTGAAATGCCATCAAGATCGTTATGATCTGGAATAGGATAGTGAGCTACTGATAAAGATGTTTCTACTGCATTATGTATACTTACATGCATTTCACAAGTAAGTGGTGTACTGGGTCGCAGCAATAGCAACGTTTATTATTTAAGGAACATTTGAACATTTAACTTCTAGGTATCTTTAAATATAGATTTATAATATTTAAAAAAAAATAAATTGTTTGATTCATCTGAAAGCGTGTTATTAAAGCAATACAAAAATAACCCATGACTGAATAAGTAATCTATTCAAGGGAAACTACTCAATAATTATCCTTCCTGGTGAATGAATGTCATACTCAGGCTGCAGAACTCAGACTGAACGGGTGCGAAGGCTGATCTCCGTCTTCACTGATCTGCAAAGACTCTGATCAAAATGCGCATCTAGTGTTTGCAATATTCCCGCTGCTTGATCACTCTGCGACAGTAGGCCTATTACACAGTAAACAGCGTGTATACCGAGCTTCATCGCGCAACACCTTGCAAAGACCCAGATCAACATGCGCAAGCTTTTTTCTCACCTTTCTCTAAAGGCTCTTGGGGTCAGCGAAGACAGAGCAGTTTGTAAGGATGCGCAGGCTACTCCGAGTCTTCACTTGTCGCACGATACTCAAAGACTCAGACCAGCATGCGCAACCACTAGGCTATGTAAGTCACAACAACATGCGCATCAACTATGCAAGTTTGTTTGGATAACCCAGCTTGTAAAATCACCGATGCGCAGACTGATGCAAGACGAAACTGTTGAGCAATGACCTGCTCATCCAATCAATATGGCTAATGAAGGCTTGGCGCATGCGCTGACTGATCCGAGACTTCACTTGCTCGCTCGTCTTAATGTAGTTCAGATTACTCCGGTTTACGCCCTCCTGATTAACGATCGAATTAGCTCTATATGTGATAGAATCTTGAAAGGACCGTAACCCCAACCCCCAGAAAACTTGATTCCCTTGAAATATGAATGCATAATTTTCCCGTTAGAGAATTTCCCGCCTTTTATTACACACGTCATTTATTTCACGTGCGTTCAGTCGCTGCACTGTTATGAAAATTTCACGTTTTTTTCCAAATATTGGAGCCCGAGCGACTGTTGCATGTGCCCGAACATGGCAAGGGCTAATAAGTCATAAATATTCAGAATCTTCATCGGAATGTTCGCGCTGACCAACCACCGAAAAACGAAGATTTTTCTTTTAATCTTTACTCTCTCTTTTTAACTTTCTCTTTGTCGGCATTTTAACCGTAACGAGTGACGAGTCAGTTGAGAATAATTTTGATTTACCGATCATGGCCGTTTTAATAATGATATGGCCTACAAATTATTGCACATTTTATTTTTTGCAATAAGATTTAAAGACACCGATTAAAAGTTAACTGATGCAGGTTCTAGCAAGTATTTCTGGCAGAGTCATAAAAATACCGACAATACCGCCCATCGAGTCATACTGTACCCCATGGTGTTTACCATCCGTTAACAGCATGATCACTTCGGTGCGTGTCGCATAATTAATCCAGTATTATAAAATAATTACATCTACCCATCTGTCTTATTAACGTCTTAAATTACACATACGAGGATGCTAAGTGGCATTTATGAATGGATTTGAAACAGGGAATGTCATAAGAAAAGGCAGCGGGGAGATTGAAGAGGACAGGGGGGCGGGAGGGCCGGGCATGAGGGGCGGCCCCGGAGGGCATGAGGGGCGGCCCGGGAGGGCACGAGGGGCGGCCCAGGAGGGCACGAGGGGCGGCCCGCCCCTCTGAATGTAGCTAGCTGGGGCACTGTAGTCGTAAACCTAGTTTTATCCACCTAGCGATAGTAGCTTTAGAAGCCTCTGAGTATGGCTTTTGGGTAATAATAAACAGCCTAGAATTTTCCCTAAGGTTTTCTGTCTTTTTGATGTAATATCTTAAGGCTGTTACAACACAAACGGCAGGATTATGCTTGAATGTTTCAATGAATATTTCTGCCAGGTGTTTATTTGGTTTTGATTGCTTAAGTAATTCCCCTATCCTGATTTTCACATATTCTTCAGTTATTTCCATGTTTTTTATGTCCATCACACTGAGAGTTTGACACCTTTGTCCAGTGGTAAGTGCCATTAAAATAGCCACTTTAACAGAAAGTAATCTTAAAGTAAGGGTCTCATTTTGCATTGTTTCAAGAAATTTCAAAACTATCTTGACGTCCCATGTGAAAAGCGTTTTTGGCAAGACCGGTTTTAAATGAAAAATTCCCTTCATGAACCTCTTAATGAGAATTTCATTACCTATGTCGCGTTTATGAATAATCTGAAACATGGTTGACAACATTGATTTAGCAGTATTTATGCCACTGTAACAAATACCTTGATCATACAGTTGTGTGAGAAATGTCATTATTTCTCCCAAAGATGGGTTAATTTTATTAATCTGTTGTTGACCACAAAATTGCACCCATCTTTGGAAATACGACCCATATTGTTTTCTAGTTGACGGTCTCCACGACTGTATGATAATTTCGGCAATGTTCTTTGATAAGCCAGCACTGACGAGGCATTCCCCGATAAATAAAATGCCCCCAGTCTCATTGTTTTGAGTTTGTGCTGTTTGTCTTTTCCTGGCAGATATAGAATGCTGTTTGTCTTTGGTAATATGTAGCTCTGTCCGCTTATTTGGTGAAGCATCACAGGAAACCACGGCTGACTGGGGAAAATCGGTGCCACTAGTATGACATTGGCCTGGTCTTCGCATAATTTCTGTATCACCAGCCCGATGATGCTGAAAGGTGGAAAAGCGTAGTGTAAATTGTAATCCCATATAATGGAAAAAGCGTTGACCGCTTTAGCCCCCTTTTCTGGCACATATGAAATAAAAACATGCTTTTTTCTGTTCTGTTTAGATGCAAACAGATCAATGTCACATACGCCCATATTACACTCAATTCTGTCATAGATCTGCTGCTCTAATGCCCATTCCATGTCCTCATTACGTTTACTCCTTAAACGCGAGAGCTCGTCGGCTCGAGTATTTAACCGACCAGGGATGTGAAAGGCTGAGATCCATATATTTCTAGCCTCACACCATTGCCATATATGTTTCGCAAGCTCATTTAATAATGGCTTCCTTCCACCCATTTTTGAAACATATTTTATAGCAACCGTATTGTCCATAAACAGGTAAATATGTTCATTTGTAACGCCTCTACAAAAATGTTGTAAACACAGAAAAGCTGCCTTAAGTTCAAGGTAGTTTATGTGAAAAATTGTCTCCCTTTCAGTCCACACTCCACTGAATTCATTGTCATAAGTAACATCATGCCCCCCATATCCTAATCTGGAGCTATCAGTTTCAATTCTGCGACTCATGGGGCCTAGTGAAATGGGTCTGCTAGTATGATCAATGTTTTGAATCCACCAAATAATACACTGCTTAGATTCTTTAGAAACTTGCATGCGAGCATCAAAATCCCTATGATTTTCTTTTAGCGCCTTATCCCTATCTACCTCTAGCGTTTTATAATAAAGAGGTGCGTACTTTACCCCTGGCTCAGCCGCCACCATTATTCCAATAAGCTTGGCGAATTCTCGAATAGCTATCGTCTTTGATTGCATAATTTTATTCGCCTGTTCTTTTAATTTTAATATTTTCCTTGGTGCCAATCGGACAGACATGTCAACAGAATTCAGTAAAAATCCTAAAAATTCGATGCATTGTGTAGGAATTATAATCGATTTTTCAGGATGAGTTGTGAGTCCTAATGAATCTATTAACTGCATTGTATCTGATATATTGACTAAACACAACTCGAAAGTGTCACTCTGTAGCAGACTGTCATCGATATAAGCCACATTAGAATGTCCCATTTTTCGCAATGTGGAAAAAACTGGTTTCATGACTTTGGAAAAAATGCGACTGGCCGTGGCTAGTCCATTTGCTAAGCATGTGAAAGAATACAATTTCCCTTGCCATTCAAATTTTAGATATTTATGGAAATTTTCCTTAATTCTTATGCTGTAAAATGCGTCCTTTAAGTCAATTTTTGCAAAGAAGCACCCTTGTCTTATCATCTGTAATGCTGATCTAAGTGTTTCCATCTTAAATGTGATTTTCTCCATATGCTCATTCAGCTTACTCAAGTTTAATATAAGTCTGTATGACCCATCTTGTTTAGGTCTAATGAAAATGTGAGAAATAATCTCCCCTGTTTCATGCACTGATTCCGTTATAACTCCCTTGCTTTCAAATTTTGTCACTAAATCCGAAATAATTCCCTGTTCTTTATCATTAAAATATAAAGGCCTTTGATTGCAGCCTTCACAAGGTTCTGAACAAAACTCAAGCTCATACCCCTCTTTGACAATATCAAGGATAAATTTGTCCTTGGTTAAACTTGTCCAATTATGATAGAAGTGGGAAATCTTTCCCGCAATAAAGTTGTCTGGTCTGTTTACTAGACCCGAAAAAGCATGACTTACTTGAGTATGTGTCTCTACTGCTTCTGATTCTTTTTCTTGTGTTGTCCCGGTTTGTGGTGGAACCGGGACTTCTTCTCTAAAAAAGAGCTCTTCTCTTTGTTGTATCCCGAGTAGTTGTAGTTGTACCCTGAGTAATTATATTTTGGGTACTTGGAAGATTTGTCGTAAGAGTCATGATGTTTACGCTTCCTTTTCTCAGGTTTGTTCTTAGTGAGATCCTTCCCCACTTTTTGCATTTCATCCATCGTTTTGATTTGTTTCTCAAGATCATCCCCCAAGAGATTTTCTGTGAGCGGCGTAGAGTCATGACATAAAGGTTTGTATTTATCTGCCACAACTGCTTTCAACTGTTGCCTTCTGATGTTCGATATGTCTCTGTGGGCATAGGCAAGCAGCTGAATGGCATCGCGAGCTAATTTGAAGTTGCTTTGGTCTCCTGGTAACAATCTCTCGGTTAACTGCACTAAAGGGATAAGCCCCTGGTTAAGATATTTCTGGGCAGTTTGTAGCATTTTGTCTTTTTCTTTTGTTACTTTAGCAAGAGAAGTGGCATTCCAAAGTTCTTTGTTTATTTTTGGCACAACCAAAGCTTTACAATTTTCCGGCCTATCATATTTACCACACAACTCTTTTGCTACATTTCTGTCTATCATTGAACGTATGCCCGTATCAACCACTTTTGACAAAGTGCCATCAACGTTTTTGCCCACCGTTTCTGACCTCTCAAACTCTTTCCCGAGCTCCATGAGCATTTTCATGTTTTCGTTCACTTCCGGTTTTCCTTTACTGGTTTGCAGCACACAGGAGGCGTCCTCACCGTCCGATTTTTCATCGTTTTCTGCCTCCGATTCCGACTCCTGCTCCTCTGACGCGGACGAAACTTCAGAATCAGACATTACATGAGTTTTCTGTCTGATCACATCTTTCCTACTGAGGTGTTTGATTCTTGTATTCTCGTCTGCAACCACTGTCTTTTCATCTCGGTTCTCAACGAGTTTTGTGAGTCCATCAACTTTACCGATTAAGGTATTCACTGTCTGTTGTTGTTGCAAAAACAACTGCGCATTCAACATAACTTGCTGTTGATAAAACGAAGTAAAGTCCGATGTTGACGAATTACTTGTTGACGGAACAGCGGAACTGATATTATTTATGTTCGTCGCATCCGCTGTTCCATTTCCACCCTCCGATACTGACAACTGGGTTTCTCCAACCTGCTGCGCAGTCGCTAAGTGATCACGCGTGATCACGTCTCGTGTGAATGATAGAGCCTCACTTTGATCCTGACTATAGTCTGTTTCAACGTTGTGCTCCTGCGAAATTAAGACTAATGGCCGATTTAATCCTGCCATAGTCGATGCGACACTACCGAGGTCCTCGAGAGGTTTTCCTCGTAGCATCATATTTTGCAAACTACTTTGCCCGGACCCATCAGCCGTTGTTAGAATTAACTGTGGAGCCGATGTTCCGATAAAACTGACCACACTGCCATCAGGCTTGGTGTGGTTGAGTCCACCTTCGTCTGCCATCTTGTTCCACGAAATAATTCCAAGTCAAGTTGATTAAACTATAGTTTCAGATCGTAACTTTCTAGTTTAGTAATGACTTTGTCATTAAACACTTTGTCTTTATCACCGAATGATTGGTTTTAAGTATTTTCCAAATTCTCCAAAGTTTATAAACTATCTCTCCTCCATTTTGACGACGATTCTTAGAAAAATTTTACCGAAATTTCAAGTCGAATTTTACCGAGTCGTAAGTCCGATCTGGTAATAAATTTATCCCATCTTGATGAAGTATAGGTAAATGAATATTTTGGCCCTAAATTCCGATTTTTTAATACAGTTTAATCCTCGATTACACTCGATTTAACAATTAAAATTTTTGCTGAGGTCTTTCTTGCAATAATGTGCATTGTGTTCTGATGGTCAATCACGTGATATGTTGCATGTTCATTTCCCAGGATTCTCATTGGTGGATTGGTTCTAACAGAATATAGACTGAAACACTGTTCTTAACACCGTCTCATTTTAATAATTTTAAGATTCTCGTGATAAAAAGCGGCTCTGATTTGTATTAATGTACGAACGACGACAACGGAGCATCGCCATTCCATCCTATTAATGTATGATCAGGTATGACAAGGCTCTTTAATTGGTTGTTTTACGTACGCCTCATCAGTGTCAAAATTTAGAACTGTCCCTTGTCCCTCTGCACTTACAAACAGTGTAGATCCTAAAAAGATGGCTCATGACTAGCTTTCTCTGCAGGACTTAAACTGTTTAAATCAATATGAGGGACTACCGTTTGACGTATAGCATGTACTTCTGACCGAAGTGATATACTTGTAAGCATTGCATTCACAAGCGCAGAATCAGTCCATTTAAATAGGCATAGATATCTATTTTTAGCTTATTTGGATACCCGAATTGCAGGAATTTTAAAGACAACAAAACAAGAACAAGTGAGAAATCTTTTATTATCGCAATACTTCGACAAGCTCCATTACTTTCATAAACAAATTTTGGAAAGTCAATAAGCTATGCATGTAAGTGCTATTACTCTAGAATAACCAAGAATACATGTACCAAGCATGGGCTCCGACATGTAGTGACGTCACACTTTGGTTATCTCGTACTACGGATAACTCAAAATTTTTATCTGGTCCTGTGAGGTTTGAGATAACAATCGTCTACTGACTTGTTTCACAATCCTGCAAGGGGTCCAAAACGTGAGTGAGATTAACGTCCCACCGACAGCTAAGGTCATACGGAGACAGGACCTCAGTTTAAAGGCTCATCCAAAAGTCTGGAGAAGCCTGGTATCGATCCTGTGACCCCTGGTTTACAAGGCGATCTGTGATTTACTTAAAAGAAAAGAAAAACACATTGGTCATAAGTTTTGAACCGTTTGAGATAGATCCATATTTTCACCCACTCCCACTGGGATGGGCTGCATGATGCTTCCACGTAGAGCTGAAACTGGCCACACATTAGTACTGGTAAACCACTTAGGGGTCTAAGCCTTCCCAGGCAAAGAAGTGTGAGTTGGACCTTCCATACCTGTTAACCCTTTTGGTTTGTTTGGGCGGCAGGGATTGAGATGTCATTTCATCTCAGTGTCGGGTAAAATTCCCACAAGATTGGAAGCAGTGTCTCCAAAATGACCTAAATAGTGTTGATGGGGATGTAAAACCTAAATTCAAAAAACAAAAGATCCTTCTTATTTTTGCATGTGGGTTCCTTATAACAAGGGCTTCAACCCCATAAAAGAATTTTGACCTGTGACCTACTTAAAAGAAAAACTTATGAATTGGTCATAACTTTTCAACTGTTTCAGATATGGCCTTCATATTTGGCATGTAGGTTCCTAGTGCCAAGGGCTTTCCACTCAAACAATAACAACAAAAAATGACCTGTGACCTTGACCTACTTTAAAGAATAACTTTTGAACTGTTTGAGAAAGAGCCTTAATATTTAGCATGTAGGTTCCTTGTGACAAGGGCTTCCCATTCAAACAAAAATCTTGACCTGTGACCAACTTTGAAGAAAAAATTGACCTTGCCCGGGATCATGTTCATGTTTCACAAACACATCTTGTTCAAGATTTAGTACCAGGCTTCTCCAGACTTTCTGACGAGTCTCTTAACCGAGGTCCTGTCTCCCTATGACCTTAGCTGTTAATGTAATGTAAAACTCAAAGACTCACTCACTCAGGATTTAGTTTTCAATTATTATGAGCCAATATTTATTCAGGGGTGGCCAGAAAACAGATTACAGTCTCAGAAACACCTGACATTACATTGCAGAACTAGGATGTACACATGTGATATGACATGATAAGAGTCACATGTGTGACATGGCGCATTTTTAAACAGCTCCAAAATAGCTACTTTTCTGATGGAAGTCCATGATATTTTTTTATTTATACTGCTGCAGAATTTTTTTTTTGTGCTCATTAGAACCACCTCATTGAGGCGGTTCTAAGGAGTACCCACATCCTATGTCTTGATGCAAACATAAGGAAAATAATATAACCCCCCCCACCCTCATCCAAGAACAAAGTACGCATGAGTACAAAACAAAAATGAAAAAAAGTAAACTTCAGGTACTTATTTACTGCTGAGTATGCTGAAGTTGTTTTGTCTCCAACCAAATCCTTTGGTATTAAAACTCTGGCACTCTCACTTTTTTATAGCCCCTTCAATGCTTGTCCTGCTGACTAGCAACCTACATATATCAGATTACTGGATATAATGTATTCATTCAGTTCACCAACTGAATGGCAAATAGTGGAGATCTGGATCTGGGCCCAGTTGTTCAAAACTAACGACGTCCTTAGTTAACGTATTGTTAAATTTGTACCATTAAATACAGCTAAAATATGCTAAAATTTTTGCTGAAAAAATACCAAAATTTTCGATATTGTTCTTGCTAGAACAGTTAACAATTTGACCACTAGCGAGCTCGTTAAGCTAACGATGCTTTGAACAACTGGCCCCAGGAATCTATCTGATCCTGATCTTTACTGGAGAAAGAATGTACAGTTGCAATTCAATAGCTTGGATACCTCATTTGTTTAACCCATTGTATGATCTAAGGCTGCCCAGGCAAAGCAGTGTGAGTCGGCCCGTCCATGCTTATTTTATAAATAAACCCTTGAGATACCATTTCGTCTCAATGTTGGGTAAAAGTCCCATAAAGTTGGAAGCAATGTCTCCAAAATGACCTATTAAGTGTTGACGGGGATGTTCAACCTCAAATCAAACAAACAAAATACCAATGGAGTCTTCCACTGCTATATTTTGGACAAGTCCATTTGTCATAGAAGGGGTGGTAGGCCTTTTTTTATTTTATTTTTTGTTATTCTATTTTTGACAGAAAATAGCAAACAGTGCAGGCCCTGATCAGACACCACATTCTGTGTCCTCTGATCTGGGCCTGCACTGCTTGCCAAGGTACCCCTTTAGGGGTTTCTTGTCTGCAGTGGGTTAAGATAGGGGCAGTCCACTCTGTGAAGGTTTAAGCATGGCACCAGGTCATAAGGCAAATGGGGAGCATTAAGGATATCTACCATAAAATCCTAAAAATTCAGACACCTTGAGGACTTGCTGTAATTCTCCTAAAATTTTAACAGATTTGTTTCGTGATCCAGTGAGAATTCCAAAAGGTGAAGGCTGAATTGCAAACAGTGAAGCCCCTGATCAGACTGCTCCTTCAGGTGAAGGAGCAGTCTGATCTGGGTCTGCACTGTTTGCTTAGGCCTATCTGTCCCAAAACTTAGGATCATTAAAACAACGAATTCTCCGTAAATTATTATAAATATATTTGATATCTGTGGCTACTTGGACTCAGGAGCCAGTTTGTATAAGCCAAGATATATGAGCTATCCTTCGTTGAGATAGTGATGTTACACCATATATTTCTTAAATACCTGGGTCCAGGCAGTTGTTCAAAACTTACAATGTCATTAGTTTCCATAGCATTTAAAGTTTGACCATTTTTGGGGAAGATTCCTTTTGGTACAAAAAGGGTAAATAAGCATTACCTGGATTTTGTAGATAGTCAGAATAGTCATGTGAACAGTAGCAGGTTGGAAGCAATCAACCCTAAAACTTTGGAAAAAAAAAAGAAGACCTCGTTGTCTTTGTAATGATTGGCACTTGCAGGGTGAGGTATGATGGAAAATTAGTGGGCTTTTTAGAATAGTGTTTTGCAATAGATATAGTTAAACTAGTCAATGAGACCAAGCTACATGTATCCTTATGAAAACCCGGGTACATACTCCTCTGCAGTTCGCCAGTTTTCCGCAAAATTTAGGAAACGTTGTAACTGTTATCTGTACAGGGGGACACATCCCTTGTCACACAATGTGTGGGGACACTGGTAAAGTTTTCATACCAAGACCTGTACAGTTTCTTGTCTTTACAGAGAAGCATGTCAGCTGTTCTTTGCATCTGATCCTCTGAAGATTATTCGTGCAGCAGGACAGTATATGTTTGATGAAGAAGGGAACCAGTACCTTGATTGTATCAACAATGTTTGTCATGGTAAGTCTTTGTTTATCTGGGATAATTTTTATTACTGTTAAAATCGGTTTAGCCTGGTTAGGCCAAAAAAGTCTTTCTTGAAACCCTACGGACACTAACTTTTGGGGTCTACTCAAACTGTTTTAGGACATTGCGAAATGTTTGTGTATTTTAAGATACTGTAAAATTCTGCTATTATGACCATCTAAAATTAAGACTAATTCTGCTATAAAAAGCTGATTTAGTAGGTTGAAGTTATTCTTTCTTTGTGTTTTCTGCATACAGGGTCCTCTGGTCAGAGACCACCTTTGGGATTGTTCAAAAGTGGTCTTAAAGACCACTTTTGAACAGTCCCAATGGTGGTCTTAATATAGAAATTTTACTGTATTTTCAGGTAGTTTAAAAGATTTTACGTTGCTGTGATTCTCTTCCTTTTGCTGGGTTGTTTGAATTGGGATTTTATGTCCCCAACAACACTTTCTGTCATTTTGTTGATGTTGCTTCCAATTTTGTGACATAAAACATATCCTTATAATAGGTTATGGACCAGTCCCAAGATCTCTTGTGGAAGAGTTCATTTGTCAAATATGGGTTAAGATGAACTTGTATAGAATGTTTCATTCAGTAGTTGCCGGAGCTGTTGTCAAGAGTTTAGTTTAACCCATTTTGTACCAGAAACCCCAAAACGGGCACCCTGGCAAACAGTGCAGACTCAGATCAGACGTAAGAGAGGAGCATCACATGAAAAATTCACAAATTTTGCAACCAGGTAAGACACAAATGAATCTGCTCAGCTACACGTATTAGCATTATAAAAACTACCTTAAAAATCCTAGATATTTGGACACCTTTGGAACTTGCTGTAATTCTCCTAAAATTTTTACAAATTTGTATCATGATCCAGCAAGGAGTCCAAATGGTGCAGATGGAATGGCAAACAGTGAAGATCCTGATCAGACTGCTCTTTCAGGAGCAGTCTGATATGGGTCTGCCCTGTTTGCTTAGGCCTGTCTGTTCTTATAATTTAAGGATCATTACTGTTGATAGAAGTATTTTACTGCTTGAGCAGCGAACACTAGGCTTCCCTATTTAAGTCAGTTTTTTTTTTGCGTATGTGCTGCATAATTTTATTTATCTACTGGTTACATGGAATTAAACATCAATAATTCAAGTGAATGGGCTCTTCTCTGATCAATGACAATGAATTTTAAATTGAGATTCAACCACGCAACCAGTCTCAGCACGCCATTGCATATCCCTACACTTCCATTGGATTTGATATATAACACCACCATGTTCTGAAAACTTTGGTTTTTGACTGAAATCTTTGATTTTCACCCCTCCCCCCAAAAAAAGACCCCCCAAAAAGGCATACATGCCCCAGACCAAAGATTTCTTAGTTCCCAAGGTTTCAAGTTTCTGTCTTTAATGTTCTAGGAGAAGTTATTCAGTCATTGCTATGGAGGGGGTATGTTTTGTTTTACCTTTGGTGACCTCCCCATTGACCTGATGTTTTAAGTAAATGTTCATTTTGAAACTGATAAACAAGCTTCAAACGCTTTGATTCTCATTGTCAAACATCCCTATCATACACATTGAATACAAAAAGCTGAAACAATATCAGATCAAAGCACTGAGAGTACTGGTGGGTCAATCGTCTCTGAGTGTAGGTTGGATAAATAGTCCTGAGCTGAGAATCGAACTGTTCGTTTAACTTTAAGCAAGCACAGTAGAGCTGATCAGACACCGCGTTATGTGGCATTTGATTATGAAGATTCTGTTTGCCAATGCCCAAGTGTACGAGCACAGTCCACCCGCCCCTGCCCATTGGGGCTTGAATAAATAGATGGGCTGCATGATGCTTCCACACAGAGCTGAAAGTCCCGTAACATTGGAAGTAATGTCTCCAAATGACCTATACAGTGTTGACGGGGATGTTAAACCTTAAATCGAACAAACCAGCAGAGTCCAGAATTTTCTTCTTACGCTGCGCTCTGACGTCTTAGGGTAGTACTTGGATTTTGTTCAACAGAGTGGGGAGGGTGCAAACGCAGCCCCCTCCTATCTTTTGGAAATTATTTCAGCTTCATACAGTTTTTCACCCTCTGAAAAATACCCAAAATTCGCATCCTCAACCCGCCCCTTTTCAGAGTCTGCGTACAGCCCTGAATCATGTTCAAAACTGTTTTTGCATACATATGGGGAACCGTGTCGACCTGATCAGGAGCAATGCACTCTATATCCAATATTGGTCTACGGTGTATGTGTAATAACGGTGCCACCAATAAAGACTGGGCTACTCATTTAAACATTTCAGGGTTCTAAAATTAATTTCTTAGCAGGAGTGCCAAAAGTCTATTTTTACTCCACTTGGCATACATTTGTGTAACAGTTTTATAAATAGAATGTTCCGAAAGACGTCACATGACATCGTGGCCTGGATTCTTTCATTTACGTGAGCAACCTGGCATTCTTATACTATTTCGTTTATCCCGCAAATGCCACTATTTAAGCAAACAGTGAAGTTCCTGTGCAACCTGCTGATCAGACCCCACATTCATTGGGCGACAGGGCTTGAGATATTATTTCATCTCAATGTCGGGTACAGGGTAAACAATGTAGACCCTGATCAAGAGAAGCATTCTGATCAGTGTCTGCAATGTTTGCTTTGGCCTATCTGTCCCAATACTTAGGATCATCATGGTATAATAAATGCAAAATGTAAATTTCTCCCTCTATGAAACCAATTCTGACTAAAGGCGCGTTCACCAAGCCAAGATTTACATACGTGCAGATCTTTTTTAATTCAGACCCTATGTAAAGGATACACAGGTACCTGAGCAAATTATTAAAACCAACCATGAATATATTTACATGCGTTCACCAGTATTTTAATGCCAGGTGTATTTCTTAATTGAAATCAGTCATTTCTTGAATTTTGTTGAGTCAAGATGTCAAGTTATATCTTTCTACGGCGGCAAAATAGCAAGAAACTCCTACAAAGAGTTCTTGTAGGGCTCACTTTGGGGCTTTCTAGAGAGAAGGAGGTGCTGAAAAGACCAAAAACATCTGACTGGTGGGACAGAATTGTTTTGGATAATTTCACAGACGCACAGTGGGTGGAGAACTTTCGCATGAGTAAAGAAACTTTTGAATTTCTTTGCTCAAAATTAGAGCCGGTCTTGAAGGGAAAGGAGAATTCAATAGAGAAACCACTGGATGTGAAGATACAAGTTGCTGTGGCATTGTATTGGTTAGCTTCTGCTTCAGAGTATAGGACAGTTGGACACTTATTTGGCATAGGGAAGTCCACAACTTACAACTGTGTTCATGATGTGTGTAATGCAATAGAAGAGACTTTGTGTGACCAATTTGTGCGTCTGCCTAAGGATGACGACTTAAAGGATGTCATAACTGGTTATGAAGAGAACTGGGGATTTCCCAACTGTGGTGGGGCCATTGATGGCACACACATTCAAATTAAAGCCCCACATGATTCTCATGGAGACTATTGCAATAGAAAGGGATTCTATTCTATCATAATGCAGGCTGTTTGTGATTATAAGTGTATATTTAGAGACATTTTTATTGGATGGCCTGGAAGAGTTCATGATGCCAGAGTGTTTGCTTACTCCGATGTTTTTGATAAAGGGGAAAAGAACATATTATTTCCGCAGTGGACTAAAAAGATTCAAGTACAAGGCAGGGAGATATCTCTCCCTATAGTTCTGCTTGGAGATCCTGCATATCCGCTAAAGCCATGGCTCTTAAAGCCTTATTCGAACAGAGGGCAGCTGTCAGCTGTTCAACAGGCATTCAATTATAGACTAAGTAGGGCGAGGATGACAATTAATTCCTTTGGACGACTGAAAGGGCGATGGAGGTGTTTACAAACTTGTTTGGATGTTGATGTGAGTTTTGTATCTACAGTAGTTGTAGCCTGTGTGGTTCTTCATAATCTGTGTGAAATACATAATGAAGGCTATCATGAGGAATGGACCAATATGATGCAAAATGAAGCTGTCAGAGAAGTTGATGATGAAGATCCTGATCAAGCTGAATGCCCAGATGGTAAACAAGTGAGAGATGACATTGCCAATACATTTGCACATAATGTAATATGAATCCTAACTTCTTCCTCAGTAGAATGTGTATGCAGTGACTTAATTTGTGATGTCATGGACTACAGGGACAATGATTTGGTTGAAGTTTGATTTGTGATGTGTACATGGACTACAGGGGCAGTGATTTCAACTACTGATTAGGTTTTTGTTTGTTTGATTTGATGTTTAACATCCCCGTCAACACTATTTAGGTCATTTTGGAGATGTTGCTTCCAATTTTGTGGGACTTTTACCCAACATTGAGATAAAATGACATCTCAAACCCTGCTGCCCAATGAAACCAATATGGTTTGAAAGCATGGACGGGCCGTCTCGCAGCAGTTTTCCTGGGCAGGCTTAGACCTGCTAAGCTGATTACCAGTACTAATGTGCGGTCAGTATCAGCTCTGCATGGAAGCATCATGCAGCCCAATCAATTTCTCCAAGCCCCGATGGGCGGGGGCTGTCAGTGATTTGGTAGAAGTTTGATTTGTGATGTGTAACAAGGACTACAGGGACAGTGATTTGGTAGAAGTTTGATCGTGGTGTGTAACATGGGCTGCAGGGACAGTGATTTGGTTGAGGTTTGATTTGTGATGGGTAACATGAACTACAGGGACAGTGATTTGGTTGAAGATTGATTTTTGATGGGTAACATGCAGTTTCATAAGCGAAGTAGTTGGGGCCTGGGATGTCAATTGATCCTTGGTCACATTTATTAACCTTTAACCTGCTGAATATTCAATTAAGCCACACCCATTTCTGACTTTGAACCAATCAGATGACTTGATGCAGTTTATTTCGACATTTTCATAAAGTGAATGTTAAACAGTGTAGATCCTGCCACCTGATCTGGATCTACACTGTTTGCAAAGATAGGGCTCGTCGCCTTCAGCAGGATAAAGGTTAAGCAAAGTCTCCAAGGTGACATAAAATATGTGTTGACGAGCAACGTAAAAAATATATATATATATGTGTGTGTGTTGATGGGGACTTAAAACCACCATAAAAAAACGATTTTGAACCAATTGCCAAATTCATTAATTAAACACTGTCGATGGGTTTTTTTTCTAAGCACTGGGTTCGAACCCGCAACAAAAATAGAATAATTATTCTTGCACACCAGACCAAGATATCCGTGATTTTACCCTGGGATAGAAATTTATGTTCTGACCCTGGTGTTCTGACCCAGGGGCCAAATATTCTCACATGTTTGATAAGCACTGGTTGAACACGACCTCACATGCACCGTCTTTAAAGTTTGACGTCACTGCATGTATGTGACGTCACTAAACATCACACCATTGTCATTCCAATATGACGGACGTCCGCAACCAAAGTGTCTGCAGTGTAAAAATCGAGGCTCAGATATAGAAGGTATGCAAGAAAAAGAATCCAATATGGGCGTGAGGGGTGGATAGAAAAATCCGTCCCTCGGATCAATGCCCGGCATCACTCGGCAAGCCTTGTGATGCCGGACAGTGATCCTCTGGATGGATTTTTCCATCCACCCCTCACACCTATATAAGATTCTTATATTCCATCAACACTTTTAGAGTGTTGAGAGCGTTGAGATTCTGATTGGGTTAATTTGATTTTTTATGCCAGTTTTTTACACCTCTTTCAACCTTACTAGATTATATCCAGCCTATTGCAAATCAGAGGTGGACGAAAACCGAAGTACCCGAAAAAAACCCACCTGAACTTCCCTTGCAGTACTTGGAATCCCACTGACCTGAGTGAGGCTGACCCCTGCGAAGTGGAGTTCTTAAATCAAGAAATATTCTTGAACTGCTCTTAAGAGTTATTCTTGAACTGCTCTTAAGAGTTATTAATCTTTCCATGAAGGTTTTCACTTGTACCTGAACTGTTCAAGAACACATTCTAGGGACAGTTCAAGAACTTTTTAAGAAACTCTGATGTTCTTGAAGTATTCTTAAACTTTTCTTGAACATTTTAAAGACTTTTCTTGAACAGCATGATGACTCTAATGTTCTGAACTGTTCTTAAATTTGTTCTTGTTTACATCAAAGACTTTTCTTGAACAAAGTGTCTCAAAAGGTGTTCTTGAACTGTTCTTAAATTCGTCAGTTTTTTTTTTCAAAGACATTTCTTGAACAAATTGTAATGACAGGAGTTCTAAAATTGTCCTTAGATTTGCTCTTGATTATTTTCAAAGACTTTTTTTTAACTTATGTTCTTAAAATGTTCATAAAGTGACATCTGTCCAACCCCACATATGGATTCAAAATGATTGGCCAATGTCTTTATTGAAAGGAATCACAACTCTTCCTTGCTGCATTTATGAGTTACCTGCCCTTGAACAGTTCTGGAGCATTTCAAAATGTGAAGAACAGTTCAAGAATACCTGTTCTTAAAGTGGTTGAAATGCTCTTGACGTGTTCAAGAACTCTAGTGTTCTTGAACATTTCTTAATCAGTTGAAGAACAAATGTTTCTCTTGAACTTTTCAGGAAATGTACATGAGCTGCTCTTGAAGTGTTCAAGAACAGTCCAAGAACATTTTAAGAAATGTTAAATCGGACAATTTTGAAGAATGCATGTTCTTGAATTTTTAAGAACATATATTCTTGAAAAGTTCTTAAAGACTGTTCTTGAATAGTTCAAGAACAAATGTTCTTTAAAGAGTTCAAGAATTGTCCTTGAACTGTACAAGAAGTTCATTCCTAAACTGTTCAAGACCGTATTACATTACTTGTTCTTGAATGTTTGATTTGAGGTTTAAAGTCCTGGTCAACACAATTTAGGTAATTTTGGAGACGCTGATTCCAATTTTGTGGGATTTTTACCCGACAATGAGATGAAATGACATCTCAGCCCCTGTCGCCCAATCAAAACAATATGGCTTATATACATGGACGGGCCGACTCGCAGCAGCTTTCCTGGGCAGGCTTAGACCTTATAAGCAGATTTAGCTCTGCGTGGAAGCATCGTGCAGCCCATCTATTTCTCCGAGCCCCGATGGGTGAGGGCACCCATTACTTGTTCTTGTTCTTAACACTTGTCCAATTTAAGACCTACCTTCCATTTGACATCTTTCAGAAACAACATTTTATGCATATCTCTGTGCTCTGAATAGTGATTTTGCATTTTATAGAAATTATTGCTGACAAAATGATTCATTATTTGAAGCCCTGAACGAGAATGTTGTTTCTGAAAGATGTAAAATGGGGTGTAAATCAACTTTTGAATGTGGACTAAAAATACAAAAGAAATGTACTTTTTATATTTCATCATCTGTTTTTACAGCTGTAAAAAAGAGAAAGAATCAAAATAGTATGCTGTATTTAAGGTGGGATTAAATGTCTGCCTTTTCATCTAGAGAACTGAAAAAAAGTGGTTACAAAATTAAAAAAAAAAAAATGAAACATTCTATAGGGAGACATTATCATTTGTCATGTTTGAGATAATTTCATTACATTTTATATTTGCAGTCTCACACTGTTTATCCTGTCGTTAATAACTTGAATGAATAATGAAGTTGAAATGAACCAGATCCAGATCGATCAGTAATAGAAAGTGCATATCTCTAATATGGATCACATTGACTAGTATTCATAGCAAGTTGTCCCATTTAGTAACAAAAGGAGACAAATGATACAATGATAGAACTCTTCTTGAGTTATTACTCCAGCTAAACAAAATCTGATATCTACTTTACAAGTACATAAAGTTCATGAATCCAGTAGATTGCTCATCCCCCTGCATCCCTGCCAGTGTTTCCTGGTTACTAATCATACCCTGAATATCCACATCTGAATTTTCTTGGCTGTCAGTTACTAGTACCAAGCCAGTTTGAGTCATGTATGTTGCTGCTGGCTGGTTCAGGTTGCCCATGTTTTCGCTAGCTGATCCCTGATATGTTGGTCCAGTGTATGAGTTGTTTCCACTTGTTTCTTCCAGGTATAAGTTACTACTATGTTTTGGTCCCTGGTATGAACTACTTCCGCTCATTGGTCCCTGATATGAACTACATCCACTTGTTGGCCCCTCGTATGAACTGCTTCCACTTGTTGGCCCCTCGTATGAACTTCCGTTTGTTGGCCCCTTGAATGAGCTACTTCCCCTTCTTGGCCCTTGGTATGTACTACTTCTGCTTTTTGGCCCCTCGTATGAACTACTTCCACTTGTTGGTCTGTAATATGAGTAAATGTCTGAAGTTGACTGAGGCCTGTTTACCATATTCATTATCATATTCATCATGTTAAACTGATGCTGTCTTTCTTCTCGTTTTTGTCTTTCTTTTATTTCTAATTTAGCTTTCTCCAGTGCTATCCTTTTCCTTTCTATATCCAATTTTTCTTTTTCAACATCCATATACTTTTTTTCAGCCTGATCATTTGATGAATTGAAGCCTTCCATGACTGCTCCAAGAGAAATTTCAAGTTTACTCTTTCTGGTTCGCTTTGTTCTTGATGATTTCTGAACAATAGGTGTATCCTTGACATCATCCTTCTTCTTCTCCTTTACTGTGTCTGCTACTGGCTCCTTCTCAGTAGCTTCTTTGTCTTGGGGCTCACCAGCTTCTGCATCATCCTCTCTGTCTTCTGCTTCATCAGATTCATTCTCACTAGTATTACACTCAGTCCCATCACTCTTTTCATCTTGCTCAGCAACCTCTGCATCACTTATCTCACTGTCAGATTCTCTTGACTTCCTTTTAGCACCAGACTGTATTAATTTAACTGGCTTAGAAGCTGGCCGTGTCCCAAGAATACTGTCAAGCTGGTCGAAGAACTTGCAAGTTACTCTGCCTTTACCACTCTTTTTCATTACATCTCTACACTGCCTATAGTTACGTTTTAGAGTGTGCATTCGTGTTTTGCACTGTTCAGCGGTCTTATCATAGCCTTTCTCTTTCATCTCATTACTCAGCGTTCTGTATATGGCTGCATTATTCACCTTGCCATCTTCCAACTGTTCTTCTATGCTTTGTTCAAGCCAGATGTTCAATAAGCACTCTGTAGCTTCTTCATCCCACGTTTTACCCCTTCTCCGTTTTTTTCTGTCATTTCTCTGGCAGTTGAAGACATTTTAATTGATATTGTAACCACTTTCTAATGCTTGTGTTCAAACTGACTTTGAAATGCTTGTTCAAACTGACTGTGAGTGAAGATCAGGCATTTTAAATACATTGACTCTTTCAGCTTAGGACCAGTCAAATAAGCATTGATATGCAAAATAGCTAAATGTCCATTGGTCATATTCTTATAACAGCTTCAGTAATGATCTAAACAGGATTTATAAAGTGATAATGGGTTAATCATGTTGTTTGCAATTTTATTCAAATTGGCCAGGATTACTAATTACTAAAAGTACAATAAAACTCCAAATATTTTTTTCACCAGAATTAGTTATTAACACTCCTAAAATTTTAAAGTAGCAAGTCATGCATGTAAACCCTATTGATTTTATTGGACAGCAGGGACTGAGATGTCATTTCATCTCAGTGTCGGGTAAAAGTCCCACAAAATGACCTAAATTGTGTTGACGGGGACGTTAAACCTATAATCAAACAAACAAACAAAATGGTGAAATGAGAGAAACTGGACATGTCCAAAGTATACAAATGCTCCCGCCTTTGCCATTGGCCCATTTAAAATTTGGCAGTCTCATTTGTTCCACCCCATTCTTAGTATCAATTTACAGTCTAGTTTATGATTGATAACAATACGTTATTCTCTATTTTCTTAAGTAAATTTATGGAACTTGATTGAACCTACCTGCAATCTGACCCCTGCACCACCACTCCCATTCCCCCACTCCCGGGACATGACCCTGGAGCAATGATATCATATGTTGAAAGGTAAATAGTCTGAATAAGTGTCATACCAAATTTTTATTGTGCAATGGAAGTGATGGGCTCCAAGAACAGTGCGGATGTAAACTTCAACATTTGTTTGACTCTGGTGACATACGCACATACCCACATACGCATGCACAGTCGTAACATCACGGCGAAACACTGTATGCCCCACTCCTGTCAAGGCAGGCAGGGGACTAGCATAAAAAAGACATTTACATTCTATTAGAAACAACCCTCTCCAGACCCATTCAACTCCACTACATTAATACATATCTCCACCCAACCCTCCACCCCCGCCCATTGGGGCTTGAAGAAATAGATTGGGCTGCACGATGCTTCCACGCAGAGTTGATACCGACTGCACATTAGTACTGGTTATCTGCTTAGAAGGTCTAAGCCTGCCCAGGAAAACTGCTGCGAGTCAGCCCGTCCATGCTTATAAACTCGATTGGATTCATTGGGCGGCAGGGATTGAGATGTCATTTCATCTCAATGTCGGGTAAAAGTCCCACAAAATTGGAAGCAATGTCTTCAAAATGACCTAAATAGTGTTGACAGGGACGTTAAACCTCAAATCAAACAAATCCACCCAACCCTTACCTACACTACCACAAACCATCCAAAAACACACACCCCAAGTCAGTCTCTAGTCTTCTCCTATCCCTCTCGACCCCATTTCAACCCACCCTACCCTATCACCAGTATCATGCTAATTGAAATATCCCCACCCAGTAAACAAAAAAACAAATACACAGGTACCTGTGCAAATAAAATTGCGTTCACCAGGCCATAAATACATAGGGTTTGTAGATCTAGACCCTGTGTAAATACGTTTGCACTTGGTCAGAACCAGGTGTATCTTTTTGACCTATGTATCCATTACTCAGGTACCTGTGCAAATAAAGGCGCGTTCACCAACGCCACAATACATAGGGTTTGTAGATCCAGACCCTAAGTATTGGATACACACGTGTGTATAATGGCGTTGGTGAACGCGCCTTAAGTAAATTATCGGTACAAAATAAGATGAACCAGGTTCAATTTAGTAGAACATCTACATATTTCTTTGAGGGCATCTAATATTAACCCATTTCAGACTGGAAACCCCTAAACGGGTACCGTGGCAAACATTGCAGGCCCAGATCAAATGCCTCAGAATCCAGCGTCTGATCAGGGCCTACACTGTTTGCAAAAAGTTAAGCCATTTCCCGAATAAATTTTGAAGAAAACACAACCTGACACCCCTAAATTTTGAAATGGACTCCTGCCATATATAAGGTGGACGATTCCATTTGGTACAAAAAGGCTTTAAATGTCCTTGACTTCAGAGTGTGGATACTCCTTCAAAAAATGTTTTGGTCTCTTTTTTCAGTAGGGTTTTTTTTCTTGCTCTTCCCTGATTTCTAGGGATCAAATTATTGCCTTTAAATGTAGATCCCTTCTTCCAGTGTACCCAGTTGATAAGAAAGCAGAAAGGCAGTACCAAAGTTTACCCCGCTTGAAAAAATATTTTGGGAAGTGTGTCTGGTGTATCCAGTTTCCTTATGAACAAGCTAGAACCAGTTTTGTCCAGTGTAGATTGTCCTTGTTCAGTATTCATAACAATGATCAAAATAGCTTATCAGTTGTATGATAACCTGAAATTTCAGAACCTATCTTGAAATATTTAACCATTTCTTAAAAAAGAAGCCTCTGTGGTGTAGTGGACATGCTACTCGCCTTGTAAACCAGGGGTTGCAGGATCAACCCCGGGCTTCTCC
The DNA here is from genome assembly GCA_963580285.1 of Lucinisca nassula. Taxonomy (NCBI): domain Eukaryota; kingdom Metazoa; phylum Mollusca; class Bivalvia; order Lucinida; family Lucinidae; genus Lucinisca; species Lucinisca nassula. Next base: position 197,018,177 of record OY757011.1, on the reverse strand, counting down.
AGGCTTTCGGATGAGTCTTTAAATTGAGGTCCTGTCTCAATATGACCTTAGCTGTTGGTGAGACGTAGAATTCCAACACTCATTCAGCGTTTCTTAAAAGGACAGTGTCATCATACATATCATTTTGGGCGTTACAAAATGTTGGTTCAGTGATCCAGCGCCGCCCCCCCTCAATCTCAATTTTGAAATGATCCCCTGTTATAAATAAGGTGGAAGATTCTATTCAGTACAGTAAAACATATAACTTTCCACCAAATACATTGCCGCCCCGGCCCATTGGGGCTTGAATAAATAGATGGGCTGCATGATGCTTCCACACAGAGCTGAAATCGACCCGCACACGAGTACTGGTAAACCGCTTAGAGGATCTAAGCCTGCCCAGGCAAAGCGGTGGGAGTCTGATTGTCCATGCTTATAAAACCTATTGGTTTCATTGGGCGACAGGGCTTGAGATATCATTTCATCTCAATGTTGGGTAAAAGTCCCACAAAATTGGAAGCAACTTATCCAAAATGACCTATACGGTGTTGACGGGGACGTTAAACCTCAAATCAAACAAACATAACAATGAACCAGGCTGATTTTCACTTCAAATGACATCTAAAATTCAGTCCCTAATTCATTCATTTCTTTGCCAATCCAAAATGTATTTATAAAAAAATAAACAAACAGACACAAAGATCTTATGTCAATATATAATCTAAGTGTATATGAAAAATGTAAGTTAGTCTGTTATGTAATAATTATCATTGATCTTACCTGAGCATGACCTGGAAAGCGACAATATGAGGTCTCTTTCATAACAATACAAGAACAGATCAGCCACAAGAGGCTGAAAGCCTGGATGTGCCTTCCATGTTAACCAACTTTTAACTGAAACCCCAAAATAGGTAATTGGCAAACAATGTAGGCTTCACTGTTGGCAAAAAGTTCAGCCATTCTCCAAATAAGTTTTGTAGAAAAATGATGTAAAACCTGAACATTTTCAAATGGACTTGTACTACTTATAAGGTCTGCGGTCATTCTCTTCCTTCTGCTGATTCAAGAAGGGCAGTTGTCAGTTTCTGGCAAAAGAATGTGCACTATACTGTTTAACCGCTTAGGTATAAGCCTGGAAGTGTGGATAGGTAAACTGAGCGGCTCAAAATTGACCTATTTAAAATAGTGTTGACTGGGCCTTTAAACCAAAACAAACAAACAAAACTAATTATAAGGTGGAAGATTTCATTCAGTACAGAACGGCAGGGCTGGAAAATTCCTCTCTTCCGTTCGCAAAGAAGTGTAAAAATTTTGGAGAACAAGTAAAAATTTTGTGTAGTCCCTTTCGAATGTACCAAAATCTACACTTTCCTTTGTCATGCAGCACGGGTGAAATTTTGAAAAATTTAATGATGTTGCCAGTTGTAAAATTTGTAGTTTATAAATTCAAGGGCCTAAGTAATGATCCCATGAACACTATTTAAGTCATTTTGGAGAGGTTGCTTCCAGTTTTGTGGAACCTTTACCCAAAACTGAGTTGAAATGACACCGCAAGCCATGCTGCCGAAACAAAAGAAAAAGGTTTTTATGTATGCACCACTTTACCTAGCTAGGCTTAGACCCTAGACTCTCTTGGCGGTTTACCAGTATTCATCAGCTGTGCATGGCAACTCACAGAACAGTTTAAAGTTGAACCCTTTAACCCATTTTGTGCCGGAAACCTGTAAATGGGTACCTTGGCAAACAGTGCAGGCCGAGATAAGATGCCGCAGAACGCGGCGTCTGATCAGGGCCTCCACTGTTTGCTAAAAGTTCAGCCATTTTCCAGATCAATTTTGAAGATAGCACTACCTGTCACTCCTAAATTTAGAAATGGACTCCTGCAATATATAAGGAGGAAGATTCCATTTGGTACCAAAAGGGTTAATATGGCTATATTTTACCATGTTTTATGGGGTTTTGTTAAATCAGTTGTTATTAATATAAAGTATTGTTCATCTTTGTAAATTAAGATGTACACCATGTGTCAAATATTGTGGCCTATCACCAGAAAACCTGTCATCAGGGTTTGCAACCTGGGGCCAATTGTTCAAAACTAACGACGTTGTTAGTTAACATATCGTTAAAACTTTGATCATTTATTTTGGCAAATATGCTAATATTTTTGCTGAAAAAATGTGAGCAGCTTTGGCGGAAGCAAAAGCTGCTCACATTTTTTTCAGCAAAAATACCAAAAATTCATATATTAAACTTGCTAGAACAGTTAACAATATGACCACTAACGAGCTCGTTAAGCTAACGATGCTTTGAACAACTGGGCCCAGGTAGGGACAAACTGGCATGCTCGGCAACATGGACTAGCAAGAGTTTTTAAATCTTGGATGCAGAAATTAATGGTTTGCACTGTTTGCTTAGGCCTGTCTGTCCCAGTAGGTTGAGTGTTCGCCTAGGCCTGTCTGTCCCAGTAGGTTGAGTGTTCGCCTAGGCCTGTCTGTCCCATTAGGTTAGGCATTATACTACCAACATAGTGAACACAAAGGTGCCATTCAGTAGGCACACACAAATGTGCAGGCTAATCTGGAAGCTCGTGTTAACACAGGTTTTCTGCTCATATGTCAGTTGCACTTGCAAGCCAAAAGTTAAGATGATTGGATTCTTTTCCCACCATTTGACTGAGCTTTCCAGGGCAGACTGGCATGTGTGACAAGTGAATAGACATCCAGTCTTATCTTATTTTTATGCTCCCTGAAGGGGGAGCCATATAGTCGCCGCTTTGTCCATCTGTCCGTCCGTCCGTCCGTCCATCCGTCACGCTCTATATCTCTAAAAGTATTAAAGGTATTTAAGTGAAACTTGATATACTGATAGAGGGCGATGAGGGGAATCGTAAAATACAAGAACCATAACCCTGTCACCAGTATTTATGGAGTTACTTCCCTTCTTAACTATTTCAATGAAAAGATTGTCCGGAGCATATCTCTGAAAGTATAAAAGGGATTTAAGTGAAACTTGATACATTGATAGCTGGCCATCAGAGAAGTGCAGAGTGCAAGAACTGTAACTCTATCACAAGTAATTACAGAGTTATTTCCCTTTTTATCCCCCGACCGAAAAGGTTCGGGGGATATAGCGATCAGCCTGGCGTCCGTCCGTCTGTCCGTCCGCACCAAGGAAACGACATTTAGGGGGCAAAAGATTTGGACATTTTGACACTTAAGTATATATTCGTAGGTCCAAATGGGGTTTATTCCGTTATTTGGGTACTTAAGTGGCAAAAATTCGCTCTTAGGTGGCTTGCCGCTTAAGAGAATTTGCCGCTTAAGTAGTCAATATGCCGACGCCTAGCCACTTAAGTATCCGTTCTTGAGAACGTCCGTCTGTCTGTCCGTCCGTCCGTCCGTCCGTAGACGCAACCTTGTGATGGCCATAACTCCTATACCCTTTGAGATTCATTGATGGTTCTTGGCACAATTGTTCACAAGGCCGAGACGGCGTGTCATGCGCAAGAACCAGAACCCTGGATGCCATACTTTTTTAGTTATCTCCCCTTTTAATAAAATAGAATGACTACTTTGTGATGGCCATAACTCCAATACCCTTTGAGATATATTGATGGTACCTGGCACAGTTGTTCACAAGCCTGAGACGGCGTGTCATGCACAAGAACCACAACTCTGGTTGCCACGGTTCTGGAGTTATCTCCCCTTCCAATAAAATAGAGTGACAACCTTGTGATGGCCATAACTCCTATACCTTTTGAGATTCATTGATGGTTCTTGGCACAATTGTTCACAAGGCTGAGACGGTGTGTCATGCGCAAGAACCAGAACTCTGGATGCCATACTTTTTTAGTTATCTCCCCTTTTAATAAAATAGAATGACTACTTTGTGATGGCCATAACTCCAATACCCTTTGAGATATATTGATGGTACCTGGCACAGTTGTTCACAAGGCTGAGACGGCGTGTCATGCACAAGAACCACAACTCTGGTTGCCATGGTTTTGGAGTTATCTCCCCTTCCAATAAAATAGAGTGACAACCTTGTGATGGCCATAATTCCAATACCCTTTAAGATATATTGATGATACCTGGCACAGTTGTTCACAAGGCCGAGACAGTGTGTCATGCACAAGAACCACAACTCTGGGTGCCGTGTTTTTTTAGTTATCTCCCCTTCCAATAATATAGAATCACTACCTTGTGATGGCCACATCTCAAACACTCTTTGAGATATATTGATGATACTTGGTACAGTTGTACATGAGGTTAAGCAGGTGTGTCACGTGCAAGAACCACAACTCTGGATGCCCTGGTTTTTTAGTTATCTCCCCTGACAATATAACCTTGTGATGGCCATAACTCAAATACCCTTTGAGATATATTGATGGTACTTGGCACAATTGTATACAACGTTGAGACGGCGCTTCATGCCTAAGAACCACAACTCTGGTTAGTTTTTGCTACATTAAGCTTGTCCGGAGCATATCTCTAAAAGTTTTAAAGGTAATTTAGTGAAACTTAATACACTGAAATGGGGCTATGAGAGAAATCGCAGAATGCAAGAAGCATAACCGTACCAACAGTATTTACGGAGTTACGTCCCTTCTTAATTAGGGCCCCACACAGTATTTTGGGTGCCCTATAGTAATCTCCTTGTCAGTCCGTTTCAAATCTAAACCAAAACATTTAACCGGTTGTAACTTCAAAAGTATTATCCCTACTCCCATGAAACTTCACACTCATACTAACAATCACAAGATCTACATTCTGACAAACCATATTGCTTTTGTCCATGTGTTTGTCACGACTTAACCAAAAAACATAACCTCGGTCATAACTTCAAAAGTATTTGCCCTACTATCATGAAACTGCATACACTTGCTTACTATCACAACACCTACATTCTGACAAAGGGCCATAACTACCGTATTCGCCCTAATTACCGCACATGCTCCTATAAGCGCACACCAAAGCTATTTTTGAAAAGGAAATGCATAAGCGCACATTTTACAGTAATCTCCCCTTGAAGCTCTCATAGTAAATCTATAAAAACTTACCATTATTTCTTCCAACAGTGAAGGCAATGCTTAAGTATCTTTTTCCGTCCCATTAAATATCAGTATGCATCATCTTGGAAGCTGTTGTTTTCGTATCAAATGTGCGCTAATTAGGTAGATTTTTCACCATGATTTTATGACATGATTTTGAAAAAACTAAGCGCACAGTGCGGTAATTAGGGCGAATACGGTATATTGCTTTTCGGTGTGTGTTTGTCAGGCCATAACCAAACAACTTAAACTCGTTCAAAATTTTAAAAGTATTTATCCTACTCTCATGAAACTTCACACACATACTTACCATCACAAAACCTACATTCTGACAAAGGGCCATAATTATGTTGCTTATTTTCACTGAATTATGTCCCCTTTTTAAAAAAAATATCTCCTGTTGTTTCATAACCATGGGTAATAGGGCTTTCATATTTCACATATGTATTCCTTGTGACATTCTTCATTGAAAATCACTTACTAGGGAACACAAAACTGAGTTTCTTTGTCTTATGGTTTAAGATTTACATGCCCTTGCACAGAAGGGGCCTTACATTTCTCCTTATTTTTGCAGTCTTTGTTGAAAATCACTAACTAGGGAATTCTTAGACTTTAGGTTAAACCCATTTGGTACCGGAAACCCCAAAAGGGGTAAGTGGCAAACAGTGCAGGCCCAGATCAGACGCCACGAAACTCGTGTTTGTCACGCCTTAACCTGGCCCTACTCTTATGAAACTTCACACACATACCATCACAAGACCTACATTCTGACAAAGGAGAATAACTCGTGTGTTTGTCACACCTAAACCAAAAACCTTAACCTCGGTGATACCTTCAAAAGTATTTTGTCTACTCTCATGAAACATCACACACATAATTACCATCACAAGACCTACATCCTGACAAATTGCATTTGGGTGTGTGTTTGTCAGGCCATACCCAAACAACATAAACTCCTGTCAAAATTTTAAAAGTATTTGTCCTACTCTCATGAAACTTCATACACATACTTACATTACAAAAACCTACATTCTGACAAAGGGCCATTACTATATTGCTTATTTTCACTAATCATCTCCCCTTTTTCAAAAAAATATCTCCTGTTATTTCATAACCATGGGTGATAGGGCTTTCATGTTTCACATGTGTATTCCTTGTGACATTTTCCATTGAAAATCACTTACTAGGGAACACAAAATTGAGTTTCTTAGCCTTATGGTTTAAGATTTACAGTTCCTTGCAGGGAAGGGGCCTTACATTTCTCATTTTTTGCATTCTTTGTTGAAAATCACTACCTAGTTTCTTTATTCGTACTCCAAACATCAGCTGAGGGTACTCATTAGAACCTCCTCATTCAGACGGATCTAACGAGTACCCATAACCTTTGTCTTCAAACAAATCTTATCAAACTTCAAAGTGTATAGGATCATTTCACTAAAATAACCCTCCTACTACTGCGCATCTTCGGGGAGCATCCCTCGGTTTCACCGGTGCTCTTGTTTGTTACTAGAGTCACATGTAAAACCTTGCTCCAATTGTTCAAACCATCATTAGATTTATGAGCTTGTTGGTTTAACCCTTTTTGTACCTAATGGAAATTTCCACCTTATATATGGCAGGAGTCCATTTTGAAATTTAGGGGTGTCAGGTTGTGTTTTCTTCAAAATTTATTCTGGAAATGGCTTAACTTTTTGTAAACAGTGTTGGCCCTGATCAGGCTCCACTTTCTGTGGCCTCTGATCTGGGCCTGCACTGTTTGCCAAGGTACCTCATTAGGTGTGGATTAAACATTTATTTCTGATCAATCAATTGACATGCATTTGATATTTACAAACAATGTCACATTAAATGGGATTCATGCTTATTGAATTCCTTTCCTGCAGTATGAGCTTGCTATCCGTCAAAATATTGACTGACATATTGAATCCAGTATGTGTGTAATACTTGAGAGTTTTTGCTGAAAAAGTACTAGAAAAATTTGCATTATTTCAGAACTATAAGAAAATTTTTCCGTATTAACCCTTTTTGTACCAAATGGAATCTTCCTCCTTATATATAGCAGAAGTCCATTTCAAAATTTAGGGTCATGAATCGTCAGGTTGTGTTGTCTTCAAAATCATTTTTATTACGTAAGTGTTATGAATTGCCTTTTTGTAAGGTTCTTGGATGATTTCAATAAAATAGTAAATTTTGCAGAAATGACTTACATCCATTAAAGGTGTAAAACTACTGTTACCGGTTTCAGATTGTCATGAAATTTGGCATAGCTATAGAAGATACATATGGCAAGTTTTCCTAGCCAAATGAAATCATGACAAAGACTAGAACATATTTATCGTAGGGATTGAATTTTAAAATTTAAAATTTTTATAATTTTTTAAATTTTTAATTAAAAATGAGATTTTTGATAATTATTTTATCAGAAAATGTGAACTTTAATTAATTCAAAATGTTTTTTAGTATCAAAGGAATGCCTATGGAGTTCTGCATTCAATCCAGTTCACAGATCTTGAAACTAAATAAAACATAAGATTTAAGACATGCTTATTTAGAGACAGACACCAGCTCATGGAGGGAGTCAGTTAGAGTGGCCTCCTGAGTCCTTCTTTGATTTATATAATTTATTAAATACATTTTTATAGGTTGTATAAGCTGAGTTACTAATATACAAAGTTTAAAGAAAAAACACGCATGGGCACAGATGAAAGACCCCCTTTGAACAAGTACAATTTAGGCTAAAATTGCTAGATGATTGATTGATTGTTTTTGTTTTTAGGTATGTCAATCTTAGTGTGTCAGAGAAAGCCTGGAGAAAAGAGATAGAAGAGATTATACGGGAAATGAAAGATAAAAATGAATGGAAGTGTCTAAGAGACAGAAGAAGTAACAACGGTCCCCCTCAGCCACCAAGCTAGCCCCCGCCCATAGGGGCTTGAAGAAATATATGGGCTGCATGATGCTTCCACGCAGAGCTGAATCCGGCATGTACACTAGTACTGGTAAACCGCTTAGAGGATCTAACTCTGTCCAGGAACCGCGGTGCCCATGCTAATAAACGCTGTTGGTTTCATTAGGCGACAGGGCTTGAAATGTCATTTCATCTCAGTATCGGGTAAAAGTCCCACAAAATTGGAAGCAATGTCTCTAAAATGACCTTTACAGTGTTGAAGGGGACCTTAAACCTCAAATCAAACAAACAGATCAGCCACCAAGCTGCTGCAAGGACAGCAGGCCTTGCCCAACTGTAATCCAATATCAGTTCGACGCCCCAGTGACACAAAATACATGTCACCTTTGCCTCACCCAACCACCCCAAATTTCTAGATGAATGGCAAACAGTGTAGACCTTGATGAGACGCTGCATTCTGTGGCATCTAGTCTGGGCTTAAACGGTTTGCTCAGACGGTCTGACTACAATTTCATGTATACATTGAATACAGTATACCGGAGTGGACCTTTTTGTGTTCTTAAGCTCATTCAAAGGAGTTGCCTCCCCTGAAAGTGTTTAACCCTTGTTCTGCTAAATAAATGAATTTAGCCACACCCTGTTTCTGACCGTCAACCAATCAAATTACTTGATATAGTGCACTCGTATTCATTCAATTCATATGCTGCATGACAAACATTGTTGGTCCTGATCAGATGGCTTCTTCAGAATCCATCTGATCAGGATCTAAACTGTCAGTAAAGGTAGTGGTTGTCAGGTTCAGCAGGACAGGGTTTAAACCTTTTTGTACCAAATGGAATCTTCTTCCTTATAAATAGCAGGAATTCTATTTCAAACTTTAGGGGTGTCAGGTTGTGTTTTCTTCTGCGGCATCTGATCTGGGCCTGCACTGTTTGCCAAGGTACCCATTTTGGGTTTTCTGGTACTAAATAGGTTAATTCACCTTTTATTTATTCTTTGACAGTTGGTCACAGCCATCCAAGTGTTGTAGAAGCTGGCTATGAACAGATGAAAGTGCTGAATACTAACAACAGATATCTACATGATAACATTCTGAAACTGGCTCGGAAACTTACTGCAACATTCCCAGAACAACTGAGCCATGTTTACATGTGCAACTCAGGGTAAGTTTTCTTTTCTTGAAACTAATACAAGACAAACAATGGGCCTCTGTGGCCTAGTGGATAAGAAGTCAACTATTAATCATTAGGTCTCTCACCGATGTGGGTTCAAGCCTAGTTCAGGTCTCATGTGAAGTTCTGCTATGGAAGGTCAGGTGGTTTTTCCTCAGGGTTCTTCTGTTTTAGCCAATTGGCTCAAAATTAGATCAATAATCTATATTATATCTTTAACTTTTGCAGTATAAAATTCTATTTTTTCTAAAACTAGGACTGACTTGTCAGGTGAGACGTGTGTCTAAACAGATTTGGTTGCCACTTTTTGTTATATTTTAAATTTTGCAAGTCTCGCTACTTTGGATATCTCCTTCCTGATGCCCGGGACTTTCGTGGAGTGTGGACCATGTTTTCTGATGTTGGCTCGGTGGGGGACGCCTATAAGTCCTAGGGTAGGCATCTCTTGCCTGATGCCTCCAGTTGCCCTGTCTCATGAGCTACATCGGTTGGTGTGTGCTCAGAGGGGGATGTGCTGTGTTTGCCCGGTCTTGTCCATCATCCGTTACGGTTTCAGAACATTGGGGTTTGACACACTGATGAAGATTAAATATCAGACAGACCTCTGTGTCACTAAATTTGGTATAGTTACGCATTAATTGCATCCACTGTGTCGGTATCTCTGCTGGTGGATGATTTGTTTGTCCCCGATGATATTATCAGCTCAGTATCAGTTCCTTAGTGCTGAGGTTGATACTGTGGTGTTGACTTCAGTGCATAGGTACTGATTAAAATAATTATATTATATCTTAAACTTTTGCAAAATAAAATTCTAACTTTTCTAAAACTTAGACTGACTTGTCAGATGAGACATGTATCTTAGTGGATTTGGTTGCCACTTTTTGTTATATTTTAAATTTTGCTAGTCTCGCTACTTTGAGGAGTTCCTTCCTGATGCCTGGGACTTTCGTGTAGTGTGGGCCATGTTTTCTGATGTTGGCTCGGTGGGGGACGCCTATAAATCCTAAGGTAGGTGTCTCTTGCCTGATGCCTCCAGTTGACCTGTCTCATGAGCTTCGTCGGTCGGTGTGTGCTGTGTTTGCCTGATCTTGTCCATCATCCATTTCGGTTTCAGAACTTTGGGGTTGAGACACACTGATGAAGATTAAATATCAGAAAGGCCTCTGTGTCACTAAATTTGGTATAGTTATGCATTACTTGAAAGGGCCGTAAACCCCCCCCCAACCCCCCCAACCCCCCCCCCCCCCAGTGATTTATCTACCTTTTGGCCTGGCTGAGTCAAACTGACTTACTCACTCCAAAACACTGAGTCAAATTTCAAAATAGTGAGTCAAATTTATCGGGACAGAGACAAGTATGAAATAGGTGTCTACCATAATAAAGTAAGCAACGGGGGTTTTAGATGTAGAACAAATGTATAAAATATCACTTTTTCTTTTGCAAGAGGTTTTATCTGATGACAAAAATCTGCTACAAAAGAAACAGTATGATGAGATCTACATAGGTTTTTATAAATTCATACATCTAAAACTAAATTCACGTGGTTACTGATTACTCTTAACCTTTAACCTGCTGAAATTAAGCCACATCCATTTGTGACTTTGAATCAATCAGTGAATCAATCAGATTACTTGATGCATAAACTGAATGTCAAACAGTGTAGATCCTGATCAGATGGCTATCTGATCTAGAGCTACACTGGTTGCAAAGATAGGGCTTGTCACCAACAGCAGGCTAAAGGTTAAACATTGTTTCATTTGAGGAGCCTGATCTGGTTTAAAAGTCTTTTCTGGACTAAATTGTGTTTTACATAAAGTAATAAATAATAAGAACAATTTGAGTTGGTTTCTGCTCTGCGTAGAAGCATCATGCAGACTATCTATTTCTTCAAGCCCCGATGGGTGGGGGCCAGTACACAAGTTGTATCTTATCAAGTCCCATCAATATATCTCAAACAATAAGAGTATTGCAGTTAATGCAATCACAAGATTATATTGTCAGGGGAGTTAACTGAAATACCATGACACCTACAGTTGTGGTTCTTGCACATAACAGACCTTAGTAACCTTGAGTACAACTGTGCCAAGTTAAATCAATATATCTCAAGGGGTTTGGGAGTTTTGGCAATTACAAGGTAAGTATTGTAGGGGAGATAACCAAAATACCTGTGCACCCAGAGTTATGGTTCTTGCTCATGACATGTCTTCTTGACCTCATGTACAACTATAGGAGGTTTTAGGAATTCCGTTTATGACGTCATTCTTGCGCATGCGCAAAGTACTGGCCGTCAATTGAAACGGCCATCGCTATTCAAATGTATTGGCGGAACTTAAAATGGTAACAATATTCAGACATTTTGAGAGAAAATATACCCGTTAACATTTAAATAATGCCTCGAGAAGGAAAGAATGATATTTCGCTTTTATTGCCGAAATTCATTTATCCTAAATCCGTCTTTAATTGACGAAAATCTTTTCGTGAATGACCCATGTCAATGGCTTGAGATACTGTTATTCACGAAAGCTTACTGACAAAAAAAGTTTTTACGTAACTTTCGTTTTATTCGCTATCCAAATCTATCTATCTATCTATCTATCTATCTATCTATCTATCTATCTATCTATCTATCTATCTATCTATCTATCTATCTATCTATCTATCTATCTTTCTTTAGAAATCTGTCCAACGATCTGTCTACATGTGCAATTTAAATGTCCATACTGACAGTCGAACTAAACTTATGAGTGGACTGACGGAGGGGCGTTGAGTCAATGTTGGTTCGACGTCATGCCGTCGACACCTACTCCAACTCACTTCATAGTCACATGACCCTTGGCATGGGAGAGAGAGAGAGAGGTTTGACTGACAAACTGACAATACACAGACAGACAGACGACACACATACCGACTGACTGAATGAATGACTGACCAACAGACGAATGGATGGACTGTTAGACAGACAAATAAACATACTGACAGTCGAAAAAAAAAAAAAAACCCAATGAGTGGACTTACAGACGGGCGTCTAGTCAACGTTGGCTCGACGTCATGCCGTCGACAACCAATCCAACTCACTTCAATGTCACGTGACCGTTGAGATGAGAGAGCGGTTTGACTGATCCCTGTATCAAAGAAGTCCATAACCCTTTTTGTAACAAATGGAATCTTTCTCCTTATATATAGCAGGAGTCATTTTCAAAATTTTGGGGTGTCAGGTTGTGTTTTCTTCAAAATTTATTTGGAAAATGGCCGAACTTTTTACAAACAGTGTAGGCCCCGATCAGACGCTGCATTCTGCCGAGTCTGATCTGGGCCTGCACTGTGTGTCACTTACTCCTTTTGGGTTTTCCGGTACCAAATGGGTCAATGTAGACCTAAGGGCTGGGCAGGTTGAACCAATCTACAAATATACCAGATTTTACTGTAAAATCTTGCACTTGCGAAGGAGTGTTTCATTTTTATGTACTGAAAGGGTGTTCTACGTTTGTTTTGAATTTAATGTTCCAATCCCACTGAGTCTTGATGGGTCCGAGCACTGGGCAAATGACATTTTATTAAACAACGCCGTATTATCGCCAACGCAACGTTCTGACGTTTCATCGACGTTGCAATGTCAAATTCAATGCATCGCTTTGAAGTTGGTTTGATGTAGACACGACGTTGTTTACGGGCTACATGTCGGTTGACGTGGCGTCATTTAACGACAAACTGTGATTTACATTTGCCTGCGCTCGCTAATTGTTGGTGCGTAGAGAGAGAGAGAGAGAGAGAGAGAGAGAGAGAGGACCCTGTTGGGTCGCATGTACAATATATCATTTTCGTAATGCGAAATTTCATATCTGGCAGCATATCGGTTTTTCTCCCTTTATCTTACATTAGAATTCGCCAAAAGTTTAAAAGAATTCCACTGTTTTATGCTGTAATTAACACTTTATCTGTCCCACTGCCTTTGAAGCAATACGACAGATGACGGCCAGGGCTTTTCCCGTTCTATTTTTAGAACCGGAAGTACGTCACGAAAAAAGCTCCTATATCAAGTACCATCAATATATTTCAAAGGGTATAGGAGACTAGTTATGGCAAGGTATGTCACATGTCACAAGGACGAGGGAGTGACTGCGGACGGACGGATGGACAGACAGACGCCAGGCTGACTGCTATATCCTACTTTTTGGTCTGGGTATAAAAATGCTAGTGAAATATCACGCCATATTTTCCCAGGCATACTAACATGTTTATGTAATCAAATATTGATGTACCTATCAAGTTTGTTATTTCTGTCCAACTTTTAAGTGCGTAATATGGTTGTTAGCAGGTGTCCTTTGAAACGCATGATAAACATGAGCTTGCAAAGATCAAAAGTGTCGGCTTATTATGGCCAGTACCAAGATTTTCTTTTTGCCAAAACAACAGCCCATGGGCTAATTTCAGCATAAAAATGCGGTGGTGCTTAAAATCTACATGTAATTAATTTTATCTTCTATTTTTTTTCTCTTTTTTTTTTTTTGGGGGGGGGGGGGGGTTGTGGGGAGTGTTTCTTTCTCATGAATAGGCTGTCCATGTCAGCAGCCTGATCAGTTTCTTCGCTGTCGGCACCCTTATCATTGAATTCTTTTGTACAGTAAAGACTGATCAGTCTGCGGATTCAGTTCATAACTCGGGAGGCATTTTCTAAGGAATAGTTGAACAGTCTGACCCTAGCACTCATTGGCTTACGCGAACACAGAAGATGCTCCATATATACAAGAAGTTAAAATTTTTTCTTATAATATAAGAAACTTTATATTATAATATATATTATATATTTACATGCAAATGAGCCGGCGCACAGCTAAAAAAGTTTTCCTCTAACGAAGAATCAGATCAGCCTGTGAATCTAGCCAATGTGGCCAAATTCTTTACTTGCTAGTCTTTTGAAATGCTCGAGGCCATAGAAGGTGTGTGTAAAGAGCAAATGTTGATCAGACTGCGCAAGCTGATCTGCGTTTCACCAGCCGCACAGATTTGTTTTTCCTTCAAGTGCATGCAAAAACCGCGGGAAAATTTGCCCTGACTGCAACAGCAGCACATGCTAAAATGATGGCGGGAAATACGACGAACTCTAGAAAACATGTGCGACCAGAAAAGACACGGGTCAGCCTGCACATCAGCCTGCGTTATTAATGATTATCGAAGCGTCGACTAACAACATCGTACATATGTCTAACTGCCGCAGCAGGTGTGAAAATAAGTTTCGGATAATTCTTATTGTCACAATAGACTTCAAAGGAAAGTAATTTGATCGCAGATAGTAGTCGTTCAGCGGTAGCCGTTGGCTATGTTAGTCCGTTACATTCTGTTGCCATCCTTACGGCCAGCCACGCTGCGAAGTTATCCGAAATTACCGAAATGAACCGAAAGTGCCCAAAATGATTTTTGCGGCCGCGGAAACCGGGAAAAAAAGATTAGGGTCGGCGGTAAAATATTAGGGTCGGTCGGGTTACCGGAAACACAGGTATTTTGTATTTTGGCCTAAACGGAAACGACCGGAAATTCTCGAGACGTTTAAAAACCGGTACTTAAGAAAGCACCGGCGCGAAAAAAACGTTGCGTCAGGCATACGCATGTCGGGATTTTTTTTGCGTCACGCCGGGAAAATTTGCGTAATCTACGCATGACGCAGAGGTAGATAAATCACTGCCCCCCCCCCCCCCCCCCAAACCCCCCCCCCCCCCGCCACACACCACACACAAAAAAAATAAATAAAAGGAAAAAAAATATACAAGACAAACACATTGAATTGTCCCACATGTACATTTTGAATTTGGCATCTAGGCATCTTTTGGCCCCTGCCTATCAGGGCTTGAAGAAATAGATGGGCTGTATGATGCTTCCATGCAGAGCTGAAACTGACCCGAACACAAGTACTGGTAAACTGCTTAGAGGATCTAAGCCTGCCCAGGCAAAGCGGTGCGAGTCAGACCATCCATGCTTATAAATCCTATTGGTTTCATTGGGTGGCAGGGCTTGAGATGTCATTTAATCTCAATGTCGGTTAAAATTCCCACAAAATCGGAAGCAATGTCTCCAAAATGACCTATACAGTGTTGACGGGGCAATTAAACCTCAGATCAAACAAAACAAATCAAGGCATCTTACTGGTTCTGTGGCTCACTACAAGATTTGTTTTACTCTTGCAGCAAGTGGTGTAGTGCTTTGAGTGGTAGGAGGAGAGAGTGCCATTCCTGTTTGACTTCAGTTTTTTCACTCCCTCGCAGCAAAATTCCAGGTCGGCTTAGGCCATGACCTGTTGTCTATCGTCTGTGCATCCATCCTAAATTTTTCACATTTTCAGCAATCCCAAAATGGTAAGTCAGACTGAGCTGATACATGGTGAGAGGTATTGTTGCAACATGAAGATTCGAATCGCTAAAATAAATTGTTGCGGTCCAATATCCAAGATGACCATGACAGCTGTCTTGAAGTTCTTTATTCTTTAAATGACATCTGCTTTTGAACAGAAAGTCAGATAGAACCGAACCTTAATAGGAGGCATTGGTGCTACATGGAGATTTAGAATTGCTAAAATTGTTTTGTTTAATATCCAAGATGATAGCCATGGTGGCAATCTTCAAATTCTTAAAATGACATCACCATCTGAATCGAAAGTCTGATTGAGCTCAAACATAATAAGAGGTATGGGATTGATATGACAGAATCTTCCTTGGACCTTGTTTTCAAAATATCCAACTACATGTAGTGAGAAGCAAAAAGGTGTATAAATCCATTTTCTGACTGAGATGCTGATAAGTCACATAATCCTTGTCGAGGCACCAAATGCATAATTTAGTTAGAATGTGCCAGAGCCTCATATATTGTTTCAAAAATTGATAAATTGTTGCTTGTTTTTATTTCTAGGTCAGAAGCCAATGATCTAGCCATTAGACTTGCTCGCCATTATACAAAAGGCACAGACATTATCACTCTTGACCAGTAAGTAGTAATTGGATGTTCTTTTTATATGGGTTGTTTCTGTGTTAGTAGAAAAATAAATATTGTTTATATTTATCTGAATCGAAAGTCTGATTGAGCTCAAACATAATAAGAGGTAATTAGATTGAATTTTTGAAGAAAAAAAAAGTTTATGGTAACTCGAAGAAGTTAGGACAGTGAAATCATACACAATGTTATTATTGGAGAGGCAGAAGATTTTGCAGTTAGTTTCATCTAGTCTTGCTTTTAATGTACCATCTGTATTTTCTTTTTAATAGGAGCACACTGATCTAGTCTGCTGGTTTACCTACAGCATGTCTTTTCAGTGCGTACCATGGTCATGTGACCTCAACTATGGATATAAGCCCATACAAGCTCAAGACAAATGTAGATGGGATGCATCCAATGCCTTCACATGTATATGTGGTAAGTTTTCTGATAGCATAGTTCCAGATGAGGAGGTATAGCAATAAGTAAGCAGTAATTTGGTTATTTCTGGTTGGAAACAAGTGGTTGGTATTAGAATTGCCTGGTTGAGGTGTTTCTAACAAGTACATGTGCCATAATGATCATAAGTATTGGGACATATAGGCCTGAGCAAACAGTGCAGACCCAGATCAGACGTCTGATCAGGGTCTACACTGTTTGCCATTCCATCAATACCTTTTGGACTCCTTGCTGGATCATGAAACAAATTTTGTTAAAATTTTAGGAGAATTACAGCAAGTCTTAACCGGCCCCGATAGCTCAGTTGGTAGAGTGTCCGCTCCGGGGAACAGGAGGTCACGGGTTCGATCCCGGGCCGCGACATACCAAAGTCGTTAAAAATGGTACTAGCTGCTCCTCGCTTGGCACTCAGATTTACGGGGCAGAGCTAGGACTGGTCGACCCAGTGTCAGGATAATGTGACTGGGTGTGGTATCATGTAATGTGTCTGGGACATGATACTTCCGTGAGGCAGCACTATAAAAGTGAGCATTGAGCTCCCTGTCGCAACCAGACACCGTCGTGATATGACTGAAAAATTGTTGAAAGCGACGTTAAACCCGAATTCACACACACACAGCAAGTCTTAAATGTGTGCAAATTTTTATATTTTTTTTTTATGGTATTATTCCCAATTTATTCCTGCTTATCAGAAGAAATATGAAAGAATAATATGTCTTTAGTTGTAATCATAAAAATAACTATACAAGTCAGGAATCAAGGACCTAATTAGAAGAATGAGTTAAAATTTGTAAAAAAAAACAAAAAAACAAAAACAACAACTACAACAACAAAAACTAGAAAATACAATGTGTTAAAGCATGATTATCAGCACTGAATTCAGTGCTGTGTGTAAAATCTATTGAACAGGGATTTTCAAACACTTCTGGATAGCTTATTTTGGTGAAAAAGGTCAGCAGAGATAAATGGTCAAGATTTTGGCCAGATTAAGCTTGTGTGCATGACCTCTTATTTTATTAACAGGTTGGTAGATTTTATCAAAGTTGTATGGATAGATATGTACCATATAAGTTATACAAGAGCCAGCGCACGACAAAACCTACAATAAGACATGTGTGCCTATCGAAGATTCAGATCAGCCTGCCCATCCATATAGTCTAACCAGAGACTTCTCTTGCTGCATGGAGGTGCATTGGGCCCCTAGCTATCCTTAGAGCTCACAATTAAGACTCTGATCAGACTGTGGGGATGTGCAGGCTGATCTGAGTCTTCATTGGGCGCACATGTCTTATTGTAGGTTTTGTCATGCGCTGGCTCATATATCATTGAAATATGCCTAAAAAATTGATTAGAGTTTGCTAACCATGACAAAATTTTCAATATCAGCACAGGGCCAAACATGTAAGCCAGAATAAGCTTGTGTGCATGATTTCATGAACACATGGGTGGATTTCCTTCCAACTTACATGGATATATTTTGATGACGATGAGCTTGTTAAGACAAAAAAAGATGCCAAATTTAGGCCAAATTAAGCTTGGGTGCACAGTTTCATAGAAACTTATTGGCAGATTCTTATCAAACTAACATGAAAATGCCATTGGGCCATGCTTTCAAGATGTTTACATTTTGATGACATTGAACTCATTTTCAAAGTTAGTACATGACAAAATAGATTACAATTTTGCAAAATTAAGTATGTATACATAGTATCTTGTGAACCTTTTGGTGAACTCCTTCATGTATTGGTTGGACAGATAAAAAGGGTTAGTTTAGTTTTGATATCATTGATCCTATTTTTAACCCATAAGATGCCAATAGCAACAGTTGTTGTCTCCTATTGTCTTCTAAAGTCATTTTTGGACGGGTTTTTAAAAAAAATCCGTCCTTTAAAATAGCGATGTCCGGGCGGGCGGGCGGGCGGGCGGGCGGGCGTCCTGCGGGCGGGCGGGCGGGCGTCGTCCCAGGTTTACCTTTTGGTTAACCTTTTTTCAAAGTGATATTTTTCATCTATTCTGTAGCAGATTGTTTTAATATCAGGACTGATGCATAAGTGGAGGTACCGCTTTCATGTATTATCCATAAATGGCGCAAAAGACTAAAATTTTGGCGGAAATTGTCATTTTTCAAACTTGTGTTTTTCAGGTTTACCTTTTGGTTAACCTTTTTTCAAATGCCAGTGCAGTGGATAGAGTGCTGGACTACGAATCCTATTGTTGACTATGAATCTGAGGGCGTGAGTTCAAACCCCGGTGGAGACATTTTTTTTTTTTTTTTGTTCTTTTTTTTTTTCTTTTTTCATTCTTTTTTTTCTTTATTTTTCTTTTTTTCTCCATAAACACATATGAACAATTATTATCTTCCTCCCCTGATAGTTGCTAGTAATAATACATACATGCATGCACAGGCATGGAATTTTTTTTTTTTTTTCTTCATTCTTTTTTACCTCACCTGAGCACGAAGTGCTCAAGGTGAGTTGATGTCCGTCGTCCGTCAACATTTTCTTTAAACGACATCTCCTCCTGGGATAATGGCCCGATTTCAAAATTATTTTACAGAAATGTTCATTAGGTGACCCTTTTTCAAAGTTGCTAAAATCAGTGGCCACTAGAGCTAAATATAGAGCTAAAAATAGAAAAAAACTTTATTTTTTTTCTTTGTAAAACACATAAACAAATCAACCCCCTCCCCCTGCCTCCACAAAAAATTGTTACTGGGTTAGGATATTGCATTTGTTCTGTACATACATGCATACCTAGTTTTACATACATACAGAAATGTTCATTAGGTGACCCTTTTTCAAAATCGCTAAAATCAGTGTCCACCAGAGCTAAAATAGAAAAAAAAAACTTTATTTTTTTTTCTTCTTAAAACACAAACAAATCATACCCCCCCCCCCCCCCCCCCCCAACACAAAAAGTTGTTACTGGGTTAGGATATTGCATTCGTTCTGTACATACATGCATACTTAGTTTTACATACATACCCTACCCACCCCACCCTACACTAGCATACCCTACCCCACAACCCCACCACACCCCCATCCCAAAACAACCCCAATCCACCCCCAACCCCACCCCATCCCACCACACACCACCTTACCCGACCTCACCCCATCCCACCCACCCAAGCCTACCCCACCCCACAACCCCACCACACCCCATCCCACCCCACACCCCACCCCACCACAAATTCCACCCTGTCCCACCCGACTCCTAACCCATCCCACCCCACCCCACCCCACCCTACCCCACACCAGCACACCCACCCTACCCCACCCATGCCACCACCATCCTAACTGTACTGTAAAAAAACCCGTCCATAATGCCATTAGGCATTTTTCTTGTTTCAAACAGTGTGGACCTTTGATCAGGGTCCACACTGTTTGCATACATGCAAAATAGTTTTCAAAAGTTTGCATGAAGATGCAGCAGGTAACTTAAACAGATGACATTTTCAGATGCATCTTAACACTTGTCCTGCTGAAAATTTCAATCTGCCACACCCACTAGCGATTATCAACCAATCAGATTACTTGATGCAAATTTTTGCAACAAATTCACAATCTGAATGACAAACAATGAAGGGCCAGATCAGATGGTTTCTTCAGAAGCCACCTGATCTGGATCTACATTGTTTGAAAGATAAGACATATCCGGGCTCATCAGGACAAGGGTTGACAGTTTAGGTCAGCACTGGACAAATTGTTTTTCTGGAGGTAGACATCTGTTTTTTAGCTCACCTGAGCCGAAGGCTCATGTGAGGTATTAGTATACCACGAGCCGGCGTCCGTCGTCCGTCGTCCGTCGTCGTCGTCCGTCGTCGTCGTCCGTCGTCGTCGTCCGTCGTCCACACTTTCAAAGAAGTATATCTCCGGAACCAGTGGGCCAATCTTGATCAAATTTCATGTGAAGCATTATCAGGTAGGGGGAAAGGCTGCATACTGTTTTCGGGCAGATCGGATTGGAACTCTGGTTGCCACGGCAACAAATAGCTCCCATAGACTTAACATAGGAAAAAGTTTGTCATCACTCTAGCTCCGTCATTTTTTTTCTGATCGACTTCATTCTTGCAGATAACGAGGACAGGCATGAAATCTCGATCAAGTTCGATTTTGGGCTGAATCGGATTATTCACTCAGGAGTTACGTGCCCTTGAGCGTTCTTAACATAGGAAAAAGCTTGTCATCACTCTAGCTCCGTTAATTTTTTTCTGATCGACTTCATTCTTGCAGATAACAAGGACAGGCATGAAATCTCGATCAAGTTCGATTTTGGGCTGAATCGGATTATTCACTCAGGAGTTACGTGCCCTTGAGCGTTGAAAAAATTGCCTATTGACTTAACATGGGGAGAATGTTGTCATCACCGTAGCTGCTTCAATTATTTTCAGATTGGCTTTATTCTTGCAGATAACCAGCACAGCCATGAAATCTCGGTCAAGTTCGATAACTGGCAGAATCGGATCATTCACTTAGGAGTTACCTGCCCTTGTGTGTTTTTGCATTAGGGTTAATGGGAATTTAAAAAATGTATATCTTAAAGACTACTTGGCCAACTTTGATCAAATTTCATGTGTCGCATTATTGGGCAAGTGGAAAGGCTTCATTAGGTTTTCAGGCAGATCTGAGTGGAACTCTGGTTGCCATGGCAACATCTAGCTCCCATAGACTTCACATAGGAAAAAGCTTGTCATCACTCTAGCTCCGTCAATTTTTTTCTGATCGACTTCATTCTTGCAGATAACCAGTACAGGCATAAAATCTCGGTCAAGTTCGATTTTGGGCCGAATCGGATTATTTGCCTTGGAGTTACCTGCCCTTGAGCATAAAAATATACGTTGTGACCACGATAGCAACTTTATTTTTATTCAGATCAGCTTCAAACTTGTCGGCTTCATTCTTGCAGATAATAAGGACAGGCATGAAATCTCGGTTAAGTTCGATTTTGGGCAGAATCGGAATATTGACCTCGTAGTTACATGACCTTGAGCGACAAAAAATTTGCCCATAGACTTAACATAGGGAAAATGTTGTGACTACGATAGCGACTTGAATTTTTTTCAGATCAGCTTCAAACTTGCAGGTAACGAGGACAGACATAAAATCACGGTTAAGTTCGATTTTGGGCCGAATCAGATTATTTGCCTTGGAGTTACCTGCCCTTGAGCATGAAAAAATACGTTGTGACCACGATAGCAACTTTATTTTTATTCAGATCAGCTTCAAACTTGCAGGTAACGAGGACAGGCATAAAATCCCGGTTAAGTTCGATTTTGGGCCGAATCGGAATATTGACCTCGGAGTTCCGTGACCTTGAGCGACAAAAAATTTGCCCATAGACTTAACATAGGGAAAATGTTGTGACTACGATAGCCACTTGAATTTTTTTCAGATCAGCTTCAAACTTGCAGGTAACGAGGACAGACATAAAATCTCGGTTAAGTTAGATTTTGGGCCGAATCGGATTATTTGCCTTGGAGTTACCTGCCCTTGAGCATAAAAAAATACGTTGTGACCACGATAGCAACTTTATTTTTATTCAGATCAGCTTCAAACTTGCAGGTAATGTGGACAGGCATAAAATCTCAGTTAAGTTCGAATCGGAATATTGACCTCGGAGTTACATGACCTTGAGCGACAAAAAATTTGCCCATAGACTTAACATAGGGAAAATGTTGTGACTACGATAGCGACTTGAATTTTTTTCAGATCAGCTTCAAACTTGCAGGTAACGAGGACAGACATAAAATCTCGATTAAGTTCGATTTTGGGCCGAATCGGATTATTTGCCTTGGAGTTACCTGCCCTTGAGCATAAAAAAATACGTTGTGACCACGATAGCAACTTTATTTTTATTCATATCAGCTTCAAACTTGCAGGTAACAAGGACAGGCATAAAATCTCGGTTAAGTTCGATTTTGGGCCGAATCGGAATATTGACCTCGGAGTTACGTGACCTTGAGCGACAAAAAATTTGCCCATAGACTTAACGTAGGGAAAATGTTGTGACAGAAATAGCGACTTGAATTTTTAGCTCACCTGAGCCAAAGGCTCCAGTGAGCTGATAGTATACCAAGGCTCCGGAGTCCGTCGTCTGTCGTCCGTCCATCCGTCGTCCACACTTTCAATGCAGCATATCTCAGAAGGCAGTCGACCAATCTTGTTTAAATTTTATGTGTAGCACCATTGGGCAAGGGGAAAGGCTGCATTAGGTTTTGGAGCTAGTCTGGTTCATTTGTTCCTTCATTCTTCTTTCTCTCCATATAGAGATAATAGACCAATGTTAAATTTTTAATCGCAGATTTCTCAGGAACTATAAAAGCTGGAAGCATCAAATTTGGTATTCAATAGAATAATGATGACTTATTTTGTGTAAGAGACATTGGGCTTTCTCAGCTTATTTGTTCATTTGTTCTTTCATTCTTCTTTCTCTCCATTTTGACCAATGTTAAATTTTCGTCAAAGATTTCTCAGGAACTATAGAAGCTAGAAGTCTCAAACTTGGAATGCAATGCAATAATGATGACTTATATCCTGTAAGGGTCAATGGGCTGGATTCTATTAGCAGATTTAGTAGTCAAGTCTGTGAATTGTTAAAACTTAAGTTCCTCAGGTGAGCGGTTTAGGCTCATTGAGCCTCTTGTTTATTGTTGTTGTTTTTAGCTCACCGTCACATAGTGACGAGGTGAGTTTTTGGATCACTTTTTGTCCATC
Organism: Lucinisca nassula; assembly: GCA_963580285.1. Taxonomy (NCBI): domain Eukaryota; kingdom Metazoa; phylum Mollusca; class Bivalvia; order Lucinida; family Lucinidae; genus Lucinisca; species Lucinisca nassula. Next base: position 196,994,936 of record OY757011.1, on the reverse strand, counting down.
GTCCGTCCATGTGTGCATGCGTAAACAATTTCTTCAAACGACATCTCCTCCTAAACCGCTGATCAGATTTTGACCAAACTTCACAGGAAGGATCCTTAGGTGATCCCCTTTCAAAGTTGTTCAAATTATAGTGCTGGGGCCAGAAATGCCTCCGCCCCGGGGCCCTTTGATTTTACACGGGCTTATATAGGGAAAATCTTTAAAAATCTTCTTCTCTGAAACCGCAAGGCCCAGGTCTTTGATATTTGGTATGAAGCTTAATCTTGTGGACCCCTACCAAGATTTTTCAAATTATAGTGCTGGGGCCAAAAATGCCTCCGCCCCAGGGCCCTTTGGTTTTACATGGGCTTATATAGAGAAATCTTTAAAAATCTTCTTCTATGAAACCCCAAGGCCTAGGTCTTTGATATTTGGTATGAAGCTTCATCTAGTAGACCCCTTCCAAGATTGTTCAAATTATAGTGCTGGGGCCAAATATGCCCCCAACCCGGGGCCCTTTGGTTTTACATGGGCTTAAAAAGGAAAAATCTTTAAAAATCTTCTTCTCTGAAACTGCAAGGCCCATGTCTTTGCTATTTGGTATGAATTTCATCTAGTGGACCCCTACAAAGAATGTTCAAATTATAGTGCTGGGGCCAAAAATGCCCCTGCCCCGGGGCCCTTTGGTTTTACATAGTCTTATATAGGGAAAATCTTTAAAAATCTTCTTCTCTGAAACTGCAAGGCCCAGGTCTTTGCTATTTGGTATGAAGCTTTAGTGGACCCTACCAAGAATGTTCAAATTATAGTGCTGGGGCCAAAAATGCCTTGCCCCTGGGCCCTTGGTTTTACACAGTCTTATATAGGGAAAATCTTTAAAAATCTTCTTCTCTAAAACCAGAAGGCCCAGGTCTTTGATGTTTGGTATGAAGCTTCATGTAGTGGACCCCTACCAAGATTGTTCAAATTATAGTGCTGGGGCCAAAAATGTCCCCGCCCTGGGCCCTTTGGTTTTACATAGACTTACATAGGGAAAACCTTGAAAAATCTTCTTCTCTGAAACCACAAGGCTGGGTCTTGATATTTGGTATGAAGCTTCAGCTAGTGGACCTCTACCAAGATTGTTCAGATTATATCCCTGAGACCAAAAATGCCCCCACCTGGTGGCCCTTTGGTTTTACATAAGACTTATATAGGGAAAATCTTTAAAAATCTTCTTCTATGAAACCACAAGGCCTAGGTCTTTGATATTTGGTGTGAAATTTCATCTAGTGGACCTCTATCAAGATTGTTCAAATTATAGCTCGGGGCAAAAAATGCCCCCGCTCCGAGACCCTTTGGTTTTACATAGACTTATATAGGGAAATCTTTAAAAATCTTCTTCTCTGAAACTGCAAGGCGATGTCTTTGATATTTGGTATGGAGCTTCATCTAGTGGACCTCTACCAAGATTGAACAAATTATAGCCCTTGGGCCACAAATGCCCCCGCCCGGGGCCCTTTGGTTTTACATAGACTTATATAGAGATAATCTTTGAAAATCTTCTTCTCTGAAACAGCAAGGCCCAGGTCTTTGATATTTGGTGTGAAGCTTCATCTAGTGGACCTTTATCAAGATTGTTTAAATTATAGCCCTGAGGCCAAAAATGCACTTGCCCTGGGTCCATTTGGTTTTACATAGGTTTATGTAGGGAATATCTTTAAAAAAACTCTTCTTCTCTGAAACCACAAGGCTCAGGTCTTTGATATTTGGTGTGTAGCTTGATCTAGTGGACCTTTGCCAAGATTGTTAAAATTATTGCCTTTGTTGATATTTGGTATGAAACTTCACCTTTTTAGACCTCCCTCAACATTATGCACATTATAACCCTAGGGTCAATATTGGCCCTCCCTGGGGCCCACTTGTTACTCTATGGATCAGGTGGGCGATCCAGGGCCATTATGGCCCTCTTGTTTATGTACAGAGAACAGTTTTTAGCTCACCTGTCACGTAGTGACAAGGTGAGCTTTTGGGATTACTTTTTGTCCGTTGTCCGTCTTCCGTCGTGCGTGCGTCCGTGCGTCCATCCGTGTGTGCGTGCGTAAACTTTTTATTTAAACGATATCTCCTCCTAAACCACTGATCAGATTCTTACCAAACTTCACAGCAATGATCCTTAGGTGGTCCCCTTTCAAAGTTGTTCAAATGGTTCCGGTCCGTTGCACATCTGGGTCACAGGAGCCAAAATAGATTTTTTTCACCGAAAACTTAAAAAATCTTCTTCTCTGTAACCATAAGGCCCAGGTCTTTGATATTTGGTATAAAGCTTCATCTAGTGGACCACTACCAGGATTGTTCAAATTATAAAGCTGGGGCCAAAAATGCCCCCGTCCCGGGGCCCTTTGGTTTTACATGGGCTTATATAGGGAAAATCTTTAAAAATCTTCTTCTCTGGAACCGCAAGGCCCAGGTCTTTGATGTTTGTTTTGAAGGTTCATCTAGTGGACCCTAACCAAGATTGTTCAAATTATAGTGCTGGGACCAAAAATGCCCCCGCGTCGGGGGTCTTTGGTTTTACATGGGCTTATAAAGGGAAAATCTTTAAAAATATTCTCCTCTGAAACCGCATGGCCAAGGTCTTTGCTATTTGGTATGAAGCTTTACCTGGTGGACCCCTACCAAGATTGTTCAAATTATAGTGCTGGGGCCAAAAATGCCCCCGCCCAGGGGCCCTTTGTCCTATATAGGGAAAATCTTTAAAAATCTTCTTCTCAGAAACCACAAGGCCCAGGTCTTTGCTATTTGGTATGAAGCTTCACCTAGTGGACCCCTACCAAGATTGTTCAAATTGTAGTGCTAGGGCCAAAAATGCACCCGCCCCGTGGCCCTTTGGTTTTACATAGGCTTATATAGGGAAAATCTTTAAAAAACCTTCTTCTCTGAAACCGTAAGGCCCAGGTCTTTGATATTTGGTATGAAGCTTCATCTAGTGGACCCCTACCAAGATTGTTCAAATTAAAGTGCTGGGGCCAAAAATGTCCCGGCCCTGGAGCCCTTTGGTTTTACATGGGCTTATATAGGGAAAATCTTTAAAAATCTTCATCTCTGAAACCGCATGGCCCAGGTGTTTGTTATTTGGCGTGAAGCCTTATCTAGTGGACCCCTACCAAGACAATTCAAATTATAGTGCTGGGGCCAAAAATGCCCCCGCCCCTGGGCCCTTTGGTTTTACAGGGTCTTATATGGGGAAAATCTTTAAAAATCTTCTTCTCTGAAACCGCATGGCCCAGGTCTTTGCTATTTGGTATGAAGCTTTATCTAGTGGACCCCTACCAAGATTGTTCAAATTATAGTGCTTGGGCCAAAAATGCCCTTGCCCCGGGGCCCTTTGGTTTTACAGGGGCTTATATTGGGCAAATCTTTAAAAAAAACCTTCTTCTCGGAAACCACAAGGCGCAGGTCTTTGATATTTGGTATGAAGCTTCAACTAGTGGACCCCTACCAAGATTGTTCAAATTATAGTGCTGGGGCCAAAAATGCCCCCGCCCCAGGGCCCTTTGGTTTTACATTTGCTTATATAGGGAAAATCTTTAAACATTTTCTTCTCTAAAACCACATGGCCCAGGTCTTTGCTATTTGGTATGAAGCTTAACCTAGTGGACCCCTACCAAGTTTGTTCAAATTAAAGTGCTGGGGCCAGAAATGCCCCTGCCCAGGGGCCCTTAGGTTTTACATGGGCTTAAATAGGGAAAATCTTTAAAAATCTTCTTCTCTGAAACCGCAAGGCCCAGGTCTTCTCTATTTGGTATGAAGCTTCATCTAGTGGACCCCTACCAAGATTGTTCAAATTATAGTGCTGGGGCCAAAAATGCCCCCGCCCCGGGTCCCTTTGGTTTTACATAGGCTTATATAGGGAAAATCTTTAAAAATCTTCTTCTCTTAAACAACAAGGCCCAGGTCTTTGCTATTTGGTATGAAGCTTCATCTTGTGGACCTCTACCAAGATTGTTAAAATTATAGCCCTGGGGCCAAAAATGCCCCCGCTCCGGGGCTCTTCGGTTTTATATAGACTTATATAGGGAAAATTTTGTAAAATCTTCTCTAAAACCACAAGGCCTAGTTCTGTGATATTTGGTATGATGCTTCATCTTGTGGACCTCTACCAAGATTATTCAAATTACAGCCCTGAGACCAAAAATGCCCCCGCATATGGGCCTTTGGTTTTACATAGACTTAAATGGGGAAAATCTATAAAAATCTTCCTCTCTGAAACCGCAAGGCCGACGTCTTTGATATTAGGTATGAAGCTTCATCTAGTGGACCTCTACCAAGATTGTTCATATTAAAGCCCTGGGGCCAAAAATGCCCCTGCTCCGGGGCCTTTTGGTTTTGAAAAATCTTCCGGTCTGAAACCACAAGGCCTAGGTGTGTGAAATTTGGTATGAAGCTTCATCTGGTGGACCTCTACAAGATTGTTCAAATTATGGTCCTGAGACCAAAAATGCCCTTTGGTTTTAAATAGACTTTTATTGGGAAAATCTTTGAAAGTCTTCTTCTGTGAAACCACAAGGCCTAGGTCTTTGATGATTGGTGTGAAATTTCATCTAGTGGACCTCTATATAGATTGTTCAAATTATAGCCCTGGGGCCAAAAATGCCCCTGCCCTGAGACCCTTTGGTTTCACATAGACTTACATAGGGAATATCTTTAAAAAAATCTACTTCTCTGAAACTGAAAGGCCCAGGTCTTTGATATTTGGTGTGTAGCTTCATCTTGTGGACCTTTGCCAAGATTGTTCAAATTATAGCCTTTGTTGATATTTGGTATGAAGCTTCACCTTTTTAGACCTCCCTCAACATTATGCACATTTTAGCCCTTGGGTCAATAATGGCCCTCCCTGGGGCCCATTTGTTACTCTATGGATCAGGTGAGCGATCCAGGGCCATCTTGGCCCTCTTGTGTTTAATATAAGTATCACTTTTTGTCTGTCATCTGTGCATAAACAATTTCTTCAAGCGACATCTCCTAAACCACTGATCGGATTTTTACCAAACTTCACAGGAATGATCCTTAGGTGGACCCCTTTCAAAGTTGTTCAAATTGTTCTTGTCCATTGCACATATAGGTCACAGGAGCCAAAAATAGTTTTTTTTCACCGAAAACTTTAAAAATCTTCTTCTCTGAAACCGCAAGGCCCAGGTCTTTAATATTTGGTATGAAGCTTCATATAGTGGAGCCCTACCAAGATTGTTCAAATTATAGTGCTGGGGCCAAAAATGCCCCCGCCCTGGGGCCCTTTGATTTTACATGGGCTTATATAGGGAAAATCTTTAAAAATCTTCTTCTCTGAAACCGCAAGGCCCAGGTCTTTGATATTTGGTATGAAGCTTAATCTAGTGGACCCCTACCAAGATTGTTCAAATTATAGTACTGGCTCCAAAAATGCCCCGCCCCGGGGCCCTTATAGAGAAAATCTTTAAAAATCTTCTTCTCTGAAACTGCAAGGCCGGGTCTTTGCTATATGGTATGAAGCTTGATCTAGTGGACCCCTACCAAGAATGTTCAAATTATAGTGCTGGGGCCAAAAATTGCCCCGCCCCGGGGCCCTTTGGTTTTACATAGACTTATATTGGGAAAATCTTTAAAAATCTTCTTCTATGAAACCACAAGGCCTAGGTCTTTGATATTTGGTATGAAGCTTAATCTAGTGGACCCCTACCAAGATTGTTCAAATTATAGTACTGGTTCCAAAAATGCCCCGCCCCGGGGCCCTTATAGAGAAAATCTTTAAAAATCTTCTTCTCTGAAACTGCAAGGCCCAGGTCTTTGCTATATGGTATGAAGCTTGATCTAGTGGACCCCTACCAAGAATGTTCAAATTATAGTGCTGGGGCCAAAAATTGCCCCGCCCCGGGGCCCTTTGGTTTTACATAGACTTATATTGGGAAAATCTTTAAAAATCTTCTTCTATGAAACCACAAGGCCTAGGTCTTTGATATTTGGTGTGAAATTTCATCTAGTGGACCTCTATCAAGATTGTTCAAATAATAGCCCTGGGGCCAAAAATGCCCCCGACCCGTTGCCCTCTGGTTTTACATAGACTTATATAGGGAAATCTTTAAAAATCTTCTTCTCTGAAACTGCAAGGCCATGTCTTTGATATTTGGTGTGTAGCTTCATCTAGTGGACCTCTACCAAGATTGAACAAATTTTAGCCCTCAGGCCACAAATGCCCCCGCCCGGGGCCCTTTGGTTTTACATAGACTTATATAGAGATAATCTTTGAAAATCTTCTTCTCTGAAACAGCAAGGCCCAGGTCTTTGATATTTGTTGTGAAGCTTCATCTAGTGGACATTTATCAAGATTGTTTAAATTATTGCCCTGAGGCCAAAAATGCCCCCGCTCAGGGGCCATTTGGTTTTACATAGGCTTATGTAGGGAATATCTTTAAAAAAATCTTTTTCTCTGAAACAGCAAGGCCCAGGTCTTCGATATTTGGTGTGTAGCTTCATCTAGTGGACCTTTGCCAAGATTGTTCAAATTATTGCCTTTGTTGATATTTGGTATGAAGCTTCACCTTTTTAGACCTCCCTAAACATTATGCACATTATAACCCTAGGGTCAATAATGGCCCTCCCCGAGGCCCACTTGTTACTCTATGGATCGGGTGAGCGATCCAGGGCCATCATGGCCCTCTTGTTTTAAGTATGATTTATGTTTACAACCTGTATGTCTGTGAGAAAGTAGCTCAGGCAGAATCTTTAAATGACTGTTAGAAATGCCAAATGAAGGTAATTGAGTGAAAGGACAATTTTATAAAGCATTGGTCTTGTATTTTTGTTACGAAAAGTCATTAACATTTATCATTTACCTATATAATGAATTACAAGAGAGGATTTGGTATCATTTGGCCCATCCTGTGATGCTACAAAATGTGCCTTACGAATGGCGAACTAAGGCTCAGATCAGACTGTGCATATACACTCAGTCTGATCTGAGTCTGTGATGTCCACATAAATTATGTGCAGCTTCTGAGATATCCATATAAAGAAGAGTGAAAGTCTTCAGTTAGGGCAGATACAAGACTAGTCTGTGAGTTTGATTGTGATATACCTCAGTTGCCTAATAATGATTGAAATGTTTCGGAAGTTGTAAATTACTTCAACAATAAAATGCTGTATCTCTGATAGTCATTTGATTAAATGCATGAGCTACTTTGAATTCTGGTGATATTAAGAAAACCATAAAAGATGTTATCTAGTAATATTTGATTTCAGATTTATTTGGGAATGTAAAATTTTCATTTTTGATTCTCATACACTCTCATACAGATTTTGGCATGTTAACCCATAAAGTGCCAGTCACATCAATTGTTGTCTGCTTTGTCATCTGCTGGTAACTTTTGCCAAAGTGTGGACCCAGAGCAGACTGCTCTGCAGTCTGGTCAGGGTCCACACTGTTTGCCTGCGGTCTAAACTATGTGTTTGAATGTTTGCAAAATATGCAGCAGACGACATACACAAACAGTTTTTTGTGGCATCTTAACCTTTATCCCACTGAACAAAACAACAATTACTTTTGCTAACAGTGTAGATCCAGATCAGATGGCTTAGATGGCTTCTGAAGAAGACATTTAATCAGCATACATTTTGTGAATTTGTAGGAATAAATTACATCAAGTAGTATGAGTGGTTCTAATAAAAATCAAAAATGAGTTCCTTTAAGAGCAATGAAAACATTCATAAGAAAGAAGATGGGTCATACTACGTAGTTTCGGCTGATAAAGCCTCATCAGTGACCCTGTAATGATCCGGCAAAGAAAGCCAGAGGAAACATACTGCAATTTTGCGAATTTCGAATAAGTAGTCGATACAAAGACTTATATAAATCAAAATGGGGTACAAATAAACAAAAAACCTGTCTAGAATATGAGTCTAAACCAATAATTTATTTCTGATTTCTCAGAATATTCACGCTGATCTCAAAGGACCAAAAGTAAAATATAAACTGCACTATGGTTGATGTACGGGGAGACGTTTTACGGCCCCCACACGGCACAACACCAGCTGCAGTGAAGGCAAATAAAAATCAAAAATGAGTTCCTTTAAGAGCAATGAAAACATTCATAAGAAAGAAGATGGGTCATACTACGTAGTTTCGGCTAATAAAGCCTCATCAGTGACCCTGTAATGATCCGGCAAAGAAAGCCAGAGGAAACATACTGCAATTTTTGCAAATTTCGAATAGGTAGTCGATTCAAAGACTTATATAAATCAAAATGGGGTCCAACTAATTAAAAACCTGTCTAGAATATGAGTCTAAACCAATAATTTATTTCTGATTTCTCAGAATATTAACGCTGATCTCAAAGGACCAAAAGTAAAATATAAACTGCACTATGGTTGATGTACGGGGAGACGTTTTACGGCCGCCACATGGCACAACACCAGCTGCAATTTTGAAGAAAACAACCTGACACCCCTAAACTTTGAAATGCCTTATATAAGGAGGAATATTCCATTTTGGTACAAAAAGGGTTAATCAGCGGGATAAGGTTTAAGAGTTAATATTCACCATATTCACCATTACAAAAGCACAGTGTGTTCAGACTTTTCATTTTTCAGGGAAACAAGTCCTAGAGGTTCAACGTATGCTCCATATGCCAGCTTTGGACATGTTTGGGTGGAACAAGCATGTTCAAAGTTGACATATGTAACATATATATTAAAACACAGTAAGTTCCTTAATCACACAGGTCAGCAAAGTTGGCATAAGAAACATATATATTAAAACACAGTAAGTTCCTTAATAGACACAAGTCAGCAAAGTTGGCATAAGGTACATACATATTAAAACACAGTAAGTTTCTTAATAGACACAAGTCAGCAAAGTTGGCATACATATATATTAAAACACAATAAGTTCCTCAATAGACACAAGCAGTTGGTATAAGGAACATAATAATAAAACACAATAAGTTCCTTAATAGCAAAGTTGGCACAATAAGTTCCTTAATAGACAAAAGTCAGCAAAAGTTGGCAAAAGGAACATATATATCTTAAAACACAATATTTTCCTTTGCTTTCATCATTATTATAATAATCATATTTATTCTTTAGCTCACCTGTCACGTAGTGACAAGGTGAGCTTTTGGGATCACTTTTTGTCCGTCGTCCGTCGTGCGTCCGTGCGTGCATCCGTGCGTCCGTGCGTGCGTCCGTAAACTTTTCTTCAAACGACATCTCCTCCTAAACCACTGATTGGATTTTGACCAAACTTCACAGGAATAATCCTTAGGTGGTCCCCTTTCAAAGTTGTTCAAATGGTTCCGGTCCGTTGCACATATAGGTCACAGTAGCCAAAAATAGATTTTTTTCACCGAAAACTTAAAAAATCTTCTTCTCTGAAACCGCAAGGCCCAGGTCTTTGATATTTGGTATGAAGCTTCATCTAGTGGACCCCTACCAAGATTGTTCAAATTATAATGCTGGGGCCAAAAATGCCCCCGCACGGGGGCCCTTTGGTTTTACATGGGCTTGTATAGGGAAAATCTTTAAAAATCTTCTTCTCTGAAACCACAAGGCACAGGTCTTTGATATTTGGTATGAAGCTTCATCTAGTGGACCCCTACCAAGATTGTTCAAATTATAGTGCTGGGGCCAAAAATGCCCCCGCACGGGGGCCTTTGGTTTTACATGGGCTTATATAGGGAAAATCTTTAAAAATCTTCTTCTCTGAAACCGCAAGGCCCAGGTCTTTGATATTTGGTATGAAGCTTTATCTAGTGGACCCCTACCAAGATTGTTCAAATTATAGTGCTGGAGCTAAAATTGCCCCCGCGCGGGGGCCCTTTGGTTTTACATGGGCTTATAAAGGGAAAATCTTGAAAAATCTTCTTCTCTGAAACCGCAAAGCCCAGGTCTTTGATATTTGGTATGAAGCTTCATCTAGTGGACCCCTACCAAGATTGTTCAAATTATAGAGCTGGGGCCAAAAATGCCCCCGCACCAGGGCCCTTTTGTTTTACATACTGATAGGCTTATATAGGGAAAATCTTTAAATATCTTCTTCTCTGAAACCACAAGGCCCAGGTCTTTGATATTTGGTATGAAGCTTCATCTAGTGGACCCCTACCAAGATTGTTCAAATTATAGTGCTGGAGCTAAAATGCCCCCCGCATGGGGCCCTTTGGTTTTACATGGGCTTATATAGGGAAAATCTTTAAATATCTTCTTCTCTGAAACCACAAGGCCCAGGTCTTTGATCTTGTTTTACATAGACTTCTATATGCAGGGTAAACCTTTAAAATCTTCTTCTCTGAAACCAGAAAGCCCAGGGCTTTCATATTCGATATGAAGCTTCATCTTGTGGACTTCTACCAAGATTGTTCAAATATAGCCCTGGGGCCAAAATTGACCCTGCCCGGGGCCCACTTGTTATACATTGGATCAGGTGAGCGAACCAGGGCCCTCTGGGCCCTCTTGTTTATTCTATTTATTCCATTTTAATATATTTTACTCACATTTTAAGAATCTAAAACAATAATAGCAACAACTGCACTGTTCTGTCTGTTCAGCTATCATTATCAGATAATTATGATTGTTTTTATTACTACTATTATTATTTTTATCACTATTATACGCCTTTTTGAAAAACGGGATGTATTACGTTATACCCCCTGTCGTCCGTCCGTCCGTCCGTCCGAGCAAACCAGAGGGCACTAGTTGGGTAGGCCTAATATGGCCTATCATGGGTACTTGCCGTTTATTCCGTTGTTAAGACTTAAAATAGCCAGTAACCTGTTGAGTATTTGGCGATTGTTGGGTACTTTGAATGGGAAAATTAACATTGAGGTACTCAACAAATGTCCTCTTGTAAACAAGTCTGTCCGTCCGTCCGTCCGCACCAACGAAACGACATTTAGGGGGCAAAAAAATTAGACAGTTTGACACTTAAGTATATATTCTTGAGTCCAAATGGACTTTATTCCGTTATTTTGGTACTTAAGTGGCAAAAATTTGCTCTTAGATGGCTTGCCGCTTAAGAGAATTTGCCGCTTAAGTAGTCAATATGCCTACGTCTAGCCACTTAGGTATCCTTTCGTGAGAATGTCCGTCCATCCGTCCGTCTGTAAACTTTTCGTTTCCAGATGATAACTCCTACAGTTTACATCCGATCAAGCTGAAACTTCATACATAGTTAGACCATGATGTGGGGCAGCACATAATGTTTCTACGTTACGGTCCACCAAATAATAATAGAGTAATGCTCCCTTGAAATTTTTTGTAAACTTTTCGTTTTCAGGATAATTCCTCCTACTGTTTACATCCGATCAAGCTGAAACTTCATACATAGTTAGACCATGATGTGTGGCAGTGCATATTATTTCGAGGTTACGGTCCACCAAATAATAATAGAGTTATGCCCCTTTGAAATTTTTTGTTAACTTTTTGTTCCTGATAACTTCTATATTTTACATCCAATTAAGCTGAAACTTCATATATAGGTAGACCATGATGTGGGGCAGCGCGTATTGTTCGAGGTGACCGTCCACCAAATGATAATAGAGTTATATCCCTTTGAAAAATTCTGTAAACATTTTGTTTCCGGATAACTCCTACATTTTACATCCGATGATGCTGAAACTTTATATACAGTAAGACCATGATATGGAACAGTGCATGTTACTTTGAGGTTATGGTCCACCAAATATTACCAGAGTTATACACCTTTCACAGATTTTTATACCCCCGGCATACGGAGTATGCCATGGGGGTATATAGTTTTCGTCTTTCTGTGTGTGTGTAAACTTTCTGTGTGTGTGTGTGTGTAAACTGTTTTTTGTGTCAAAGATTTCTCAGGAACTACTATACCTAGAAACTTGAAATTTGGTACAAACAACATGCATAACTAGTTGTATTGTGGGAAAGAAAATTGGGGCTGTGGGGCCAGGTTCTTTAGAGTTATTCCCCTTTGTTATATTTGCTACTGAGATGTGCATTTTGTGACTTACCTTAAATTTTGTGTCAAAGATTTCTCAAGATCTACTGTACCTAGAAACTTGAAATTTGGTACAAGCAACATGCATAACTAGTTGTATTGTGGGAAAGAAAATTGGGGCTGTGGGGCCAGGTTCTTTAGAGTTATTCCCCTTTGTTATATTTGCTACTGAGATGTGTATTTTGTGAGTTACCTTAAATTTTGTGTCAAAGATTTCTCAGGAACTACTGTACCTAGAAACTTGAAATTTGGTACAAACAACATGCATAACTAGTTGTATTGTGGGAAAGAAAATTGGGGCTGTGGGGCCAGGTTCTTTAGAGTTATTCCCCTTTGTTATATTTTTTTTTATAAAATTTTGTCAGCAAGATATCTCAAAAACTATTGGAGCTAGAGCCTTGAAAGTTGGTGAATAGATTGGTGGTGATGAGTAGATGAACTGATTAACTTTTGACAAAATTCCGAAAAATACTTTGTGAGTTATGGCCCTTTGTCATTTTGGTAATTTGTGCCATTGTACTGTATGGTAAAAGTGATGCATAGCATAACTTTAGAACCGTGTATGCTAGGGTTTTGAAATTTCATATATGGATTCCTCATGGAAAATTAGCCGACACGTATTTTTTTTCTCGTCCGGATTATGCTCCTTTCAAGAGTTATTGCCCTTTGAAAAACATCTGTTCAAGATCTCATTAGTTATCAGGTGAGTTATTTAGATGTAATGGTATTCTCCTTACTTTTGCAAGATTAATTCTGTGTTCATAATAGGTTTTTGTCAAACTTGTTCAAAACATTCCGTTTCCAAATAAATCCTCCTACATTTTACATCTGATGAAGCTGAAACTTCACTTAAAGTAAGACCATAATATGGAACAGTGCATATTATTTTGAGGTTACAGTCGCCAAATATTACCAGAGTTATTCCACTTTTACAGATTTTTCTGAACAGATTTTGTTTCCGCATAACCCCTCCTACATTTTACATTTAGTTACATATAGTTAGGCTATGATGTGGAGCAGCGCATATTATTTCAAGGTAACAGTCCACCACTTATTGCCAGAGTTATGCCCATATTATTTTGAGATTTGTTGGATACAGGTAGTTTGAGCCATTGAGGGTTATTAATAGTGCCAGGTAAGAATATATGGAACACATATTGTTCTTTGTTTACTTTCCACAAACCAAAACTTGTACAACAGTCAGTATATATATGCTCCATCTTACTAATTGCCACAGGCGTATAATACCCCGCTTGCGAAGCTTTTGTTATTATTAATGTTTTCTTACTTATATGTTGCCTCAGTGTTGGGAGTAAGACTTGTAATCAGTTTTCTTCCTCTGAAACTTTAGCCTCGCCTGTCCTGCTCCATTTGCAGCCTCAGTCAAATGGCCATTATCAAGCGGCCCAAAGAAGGAGCACTGTTTAATCACTCATCACTCTTGAGCAAAGCATAGAAATCATGATTTGCAACCGTATTGGCACTGATTTCTCTACATTTTCAGCTCATTTTTCAGCTGGCCTTCTAAATTTCTAAAACAGGCAGTGCTTCCCTTTCTTCGATGGGGCACCAGCAGTCCAACGCTCTTGTTTGACAAACTGCCACAATTTGCAGCCCAGAAGCACTTAACTTATGTCTTGTTGTGGAGCCATGCAGTTCTATCCACTTGACCATGGCAGACATAAAAAGCCTAAACCTGAATGAACGAACATTCCTTAACAGACACAAGTCAGCAAAGTTGGCATATAAAACATTGTTAGTTCCTTATTAAACACAAGTGAGCAATTTGTCCCTCTGATATAATGGTATGAGCTTTCAGCACTGCATCAAATGCGGTAGTCTGCTATATTGATGTCAGAAATATTTCTTGTGCTTATTAGACCATGTGCAGTAATTACTGTGAATACGGTATGAGCGGACAAATTTCATGCTTAATTTGGGTTCGAAAAAAAGTTTTTAACCTGCAAGGCATGTCTACATGTTCTGCTATGATAAGGTAACCCTGTGACATAGTGCATTCTTTATATGTCCAAAACAGTTATTTTCTCCTATGAAAATTTGTGATATTTTTCTTATTTTTTGCTCTATGACATAGACTGTGGATGCTTGTTGGAACTGCCTCATTGGTGCCATTCTAAAAAGTACCCTCGATCTGTCTAGGAGCAAAAAATGAAAAAACTATTGTATACCCCTGTAACCCCGAGTTTTCTCTATAAAAAGTGGGGTATACAGGGATGTTCATTACACAGGCTTGTTAACATGATGAGTCATTGTTGAATTAGACAGGTGAATTCTGTAATATTCAGTGTTGAATTCAATGCCTGTGGGCTCACACATTACATTGTCTATACATTGTTTGTATAGGCGTGATTTCATGATGTGATTTTGTGGTGAACTGCATTCTGGATGACATATTCAGTTATCGCATTTGTGGATTTGAACACAGATCTGCATGAAGAGTACTCACCATTTTTGCGGTGTCGGCTGGTTGTCTGCACGAAGAGTACTCCCCATTTTTGTGGTTTCGGGTGGTTCCAGGCTTGCTCATGGCAGTTTTGGGGAGCAGGGGACAGGAACCATCTGACCTTTCAAGGTCTGGGGTTCCAGTGGCCTGTCGTCTGGCGCTGATTTTCTTTGGGCTCGGGGACGGCTGACGGTACCAAAGGGGTGAATCTATTTCAGAAATCTTAATTGTCTGTACTGCTACATAAAAAAAACAAATATAATGCCTAAAGTCATATTATCTAGTATCATATAGTGACCTTGACGTATTTTATGCCAAGGTCAAATTTGGTCACATTGGCATTTGTATGGGAAAAAGTCTAAATGGCTGATATCTTGCAAATGGTTGAGAATACCACCCCTAAACCATATGTATATTCTTGTTCCTTGTGATTAAGCATGTTTAATGACATGGACCTTGGGAGTCTAGGGGGTCCCCCGGGGACATGCCCCACCCCCTTCATTTCAAAAAGTGCCCAATATCTTGGAAACTGTCCAGATCCCCACCCATAAACAATATATATTCTAAGGGGCTTTAAGTGACATGCATCTTGAGACCCTGGGGGCATGCCCCCCCCCCCCCTGCATTACATAAAATGCATCAAATCTCAGAAACTGTTCAGATCCCCTCCCATAAATCATATATTTTCTTGTTTCTTGTGATAAGGGGCATTTAGTTACATGGATCTTTGAACACCATAGTTTAAATTGGGGGCCGACACCCCCTTTAGAAATGGTTAAGCTCTCTACCCATTAACCATATATTTTCTTGTTCCTGACCTTTTAGCTCATCTAAGGCTTTATCTTGGCTAAATATAACTGAAAATTCAAACTCAAAAGTTTTCCAACTGATCTTCAAGAGTCAGGAATGTGATTAAGGACCACTTGGTCATACAGCCAGATGCATTTAGTGACATGGACCTTAATTTGGGCCTCTGGGGGCATGCCCTACCCACATCATGTAATAAAATGCGTAATATTTCCCCACCCATTAACCATATATATTCTTTCTCTATATACTAATGTGGACATTTTCTCTTTTGATAGTGGGTTTTCAGAAAAATCTCAATAAAAATTACATCAGGATAAAGAAAAAGGTTTAAAACAACTATCGTTGCAATAATTTAAAAAATCTGTTGACAAATAAGGATTTTATAACCAAAAACACATTTGAATAGGGAAATTTCCATTGTTAAATTGCTAGCAAGGGAGGTAAATATTTCCCCGCAAACTTTCAATTTCTTCATACACTGTTACTAAATAACTGAAATAATCATAAATGATGCAAAACACATCATGAAGTTCAAAACATTTAAATCGAGGCCAAAAAGATTCCAGAATCAAAACTTTATGATCATGGATTATCTCCCCTTTCAATGTAAAATCTCTATTCAAATCTTATTTTGGTCAATTTTTTTAATAGTGAACCGATTTTCAAAATTTTTGTGGCACATGTTTCAAGAAATTTATAAGCAACTTTTGCTAAAGAAATCATCAATCCTTGTCTTTGTTAACTATAACGAATCTCATTATCAGAGGACAAAAACAGAACATTAAAACACGTTTGGTGACATGGATCTTAGATCCATAAGAGGTCTAGAGGGACCTTGGGTGCATGTCCCTTAGCCCTTTAGACCTAAGGCTGTCAGGTGAGCGTCTTCAGGACCAATGGTCCTCTGGTTTGTATTTTGTATTTGTATTTATTTGCTGTAATTCATTTAATGCAAGTTTGACAAAACTTCCATGTACTTCAGGGGAACTGTGTAAAAACCTTATCAGACCACACAGATTGACAAATTTAACCATCGACTGTGTTGAGATTAACATATGCCCGTTCAAAAAACGGTCGTATTATGTTATGCCCCCCGGCGTCCGTCCGTTTGTCCGGGCCAACAAATCGGTACTTAGGTGGCTATAGCTGATGGACAGTTTACATGTATTTCAATCGGATTTATTCTGTTAGATACTTAAAATTTGGGTTTATGTGGCTAAAATTTGGTTTGTGTGGATGTTCTCACAAAATAGCCACATATGTACCAGTTTGTGAGAACATCCATCCGTAAACCTTTCATTTCCGGATAACTCCTCCTACAGTTTACATCCAATCAAGCTGAAACTTCATACATAGTTAGACCATAATGTGGGGCAGCGCATATTATTTCGAGGCTACAGTCCACCAAATAATAATAGAGATATGCACCTTTGAAATTTTTTGTAAACTTTTGGTTTCCGGATAACTCCTCCTACAGTTTACATCCGATCAAGCTGAAACTTCATACATAGTTAGACCATGATGTGGGGCAGCGCGTGTTGTTTCGAGGTTACAGTCCACCAAATAATAATAGTTATGCCCCTTTGAAATTTTTTGTAAATGTTTCGTTTCCAGATAACTCCTCCTACAGTTTTTATCCGATCAAGCTGAAACTTCATATGTGGGGCAGCCCATATTGTTTCGAGGTTACGGTCCACCAAATAATAATAAGAGTTATGTCCCTTTGAAAATTTTTGTTAACTTTTTCTTTCCAGATAACTCCTCAAACAGTTTACATCCGATCAAGCTGAAACTTCATACATAATTAGACCATGATGTTGGGCAGCGCATATTGTTTCGAGGTTACGGTCCACCAAATAATAATAGAGTATGCCCCTTCGAAATTTTACATAAACTTTTCGTTTCCAGATGACTCCTCCTACAGGTAACATCCAATTTAGCTGAAAATTCATATCTAATTAGACCATGTTGTAGGGCAGTGCATGTTGTTATGAGGTTATGGTCCACAAAATAATAAAAGAGTTATGCCCCCTTTGAATTTTTTTTGTAAACTTTTTGTTTCCCGATAACTCCTACATTTTAGATCCCATGATGTTGATACTTTACATAGAGTAAGACAATGATACGGAACAGTGCATATTATTTTGAGTTTACCGTCTGCCAAATATTACCAGTTATACCCCTTTCACAGATTTTTCTAAACATTTCGTTTCCTGATAAACTACTCTTACATTTTACATCTGATGAAGCTGCAACTTTACATATAGTAAGACCATGATGTGGAACGGTGCATATTATTTTGAGGTTACAGTCCGCCAAATATTACTGGTGGTATTCCCCTTTCACATATATTTCTAAACATATTTTGTTTCCGTATAATGCCTCCCACATTAAAAAATCATATTTAGAATGTTTTTATTTTTTCTGCTCCCAGTATCCTCTGGATAGGGACCACCTGTGGGACTGTATTAAGACCAATTTTGAACAGTTCCAAAGGTTTTCTCAATAAAGAAATTTTACTGATTGTGGATTTGATAAACTTTCAATAAGTGAAAATAACCAGACAACCTTTAAAATTGGTGATGTGTGTTTAGAGTGTTACGTCCCAACAACAGCTAAGGTCATATGGTGACAGGACCTAGGTTTAAAGACTCATCCAAAAGTCTGTAAAATTGGTAATAGACCTGTCCCAAACTATTTTGATGGAAGGTTATATTTATTACTGTACTGAATGGAATCTTCCACCTTAGATATAACAGGAGTTCATTTCAAAATCAAGGTGTTTCAGATTCAGTTATTTTAGAAATTTATTTAAAAAGAAATATTTTAACTTTCTGC
Organism: Lucinisca nassula; assembly: GCA_963580285.1. NCBI lineage: Eukaryota > Metazoa > Mollusca > Bivalvia > Lucinida > Lucinidae > Lucinisca > Lucinisca nassula. The sequence goes on along the minus strand of OY757011.1, from coordinate 196,976,865 downwards.
GAACAATAAAGGTCCTGATCTGATGCCGCATTCTGCAGGAGCTGAAGTGGACACAGGGTCTGAAGTGGACCTGCACTGTTTGCCAATAACCAATTTTGTTTGGGTTTTACCACATAAGATTAACCCATTGAAGAGGTACTTGGGCAAACAGTGCATGCCCAGATCAGACGCCGCATCATGCAGCGTCTGTTCTGGGCCTGCAATATTTGCTAACAGAATTTTCCAGCAAAAATAGAATAAGAATGAAAAAAATAGGCCTGACAAATGGACTTGTCCAAAATAGCAATGGTAGAGTCCACTAGTTTTCAAAGGGTTAATTAAGGCACAGTATGCTAGAGTTCTGATCTGATTGCAGGCTCCTTGTCCTGACACATACCGAGGAAAGTACCGGGACTGCAACTACCCGGGGGAGGACCTGGGGAAAAAGTATGCTGATGAAGTTCGAGATATTATTGGTGAAATACAAGAAAAGGGGCGACAGGTGTCATGTTATATTGCCGAGTCGATGCAGAGCTGTGGTGGCCAGATTGTCTACCCACCTGGGTACCTGCAGAAAACATATAGGTACTTATTTTAACCCTTTTCCGGATGAATAAATTTAGCCACACCCATTGCTGACTATCAACCAATCAAATAAGTTGATACAATGTGTTTGTTCAGTCACAAACTGCATGACCAATCATATTGAAACTTTGCAGGTACTTTTGTCATGGTCTGAAGATATGCATAAACAGGTGAACTTCGATGGCTCGAACACCGATGAGTTGTTTACCATAGCTAAGTCGAACCCGTTCTTGAGTCCCTAGGGAAACTTCTACAAAAGAAAAAGTGGGGGATAATTTAGGAGATTTTAATCTTCTGTCTTGCAAATGTATTCTGTGTGTATTCATTAGAATTGCCTTTATGAGACAATTCTAATGAGTACACAGAGCATACATGTTCCTTAAAGAACACCCAAAAGATGACCACAAGTGTCATGTTATGCCTCTTGATAGTAACCCTCAATGGCTCTAACGACTCCTGTCTCGAACAGATTTTCAAGGTCCCAAAGGTGTTGGAGGAATTGAAATTTGACTGAATATGCTTTTGATCTATTCATGAAATTATTTTGTCACATTATTTGCCTGTTGACATTTTTTTGAGCTCAAGAGAATGTGTACTTTGTATGTTTAACTCCTCTTACAGTAGTGAACCAATCTTTTACATTTGTTGGCTATTTATTCTTGGAAAGACCAATCTTTGGCTTTAGGTGCAAGCAGTGTGAGAAGGGGGATGTAGGACAATAGCCCACTAGGACAATAGCCTATAGGGACAACAGGCCATTAGGTCAATAGCTCACTGGGACAACAGCCCACTGGGCCAATATCCCACTTGGATATTAACCCACTTAAAAAAAGCCCACTAGGATAATACCCCCACTGGGACAATAGCCCACTTAAAAATAGCCTGCTAGAACAATAGCCCACTAGGACATGAACCTACTAATACAGTAGCCCACTAAGACAATAGCACATTGGGACAACAATCCACTAGGACAAAGCCCAGCGGGACAAGAGCTCACTAGGACAACAGCTGCCTAAGAAAATAGTCCGCTTGGATAATAGCCCCCACTAAGACAATAGATAACTTAAATAATAACCCACTAGGACAATAGCTCACTAGAAATTTAGTAGATCAATGAACCACTGGAACAATAGTCCACTGGACAACAGCCCAGTAGGACAACAGCATACTAAGACAACAGCCCACTAAGATAATAGTCCACTGGACAATAGCCCAATAGAACTATAGTCCACTGGACAATAGCCAACTAGGACATTAGCCCACTAAGTGAATTGCCCACTGGGACAATAGCCCACTGGGCTAAACATTAGCCTACTATTGTGAATAGCCAACTAGGACAATAACCCACTAGGATAATAACCCACTAGGTCAATAGCCCATAAAGAAAATAGCCTACTAGAGGACAATAGCCCACTTATATGCATAGTTATGCATGTAATTGAGAAATTGAGTATGTAATGCATTTATAATTATAAGACAAATAAAGACAACCACATGTTAGATGCTAAGTTCTGCAGAGAAAGGTCTGAAGATTTTTCTATGGGTACTCCAGTTTATGCCCACCTCTGATTAACCACAGACTAGACATAAGTGAAATATTCTTGAAAGGGCTGTAAAACCAAAACAGAATGAAAATAAAGACACACTGGAATAACAGGTTGTTTTTATGCCCCCACCACAAAGTGTAGAATATTATGTTAAATAGTACTGTTAGTGTCTCCACAACTTCTCCTACACTATTTGATACAGGACATGGAAACTAGCAATACACTTCAGACATGCATTGAACATGTCCATATAGAAAACAGGATTCTGATCCAGTCCCTAATTGCAGAATTATGTCCCCTAGAACGACTTTAACATTTTGGTCGTTTGTTTGTTTGTTTGATTTGAGGCTTAATGTCCCTGTCAACACTATAGGTCATTAATTTTGTGGGACTTTTTTCGACACTGTGATGAAAGGACATCTCAAGCCCTGTCGCCCAATGAAACCAACAGGGTTTACAAGCATGGATGGTCCGACTCGCACAGCACATAATGTGTAGCATAAGAGGTTAAATAGTACTATTTGTGTCTCTGCAACTCCTCCTGAAGTATGTGATACATGACATTTAAACTTTCAACACAGTTCAGACATGCATTGAACATGCGCATAAAGGAAACAGGATTCTGATCCTTCCCCTTATTGCAGAAATATGTCCCCTTGAATGACTTAAATATTTTGGCCATATCCATACCTGCCAACTTTTCAAATTTTTCATGGGGGAGATTCTACGTGTCACGACATTTTTCGATGGAATAAAGCGCGGTGAATATTTTCCCCAAAATTTCCATGGGGGAGATTTTTTTTCAAACTTGTAGATACACTCCAGTGCACTAGTACAATCAGAAAAAGTGCATGTTTACATTTTATGTATTATCCAATAAATCACTGGTATAATACTTAAGCTTCAATAATTAATAGTATTTGCAATAACTAAAGATTGTCTGAATATATGATCTGTCTGAAATTAGGTTCTTTAACTCAGAAATAGTTTTCATGCAATTGCAAGGATTTCTTTATGTCTGACTATAACAGCCTTTATTTTGCAAAACAATTGTTTCTGAAGTGTTAGAACACTCATTACCAAATAACAATACAATTCTTAGTTTGAGAGATAAAAACTACGATTGTTGTAGTCACGAAAATATGTGACATTGCTCATTCATAGGTAAATATTTACTTTCAATACATCTGGGAGAGATTAAATAATTGTTAAAACATACATACATTAAAAGATCAGCAAAGGGCATCCCTGTTCATGCTCATACAGATAGAAAACTGTTGGCAACTTGCATTTGTTTGTGTGTACTGGGTAATTTATCTTTGGGTTAAATATAGTCAATACAGCTAAAAATATACTCAGTGTTTTTCCATCTCCAAAATAGATAGTGAAGAAATCCAAGATATTCCAAACGACTATCCACAAACAATATGGCTGATAAAAATACGAAGCGTGAGGAGGTGGAAAAATCGTGATTTTTGCCTTATTTTGGCAACACGATCGTGAGGTCAAAATGCATGGAAAAATCGTGAAACTCACTCCTATTGGGTCAAAGTTGGCAGGTATGCATATCTGTAGCATAGGAGGTTAAATAGTTCTGTGCATATCTCTGCAACTCCCCAGTATTTGATACAGGACATTCAAACTTGCAACAAAGTTCAGACATGCATTGAACATGTGCATAAAGGAAACAGTATTCTGATCCAGACCCTAATTGCAGAATAATGTCTCCTAGAATGACATAAACATTTTGGCCATATGTGCAGCATAGAAAATAGTACTGTTCGTGTCTCCACATCTCCTACAGTATTTGATACAGGACATTTAAACTTGCAACACAGTTCAGTCGTGCATTAAACATGTGCATAAAGGAAAAACAGGATTCTTATCCAGCAATTTATCTTATTGCTGAATTATGTCCCCTTGAACCACTTGACCATTTTGGTCATGTTATTTGGAGAATGTTGCAGTTTCTAGTTAGAATGTGTGCCTGTCTATTACATATGTCAAACACATTACTCATTTAGTGAGGCATATTGCAGGGGGGTGGGGGGGGGGATTTATCACCTTTAGTGATTGTCTAGTTACGTGACAAGGTGAGCTTTTGTGATCACTTTTTGTCCATCGTCCGTCGTGTGTGCGTCCGTCCGTGTGTGCGTGCATCCGTAAACAATTTCAAATAAGTATATCTCTAATGACCCATGGTCAATCTTGCTCAAATTTCATGAGGAGTATCATCAGGTAGGGGGAAAGGTTGCATAAGGTTTTTGGGCAGATCAGATTGGAATTCTGGTTGCAATGGCAACATATAGCTCCCATAGACTTACAATGGGAAAAAATTAAAATACCTTCTTCTCTGAAACTACTGGGCCCAGAGCTTAGATATTTAGCATGTAGCAACGGCAAGTGGTCACCTACATAAATCCTGCCAATCATGTCCCTGGGGTCCAAATTCGCCACACCCCGGGGCCCCTTAGCTCCTATAGACTCATAATGGAAAAAAAAGCTTCAAAAATCTTCTCTGAAACTGGGCCCAGAGCTTAGATATTTAGCATGTAGCAATGGCAAGTGGTCACCTACATAATTCCTGCCAATCATGCCCCTGGGTTCCAAATGGGCCACGCCCCGGGGCCCCTTAGCTCCCATAGACTCATAATGGAAAAAGCTTCAAAAATCTTCTACTCTGAAACCACAGGACCCAGAGCTTAGGTATTTAGCATGTATCAACGGCAAGTGGTCACCTACATAATTCCTGCCAATCATGCCCCTGGGGTCCAAATTGGCCACACCCCGGGGCCCCTTAGCTCCCATAGACTCATAATGGAAAAAAAGCCTCAAAAATCTTCTTCTCTGAAACCACAGGACCCAGAGCTTAGATATGTAGCATGTAGCAACGGCCAGTGGTCACCTATATAATTCCTGCCAATCATGCCCCTGGGTTTCAAATGGGCCACTCCCGGGGCCCCTTCGCTCCCATAGACTCATAATGGGAAAAAACTCTTCAAAAATCTTCTTCTCTGAAACCACAAGGCCCAGAGCTTAGATATTTAGCATGTAGCAACGGCAAGTGGTCACCTACAAAATTCCTGCCAATCAAGCCCCTGGGGTCAAAACGGGCTACGCCTCGGGGGCCCCTTAGCTCCTATAGACTCATAATGGAAAAAAGCTCCAAAAAGCTTCTTTTCTGAAACCACAGGGCCCAGAGCTGAGATATCAGGCATGCAGCAAGGGCAAGTGCCAAGAGCAAGGGCCCCTTAGCTCCCATAGACTCATAATGGAAAAAAAGCTTCAAAAATCTTCTTCTCTGAAACCACAGGGCCCAGAGCTAAGATATGTAGCATGTAGCAACGGCCAGTTGTCACCTACATAAATCCTGCCAATCATGCCCCTAAGGTCCAAATGGGCCACGCCCCGGCCCGGGGCCCCTTAGCTCCCATAGACTCATAACGGATAAAAAAGCTTCAAAAATCTTCTCCTCTGAAACCACAGGGCCCAGAGCTTAGATATTTAGCATGAAGCAACGGCAAATGGTCACCTACATAATTCCTGCCAATCATGCCCCTGGGTTTCAAATGGGCCACGCCCCGGGCCCCTTTGCTCCCATAGACTCGTAATGGAAGAAAGCTTCAAAAATCTTCTTCTCTGAAACCACAGGGCCCAGAGCTTAGATATTTAGCATGTAGCAAAGGCAAGTGGTCGCCTACATAATTCCTGCCAATCATGCTCCTGGGGTCCAAACTGGCCACGCCCCGGGGCCCCTTAGCTCCTATAGACTCATAATGGAAAACAAAGCTTCAAAAATCTTCTTCTCTGAAACCACAGGGCCCAGCGCTTAGATATTTAGCATGTAGCAATGGCAAGTGGTCACCTACATAAATCCTGCCAATCATGCCCCTGGGGTCCAAACGGGCCACGCCCCGGCGCCCCTTAGCTCCCATAGACTCATAATGGAAAAAAGCTTCAAAAATCTTCTTCTCTGAAACCACAGGGCCCAGAGCTTAGATATTTAGCATGTAGCAATGGCAAGTGGTCACCTACATATTTCCTGATAAGCATGCCCCTGGGGTTCAAACGGGCCACGCCCTTGGGCCCCTTAGCTCCCATAGACTTGTAATGGAAAAAAGCTTCAAAAATCTTATTCTCAGAAACTGTGCAGCACAGAACTTACATATTTAGTATCTAGCAACATAAAATAGCCAGCTACATAAATCCTGCTAACCCTGCCCCTGGGGTCAAAATTGGCCACGCCCGAGCTCATCAGCTCCAATAGACTTATAATGTTAAAAAGCTTAAAAAATCTTCCTCTATGAAACCATAAGGCCCAGAGCTTAGATTTTTAGTATGTAGCAACTTCAGGTGGCCAACTTCATAAATCCTGTCAGTTATGCCCCTGGGATCCAAATTGGCCACCCCTAGGGCTCTTTAGCTTCCATAGACTTACAAGTGGAAAAACTTAAAAAATCTTCTCTGAAACCACAGGGCCCTTACAATGAAAAAAACACACAAAAAAAACCCAACTTAAAATGGGGAAAAAAAATCTTCAAAAATCTTCTTCTCTGAAACCATAAGTCCCAGAGCTTAGGTATTTAGCATGTAGAAATGTCGAGTGGTCGCCTACATGAATCCTGCCAATCATGCCCCTGGGGTCCAAATTGGCCAAATCCTGTGGCCCCTTAACTCCAACAAACTTATAATGGAAAAAATCTTCAAACATCTTCTTTGAAACCATGATGTACAGACCTTATATATTTAGTATATAGCAACACAAAATGGTCACCTACATAAATTCTGCCAACCATGCCCTTTGGGTCAAAATTGGCCAAGCCCCAGGGCTCATTAGCTCCTATAGACTTATACTGGAAAAAAATTCAAAAAAATCTTCTTCTCCAAAACCATAAGGCACAGTTTTTGTTTGATTTGAGGTTTTACATCCCCATCAACACTGTATAGGTCATTTTGGAGATGTCTCTTCCAATTTTGAGGGACTTTTACCCGACATTGAGATGAAATTACATCTCAAGCCATGTCGTCCAATGAAACCAATAGGGTTTATAAGCATGGACACCACTTTGGCTGAGCTTTGGTATTTAGTATGTAGCGATGTCAAGTGGTCTCCTACACTAATGATTTTCTTGTACACAGGTGAGCGATATAGGGCCATTGGGCCCTCTTGTTACCCCATTTTCATCCATTGTGCTCAAATTTTTTTATGCCCTGGGAATCAAAGATTCGGGGGCATACAGTTTTTGGTCTGTCTGGCCATCTGTTTGTATGTTTTTCGTAATAGGGACCAATTTAAACTATGCCCTTACTACAAATGTCATGCACTGAAAGTCACCTCAGAGGTGGATACTTTCTCATGAAAATGTTCGAAATATGATCTTTGAGCTCTTTTTAATAAGCAGTGGGCTATTGTCCTCCCTGTAAAATTTAGCAGTGAGTTATTGTCCAGTGGGCTATTGTACTAGTGGGCTATTGTCCCAGTGGTCCATTGTCTGTTCCTTCAGAAGAGGAGGTTGGTGCTGAACAATTTGACAAAAAGGCTGCGGTCATAAATTTAATTGTTTGACATTTCACTGGTTACAAAAGTCGGTTTCTTCAGATTTTCTCAATGTTAACCGATTTCAGACTGGAAACCCCTAAACGGGTACCTTGGCAAACAGTGCAGGCCCAGATCAGATGGTTGCTGAAGAAGCCATCTGATCAGGATTTACACTATTTGTCATGCAGCTTGTGAACTGAACAAATATATCGTATTAACCCTTATTCCGCTGCATAAATTAATTTAGCCACACCCATTCTTAATTACTTTATGTAATTTATTCATTCAGATTCCCAAACTGAATGATAAACAGTGTAGATCCTGATCAGATGGCTGCTGATCTGGATCTACACCGTTTGCAAAGGTAGGGGTTGTCTTGAACAGCAGGATAAGGGTTAACTAATTTGATTGGTTGAAAATCAGGAATGGGAGTGGCCTAATTATTTTTTGCAGCAAGATAAGGGTAGAGTTCTGTAGACTATAAAAATATCTGTACAATCAGTTTTGGTTTGATTTGGAGTTTAATAACCCAGATAACACTATTTAGACCATGTTGAGCCAGCCAGTTTACCATACAATACTTTTTCTGGTCAGGCTTGTACATAAGCCGGTAACCAGTAGAGTGCACAGTCTTTCATCAGAAACTGACAACTGCCCTTCTTGACACTGGGAAAGGGAGAGAATGATCCTAGAAAATATTTCATGATCAGTCTGCATGAAACAAAGTTGCTAATCCAGAGGGGATTGAATCCTTGACTTGATTACCATTCAGAATCACATCATTTGAACCACCAAGTGCGGCTAAACAAATTGTGTAGATCCACAAGATGGCTCATAATAAACTGCTGTTTGTGAGTGATTTTGACTTAACTCCATGTTAGCAAGGACAAACATATTAAATTTGAGCCAGCGCATGACAAAATCTACAATAGGTCTTGAGCAACCAGTGAAGACTCATATCAGCCTGTACATTCACGCAGTCTGATCAGAGTCTTCGCCGATCGCATGTATTTACCATAGGCTAATAGCTATGTAAAGAGACATAAGCAAAAGGTCTTGTCAGAGTGCATGGGTGTGCAGGTTGATTTGAGTCTCTGCTGGTCGCACCAGTCTCTTGTCATCTGCCAGCTCATTTAACCCTTGTTCTGCTGAGCCCGGATATGCCTTTTCTTTGAAACAATGTAGATCCAGATCAGATGGCTTCTGAAGAAGCCATCTGATCAGGATCTACATTGTTTGTCATTCAGATTGTGAATTTGTTGTAATAATTTGCTACAGGTAATACGATTGGTTGATAATCGGTAGTGGGTGTGGCATATATGAATATTCAGCAGGACAAGGGTTAAAACTGGAAGGATCCACATGAGAAACCCAGAGATGAAGGATTAACAATGAAGTTTTTTTAACCCTTCTCTTGCTGAATATTCATTTAAGCCCCACCCATTTCTGTCTATCAACCAATCAAATTACTTGATGTAATTTATTGTTACAAATTCATAAACTGAATGCCAAACAGTGTAGATCCTGCTCAGATGGCTTCAGAAGCCATCTGATCTGGATCTACACTGTTTTCAAAGATAGGGCTTGTCGTGAACAGCATGATAAGAGTTAACAATGAAGTTTTTTTAAGAACTCTAAGATAATAGTTTATATATGGCACAATGATAGTCATTTGTTTTGGGTATGGACAACTGAACATACCGTATTCGCCCTAATTACCGCACCGTGCGCTTATTTTTTTTCAAAATCGTGTAAAAAAATCACAGTGAAAAATCTACCTAATTAGCGCACACTCAATGCGAAAACAATAGCTTCCTAGATGATGCATACTGATATTTAATGGGACGGAAAAGGATACTAAAGCATTGCCTTCACTGCTGAAGAAATAACGGTAAGTTTTTTATAGATTTACTGTGAGGGCTTCCAGGGGGAGGTTACTGTAAAGTGTGCTCTTATGCATTTCCTTTTCAAAAATAGCTTCGGTGTGCGCTTATAGGAGCATGTGCGGTAATTAGGGCGAATACGGTAGTTTGATGATAGCATTTCCAAAACCTGTGAAATATCCTACATTAAGACCACCATTGGGGCTGTTCAGAAGTGGTCTTAAAGACAAAGTCCCAAAGGTGGTCCCTTTCTAGAGGACAATTGGTGTAGAAAACACAAAGAAAAGAATGGGTTTAAAAGAAGAATTAGCATTAATTTTAGCTGGTCTTAATATTTCACTGTTTGTGATTTAAACAATAAATTATTTGAAAGTAACATAGTAAAGTACAAACCTTCAGGTAAGAAATCAATTCTAATGCAAGTTACATTTATTTTTTCAACAAGCTGTTTGCTAATACATGACATTGTGGCTAATGACATTTTGATTTTAATTTGGTATACCTGAAGTGATAAAAAATTCTAATAATGTTAACACTGGTTCACTCCAGCCAAGCTTGTCAAATGTGCTGTCTCCAGGAAAAGTGGTGTCTCATAAATAGTGTTGAATAGGTCATTCAACTAAGAAGCAAAACCTCTTTATTTAATCTTTTTTGTACCAAATGGAATCTTCCTCCATATATAAAGCAGGAGTTCATTTCAAAATTTAGGGGTGTCAGGTTGTGTTTTCATCAAAATTTATTTGGAAAATGCCTGGACTTTTAGCAAACTGTGGAGGCCCTGATCAGACGCCGCGTTCTGCGGCGTCTGATCTGGGCCTGCACTGTTTGCCAGGGTACCCATTTTGGGGTTCCCGGTACTAAATGGGATAAAGGTAGAGTGGTTGGGGATTTCCTCTATTTTTCTTGTTCCTGTTCAAAACATAGATTGTGATTTTATGTTGGAACAGCCTCAGTGAGGCAGAACTAAGAAGTACCCATAATCTTTTTTCGAAGCAAAAGGAAAAATAAGAAGAATATCTCAATTTAGATCAACAGATTTCTTTCAGAGAAAAGTAGGACATATTTACCGATACTCATCAAATATTATCCCCTGCAACAAAGTTGCGATGGGGAAATAGCATCGCTGCCGTGAGTCAGTGTGTATGTGTGTCTGCTAACATTGAGAACAGGATAGAAGACAAAGCTATCATCATAGTAGTGTCAGACCTTCCAAAAAATTTCCCCATGGAAAAAGGCTGAACCCAGTTGATTTCAAGGTCAAAGATCAAAGTTCACAATGGACACATTGATAAATAGCGTGGTGTTTATAACATGATTCCGTTAACTAACATGGTCCGTTGGTTGCACCCGGAGTTCCATGTAATAACGAGGTTGAGGTGTACAATGAAATTCAGTTTTTAAGTTCCGCTAAAATTAAGACTAATTCTTCTTTAAAAATCATATTTAATAGGTGTCAGTTAAATTTTGTTTCTTTGTTCTACACCAGCTAACAAGAGACCAAAGATGGTCTGAATAAAGGATTTTTTTTGTTATTGTAAAAGTATAGGTAAAGTTGATTAATCTGGTTGACTTTTTGGTCATGACCTGAAACAGGATTATGAATTTTAAAACTGTTGTTTGCTGATATTTCATTATGTAAGTTGTATTTTCTTGAAAATAGGGTGTCTTATGAAAATAAAATCTAGGCAATATCCCTAAAATTAATAGCCATTTTGAGCTGCATTATTTCAGTTTTAATTGGATTCAGAAGCAGAATGGAAGACAGTATAGATCCTGATCAGCTGTCTTGTGAGAATTTTTGTAACCCTTCAATAACCTTACCTTTTCATATTTACCCGAAATATTCAGACCCTACTGAAAGAGTCTTTTAGTATTAAAAGTAATTTGTTGTATATCATTGCAGCAAAAACTTTGCTCAGTGGCAAACAGTGCAGACACTGATCAGACTGCTCTTGAACTGCTGCCTTCAGGAGCAGTCTGATCAGGGTCTTCACTGTTTGTTCAGGCTGATTTTTGTGCCTTTTTGGTGTCCCAAATATTTAGGACAAGTAATGTAAAGACTATGTCCTTATAAAAGTCTGTAAATATTAATAACCTGTGTGAAACCATTTCATAATAGTGTCAGTTTTCAAGGTCATTTCAAAATTGGTTAAAGACTCTATACCAAATATGCTCCAATAAAAACACCACTCCTGTCAAATAGGTTCTTAAGGGTACACTTTCTACTAAAATATCTGTCATGGGAGATGAAGATGAACAGAAATATGAACCCTTAAAACTGGTCACTCTTAAAAAAGGTCAATCCTTAAAGAATTTGTTTTGAAGAAGCAAATAATGGTAGAACATAGTGCTATAGTGCTAAGGGGGGATTTTTTTCTAAAACAGTTATCTTCCCTGCCAGTTCAGTATGATTATATTAAGCCTTTTTTAAAAGTTCTGCACTGGCCTCAGCAACTGAGATGTGCATTTGACTGATAGTCAGGATGTCAGGGTTTTGTTACCTGCCATGGCAATATGAAAATTGATCTGAAATACAGTAAAATTCCACTATTAAGACCACCTAAAATTAAGACTATATCTGTTCTTTAGAACTTATTGAGAAGGTTTCATGTTTTCTTTCTTTGGCCCCCGCCCATTGGGTGTTGGGGAATGACAGACAGTTCAGCCCCTGATCAGTCAGATTACTTGACTTGAATCGGGCATGAGTTTAAATTTGTTAAAAATTCCTGCACTTTATAGATTGACAAAAATGGACTCCGATCAGAAGCTTGTATCACACTGCATTCTGTGGCATCAAAACATGGTTTACACTGTTTACCAACTTCCCTGATTATCCTGATCTAAGGCCATGTGCTGTGGTGGCTGCTCTGGGTCCATGCAGTTTGCCAATATGTGGCTTTTGTAGGATTTTCCATATTACTCTAATGCTCCTAATCAAACAGTGCTGATCCAGAGCAGACTGTTTCTGGAGGAGTAGTCTGATCAGGGTGTTCACTGTTTGTCATTCTGCCTTTTGGCCTCCTTGCTGGATTTTGTAACTAATGTTTTAGGAACATTACAGCAAGTCCTCAAGGTGTCCAAATTTTTAGGATTTTTACAGTACATAGTTGATGTTTTGTCATAATAAATATGAATATATAGAACTACAAAAAGTCACTTTCATAAAAAAAGAAAAAGAAAAGTAAAGTAAGGTTTCGGTTGAACTTTTATCTATATCTTATCTCAACAGATAAAAAATAACATTAAAATCTAATTTACATAATATAATTTGTCCTGTCAGAACTGCAAGATTCATATATAATTTATTTTGAAATGAAGCCAAAATTCCGATTTTTTTTTTCAATTGAAATTTAAAGGGATATGGGCAAATGACAACATCTGATCTTGAACTTCACTGTTTGCACAGATTACATGAATTTCTGAAAATGTAAGAAGAAATGAAATTCAACCTTTAAAATGCCAAGTTTGTGAATTCGGGTTTAACGTCGCTTTCAACAATTTTTCAGTCATATCACGACAGTGTCTGGTTGGGACAGGGAGCTCAATGCTCACTTTTATAGTGCTGCCTCACTGAAGTATCATGTCCCAGACACATTACATGATACCACACCCAGTCACATAATCCTGACACTGGGTCAATCTGTCCTAGCTCTAACCCCGTAAATCTGAGTGCCAAGTAAGAAGCAGCTAGTACCATTCTTAAAGACTTTGGTATGTCGCGGCCCGGGATCGAACCCGTGACCTCACCTTCCCGGACACTTTACCAATCAAGCTATCGGGGCTGGTTTAAAATGCCAAGTGAAATGCCATCTGGAAATTTCTGTTTACGTCAACTGCTGCATCTTCTCGCAGATTTTCTGAACATTATCTTGCAAACAAGCAAAAAGTGTGAATCCCAATGAGACTGTTCCTAGATGATCTGGTGTCGGGTCCACACTGTAAGCAGCACTGACTTTTAAAGTAACCTGCTGACAACATAAGCAGATGATAATTGTTGTGATTGGCATACTAAGGACTAAACATAACTGTAGAAGACCATCCCAAGCTGTGGTGGATATTGATTGTTTTGCTTTTTGTCTCAAGTTGAAGGAGAATGGTAACACCTGGAAGATTTTTTCTACCATTTTTCAAGGGGAGACAAGTTTCAGAACTTCCTGTTCACTTTTCTGTAAGCTCTGTCCCACAGACAAAAAAACGGGTTAACTTGTAAAAGAAAGCATATTCTTTCCTTTAACCTTTAGCATGCTGAATTAATTTTTTTATCGATACTCCGTCCCACTGAATTGTTTTTATCAAATACTACCATTTTCAGCAACTTTTAACACGCAAAAACCCGTATTTTTCTTGATTTCTCCACCATTCAAAGCATATGGAAAACGAAAGTAGCCTACTGTCACTCAGCTGACTGAGTCGAAAAATCGTTTAAAACACCCTTTCAGAGCTAATTTTGGGCTCGATTAGATCAAGTTCGTCAAAAAGTAGCGATTTCCTAAAAAAAATTGCATCCTTACCCAGAAAACCCGAAGAAAATCCATCCAAAAACATCGAAACGGCAAGTTTTTTTTTTCATCGATGCCCGGATGTTATTTGATACCGAAATGCCAAACCGCACCGAAAAACAAGAGTTCCTCCTTTAACTATGAGTCGCACCAAGCACACCAGTCAATTTCGGCGCACGATTGCGCCTACAGCGTGGCGCCATTACATTTTCACGGGCGCACGAATGCGCCCACAGCATGCTAAAGGTTAAGAGTTGACCCCTATTGACATGGGAGTCAAAAATACTTTTGGAGAAGTTTCCTCCCCTGAATATGCATCCATTCCCCTTAAGCCAGCCACTGGCTATACCTTGTGAAACTAGCCTGCATATCAATCATTTTAACTGTACATGTATGAGGGACATTGAGATGAGGGGGATTCTTATATATAGGAAAATTCTCAGTTCAGATGGGGGAGACATGGCATAATTTTGGGCAACAATTAGCTTCAAAATGAGGGAGACTCCCTCATGATGAGGGAGGTATCACATATATGATCAATACATTCTGCTCAGTCTTCACTGATTACATGTTCCCTCTGTTCACCATATTTGCATTATTTGCTGGCTCCCAGCTTGCACATTGTCAATAATGGAAAAACAGGTAACCAGACCCCCCCTGACCTTGAAAGGTCAGGGGGGTCTGGTTACCTGTTTTTCCAACACTTCAGACTAGGAACCAGCAGATTAATGCAAATAAGGTGAATAGCCTCCATGTTATTCAAAAAGAGATGTGAAGACTCTTGCCTTACTAGGTGGATGTGTAGTCTGAGTCTGTGCAATTTGCAAGGGTCTTATTGTACCATAATCAGTTCAGACTGCAGAAGCAGTCTGGTCAGGGACTATACTATTTGTGATTCTGTCTGCACCTTTAGGACCTCTTGTTGGATCATGAAACAAATTTGTTAAAGTTTTAGGAGAGTTATAGAAAGTCCTCAAGGTGTCCAAATTTTTAATGGTTTTAGGGTAGGTTTTATCATGCACCGTCTACTTTTATAACCAGAGCTCATGTGAAAAAGGCCCTTAGCAGTCTCTGTTCTTCAAGTGTGTTTGTGTTGAGATTTTAAGACCCAGTTGTCAACACCAATCATGTTACTTTGGAGACTTGGATGTGTTGAGTTTTACTGTCCCATTAATACTATTGTGGCTATTTTGGAGACATATCTTCCAGTTTCGTTGGACTTTTACCTGACATTGAGATGAAATGACATCTCAAGCCTTAATGCCCAAAGAAACCACTAGGGTTTACATGCAGAGATGGTCAGACTCTTGCCAGTTTGCCTGCAGTACCGTTATCCTGCTTAATAAATTAATTTAGGCACACCCATTCTTGAATATCCACCAAGTCAAATTGCTTTATAGGAGGGTAGGCTGAAAATTTCTGAGCCTGACCAAGAAGCAGGCATCGAACAGCCATGAAATTTTGTATTCATCAAATCCAAACCTTTATTACTTGATTTGACTCAAATGAGTTCAAGTTGACCTGCAATAACGTAGAAATTCTAGACTTTGAAAATTGATGCTAGCATGTTTTTGAGAAAATGGACAAAATCTGGCATCTGGGATGATGCTCCTTCGTATGCAACCGTGAAAAGGTGGGCAGCAAATTTTAAGATGGGCAAGGACAGCCTTGAAGATGATGATCGGTGTGGACGACCCACAATGGCCACAACTGAGGAAACCATCAGCCAAGTGCACAGGGCCGTGATGGATGACAGGCGTTTAACTGTGAATCAGTCAGCTAACACTGTTGGCATCTCCCATGAATGAGTAGAGAACATTCTACACAGTGAATTAGGAATGTCGAAGGCTTTCGCCAGATGGGTGCCACAGCTTTTGACGCCTGACCAAAAGTTGACCAGACTGAACCTGTCACAAGCCAACTTGGCTATTTTTGAAGCAGACCAAGACCGTTTTGCCACTCAGGATGAGTGTTGGGTTCATCACTTTGAGCCAGAGACCAAAAGACAATCCATGCAATGGAAGCACCCTGGCTCACCCCTCCAAAGAAGGCAAAGGTTGTCTCCTCTACAGGGAAGGTGATGGCATCAGTGTTCTGGGATGCCAAGGGTATAATATTCATGGATTACCTTCAAAGGCGCAGAACAACTAATGGGGAGTATTATGCAGATCTGCTAAAACAATTGCTAAAAGCAATTAAGGCTAAACGACCCGGAAAATTGACAAAAGGGGTCTTGTTCCATCAGGACAATGGAATGCGCCTGCTCATAAATCGGTTGTCGCAATGGCTGCTGTGCATGACTCTGGCTTCACACTTGTCGATCACCCTCCGTATTCACCTGATCTAGCTCCAGATTATTTCCTGTTTCCAAACATGAAAAAGCACTTGGCTGGGCAGCATTATCAGTCAGACGAGGAGGTGATAGCTGCTGTGGAGGAGTTTTTCAGGGACCAAGATGAGACCTATACCACTGGGATCCAGGGACTCCAGCATCGCTGGAGGAAGTGTGTGGACAGGAAGGGAGACTATGTTGAAAAATAAGGCACTTTCAGCATGGACAAACCATTGGATCTTGGTCAGGCTCAGAACTTTTCAGCCTACCCTCGTATAGCTAGTGTGTTTTATCAATTCACAAACTGCATGATAGAATAGACCCTGATCAGATGATTATCTGATCAAGATCTACACTCTTTGCAAAAATAAGGGTTTGTTGATTTTCAACAGGATGAGGGCTAATAGGGCTAGATAGTTGACTTGTATGTCTTCAATCAACAGAGACTCAGGCAAGTCTGTGCATATCTCTAGTGAGACTTTGTTAATGGACAGGTAGATCTGATCCTTTGCTGGTAAGAATGATAACTACTGGTAGAATACAAAGGGAATAACAACCTCACCAATCGGGGCTAGGAGAAATAGCTTTGGCTGCATGGTTTCTCTACGGACTGCACATGAGTACTGGTAAACCACTTAGAAGGTCTAAGCCTGCCTAGGCAGTGGTGTGAGTCGGAACATCTCTGTATATTAAATAGAAGTGGAGATAATGAACAGTAATCAATACAGTTATCTCACACCTCCCATCCAAGACAACAAAGGGAAAGAAATATAAACAAAAAATACAAAATATAAACCCTATTGGTGTGTTTGCGGGTAGGGCTTAAGTTGTTATTTCATCTTGACAGGTAAGACTCCCACAAAATTGGAAGCAAGGTCTTCAAAATGACATAAATAGTGTTGACTGGGTTGTAAAACTTCAACACCAACTAAACATAAGGAATTTTGTAATTCAGAGCCTTCTTGAGGATGACGTGGTCTGCTAGAAAGTGGTTGAAATTAGATTTATCAGACCTTAACCCTTTTGGTATCAGAAACCCCAAAATGGGTACTTGGCAAACAGTGCAGACCCAGACCAGATGCCACAGAATGTGGCATCTGATCAGGGCCTACACTGTTTGCAAATTCCGTTTCCAAATAAATTTTGAAGACAACACAACTTGTCATCCCTAAATTTTGAAATGGACTCCTGAAACTCCTGCTATATATAAGGAGGAAGATTCCATTTGGTACAAAAAGGGCTAAACCTGCTATTTGCAAGAATGTATGTATCCATATTCACAACTTGAAGTCCACATGAGAAATCCAGGGATGAAAGGGTTATTCTATATTTTCAGTTATATCCATGAAGCTGGTGGTGTCTGCATTGCTGATGAAGTGCAAGTAGGATTTGGAAGAGTTGGTTCCCATTTCTGGGCATTTGAACCTCAAGGTAACTTTTTTATCCCCCGACCGAATAGGTTCGGGGGATATAGCGATCAGCCTGGCGTCCGTCCGTCCGTCCGTCTGTCCGTCCGTCCGTAGATGCAACCTTGTGATGGCCATAACTCCTATACCCTTTGAGATTGATTGATGGTTCTTGGCACAATTGTTCACAAGGCCGAGACGGCGTGTCATGCGCAAGAACCAGAACTCTGGATGCCATACTTTTTTAGTTATCTCCCCTTTTAATAAAATAGAATGACTACTTTGTGATGGCCATAACTCCAATACCCTTTGAAATATATTGATGGTACCTGGCACAGTTGTTCACAAGGCTGAGACGGCGTGTCTTGCACAAGAACCACAACTCTGGTTGCCATGGTTTTGGAGTTATCTCCCCTTCATATAAAATAGAGTGACAACCTTGTGATGGCCATAATTCCAATACCCTTTAAGATATATTGATGATACCTGGCACAGTTGTTCACAAGGCAGAGACAGTGTGTCATGCACAAGAACCACAACTCTGGGTGCCGTGTTTTTTTTGTTATCTCCCCTTCCAATAATATAGAATCACTACCTTGTGATGGCCACATCTCCAACACTCTTTGAGATATATTGATGATACTTGGTACAGTTGTACATGAGGTTAAGCAGGTGTGTCACATGCAAGAACCACAACTCTGGGTGCCCTGGTTTTTAGCTCACCTGTCACGTAGTGACGAGGTGAGCTTTTGGGATCACTTTTTGTCCGGCGTCCGTCGTGCGTGTGTGCGTATGTGCGTGTGTGCGTCAGTGCGTGTGTGCGTGCGTAAACTTTTTCTACAAATGACATCTCCTCCTAAACCACTGATCGGATTTTAACCAAATTTCACAGGAATGATCCTTAGGTAGTCCCCTTTCAAAGTTGTTCAAATGGTTCCGTTCCATTGCACATCTAGGTCACAGGAGCTAAAAATAGATTTTTAAAATGAAAACTTTAAAAATCTTCTTCTCTGAAACCGAAAGGCCCAGGTCTTCGATATTTGGTATGAAGCTTCATCTAGTGGACCTCTACCAAGATTGTTCAAATTATGGCCCTTGGGCCAGAAATGCCCCCGCCCCGGGGGCCTTTGGGTTTACATAGGCTTATATAGGGAAAATCTTTAAAAATCTTCTTCTCTGAAACCACAAGGCCCAGGTCTTTGATATTTGGTGTGAAGCTTCACCTAGTGGACCTCTACCAAGATTGTTCAAATTATAGCCCTAGGGCCAAAACTGCCCCCGCCCCGGGGGCCTTTGGTTTTACATAGGCTTTACAGGGAAAATCTTTAAAAATCTTCTTCTCTGAAACTGCAAGGCTCAGATCTTTGATATTTAGTGTGAAGCTTCATCTAGTGGACCTCTACTTAGATTGTTCAAATTATAGCCCTGGGGCTAAAAATGCCCCTGCCCAAAGGGGGCTTTGGTTTTACATAGGCTTATATAGGGAAAATCTTTAAAATCTTCCTCTCTGAAACCGAAAGGCCCAGGTCTTCAATATTTGGTATGAAGCTTCATCTGGTGGACCTCTACCAAGATTGTTCAAATTATGGCCCTTGGGCCAGAAATGCCCCCGCCCGGGGGCCTTTGGGTTTACATAGGCTTATATAGGGAAAATCTTTAAAAATCTTCTTCTCTGAAACCACAAGGCCCAGGTCTTTGATATTTGGTGTGAAGTTCACCTAGTGGACCTCTACCAAGATTGTTCAAATTATAGCCCCAGGCCCAAAAATGCCCCTGCTGGGGGGGGGGGGGGGTCTTTGGTTTTACATAGGCTTATACAGGGAAAATCTTTAAAAATCTTCTTCTCTGAAACCGCAAGGCCCAGGTCTTTGATATTTGGTGTGAAGCTTCACCTAGTGGACCTCTACCAAGATTGTTCAAATTATAGCCCCGGAGCCAAAAATGCCCCCACCTTGGAGGCCTTTGGTTTTACACAGGCTTATACAGGGAAAATATTTAAAAATCTTCTTCTCTGAAACCACAAGACTCAGGTCTTTGATATTTGGTATGAAGCTTCACCTAGTATATCCCTTGAGCCAAGAATGTACTAGAGACACTGATTCTCAGGTGAGCGATTCAGGGCCCTCTGGGCCCTCTTGTTTAATTATCTCCCCTGACAATATAACCTTGTGATGGCCATAACTCCAATACCCTTTGAGATATATTGATGGTACTTGGCACAATTTTATACAACGTTTAGACGGCGCTTCATGCCTAAGAACCACAACTCTGGGTGCTATGGTATTTGAGTAATCTCCCCTTCAAATATAACAGTATGACAACCTTGTGACCACCGTACCTCCAATACCCTTTGAGACATATTGGTGGTACTTGATGCAGATGTACATGAGGTTAAGCAGGTGTGTCATGCTCAAGAATTACAACTCTGGGTGCTCTGGTTTTTTAGTTATCTCCCCTGACAATATAACCTTGTGATGGCCATAACTCCAACTCCCTTTGAGATATATTGAAGGAACTTGGCACAGTTGTATACAAGGTACAGAAGGGATGTCATGTGCAAGAACCACAACAGTTGTTGCTGTGGTATTTGAGTTATCTACCCTTCCAATATAACAGTATGACCAGCTTGTGATCACCATATCTCCAATACCTTTTGAGACATATTGATGGTACTTTGTGCAGAAATACATGAGCTTAAGTAGGCATGTCATGCGCAAGAACCACATTTCTGAGTGCCCTGGTTTGTTAGTTATCTCCCCTGACAGTATAATCTTGCGATGGCCATAACTGCAATACTTTTGTGATATGTGGTTTAATTCTGGTGCACTTTCTATTGGTGAACAATCTTCTGAAGGCCATATTGGCTTTTGGTCAGGGGATTTGCCATCTCTTCCGATTGCTATTTTTATCACAGTAATTAAGATTTTGATTATTGTTTGATCAGCCTTTCCATGTATGATGTTTATCAGCTCAGCCTATTCAGAGTCAGTTCCCATCTCCTGGGTCATACTGAGTCAGTTCTCATCTGCTTAGGTCATACTGAGTCAGTTCCCATCTGCATGGGTCATACTGAGTCAGTTCCCATCTTCTTGGGTCATACCGAGTCAGTTCCCATCTGCTTGGGTCATACTGAGTCAGTTCTCATCTACTTGGGTCATACCGAGTCAGTTCCCATCTGCTTGGGTCATACTGAGTCAGTTCCCATCTGCTTGGGTCATACTGAGTCAGTTCCGATCTTCTTGGGTCATACTGAGTCAGTTCCCATCTGCTTGGGTCATACTGAGTCAGTTCTCATCTACTTGGGTCATACCGAGTCAGTTCCCATCTCCTGGGTCATACTGAGTCAGTTCTCATCTGCTTAGGTCATAGTGAGTCAGTTCCCATCTGCATGGGTCATACCGAGTCAGTTCCCATCTTCTTGGGTCATACCGAGTCAGTTCCCATCTGCTTGGGTCATACTGAGTCAGTTCCCATCTACTTGGGTCATACCGAGTCAGTTCCCATCTGCTTGGGTCATACTGAGTCAGTTCCCATCTGCTTGGGTCATACTGAGTCAGTTCTCATCTACTTGGGTCATACCGAGTCAGTTCCCATCTGCTTGGGTCATACTGAGTCAGTTCCCATCTACTTGGGTCTTACTGAGTCAGTTCTCATCTACTTGGGTCATACTGAGTCAGTTCCCATCTGCTTGTACCCATATTTTTAGCGAACCCATTGGCATCCATTCTGGTCTTTGGGTCTGTCATTCTAGCATACATTTTTGTCTTTATTCTTTCACTGATTATATAAATACATTACTGGGAGATAAAATAGTAAGTTCTTCATTACCACACCGGTTACCGCGGTACAACGTGACGCGACTGAGTACAACAAACGCTACCGTTTTTTTTTTTGACGGGAGAAAAGTGTTAGTACAATGTTTCTTTTATTTTGTCGAAAATACTGCGATTTACGTTTTTCTGTTGTTTTTGCGATGACAACAGATTGTGTTTTTGTTGTTTTGTCCAAATTCTAAGTTATGACACTGTCAGAGAAGGGAAATCAAAGCCATAAATTAGGCCAAAATAGGTAGAAAAACAAAACTTCAAGTTTTAAGGGTCTATCAATCAAAAACAAATGACATATACACGGGCATTCTTTGGTTTTCCATGTCATTGGGCATCGAAGTAAGTATACTGTTTTTAATAATTCATAAAATCATTTTAAATCGGAATCGTACCGAATTTTCTTGGCCCCTACCTTGAAACACGGGTACACCTTACCACGGATCATGTGTTGTTTTTGAGTACACTAAACACGGAACAAATGAAACAACAAACACGGATATGGAAAACCGACTCTGGACGGTTTTACCCATTATATGCGCCATTTTTCAAGAAATAGCCAAGATGAACGATACATATTTGCCCTTAAGTTGAACAATTACAATATGTACACTATGCGCTTGGCCATTCCTAAAACAGAAAAGTGTTTTGGGTTGTATGTGTGTTTATGACATGGAGACAACTTTTTACAACAGATGCACAATAAACAGTCGCTATAATCCACCAAAAATGTCACATACAAAATAACCCGTTGTTTGAATTGAGCTTTTACGTCCCCGTCAACACTATTAAGGTCATTTTGGAATTGTTTCCAATTTTGGAAGTCTTTCTATCCGTCATTGAGTTTTAACGACATCTCAAACCTACCGCCCAAGGGATATAATAAGGTTCACATGTATATGAAGGAACGGTGGGACTCGCACCACTTTGCCTGGGAAGACTAAGACCTTCTAAGTGGTTAACCAGTAGTCCTGTGCGACGCTATTCAGTTCTGTGTGGAAGTATCATGTAGCCCGTTTATTTCCCCAAGCAGCGGTGGATGGGGCCCAAGAATAACCTGTACATAAACATGTAAACAACATAAAACTACAGAGGAATCGTTCAAATAGCCAACAATGAGCTATACTGAGCAAATCCAACTTCAACGAGACAACACTCCCAGTGCAACCACAAGAATCTGCAAAATAATTTGTTAGTACAGAAAGTCGAGAATTCTGAGGTGTTAAACTCAAAGGCTGTCTGATGTGCGCTACTTGTAAAGAAAGTCGTGGTTGCTACCCGTAATGCGACGTCGCTAAACGTCACAATAGACGTCAGCAGCCGAAGCGACCGCATATTCAAAATCTACGTTTTCAGATTTAAGTAATGCAAGAAAAAGAATCTGAAATGGGTGTGTCATGAAATGTTCTCTTTGGTAATCATTCTGTTTTACTCACCTCATAAACCAGGGGTCCTGGGTTCGATTTTTGGCTTCTCCAAACTTTCTGGTGAGTCGATAAACTGAGGTCCCCTCTATGGATAACCTTAGTGGGTTGCTGGGACGTATAACTCAAAATACACACACGGTCATTCTCTGCCTTTCACTGGCTCAAGAAGGGCGGTTGTCAAATTCGGGCGTAAGCATACGCACTGGGCTGGTTTTATAAGCCTTCAAGGTAAACTAACCGGCTCGATGTGACCTAAATAGTGTTTGCTGGGCTGTTAAACTCTCAACCAAGCGAAGAAACAAGCCAGCCAAAGAAATCGGTGTGAGGGATAGATAGGAAAGTTTGTCCATCACACTCAGGGGCGTAGCTACCTGTACGCTGATACGCACATAATACAAACGTAAAAAATAGACGTAGACGAAAAAAGAATAAGAAAAAGAAGAGAAAGGAGAAGAAAAAGAAAAATAAGAAGAAAAAAAAGAAAAAGAAGAGAAAGGAGAAGATGAAAAAGAAGAAGAAACAAGACCCCCCCCCCCCCCCACCCCTGATTCGCTCACCTGAATGTCACTGTCTCTAGTACATTCTATTTTTAGCTCTGGTGGCCATCGTGTTTGTCAGAGTGGAACAATTTTAGCTATTTTGGAAGGGTGTCACGCAGCCAAGTTCGAATCAAACTAGGGTTTAGAAAGAGTTCGCATTTGAAGAAAATTTACAATGTTTTTTTTCTATTTTTAACTCTCAGGCGGCCATATTGTTAATCAGAGCGTGATCATTTTAGCTATTTTGGTAGAGGGTCATCTAAGCAACATTGCTATAAGTTTGAATGAAATAGGCCCAACGGTACAGGAGGAGTTGTCGTTTGAAGATTGTTTTCTATTTTTAGCTCTGGTGCCATCTTGTTCATCAGAGCGGGATCATTTTAGCTTTTTTTGGTAGTGCGTCACCTAGGCAACATTCCTGTAAAGTTTGAATAAAATTGGCCCAAGGGTTTAAGAGAAGTTCGTATTTGAAGCAAATTTACAACGTTTTTCTCTTTTTAGCTCTGGCGGCCATATCGTTAATCAGACCACAAAAATTTTAGCTATTTTGGTAGAGGGTCACCTAAGCATCGTTATTTTAAAGTTTGAATAAAATTGGCCAAGGGGTTTGGGAGGAGTAGTCGTTTAAAGATTTTTCTATTTTTAGCTTCGGCGGCCATCTTGTACATCGGAGCAGAAAGATTTTAGCTTTTTTGGTAGAGGGTCACCTAGGCAATTTTCCTATCAAGTTTGAATGAAATTTGCCAAGGAGTTTAAAGATTTTTCTATTTTTAGCTCTGGGAGCCATCTTGTTCATCAGAGCGGAACCATTTTAGCTATTTTGGTAGAGATTCACAAAGGCAACATTCCTGTGAAGTTTAAATTAAATTGGCCCAATGGTTTAGGAGGAGTAGTCTTTTAAAGCAATTGTTGACGACGGACGACGCACGACGGATATTGACCGATCACAATAGCTCACCATGAGCACTTTGTGCTCAGGTGAGCTAAAAAGTAGAAAAAGAAGAAGAAGAAGAAAAAAAAAAGAAGCAGGGAGAAGAAGAGGAAGAAGAAAAATGTTAAGAAGAAGAATGAGAAGAAGAAGAAGAAGTAGAAGAAGAAAAAAAAACTGCATTTGTCTAGGATATACGCAACACTATTTATTAGCTAGCATAGTTTCCTCCTCTGCCACGGGGACCGGACTTACAGGAAAGAATTTGCTCCTGGAGCAAATTCTTTCCTGTAAGAGTGGTCCTCAATTGGTAAACGGAGTTATTCTTTTTATTATTTTCTTCTTTTTTTCGTACAAATGATTTTCTTCCAGCTATGCCCCTGGTACTGTTACGGCCCACAACTTCTAATCCTGAATTATGTTCCTTGGTCTACAGGTTTATAACCAATGACAACTGCGTCATGGGTACGACTCTTTGGCAGAGAGTCGATTACTTTTTTCAGCTATGCTCCATTCCTTCATTATGGCTGTCATGTCGGAAGATGGTGGCTCGCCCGGGATTTGACTTTCTTCGCAAAAATGACCTCGCGTCAACATACGGACTTGAAGAAAGGGGGTGAGATGTTACGGCCCGCAGTACCTAACCTGCATTATGCCTGCCTTGGTTGATTATGCGGAAGACAACTGAGGAAGACAGTTGGCTTAGTGTTTTGAGCAGTTGATTTTACCCGATCGTCCCAGGTTCGAATCTCACCATAGGCGATTTTTTCCCTTTTTTACAACTATGCTTCTCTCCATTGTTACGACATTCATGTCGTAAGAATACCAAAGTAAGAGACTTACAGTCTTTATTTCAGAAAGATGCATTATGGCTGAGTTTGAGTTTAGCGATGCTGATCATCCAGATGGCTCCAACACCATGTATACTATTGCCGAACCTAACAGTGAAACTCAGGATTGGGCTCAAGTTTTGTCTGGTGTCTCACAAGGTGCCGTTTTCGGTCCAGTTTTGTTCTTCATGGACATTAATGGCATTTTTACTGACATTGTGTAACAGGTGAAAAAAACTGCTACACAACTTTTGCCCGGCCGGGGTTCAAACCCGGGCCGCCGGATTGATAAGCAAATCTATCAAGTTGCTATAAAAGCCGGCTTGTACCGAAAGGCAGTACAAGTGTGCTATATACCTATATCCTATGACATTCACCCCCTCTACATTGAAATTCGCCCTCGGATTTCTGGGAGTCCGAGAATCATGTGAAATGAAACTCAAGGAGTTCTAATGCACGAACCCTCAATTTTATTGGTTCTCTGCCTAGTTATCTGCTTAATGTATTGCATTAAACGGCCTGAAAACTCATTCTGGTAACACAATAGTGCGACATAGTGTATTTTTTCACATCGGTTGTGGTTACTCGTTAGAACCGTATCAAGGAGGCGGCTCTAACGTGTACCCACAATCCATGGCTTATAGCAGATATAATAAAAAGTATGTATATCCCATTAAATCCCATTAAAATTCATTTCACGGACTTGTTCGCATGGTGTCATGCCACATTTTCATGCCCAACATCCTAGTCTATCCATTTGGTTCCGAGGTGTATTTTAGTCCTCTGTAACTCTAATTTCCCGGCAGCACACTCAGTCGTCTGCGAACAGTCTTATTTCTGAGTCAATGTCGGTGGAAATATGATTAATATACAGGGAGTATAACAGTGGAATAAGAACAGTCCCATTCGGGACCCAGACAAAACTGGATCACACTCCATATACTGGCCATTAACTCATAGTGGGTCCATGTCATTTACAAAAACTTACTATTTTCAGTAGCAAAGAAAGGAATCTATAAATTCAAGTGTCTCCCCTCCCCACCAATGCTGAAACTAAATAAGTTGGGTTTCAGTTGTTCATAAGTTGGGAATGTGGAAAAAACGTTCTGGAAAGTCAGAATTTTGTTCTCCCGTCCCCTTTGTCCAAGATTTTTAACCAACCCTTTAAATTCGTACGTGTATAAGTTCGGAGATCATAATGAGAATCAAAAAGGCATTAAAGAATATGTAACAGGAAAATGGATCGTTTTAAATTAAAAACAGCATCATGTATCATGCCTTCACTGGCAGATTAAAGAGTTTTATTTCAATTTATTTCGTCCCCGCCCATCGGGGCTTGAGGAAATAAATTGGGCTGCATGGTGCTTCCACGCAGAGCTGAATCTGACCACAAACGAGTACTGGTAAACCGCTTAGAAGGACTAAGCCTACCCAGGCAAAGCGGTGTGAGCCAGATCATCCAATGCATATAAGCCTTCTGGTTTCATTGGGCGGCAGGGCTTGAGATGTCATTTCACCTCAATGTCGGGTAAAAATCCCACAAAATTGGAAGCAACGTCTCCATATTGACCTAAATAGTGTTGACTGGGACGTTAAACCCCAATTCAAACAAATATTTCAATTTATGAAGATTATGTACCATGTTTGTTGTACCCTAATTGTGTTGACTAACCGCGTTATGGTGTATCATAAACCGTGGTAAGGTGTACCCTAACAAAAAATCAACCATTGAACCATCCACGGATTCAGTGGGTATTGACATGAACTGGGGCTCAAGCAGATGCATCAATGGAAGCTCTGAAATCGCAACTACATATAAATCACAAAATCATGTGCACAAAAGATGTGTTATTGTCAAAAAACATTGACAGAAGTATGCTGGGGTTGGTGAAAACACACTAGACGAAAGAAAAATGTTTGTGTTTTCGTTAATAATGAACAGAATTCTCTGCAACTGTATCAGTAAATGGTAATACCATTATTCTGAAGCTATGCAAAATAACCACCCAAAAAGATTAGGATCTGGGCTAAAATAAACATTTTTCTTAACGAAAATACTGCTGTGACGTCATGATTTCAGTAGCGTTCGTTGTACTCTGTCGCGTTCGATGTACTGCGGTAACCGGTGTGATTACTATCTTCCACTGTCAAGTTCATATTAGCAAACAGTTGACGTCCAGATCAGATGGGACAAACTGCAGCATCTGATCAAGTCCTTCACTGTTATATAAATGTATCAATGTTATTACACATGCTATTAATGTACTGTTTATACTGAGGGCCTCACGGAAGATTAGCTGTTTCTTGTATTTTGTACTTGTATGTGCTAAATGTTGTCACCCTCTCAGACATGGGGTAATTGTAATCAGTAATCGATTACAATGTATTCGATTACAAATTTTGAGTAATCGAAATGTAATTTGTAATCATTGATTTTTATGATTACAAGTAATTGTAATTTTAATCGAATACAATTCAAAACAGCTTGTAATCGTGAATACTTCTACAAATACTTTATGATTACAATCAAATAGAAAAAAATAGAAGATGACAGAATAAAAAATATCTGGTAAAAATCTATGGAAAAATGTTATGACTAAAAAAGCAAGATCAGAAATAATTTTTATTGATGTGCATTAATTGCATGTCATTATAGTTGTTTGTGTTAATCAAATTTTTTTGACATGGAACAATGAAAAGTAATTATGTCCCCCACCCGAAAGGGAGGGGGACATATTGGTTTTGGTGCGGATCCTGTCGGCGTCGGCCTTGGCGTTGCCTCTTGTCTGCACTCTATCTCCTGAATGGATGGATGGATTTTGATTAAACTTACACAGATACACCATTGGGAGGGGGAAAAGTACTGATTAGATTTTGGTGACCTTGGTCTAATTTTCAAGGTCACAGTGCTCAAAACATTGTCGAATTTTAGGCCAAAAAAGCTTGTCTGCACTCTATCTCCTGAACCAATGGATGGATTTTGTTCAAACTTGGTACATAGTATAATTGGGATGGTCTCAAGAACTGATTAGATTTTGGTGACCTTGACCTAATTTTCAAGGTCACCACGGGACAAAGACTTAAAAATATGCTTGTCTGCACTCTATCTCCTGAACCAATGGATGGATTTGGTTCAAACTTGGTACATAAAGTAAGTGGGATAGTCTCTAGAACTGATTAGATTTTGGTGACCTTGACCTAATTTTCAAGGTCATCATCTAGACTGTTAAAAATAAACTTGTCTGCGCTCTATCTCCTGACCCGATGGATGGATTTGGTTCAAACTTGGTACATAAGGTAAGTGGGACAGTCTCTAGAATTGATGAGATTTTGGTGACCTTGACCTAATTTTCAAGGTCACCATGGGGCTTAGATTGTTAAAAATAAGCTTGTCTGCACTCTATCTCCTGAACCAATGGATGGATTTGGTTCAGACTTGGTACATAAGATAAATGGGATGGTCTCAAGGACTGATTAGATTTTGGTGACCTTGATCCAATTTTCAAGGTCACCACGGGTCTTAGGCTGTTAAAAATAAGCTTGCCTGTGCTCTTTCTCCTGAACCAATGGATGGATTTGGTTTAAAGTGGGGTAGTCTCTAGAACTGATTAGATTTTGGTGACCTTGACCTAATTTTCAAGGTCACCAAGGGACTTAGACATATACAAAAGAAATGTCAAGATGCTCTGGACTTCAAACTGGTGGGGGGGACATATGTTTTCTTCTGAAAACACTGTTCTAGTTGTAATTGTAATCGATTACATTGCAATGTAATTATCCCCACGTTTTTCAACGAAAAGTGGGGATATTGTTATCGCCTCCGTCCGTCCGTCTGTCCGTCTGTCTGTCCGTCTGTCTGTCCGGCTATCCCCTCCTAAACCGTTAGCCGGAATTCAACCAAATTTGGTATGCGAGTTGCTTACATGAATGGCTTGCGCAAGAGCACATTTTTTTTTGTCCCCGCCCCCAGGGGCCCTGGGGAGGGGTCAAAAGGTCAAATTTTGACCTACTGTGGAGAAAACGTGGGGATTTGCGATGGCTTGCCATCGACTGCGCGCTCTAGTTGTAATTGTAATCAAATATGTTCATGAAAAATGTAGAAGCCGCCATGGTGCAGTGGTTACGCTACTCCCCTTGTAAACCAGGGGTCGCAGGATCGATCCCGGGCTTCTCCAGACTTTCGGATGAGTCTTTAAACCGAGGTCATGTCTCTGTATGACCTTAGCTGTTGGTGGGACGTAAAACTCAAACACTCACTCACTCATGAAAAATGTAATTGTAATTGTATTTGTAATCATGAAAGTACAAAGTAATTGTTATTGTATTTGAATACATTCGCAAGTAATCGGCCCCCAAGTCTGCTGACCTTCTATAAATAAAGTCTTTACTTACTTACTTGTTACTGTTTGCAAAAAGATCAGCCATTTTCTAGATAAATGCCTATCAGTATGAACTCTACCTGAAACCCTAAAACAGACTCCTGCTACAATTGAAAAACAGACTCCTGCTTCAATTGAAAAACAGACTCCTGCTTCAATTGAAAAACAGGCTCCTGCTCCAATTGAAAAACAGACTCCTGCTACAATTGAAAAACAGACTCCTGCTACAATTGAAAAACAGACTCCTGCTACAACTGAAAAACAGACTCCTGCTACAGTTGAAAAACAGACTCCTGCTACAATTGAAAAACAGACTCCTGCTACAATTGAAAAACAGACTCCTGCTCCAATTGAAAAACAGACTCCTGCTACAATTGAAAAACAGACTCCTGCTACAACTGAAAAACAGACTCCTGCTACAACTGAAAAACAGACTCCTGCTACAATTGAAAAACAGACTCCTGCTACAATTGAAAAACAGACTCCTGCTACAATTGAAAAACAGACTCCTGCTACAATTGAAAAACAGACTCCTGCTCCAATTGAAAAACAGACTCCTGCTACAATTGAAAAACAGACTCCTGCTACAACTGAAAAACAGACTCCTGCTACAACTGAAAAACAGACTCCTGCTACAATTGAAAAACAGACTCCTGCTACAATTGAAAAACAGACTCCTGCTACAATTGAAAAACAGACTCCTGCTACAATTGAAAAACAGACTCCTGCTACAATTGAAAAACAGACTCCTGCTACAATTGAAAAACAGACTCCTGCTACAACTGAAAAACAGACTCCTGCTACAATTGAAAAACAGACTCCTGCTACAATTGAAAAACAGACTCCTGCTACAATTGAAAAACAGACTCCTGCTACAACTGAAAAACAGACTCCTGCTACAATTGAAAAACAGACTCCTGCTACAATTAAAAAACAGACTCCTGCTACTGCTACAATTAAAATACAGACTCCTGCTACAATTGATCATTATGCAAACACGGCTATACAAATACATTGCCACCTTTATCGCTGCAAAAATGAAAATTTTATGATGAAAAATTGTGATATTTTTCTTGCTTCTGCTCAAAATATGGATTGTTGGCACTCGTTAGAACCGCCTCATCGAGGCGGTTCTAACGGGCAATGAGGCGGTTCTAACGAGTACCCACAATCTATATTTTAGAGCAGAAATAAGGTATACCCCAGAAACCCCAGTTTTACTATATAAAAGTGGGGTTCAATGGGGTCAAAATTATATAGGCGTGTTTTTGTGATGTACCCACCAAACCACTTGACAAACAGTGTAGATCCTGATCAGATGGCTTCTTCAGAAGCCATCTGATCTGGATCTGCACTGTTTGCAAAGGTGGAGGTTGTGGTGTTCAGTGGGATAAGGGTTAAAGATAAGGAATTAGAGATGCTATGTCTGATAACAGGTCTTTTCGTGACTTACAAACATGTATTTTTTCTGACAGCATTAAAGGAGCTTTTGACCGCACTTTAATACTTGAACAACAAATCTACAACATCCCCCAACCCCCACCTCTGCCCATAGGGGCTTGGAGAAACAGATTGGGCTACATGGAACTTCCATGCAGAGCTTAAACCGTTCAAACATTTGAATACAAGTAAACAGCTTGGTACTTTAACAAGAAATCTACAACATCCCCCTCACCCCCCACCTCTGCCCATAAGGGCTATGAGAAACAGATTGGGTTACATGGTTCTTCAATGCAGGGCTGAAACCGGACACATTTTAGTACTAGTAAACAGCTAAGAAGTCGAAGCCTGCCAAGGCAAAGTGGTGCCAGTTGGATTATCTGTACTTACAAAATTAATTCTGGTTTCTTTGGGCAGTATGGCTCTCAGTGTCAGGTAAAAGTGACAGGAAATCATAATCATCATCTTCAAAATGACCTAAATAGTGTATACTGAGAAACAACAGCAAGAAAACTATGACGGTACAAATTTTTCTGTATGTTTAATTTTTAGATGTGGTGCCAGACATAGTAACAATGGGTAAACCCATGGGGAATGGACATCCGGTCTCAGCAGTTGTTACTACAGAGGAAATCTCAGCTGCCTTCAAACAGTCAGGCATGAAATATTTCAATACAGTAAGTCCTTTGTACTCCAGCTAGTATTTAACCCATATTGTGATGTTCGCAACAACCACCACCTTTGCAAACAGGGAAGATCCTGATCAAATGGCTTCTTCATCTGATCAGGTCTACACTATTTGACACTCAGTTTGTGTTTTGCCTGTCACCCAACAAGGCTTGGATAATTAGATTGGGCTGCACAATGCTTCCATGCAGAGCTGAAACCGACCGCACACGAGTACTGGTAAACCGCTTAGAAGGTCTAAGCCTGCCCAGGCAAAGTGTTGTGAGTTGGCCCGTCCATGCATATAAACCCTATTGGTTTCATTGGGTGGCTGGGATTGAGATGTCATTTTATCTCAGTGTCTGGTAAAAGTCCCACAAGATTGGAAGCAATGTCTCCAAAATGATCTAAATAGTGTTGATGGGGACATTAAACCTCAAATCAAACAGAACAAACAAACACTCAGTTTGTAAATTAGCAGGAATATGTTACATCAAGTATTCTTATTGGTTTAAATTCAGATGGTTGTTGTTAAGGATAAGGTTTAAAATACCTCTCCACATGAAGCTCATCATAAAAAAAAATACTCTTCATGGTTTGTGACTGGGTATGACACAAACCAGCTTGCTAAGCTACTCAGGTATGCATGAGTCTTGAAATGTTAAATATAGAGGTATTAGACTATGCTGTGAACACTAAGATACAGACCAGACGGCACAGAAGCACAGGCTGATCCTGATCTACACCATTGTTGTTTGCAAATGGCAAAAGCAGGGTTTCTTATGAGGAGAGCCTATGCGCAGTGCTAAAACTTACCACACTTGAGTATTGGTAAACTGATAAGAAGGTCTAAGCCTGCCAAGGCAAAGTGGTTCGAGTTGGACCATCCATGCATATGAACCCTATTGGTTCCACTGGGTGGCAGGGCTTGATAAGTCCCTCAGAATAGGAAGGAATGTCTCCAAAATGACATAAATAGTGTTGACAGGGACCTAAACATCAATTCAAACAAACAAAACCCAAAGCTTATATTTATAGTATAATTACATTTTCATCAGAAGATAAGTTTGTGTGATGAACACCCCTGTAAAATCTAATTTGATAGAGAAAATTGGAGATTCCAGGGGTATACATAATGTTTTTATTTCTGCTCCAAGACATACATAGCTGGTACTTGTTAGAAACATCTCAATGAGGTGGTTCTCACAAGCACCCACAATCTATGTTTGACGTATAGATATGAAAGATTGTTTTCCTTGTGCACTGTATCAAGGCCCATGCTGGTGGTTTAGTGGGATGCCTGTCTGGGTGGTGATCAGGAGGTCCCAGGTGTATTCCCTGCTGGTCTTACATTACATTTTTGTGAAGATCAAGTATGAAATTTACACTATGAAGTTATTATTAAATATCATGATAATTATAGTGTCCACCTAGGAGACTTACAGCAAAAACATTGATTGGTGCGTAATAGTGGTAGCCCTTTCGTGATTTCAGTTTGGAGGAAACCCAGTCTCTTGTGCAATCTCATTGGCTGTCTTAGATGTGATGGAGAGAGAGAAATTACAAGAAAATGCTCTTGAGATTGGGGACTACTTGATGAATGGGGCCAGAAAGATGATGACAGATTTTGATATGATAGGGGATGTGAGAGGACTCGGGTTGTTTGTGGGGATTGATTTAGTCCGCAACAGCACAACACGGGAACCAGCCACTGAGGAGGCCCAAGAAATAGTGCGCAGGTAAGCAGTTGTTTATAGAGATGAAGAAGCAAGCCACAAAACAAGCCTTGACATTGGCATTTAAGTTTTCAACCCTTTATACCCGGAGTTACTGATGTGGACCCTTCAGTCTTTGAATTAGGAGCAGCCTAATCAGATTGCACACTATTTGCCTGTTTGAAATGTTTGCAAGAAGATGCAACAGACGACATTTGTACGAGGGCTGTTTGATATGTTGTGAGCCTCGTATTGAAGGAGGTACGCAGAGATGTTCTTTTTAAGTCCTACTATTTTCCGACTACATAGGGCTGTGTTCCTGAGGAATGGTCTCATTTGGTCAGTTTAAAGCGCTCTAAAGTAAACAAGACAAGCAGCTTTTGCAAAATGGACTTAGTCAGTGATAGGGATGATTGATATGTTGTGAGCCTCCTGTTGAAGGATTTGAATTTTGTCGGACATATTGTATTATTTTTTTAACATAATCCCCTTCAGTATCTATACACTTTTGCCAGTGGTTTTTAATGGCCTCAATGCCACTTTTATAGAACTTTTTCTCGGCTGTCCAGAAAGTCATCCACTGCATATATTATGTCCTCATCAGACTGAAAAAGTGAGTGCCTGAAATAGCGGTTTTCAGTTTTGGAAATATGGAGCAAGATCAGGTGAATAAGAAAGATGCTCAGTCAATTTAGAGCCACAATTGTGAATGGTAGCCATAGTAATGTGAGACTTGTGAACAGGGGCATTGTCATAATGGAACAACACACCTTTGGTGAGCTTTCTGCAGCGTTTAAGTGTAATATTATCCCGTAACTGCATCAGAAGTGAAGCAAAGTATGTGCCATTCATTGTTTGTCCCTTTTATAGATAATCTATCAACAAAATACCATCTGCATCCCAGAAAACCGAGACCAAAACCTTCACAGCTGATGGAAGAATCTTTGCCTTCTTTGGTGTGAGCCAGAGTGCTTCCATTGTTTCGATTGTTTGCTTGGCCTCTGGGGTAAAATGATGGACCTATGTTTCATTCATAGTGACAAATCTCTGAAGAAAGCACAAAAAGGTTAAGATAAGCATGCAATAATGTGCACCTGGTGTGCTTCTGATCAACTGTCAGAAGTCTTGGTACCAATCAGGCCGAAAGCTTTCTCAATGCAAGATCCTCCATCAGAATGGAATGTACTCTTTCCTGTGAAATGCCAACTCTACTGGCTATATATCATTCTGTGACTCATCTGTCAGTCATAACAATATCATGGACTTTATTGACCATTTCTGGGGTTGCAACATTGACAGGCCTTCCAGGACGGGGGGTCATCCTCAAGGCTCTGTCTGTCACGCTTAAATTCCACCATCCACATTAGACCTGGGCCCACACTGTTTGCCTGCATGCAAAACTATTTTTAAAAGTTTGAAAAAAAAATTGAGCAGACATCATAAGCAGACGACATTTTCAGATGTAGTTTTTCTCGGTGTCTTAAGGGTTAACAAATTTCAGAGGAGAAAATACTATAAAAAATGGTCATATGATAAAAACATATGAATATTTATTTTTTTGAAACTCTCAAAAGGCTTATTTCGTGAACCTCATATGAAATGACCACTTTTGTGATATGCCTATTTCTGTCTCATTGTTTTAGGATGAAGGCCGAACATCATATAATAGTGAGCTCAGATGGTCCATATGACAATGTGTTGAAGCTGAAACCACCAATGTGCTTTACCAAAGAGAACTGTGATCTGTTTCTCTCCAAACTTGGTGTATTATTAACTGACTTAAAAGGCAAGACCTTCACCTCATCTTTACAGTGGACAGGTAATGAGGCTTCAGAATCTTGGCAGGGACCTCGTGCTTTGCAGATGAAAGCAAACTTGTGAGGATAAAAAAGGGAACAGATACTCTACTCCTAGCTGCAAATAAGGAAGAGAAATGAGAAAAATTAACCCTTTTTGTACCAAATGGAATTGTCCTTCTTATATAAAGCAGGAGTCCATTTCAAAATTTAGGGATATCAGGTTGTGCTTTATCAAAATTCATAGGAAAATGACTGAACTTTTTGCAGACAGTGTAGGCCTTGATCAGACGTGCATTCTGCGGCATCTGATCTGGGCCTGCACTGGTTACCAAATACCTGTGGGTTTCTGGATAAAATAGGTTAAGAAATGATTTTCTTTTTTAGATCACCTGAGCACAGGGTGCTCAAGGTGAGCTATTGTGATCTATATGTGTTTGGTGTCAGCTAAAATAGAAAAATCTTTAAATGACATCTTCTATGGAGCTGATGGCCCAATTTCAAAATAATTTTACAGAAATGTTCCTCTCAAATGATTCCACTCCACTCAGCCAGAAATACAAAATAGAGAAAAAAAGTCTTTGAATGGCATCTCACAAGCCCATGACTGGTATTCAGAATATTTCACAGAAATGTTCCTCATGATCCTGTACAAAAATCTTGCTTACAATAGAAAAAATAAAAAAATCTTTAATGTTATCTCTCATGTCATTGGCTGAATCACAGAACCGTTCTTCTTATGGCCTTGGCTGAATCACAGAACCGTTCTTCTTATGGCCCTGGCTGAATCACAGAACCGTTCTTCTTATGGCCCTGGCTGAATCACAGAACCGTTCTTCTTATGGTCCTGGCTGAATCACAGAACTGTTCTTCTTATGGCCCTGCACCAAAAATGCTAAAATGGTTCCACGCCACTGAAAATGATGGCCACCAGAGGAAAAAATAGAAAATGGCTGGATTTCAAAAGAATTTCACAGAAATGTTCCTCACATGGCCCTGTACCAAACAAAATTAACTTGCTAAAATGTTTCCAGTGTTGAAAAGTATATGTGGAGCTGTTTGCACTACATCCTCTTGACAACTATGTACTTCATTTCCAACTAAAACCCATTTTGGTTGTCTAACTGCTGTGTAAATGTGTCACAGCAGATAAATGCTAAATTACACAAAGTTACACAAAGATAAGTGCTCTGTATATACAATACTTTGATATATTATACTTAAATATACAATGACCTTTTTCTGTTTTTAGCTTGCCTGTAGAAAAGTATAGGTGGAGCTGTTGCACTACCTCTGGTTTTTGCAGTTTCAAAGTTATTCTTTTTTTGAAAACTGTAAACCATTTTGCTTCTGAATGCGAGGTAAAGATTTGAGTTCTGCAACACAAATGGGTAAAAATCAGGGAGGAGGGTAGCATAGTGAGATTTTGGGTATCGTGAGGGTTGAATTTATACTCAGCATGGTTATTAATTATCCCTCACCCTCACTCCTCATAGCTCCACATATGAAAGAGTAATGGGGATAACTGAGGGTTAGTTCTTGTTTCTTGTTAGAGACATACATTGTGGATACTTGTTAGAATTGCCTTGATGAGGCGGTTCTAACAAGTACCCACAATATATGTTTTCAAGGAGAAATAAGAAAAATATCCAACAATTATACACAGTGTTTCTCCTTATTTGGATGTAAGGCCCTTTGCTAGGACTGTTTGGTAGGATCATGCACTTTGAAATTTTGTTTTAAAGATGAGGTGCAAACTGACAAGCTACCCTGTTTGACCTGTTCTGTTTGGAGTCAGCAAAAAAGTGTAAATGTACTTGTTCACACTGTTTAATATGGCATGACTGTTTCTGTATTAGCCTTTAAAGTCCCATGGAAAATACAGAGCAGATATCAGTCTGGTACATTGTATTCTTTAACTCTTATCCTGCTGAATAAATTGATTAAGCCACATTCAATTTTTTCTATCCACCAATCAAATTACTTAAAATAAGGTTTTGTTCAATTTACAAACTGCATGACAAACAGTGTAGCTCCTGATCAGATGGCTTCTAAAGAAGCCATGTGATCAGGATCTACACTGTTTGCAAAGCTGTGGGTTGTCGTGTTCAGCCAGATAAAGGTTCAACGATTTTCCAGAAGAAAGAAGGCTTGTCATTTCCTCTGACTAATATGCCTGGCAGACATTTCACAGGTAATGTCAGGGCTTTTGTTTTGCCTGAAAATCATTACAATATATGTTGAAAATTCCATCTGCTAAAGATGTGATCGACATTTTAAGGGGCATTTTGAAAGCATAATGTTAACAAGTCCATGTAACAAATAGCCTTGCAAACCCAACTTTATATAGAAAAAGTGGCATTTACAAGGGAAAGCTTTATGTTCCTTATTTTTGCTCTAAAACATTATGGGTAATGAGCACCTACATGCATTGTTTTGGCACAAATATGGGAAATTGTCCAACTATCTTTGCATTAACCCTTTTTGTACCAAATGGAATCTTCCAGCTTATATATAGCTGCAGTCCATTTCAATATTTAGGGGTGTCAAACTGTGTTTTCTTCAAAATTTATTTGGAAATTGGCTGAACCTTTTGCAAACAGTGGTGTCTGATCTGGGTCTGCACTGTTTGCCTGGGTACCCTTTTGGGGGTTTGGGTAGAAAATGGGTTAATAATGGCAAGATATTTCATATTGAAATAGTCTCATTGTGGAATGTTTCATATTGAAATGTTTGTTGTAAAATAAAGTGTGTATTCTGTATCATATTGTAATGGCTATTATGTAATGAAATGAAAACAGTACTTATTCCATAGGTGCATAGCCAACTTCATATATGAAGCTGCTGGCTTTTTACATACATGTACAGTCGAACTTCAATGGCTCGAACACCTTTGGGACCTCGAAAATCTGTTCGAGACGGGGGTAGTTCGAGCCGCTGAGGGTTACTGTCAGGAGGCACAACGAGATACTTTTAGACATCTTTTCGGTGTTCTATAATGAAAATGTATGCTGTGTGTACTTATTAGAATCGCCTCATCGAGGCGATTCTAATGAGTACACACAGCATACATTTGGAAGATAAAAGACTAAAATCTCCTTAATTATCCCCCACTATTTCTTATGAAGAGGATTTCGCTAGGGACTTGAGAATGGGTTCGACACATCCATGGTAAAAGAGCCATCGGTGTTCGAGCCATCGAAGTTCTACTGTATCTGTATTCTCCCACCTTGAGAGCTTGCTGTAATTCTCCATAATTTTTAATGAAATTGTTTCACGATCCAGTGAAGAGTCTAAAGGTGCAGAAAAAAATGGCAAACAGTGTAGACCCTGATCAGACTGCTCTTCCAGGAGCAGTCAGATCTGGGTCGGCACTGTTTGCTTAGGCATGTCTGTTCCAAAACATAGGATCATTATGGTATGTTGCCCAAAAAAAGTTGTGTGCTTATTAGTGAATAATCATGGCGAAACCTTGGCTGACCTGTCTGAAGATACACCACAACCTCGTTATAATACGGTTCGTTATAACACGGTTTTGGATATAACATGGTTTCAAGATGGATCCCAAAAATGTATAGATTATATAGAAAAATGACTATATATGGTCATTTTTCTATATAATCTATACATTTTTGTTTGGATATAACAGGGTTGTTTTACTAACACAGTTTTTGTTTTGGACCCCATTAATAGTGTTATAAAGAGGTTGTGGCGTATTGGGCAAAAGGCTTGCCAAAGCTCTGGATATTCACTTATAACCAAATACAACATGTCAATGTTTTGTATTGTTGACAACAACGCATGCCATTGGACTGATCTTATTAAAGATTGGTAAAAGTGCAGTTTTCAACCCCCTGATGTGATGGACACTGGATGGGGCTAAATTCAAGGATGTATGAAGAGTTTAACCCTTATCTTGCTGTTTGCGACAACCCCTATCTTTGCAAACAGTGTATATCCAGATCAGATGGCTTCTGAAGAAGCCATCTGATCAGGATCCACACTGTTTGGCATTCAGTTTATGAATTAGTAGCAATAAATTACATCAAGTAATTTGATTGGTTGACAGACAGAAATGGGTGTGGCTTAAATGAATATTCAGCAAGATAAGGGTTAATGGAGCATTCATCAGGTTAACAAGTCCCTGAAATGAAGACCCCCTAAACACCACTTTATATAGAGAAAACAGGATTTTACGGGATGTGTATTCATTATTTTCCTCTTTTTTTGCTCAAAAACATAGATTGTGGGTATTCGTTAGAAATGCCTAACAAGCACTCACAATCTATATTTGGACCAGAAATAGGAAAAATATCAAACATTTTCATCTGAAAAATGTTAGTTCTTTAGGTAAGATAGACACCATTTTTGTGCATGGGTGTTTATCCTAATGATAGTGACAGATATTATCTTCATCACATGAAGGTTGGAAAATAAAATTATATTGTTGATATTTAAAATTTATTTTTAACCCTTAAGACCCTGAAAAAAAAAAACTAAATCTGAAAATGTCGTCTGCTTATGTTGTCTGTTGAATCCTTTTTCAAACTTTTTAAAAATATTTTTGCATACAGGCAAACAGTGTGGACCCAAATCAGACTGCAGTCTGATTTTGTTCCACACTGTTTCCAAATATGACTTTAAAAGTTACCAGCAGACGCCAAAGCAGATAACAATTGTCGTGATTGGCATGTTATATCTTAAGTCATTTTCTTTATTGTTTATGATGGTTACATGGCACAGCAAATGTTACTACACGTTTACCTTATTTTTACACTGTTGTTGGGTCCAAAGTGGAATCTGTGTCAGTTCATCATCTATGTTATATCCAAACAAAAATATATAGATTATATAGAAAAATGACCATTTATGGTCATTTTTTATAGATAAATGACCATTTATGGTCATTTTTCTATATAATGTATATATATTTTTGGGTAAATGTATATTTTTGTGATCCATCTTTAAACTTTGTGATTCCTAAGACTATGCTATATTGAATTGTGTTATAAAGAGGTTCATGTAGAATTGTTGTGCTCAGCCATAACATTAAAAGGTTGTCCAAATAAAATGATATTATTTGAATAGTTTACGCTCTGCATGCTGGGTATTTTTTTAGCAGATGACATTTTGAAACATTCTTCCTATTTTTCTCATAAAACAGGATTTGACATTTCATGCAAATAGTCTCCGAAGGAGGCAAGTTGCATTAGAGGTTGAGTCCTGTTTTCTTGGAAAAATAAGAAAAATATCAATAATTAGTTGTTTGCTGAATTAGCCCAGGTAAATACTAATGTCACATGGACTGCTAAAGATACTTTATACTTTCATCCATCTTGTTGCTTAAAGACGACAGGTGAAAGTATGTATTCAGAAAAATAGGCATGGCAAAGACTCTATTCGTTTGGTCGGCAACAGTTTGATCTTGAAACAGTATTATATAGGTAACCTGTATTAAACAAGCTCTTAAGAGATAAGCCCTTGTTGTGGGCATTTATCAGTATTTCTCTGATGTTCCTCTGTGTATGCCAGGCAGGAGCAACATTGTGTCAACAAGACTGTGTCATAAAACCAATCTCAATGAGGCAGTTATAACGAGCATCCAAAATCCATGTTTGGAACAGAAATAAGGCAAATATTGCAGTGTTTCACCTGTGAAATGTTAACTCTATAGATATGAAAGACGTGTTATATGAAGGTATTTTAATAATGAAGTATTATACAATTGTTTTCTGTTATATATTAAATCTGTGCCATCTGAACTACAGTGAAACACGGCTATTAAGACCACCTAAAATTAAGACTAATTCTGCTTTAAAAACCTTATTTAGTAGGTTACTTAGTATTCTTTTTTGTGTTTTCTGCATACAGTGTCCTATGGTCAAAGACCTACTTTTGGACTGTCCAAAAGTGGTCTTAAAGAACACTTTGGAATAGTTCAAAAAGTGGTCTTAATGTAGGAATTTTACTATATACATTTACTATATATGTACTACAGATTATTTTTTATTAAAGATGAAATACATGCTGTTAGTTTAAGTGGGAATTTCAGGTTCCAATAGTTTCTTCACTTCTCAATCACTTGTAGAGTAACATGCTGCCAAAATAGATTCTCTTGGGTGATAAGAACATTAACACTGTGAGAGAACAAAGTTTTGATTCATTTAGCTTGAAAAAAGAGTGTTCTTCCTCTGAATTCAGAGTCAAAATTCTTCAAGTGAACCTCAATCCCTTCAAAAAGTGTCAGATGAGGAATATTGCCAGTTTTTAGCTCACCTGTCACGTAGTGACAAGGTGAGCTTTTGTGATCACTTTTTGTCCGTCGTCCGTCGTGCGTGCGTCCGTCCTCACCAACGAAACGACATTTAGGGGGCAAAAAATTTGGACAGTTTGACACTTAAGTATATATTCGTGAGTCCAAATGCGGTTTATTCCGTTATTTGGGTATTTAAGTGGCAAAAATTCGCTCTTAGGTGGCTTGCCGCTTAAGAGAATTTGCCGCTTAAGTAGTCAATATGCCGACGCCTAGCCTGTTAAGTATCCGTTCGTGAGACCTTGCGTCCGTGCGTGCATCCGTAAACAATTTCAAATAAGTATATCTCTAATACCCCACGGTCAATCTAGATCAAATTTCATGAGAAGCATCACCAGGTAGGGGGAAAGGCTGCATAAGGTTTTTGGGCTGATCAGATTGGAATTCTGGTTACTATGGCAACATATAGCTCCCATAGACTTACAATGGGAAAAAATTAAAATATCTTCTTCTCTGAAACCACAAGGCCCAGAGCTTAGATATTTAGCATGTAGCTACGGCCAGTGGTCACCTACATAATTCCTGCCAATCATACCCCTGGGGTCCACATTGGCCACGCGCCGGGGCCCCTTCGCTCCCATAGACTCACAATGGAACAAAAAGCTTCAAAAATCATCTTCTCGGAAACCACAGGACCCAGAGCTTAGATATTTAGCATATAGCAAGGGCAAGTGGTCACCTACATAATTCCTGCCAATCATGCCCCTGGGTTCCAAACGGGCCACGCCCCGGGGCCCTTTAGCTCCTATAGACTCATAATGGAAAAAAGCTTCAAAAATCTTCTTCTCTGAAACCACAGGACCCAGTGCTGAGATATTTGGCATGTAGCAACGGCAAGTGGTCACCTACATAATTCCTGCCAATCATGCCCCTGGGGTCCAAATTGGCCACACCCCGGGGCCCCTTAGCTCCCATAGACTCATAATGGAAAAAAAAAAGCTTCAAAAATCTTCTTCTCTGAAACCACAGGGCCCAGAGCTTAGATATTTAGCATGTAGCAACGGCAAGTGGCCACCTACATAATTGCCTGCCAATCATGCCCCTGGGTTCTAAATGGGCGACGCCCTGGGGCCCCTTCGCTTCCATAGACTCATAATGGAACAAAAAGCTTCAAAAATCTTCTTCTCCAAAACCACAGGACCCAGAGCTTAGATATTTAGCATATAGCAAGGGCAAGTGGTCACCTACATAATTCCTGCCAATCATGCCCCTGGGTTCCAAATGGACCACGCCCTGGGGCCCTTTAGCTCCTATAGACTTATAGACTTACAATGGGAAAAAATTAAAATATCTTCTTCTCTGAAACCACAAGGCCCAGAGCTTAGATATTTAGCATGTAGCTACGGCCAGTGGTCACCTACATAATTCCTGCCAATCATGCCCCTGGGGTCCACATTGGCCACGCGCCGGGGCCCCTTCGCTCCCATAGACTCACAATGGAACAAAAAGCTTCAAAAATCATCTTCTCGGAAACCACAGGACCCAGAGCTTAGATATTTAGCATATAGCAAGGGCAAGTGGTCACCTACATAATTCCTGCCAATCATGCCCCTGGGTTCCAAACGGGCCACACCCCGGGGCCCTTTAGCTCCTATAGACTCATTATGGAAAAAAGCTTAAAAAATCTTCTTCTCTGAAACCACAGGGCCCAGTGCTGAGATATTTGGCATGTAGCAACGGCAAGTGGTCACCTATATAATTCCTGCCAATCATGCCCCTGGGGTCCAAATTGGCCACACCCCGGGGCCCCTTAGCTCCCATAGACTCATAATGGAAAAAAAGCTTAAAAAATCTTCTTCTCTGAAACCACAGGGCCCAGAGCTTAGATAATAAGCATGTAGCAATGGCCAGTGGCCACCTACATAATTCCCTGCCAATCATGCCCCTGGGTTCCAAATGGGCGACGCCCTGGGGCCCCTTCGCTCCCATAGACTCATAATGGAACAAAAAGCTTCAAAAATCTTCTTCTCCCAAACCACAGGACCCAGAGCTTAGATATTTGGCATATAGCAAGGGCAAGTGGTCACCTACATAATTCCTGCCAATCATGCCCCTGGGTTCCAAATGGGTCACGCCCCGGGGCCCTTTAGCTCCTATAGACTTATAATGGAAAAAAGCTTCAAAAATCTTCTTCTCTGAAACCACAGGACCCAGAGCTGAGATATTTTGCATGTAGCAACGGCAAGTGGTCACCTACATAATTCCTGCCAATCATGCCCCTGGGGTCCAAATTGGCCACACCCCGGAGCCCCTTAGCTCCCATAGACTCATAATGGAAAATGGAAAAAAAGCTTCAAAAATCTTCTTCTCTGAAACCACAGGGCCCAGAGCTTAGATATTTAGCATGTAGCAACGGCCAGTGGCCACCTACATAATTCCTGCCAATCATGCCCCTGGGTTCCAAATGGGCGACGCCCTTGGGCCCCTTCGCTCCCATAGACTCATAATGGAACAAAAAGCTTCAAAAATCTTCTTCTCTGAAACCACAGGGCCCAGAGCTAAGATATTTAGCATGTAGCAATGGCAAGTGGTCA
The DNA here is from genome assembly GCA_963580285.1 of Lucinisca nassula. Taxonomy (NCBI): domain Eukaryota; kingdom Metazoa; phylum Mollusca; class Bivalvia; order Lucinida; family Lucinidae; genus Lucinisca; species Lucinisca nassula. The sequence continues at coordinate 196,932,704 of OY757011.1, read as the reverse complement.
CCTACATAAATCCTGCAAATCATGCCCATGGGGTCCAAATGGGCCACCCCCCGGGGCCCCTTAGCTCCCAAAGACACATAATGGAAAAAAGCTTCAAAAATCTTCTTCTCTGAAACTACAGGGCCCAGAGCTTAGATATTTAGCATGTAGCAATGACAAGTGGTCACCTACATAAATCCTGCCAATCATGCAGCTGGGGTCAAAATGGGCCACACCATGGGACCCCCTTAGCTCCCATAGACTCATAATGGAAAAAAAACTTCAAAAATCGTCTTCTCTGAAACCACAGGGCCCAGAGCTTAGATATTTAGCATGTAGCAATGGCAAGTGGTCGCCTACATATTTCCTGCTAATCATGCCCCTGGGGTCCAAATGGGCCATGCCCCGGGGCCCCTTAGCTCCCATAGACTCATAATGGAAAAAAGCTTCAAAAATCTTCTTCTCAGAAACTGTGAAGCACAGAACTTAGATATTTAGTGTCTACTAATATAAAATAGCCAGCTTCATAAATCCTGCTTACCCTGCCCCTGGGGTCAAAATTGGCCACGCCCGAGCTCATCACCTCCAATAGATTTATAATGGAAAAAAAATTAAAAAATCTTCTTCTATGAAACCATAAGGCCCAGAGCTTAGATTTTTAGTATGTAGCAACGTCAAGTGGCCACCTACATAAATCCTGCCAGTTATGCCCCTGGGATCCAAATTGGCCACACCCCAGGGGTCTTTAGCTTCCATAGACTTACAATTGGAGAAACTTCAAAAATCTTCTTCTCTGAAACCACCCTTATAATGAAAAAAAAAAAAAAAAAAAAAAAAACAACTTAAAATGGGGAAAAAAATCTTCAAAAATCTTCTTCTCTGAAACAATAAGTCCCAGAGCTTAGGTATTTAGCATGTAGCAATGTCGAGTGGTCGCCTACATGAATCCTGCCAATCATGCCCCTGGGGTCCAAATCCTGTGGCCCCTTAACTCCAACAAACTTATAATGGAAAAAAAGCTTCAAACATCTTTGAAACCATGACCTTAGATATTTAGTATATAGCAACACAAAATGGTCGCCTACATAAATCCTGCCAACCATGCCCTTTGGGTCAAAATTGGCCAAGCCCCAGGGCTCATTAGCTCCTATAGACTTATACTGGAAAAAACTTAAAAAAAAATCTTTTTCTCCAAAACCATAAGGCACAGATTTTGTTTGATTTGAGGTTTTACATCCCCGTCAACACTGTATAGGTCATTTTGGAGATGTCTCTTCCAATTTTGTGGGACTTTTACCCGACATTGAGATGAAATTACATCTCAAGCCCTGTTGCCCAATGAAACCAGTAGGGTTTATAAGCATGGACACGGCTTTGCCTGAGCTTAGATATTTAGTATATGGCAATGTCAAGTGGTCTCCTACACGAATGATTTTCTGGTACACAGGTGAGCGATATAGGGCCATTGGGCCCTCTTGTTATAAGATACACATTGTATGTTGTGTCATAACATTCCGGCTTAGAAATCAATTTATTGTTACATACTTGTTTTTGTATGGTCATTCTCTCCCTTCTGTTGATTCAAGAAGGGCAGCACTTGTGAAAGAATCTGCACTGTACTAGATATCAGCTTATTTTTAACCCTTATCCTGCTGAATATTTTAATTAAGTCACCGCAATAACCAGCTATAAGCCAATCAGATTACTTAATATATAATGTTCATTAAATTCACAAACTGAATGACAAACAGTGTAGATCCTGATCAGATGGCTTCTCCAGGAGCCATCTGATATAGATCTACACTGTTTGCAAATACATTTTAAATAAGCTGTTGTAGGTTATATAGCAAACACAAAATGTATTCTTTTTCTCTATTTTGATCTTACCAATAGTATAAGAATAAGATCAAACAATAGTATAGTTCTTATAAGATTTTATTATGTCTACAGAGGCAAAAATTTGATTGATCATGGAAAACCATGATCGATTATCTTCTCAGCCTGAAATGAGTGATTCTAGGCAGCTCATAGCTGACCTTTATATTATAATAAGCTGACAGCTGAACTAATAAGGGTACTTTTTAAATAATTTTGATTAACGGTATTTGATGCAAACCACAATGCAAATGTTAATGCTTTTAATTTCAACTATATTACATGTTTACACTGGTTGTATGTATTATGTTAATGGAAGGGGACCGTGTGTGTAAAACAGTTACCCAGAAAATGCAAAGTTTGGGTTTTAATTGCTCTTAATGTATTTCATGATTTAAATTGGTTGCATGTGCTTAGGAAAGGGTATTGCTGCTCCTAGAAAACACAAGAAATGGATGGCATTTATCCATTTTATACAGGAAGATCCAAAAAGAGGCACTAGCAAACATTGTAGTTACGGATCACTTGTTGCAAAAAGGTCAGCCAAATTTGTGAATGTCTAAAACCAACTCAACCTGTCACCCCTATGTTATGAAATGACTACTGCTACATACAGTTGAAATTCAGTAACTCATTTATCTTTGGGACAATGAAAATTTGTTCAAGATAATAGTAGTTTAAATGATAGCACCAGGTTATAAGGCATAATGGGGATCCCTAAAGGATATCTTTACGATATTCTGTAAAATGAAGGTACTTTGTGTATACTCATTAGAATAGCCTCATTGAGGGGATTCTTATAAGTACAGACAGCCTTCCTTCAAAAGATAAAATCAGGAATAAATCCCTCAAATATTCCTATATTTATGGATAACTGGAGCTATTGAAAGAATTCTCTAGGGACTGAAGAGTGGGTTTGTGCCAAAGTATACCAGCCATCCTTGTTTGAGCTATTGCAGTTCAGTTCAAAGTGGTTCACTTGATATATCAGTACCAAAGTATTGATTCACAATGTATATTTGGCTGTAGGAGTGTAGAAAATGAGTGGCATAGACTCAGAGCAGATTTTCTGGTGAGAGCTACTGTTTCTTGTTTCTTGACAGGAAATAATGTGTTTTAGGATGCACTCAAAGCAACAGATCTGCATTTTGTTTGATTTGAGGTTTAACGTCCCCAGCAACACTGTATGGGTCATTTTGGAGACATTGCTTCCAATTTTGTGGGACTTTCCCCGACATCGAGATGAAATGACATTTCAAGCCCTGTCGCCCAATGAAACCAATAGGGTTTATAAGCATGGACGTTCCCACTTGCACTCACCGCTTTGCCTAGGCACGCTTAGATCATCTAAGCAGTTTACCAGTACTTGTGTGTGGTCGGTTTCAGCTCTGCGTGGAAGCATCATGCAGCTCAATTATTTCTTCAAGCCCCAATGGGTGGGGGCTCAGCATGCACGTCTCATAGTGGGTGGTGGTTGACAAACTTTTTAACCCTCAAACTGGTGTCAGCTGCTGTATTTTTCAAACATAATTTAGCATACAGGCAAACTGTGGACCCTGATTTACACACAGTTTGCAACGATGACTTCGAAAGTAACCTGCAGATATCAAAGCAAACGACAATTGTAGTACAAAAACTGCACCCCTCCATACCCCTTTCTGCATGATGCTTCCATGCAGAGCTGAAACTGACCATACATGGGTAAACCGCTTACAGGATCTAAGCTTGCCCAGGCAAAGTGGTGTGAGTTGGACCGTCCCAAAATATAAACCCATTTGGTTTGTTTGGGTGGCAAGACTTGAATGTTGGGTTAACTCCCACAGAATTGGAAGCAACATCTCCAAAATGACCTAAATAGTGTTGATGGAGATATTAAACCTCAATTCAAACAAACATGTAGAAAAACAGTTTTGTTCGCTTCATTTCCAATTTAGGGTTTGTGATCTATTTCATTTATTATCAGTTATTCGAAAATCCCTGTACTTAAAACAGTGAAGACATTGATCAGACACCATAATCTGCAGCATCTGAGCTGGGTCTTCACTTTTGTTAGGTTTCCATTTTGGTGACATTTGACATCTATGTGTTAGGGAAGGTATATTAGTGAAATGTCTCTTCATGATAAATAAATTCACATTAGAGTTCTGTCTTTTTTGATGGCTTCATTACTTTAACTTGTATGCTATATATACGCATGTAAACCCCTTTTCATATAGAGAAAAGTGGGTTTGTCTGTATTCCAAGTGCCTTTGAAAAAGGGGTCTTATTTTAAAGGCAAAAATTGCTCCCTGGGGAGCAATCTCTTTTCTTTTAGAGTAGATCCCTTTTCATAAAGGAGACAAAGATATTTTGGAAATAATTGCCTCCCATTCTTATTACTGTAAAAAATCCTAAAACATGTCAGCAGCAGGTATTTGCTTGGGGCTTCTAACATAAGCTGTATTTAACTGGATGGAATCTTCGACATATATGGGAGATGTCCATTTCAAAATTTAGGGGTACTAGGTTGAGCTGATTTTAGCAATTGATTTTAAAAATTGTCGAACTATTTGCAAACAATGAAGGCCCTGATTAGAAGCAGCATTTTGGGGCGTCTGACCTGGGCCTGCTCTTTTTATCATTGACATGTTTTTGGGTTTCCTGTATAACATAGGTTAATCCAGTGCTTCGAATTGTACCTATATTATTTGAGCCCCGCCAAGCGAATTTGTGTCTTCTAGCATTCAGTCATGACAAATTTTAACAGCGCATGCCAAGCCATTCAGAAGGGCCAGGGATATGGCTTTCTGTCTGAAGGTTCCTCTTGATTCACTGCTTGTATGAGCGAGCAGCGAAGGTTCTGGTGAGACTGCGCAGATGCCCAGGCTCGCCTGAATCTTCGCTGCTCGCATAGGCAATAAGTACCAAAATCGCTTGACGGGGCCTATTTGGTGTACTCAACATGAACTCTTGAGAGAAAATTTTCGTTCTTTGTCGTCATTTAAAGCCTGTGTAGTAAGCCCTGTGCAGCACAAGTCTTTTAAGGAATACCTTTGTAAGATTTAACCCATTGTATGAGGGAAACTTCTAATGGGGTACCTTGGCAAACAGTGTAGGCCGCGATAAGATGCCGCATTCTGTGGCATCTGATTAGGGCCTGCACTATTTGCTAACAGAATTTTCTGTCAAAAATAGAATAAAAACCAAAAAAGTAGGCCCCTTACATGACAAATGGACTTGTCCAACATACAGCTAAGGAAGAGACCACTAGCATACAATGGGTTAAAACAAAGAGCCCACTCTTGGCACTAGGAGGAAGAGTAAAAACTCTGGAAATGAGCACAACAACGACAACAAGAAATGGGGAGATTAGACTGCTACTAGTAAGCATTAACAACAGTTTATATACAACAAAGCAACAATGAAAGAACAGCACGAACCACTCCTTGGAATGGTTGGCCAGCAAAGCACAAGCTACAGGTGTGTATGGTTGAGGTAGGGGGGGATTTTTACTGCCTGCAAATCTTCACCTTAAGTGCAGGTGAAATTCTAAAGACACACATAAAGGTTTCCTTAGTTCTTTAGTCAGTGCATTATTACAGACGAGTTAAGCAAATTCAATGACATGGATTGGAGCAGATAAGGGCTGCTGGTCGATAACATTGTTTGCCAGAGCTTAAGAAAACCAATAGGTCCAGGGAAAGACAGTATCAAGACTCAACCAACTTAGAGAAACTTAATGGTTATCAACTGTGATTCGGTCTGCAATCATATGTGCAGTCTGTTACATGATTTCCAAACTGTATCTGACCATTTTGCCTTGAAAAGATGTCTTTTTGAATTTCTCAGTGGAGTTTTGAAAAATCGAACTTGAACATCTCCTTTACCAGGGCTAACCGGAACTCATTCTTGAGGCCCTACACAATTCATCCAATACCTCCAGATAATCATATCTTTGGATATTTTAGGGAAGTTTTTCTGATTTGATTTTGTTTGTTTGAGGTTTTACATCCCCATCAACACTATTTAGGTCATTTTGGAGATGCTGCTTCTGATTTTGTGGGACTCTTACCCGGCATTGAGATGGACTGACATCTCAAGCCCTACTGCCCATAGAAACCGCTAGGGTTTAAGGAGCGGTCCGCATCGCATCACTTTTCCTGGGCAGGCTTAGACCTACACTGTTTAACAGTACTTAAGTGTTGTTGGTTTCACCTCTGCCCGGAAGCACCATGCAGCCCAATCTTTTTCTCCGAGCCCTGATTGGCAGGGGTGCTATGTAAAAAGGTATTTTGTGTACTCATTTGAAATGCCCCTATGAGGCAATTCTAATGAGTAAACACTACAAACCTTTATTTTATAGAAGATGGTAAAGATATAAGTGATTCCCCATTTTGCTTCATGACCCGAAACTATGATTAAACCTCAGTACTTTGAACAACTTCTATTTCAAACATATTTTCATGGTCTCAAAGGTATTGGAGTTATCGTAGTTGGACTGTAATTACGTTTCCTTACAAATTTGTTTTTAAAATTTGTAAACAATACAGGTTCCAATATTACCTTGTTGCAAAACAGCAATTTTCAAAGGTTTACATTATTTTTCTTATTGTTAAACAAAAACAGAGGTTATGAGTACTCATTAGAACTGCCTCAGTACGCCAGTTCTAATGAGCACCCATAATCTGTATTTGAAGCAGAAATAAGAAAATTATCACTAATCTTCTTAATTAAATCTCAGTTTAAGGAGCCATGAAAGCATGCACATTGTCACATAGGTATTTTATCCTTATTACATCAGTCAACTTTCTAAATGTTTTTACCACTTTCCAATAACTTTGCCAGGACTGTCATTATGCCCCCCAAGAGAGATTCTCGGGGGCATATAGTTTTGCCCTGTCTGTCTGACGCAACCAGACACCGTCGTGATATGACTGAAAATTTGTTGAAAGCGACGTTAAACCCGAATTCACACACACACACACTGTCTGTCTGATTTTTTTGTCTGTCTGTCCGTCACAAAAACTTAAACCGGCATAAAAATTGGCTCCCACGGGGGACATCGGTCACTTACAGCGACAGCTCTTGGTATGTTACTGTCTGTGCTCTTGGCTTGAAACTTCAGCAGTAGTTAAGGTAAAGTGCAGAGGACAAAAACTATGCCATATTTTTCAGAAGAATGCCGGCCTTGGTAGCTCAGTTTGCTGCGTGTCTGACTGGTGATCAGGAGGATGCGGATTTGATACCAGGTAACAAAATACCTGCCGGGGTCGGCAACATTCTTTCGTAGAGACTGATCATGAAATCTTTTCTACGGTCATTCTCTCCTGCTGATTCAAGAAGGGCAGTTAACAGTTTCAGGCAAAAGAATGTGCACTGTACTGGTTAACCGCTTACGTATGATGTGAAAATGGTACTTACCAATCCCACAGCCCTGGCTTGAGTAGACTCGAAGCACACTGGTAGGCTGCAGAACGGTAAGTGGCGATAGTAGCGTGGTCAGCTCTCCGTGTTCCTCGTGCCCAAAGTTGGTCAGGTGACTATCTTTCGTCAATCTTCGTAGGTTTCCGTCTTGGTGTCGTAGTGGATCTTGTTGTTGTTGTCGAATGTGCATATAGCTACAGCCTAACGGCACATCACTCGCCTCCTTTTATGAAGAACCTAGAGGTGGCTAAAGAAAGCTATATGCACATTAGATTATTGTTAAAATTTTAAAGGAATCGAAATGATATATAGTGCCGGTTTTGAGGTAATCTGTTAAAAACCCTCACAAATCACCTCTTCAACCAGCACTATCTATATATAAACACATCTTACCACATATATATTTTACCGCAGTATTTTGAGCAGACAGATAAACCGACTATTACATGTCAATTTATCTTTACCACACTGATAGTTGGACATCAAAGTCCAAAAGGGAAATCACCTACGGACTATTTCAGTATTTAGAAAACCATTCACTGGACAAAAAACTAGTCATTTATTTACGTTCAATTTCTTACTATTCTAGTACAAGCCGTGATAGCCGAGTGGTCTAGATGGTTTGGACTGTAAATGGTGGGGCATGAGTTCGAATCCCGGTAATGACATAAAAATCTTTTTATAATGAAACATTGAATAAAAATGATGACAGCGTAATCGGTTTCAATAAAAAGCGTTTCTAAGCGATAAAAATGGGTTAAAAAAAAGAAAAAAATCCTGATAACACTGTAATCGGTTTAATTAAGAAAGGTTACTAAGCAACTCGTAGAGAACAACAAATAATTAAAAGTAATATCCAAAATCTGCTCCGATAAAAGTCGCGGATAGACACTATATAGAAACATATTAAAAAGAATTTTGAAAATTCCACTTTGGGGCAAAAACTTTAACCCCTCCTGAAAGTGCCTTTACATAATCCAATGACCACCAGATTTTGCACATATAACAAGACTTTAAGGCTGTATAACATATTAAAATTCCAAGTTCCTATGACAACTTTTGGAATTTCAGAAAGTCTTTGAGTCTTCCTAAAAGTGGAATCCCATCAACCGATTAGTCTCAAATTTTGCATATGTATTTGGGTTGCATATATACATATTATCACAAAATTTCAAAGTTCTAGCATCATTTTGGAATTTCCTGCAAGTCTTTGAATTGTTGTAAAATAACATTGGTTCAACTAATTACCACCAAACTTTGTACATATGTTTCAACATACAAAATGCACATTCTTATAACATTGTAGGTCGGAAGTGAAGCAAAAAAAAAAAATCAAGCATTTTCTATCTTTTTTTTCATTTCATTCTTTGCTTGAGCCTTGCCTTCCTCAATAAGTTTCTTTCTCTCACTTTCACTCAATCCTGTTTGTTTTGAATGTATATTGTCTTTGAGTTTATTATATTTGTCCAACTCATCCAACACAAGTTTAAATTCATTCTCAGATATCTGTCCGTCTGTCAAAGCCTTAGAAATCAAATCCTTTATACTATTCAACTTACTATCAGCAATAGTTTTAATCTCATAATGTTTCTGTGCTTTTGAAGTCATTTTACGCCTAATTAGTTTAACACACACACCCAAACTCCCACACACAACAGCACCAATCTCTAAAGGCAACATAATTGGAACAGTTAATCCAACACCTGCCAAAATAACACTTGTTGATATCAAACCAGTATCAACTCCATCAGTAATATTTATTCCACGTTTGTATTTTTTGTATAATGCTTTTCTCACATCTCTCTCATTAATTAACGTCTTCTCTATCTCAGATATCTTCTGTAATCTATAATTTTGCCCATCTTCAATAGGCAACTCTGGATATAGCGGTGCATTAGGTTGTTTCATTTTTTTCTTGATAACATATATTTTTTTATTCAATAAATAATTCAATTATCATCGAAGCCACAGTATTAACACATGTAGCATTATTAGTCTGACAAACAAAAGCAATTGCATCACCAGCCTCAACCTTTAACGGTGTAGCAAAGTTATCGTGTTTTCTTAAAATATTATTCAATGATATATCATATCCTGCTTGTGGATTTCCATTAATTGCAATCGCCACAGACACATCGCCTTTTGTTCTTTTACTCGACAGTCCAACACCTATTATCTGGCCAGGAAAGTTCATCACATATCCAACACCTACTTCTCTACCACCATTTCCAAAGCCAAACACTTCATTCTTCTGTAAGGAACCTTTACTCTCCGCACAAATGCTTATCAATTTTCTGTCTGACATATTATCAACCTTATTATATAATAATCGATGATTGACATACATATCCCGAAATCTATCTTGAAGTCCTGTATGTCTATCATTCAATGTATTTATTTGTGTAAATGCTTGACTTCTCATATTAAATATTTCTTGTTTCAGCCCCAATGCATCTACGTGTTTTCTCTTAGCACCAAATATACTCATTTTTTTATTATAATTATATAATTTCCAAAACGCAATTAATTGGTAGATGATTAATTACCTTGTTGTTATTTTCATCCCTGATTTCTAATTTCAATTCTGCTATAGCATCATTCACCAAACACTTATATTCTGGATGCTCAAATCTCACTGTTGTTATCTCTCCAAACTCTTATTTTCCACTGGAACAACAGCCAACACAGTACTCGGCATACCATCTAAATAATTATTTGAAGTATTAATCTGTTCCAAATGAACATACAATGATTTATAAACAGCAAAATCTACAGCTCTCTCACCATAATGAGTTTCATTAACAGCAAACTTTCGCTTATTTCCAAACCCCAACATTTGTTTTAAGCCCTTGCTTATCTTCAATTCATCCGGTGTAATTAAAGAAGCAATTCCATTTGTTTCATTTACAGATAATGTAATATTATTACTTTGAAATAAATCTGCTATTTGTTGGAAACTATAATAACCATCTATAATCTTATGAGGTCTCTCTTTAGTCTTCTGCAAATATTCATCAACAACATTATACCATCCAACACCATATGTTATAGATTTCAAACCAATACGTTTATTCCCATCTCTGTTATCAATGTATTGTTGCAAGTTTATTGTCTTGTCAATATTCGAAATTGTATGATACATTTTTATTTTTTATATATAATCAATAATAAAAATGATACCTAAAGAATTCAAGTACAATCCCAATGCATCATATAACCCCAATACTAAATATACCGAAAAGAATATTGAACTTATAAAACAAACGATTTATGTTAATAAAGATGACCATTTTCCAGTAACGTTTCCCGACTTATTTCAAAACTATCAAAATCCAACATTACACACCAATGAACCGTGGAATACATGGCTTCATTCATCATTTGACTGGTGGCAATGTCAATTAAATTTTGCTGTCTGGTGTGCCACTGCAGGATGTGGTGTAAGTTATCAAGATCATTTGCAAAACACTTCAGGACTAACTAAAACAGTATATACATTTCATGTTTATTATTGTATTGCTCGTATTTTGAAAGAACTTCAAACACCTTTACCAACAGATGAATCATTTTGTTATTACAAAAATCCATACGACAAAGCTGTCTATCAAAAGTTATGCAATGAATTCAATGTTTCACCTAATACAGATTGGAGGCAAAAATTAGAAAGTAGTTCTAAATGCAGTGGTCTAGGGAGTTACACACAATATTTTAAACCAAGTGGAAAATATAGACAAGAACATCGAAGTGAAGGTCCATTCTTTAATCCAAATGATAAAATAGAACATACAGTAGATATAAGTGACGCCTGGACAATGTTTATATTAGACAAATCAGAAGGATTAACAAAAACAGGTATTGAACGAATTAACGAAAGTATTAGAATGTTTGTATGGGCACTATTAGCAGCACAATCTCAAACACGTGTAGAAATTCTAAAAATAGGCACAGGATTTGATGCTCAGAAACAATTTCTTGCTAACATTGAAGACGCTATTAATAGTCCAGTTGATTTACCAAGTCAAATACAAAGATATCAAAACACACTCAAATATGCAAGAAGTAAAGTAGATTTTGTTTATGGTATTGGATTATATATGTCTCCCAGTGATATGGTTTTACAAGTTGGTACTATCGCTGGATATAATAATAAAATTGTAATTGCAACAGAAAATCAAACACTTGGTTTCAATAGTGATGTAAATGTTAAACCTGTTGCATCTGCTACACAACCTGCAACTATACAAGGCACACAAACAAAGAAATCTCTACCAGATTATCATCAACAAGCAGTTGATTATGCAAAGAAACACAATCTGTCAAAAAGTTGGGTTGATGGTGCTGGTACCTCCGATGCTAGAATAGCAGATTGGTTTAATCATCACAAACTTGCTAACCAATCTACTACAAAGAAATCTCTACCACAATCTCTACAAGGCACACCAACAAATAAATCTCTACCACAATCTCATCAATCTCTACCAGAAAAAAAAGAAGCCATACAACATGAAGACAACAAAACAGCATTAATAGTAGGAAGTATAGTAATTGGACTATTAATTATGTATGAAATTTATTAAGTTCTTTTTTTTCTTATAAACTCTCTCGCAGATGCATATAACAATCCAGCAACCAATACAACTAATGCCCATAAATGTTCTCCAAACCAACCAACAACTTTACCCGCAGAAGACAACAACCAAGACACAATAGAACCAATAACACCTGGTAATGCAGTAGCTACTTTTCCTGCAAGGGTAGAAAGTAATTTACCAAGATTTGATAATTGTTTCTTAACCCAATCTTTAACACCACCTTTTGGTGGAGAAGGAGGGGTTGAAGTAGTACCACCACCAGTAGGAATAACAGCCTCAACAATAACTCCAATAATCATTCCAAAAGCGGTTAAAATACTAACAATTGTAATGCCTTGTTCTCTGAATAATGTTCTAATTCTTTCACCCAATGTAGTGTCTTCTTTTAATACTTTGTTTATAGTCTCTTTGATTCTATTTACCTGACTACGTAGTTTTTCTTTATTAACATTAATAACTTCCAATCTTGCACTTCTCTCACTTTCTAACTCTTTGATTCGACTACTTATCCTTTCTATTTGAAATTCATCATTGTCTGCTTTGGCTTGTTCTAATTTTGTATTTTCTTTTGCTAAGTCTTTATTTGTTTCATTCAGTTTTGCCAATTCATTTGCTATCTCTTCTTTGATTGTTGTCATTGCATTTGCTATTCCATCAATCTCTCTTTTTGTCCAATCTGTTTGTGTTTCTTGTTCATTAGTAAATGATGTCTCCAATGTTTTCACAGCAGTTTCTACATCAACTGTTGTATTTAATAGTTCTTGAGTTTGTTCTTGTGATGATATATCTTGTAAAGGTATTTCTTCTTCTGTTTGTGTTATTTGAGTTCTCGTTTGAAGTAATTGTGTGAATGCTTTTCTACCTTCTTTAATTCTTGTAGCAGATGGTTTAAAATCATCTACACCTAATACATTCCTAACAAAATCAACACCATATTTCCTTTGCAAAGTATTAAATGATAAAAATGTTGCTATTTCATCTGGTGCATTGGAACGATAAAATGTTAATGCAATATTCTTTCCACCTTCATCTTTAACATATAACATTGGTCTCCCTATATCATCTTTCTTGGGAGACAAACCTTTGATTTTACGTTTAGGTTCTTCATTCCTTTCGTAAAATCTATCTATCATGTTTTGACCTATGCTATTACGCAGAGTTTTCCAATCATCACCGGTTAAATCATTCAAACCAGCAAACTGACTATTTAATGTTCTCTGAAACTGCTCTTCATCTGTAAAAGATGTTTCTGCTTCTTCATCATAATCCTCCCTGTCATACTCAGGATTTTCATATTCAGCCATTATTTATTTATCATTTAAAAATATTTTTTTATCTTTTAAAAAAATGTCAGCTTACGGAGATAAACTAAACCCTTACAGAAAATTAAGAGAACCACGAGGTGTGAGAGGTATCCGTCAAAGTGTAGTAATAACAAATAACCCTTCAACTATTGACCAAAATCAACAATTATTAGTGAGATTTCCTAATCTAAGTAGTAATGATGTTATTGTTCCCGGAACAGTCAGATTAGCATTTGAAATTGAACTAACCTCTAAAGATGCAAATGCAACTATATTTCAAAACATAGGAAGAGCAATAATTAAGAAAACAACAATTAGAATAAGTGGAAATGAAGTTATGTCCATTGACGATAGTGACATCTATCATTGTTATATTGATTTATGGAAGACTATTACAGAACGTGTAAATATGGTATATCAAGGCGTTGGCAAAGAGAACATGTTGAGACATAGAGTGGGTGCAGGAAACGCAACAGCAGATAAAGAAGATCAAGCCATCGCAAAAGCATATGGAAACAGGTTTTGCGTCCCACTTGATTTTGAATTATTGGAAACCCATATGCCATTTTGTCAAGCAGGATTAGGAGATAGACTTGAATATGAACTCACATTCAATGATTATAATAAAGTAATTAAATCAGGCGATGCAACTTCAACTTATACAATCAAAAATATTTGTTTGGAATTTGATATTGTTTCTGATACTGAATTAGCAAGACAAATAAGACAGCAAGTTGATGGTAAAATGGTTATTTTGTATGACAGAATACTAAGACACAGAAAAATAACTAAAAACAAATCTGATACACTATGGAATATCAATCTAAATGTTCCTGCAAGAAGTATGAAAGGAATTCTTATGCTATTCGAAGATCCTGAAAGGGCCAGCACAGAAGAATATTATAATCCAGAAATTACAAAAGTGGAAATGACAATAGAAGGGATTCCGAATCAATTGTATAGTCAAGGAATGAAGTCCCACCAACACTGGGACGAAATAAATAAATTCTTTGCTTTGAATTCAAAAAGAAACAAAGAAACAAGTATGGTCGTTAAAGATTTATATTTTACTGATACAACAATAGAAAAATATCTAACGAACAGGTATGCTTTATGGTTGGATTTACGTTCAACTGATGATAATACACTTCATGGTTCTGGAAGAAGAATTGAAAATGCATCAGAAGGTATTACAATACAAATAACGAAAGAAGCAGGAGCAGATGAACCAATCAATCTTTATTTGTTTGTTATACAAGATGCACAAATCAACTTTGAAGATGGTAGATTTAAAGAAGTCAGTTATTAATATTTTTTTTTTTTACAAATAAAAATGGAACTACCAAAATATCCTCATTGTGCTATTATATGTGGTCAAACTGGATGCGGGAAAACAGAGTTTGTCCTTGACCTTTTGGAAGAGGAACATCGTCAAGTATTTAAACATATTGTTATACTTTGCCCAACCATTCAATGGAACAAGGCTTATAAAAATCGTGAGTGGATTGGTGATGTCAGGAAACCTAAAACAAAAAATATAACAATTGTTAATCCTATTGTTAATGGAGAAGAAAAACTACAAGAACTACTAAGAATGTTCTTTAATAAATATGCTGGTCATTCTACTCTCTACATTATTGATGATTGCAGTGCAACGAAAGAACTAACAAAGAAAAAAGATATGTTATCAGAATTAGCATTTTCTGGTAGGCATGCAGAACAATCAGTGTGGGTTATTTCGCAGAGATATAATTCTGTGTTAAAAGATTTAAGAGAACAAACAAAATGGCTATGCATGTTCTACACAAAAGATAGAGATAGTTTTGAAAATTGTTTAAGAGAGAATGATGTTATTCCAACTTTGGAAGAACGACAGAGAATAAAAGAAGAACTGAAAAAAAGAAGCATCGTAAGTTAATTTTGAAGACTGACCAGCCTACTGGTTATTGGTTGGTTGATTGATTATTTTTTTAGCAATGATTAAGTAATGTTTATGCAATGATTAAGTAATGCTTATACAATGCTGTAGCAAATCTTAAGTAATGCTTACGCAATGTTTTAAGTAAAATAGCAATACTAAAAAACAATGCTGTTAGAAATATTATCAATCACTGCAATCTTATCAATAATCATAACAAACACTACAATCTTATCAATAGTCGGATATGCGATGTTTTATTTTTTAAAAATAAAAAATAAATTACATAAAATAAAAATGAATGCTGAAGAATTATTACAAGACATTGAATGTGAAAGCACAGAAAATAATGAACAAGAAACAAAACGTGAGCGATTATCAGCCATTGTTGCTGGTGGTGGTAGTAAGCAGTATCTTGGTAAAGACTTACAACTATCAGACATTGATACAATGACAGCAGAACAAATAAACAAACTTTACTGCAGATATGAAGCAAGATTGGGAGCAAGTATGACTAAGACATTGGGTAATTCTTTCATTAGCTTATACGTGATGGGTGTATCAAAGTATTTCAATGTTGTTAATCCACCTAAACTGATACAAGACTTAGAGGAAGACCCTTTTATCAATCACGCTTTGACAAGTTCGTGTTGTGAATTGTATTATAGATATGGAATGTACCTTGCTCCATTAACTGCAATGCTAACAACAGCAAGACATATTGATTTTAATAAAAAAGAAAATATCTCCTTAGAAAAAAATGAGTGATACTGAAGTTAAAACAAAAGACCCAAGACGAGTAGTTGCTGGTAAGAAAGGTGCAGAAGCAAGAAAAAGAAATGCAGAATTAAGAAGAAAGGAGACTGAAACTATAAAGAAAGAAAACATGGAATTAAAATCTATAACAAAAGATGATGATGTCGGCTCTCCAAATTCACAGAATATAAATATATACAAAAATTATATACCATTATGCATAACAGTTGGAGTTGTTGGAATAGGATTGTATATGTACAAGTCTAAACAAGTTGTACCACAACAACAACCTATGATGCAACAACCTGCACCTATTATACAACAAAAAGAAATTGACCCATTTGAATTTAATTAATTTAAAAAAATAATATTCTCATTAAAAAAAAATGACAACCTCAATAGACGGAAAACAAATTGCAAACATGTTATATCATGCTGGAGTGGAAACTGTATTAACTGTTGGATATTCAGAATTAGGTAGAAAACTATTGAAAAGACCAGCACCAAAAGTAGATTTTAATATGACAGATATTGGTATGTTGTCCATTGATATATTACTTGCAATGGCAACAAAGGATATGCTTGTTAAGCAAGGTATTATTCCTGCAGATATTATGAAGTAATTTTAATATTTTTTTTTTCATTATATAAAAATGGCAAGTGCAGTAGCATTAATGGTTGGAGGAGCAATTACAAACGCCTTAGCCTTTTCAGGTAGTAATTATTTATTTTCACATATGGGTAGTAATAGTGATGAAGAGAGAAAACGACATGATAAAGCGATGGAACAATTAGAATCAGCAACAACTGCATGGAATGAGAAGAGAACACAAAGATTGGATTTTATTAATGAGCAACTGAAGAAGGAACATCATGCTGTGGATGAGTTCAGTGATGCTGACACTGCTATGAAACAATATTATTATATTACAGGAAAACAATTGCCAGATAATTTATCCACACCATTACCACCAAAACCTACATTAAGTGATTTTTACACTCCATCAGAAGACCAGAAAAATAGAGAGATTGCATTTGTTGTTGGTGGTATGGCATTGACAGGATTTGTTGCTTGGAAGTTGATGTAGGTAAAAAAAAAATTTATTTTTTGACATAATCTTTCTTTGGAAAAACTAAATCATAAGCATGATATTTATTTTTTTTATTATTCTTACATGGTTTCAAACCAAGTGGTCTTACATAAAATGGTGGTTCTTTACCTTCTATCTTCTTTGTGAGATGTGCAGGACTCCATACTTCACCATTGTCTTTGAGAGTTAAAATTACACTCACACCATTTTCTGTGTTAATTTCTCTGTAGTCAGTGATTGTATAAATGTTGTTGATTTCTAAATCAGTCCATTTCTTTGTGTCAAATTGACTTTGTTCCTTTAACAGCTCTTCAAACTCTTCTTTTGTAGGTGTATAGTCATCATCAAGCAATTGTGCTATATTTTGCGTTTGTGCGTTCTTTGACATCTTTTTATATATAAATATTTTTTCTTAAATAAAAATAAATGGAGAAGATATACTATAGTCCAATAGGTTTCTGGAAAGGACACTCAGCTGTTGGTAAGTTAGCAAAAGAAGCAAAGGTTAGTCAGAAACAAGCATTAGAGTTCTTAAAGAAACAAGCAGTATGGCAAATATATTTACCTGCACCTAAGAGAATAATAAGACCAAAATTTGATGTGTCTGCAGAGAATGAAGTTCATCAGGCTGATTTGTTGTTTTTACCTCACGATACTATTGGTAGGAAGACATACAAGTATGCATTGACAGTGGTTGATGTTGGAACAAGATATAAAGAAGCCGAACCTTTGACGTCGAAAGATAGTAAAGAAGTTGCAAATGCTTTTGAGAAGATTTATAAAAGACATTTGAAGTATCCTAAACTATTGCAAGTTGATCCTGGTAGAGAATTTATGAGTTCCGTTTCAACTTTGATGGAAAAGCATAATACCAAAATAAGAAGAGGTAGAAAAGAAATACACAGAGACCAAGGAATAGTAGAAAGATTTAATAGAACCTTAGCAGAAAGATTGTTTGGTTATCAGTATGCTAAAGAGATTGATACTAAAAAAAGAAACAGAGAATGGGTTAAGAGATTATCTGATGTTATTAAAGCATTAAATAAGGAGACGAAAAAACCTCCTCCAATTATAACAAGAAAAGTTGATGCTGAAATTTGTCCTTATGTAAATGTTAGATATTTGTATCAACCTGGAGAAGTAGAAGGTGGTGGAAAGAGAAGGGCTACTGACCCAGTATGGTCTGTTGATATTCATAAGATTGACTATCATATTATAACGCAGGGAATAAGAGTTTATTATTTGAAATCTCCTGCACCTAAGAGAGGGTTTGTCAAAGAGGAATTACTTATTGTTCCGGCTGATACCCATACGCGTATGTCGTGATTCCATCGTCAGTTATGTATCTTTTTGTGTCTAAAGGAGAAAGTGTAGTCTTATTTACTTTTAATCCATATATGTTGTGATGCATTGAGCGTAGCATGTTCATTGAGTGTGTGTATTTCTTTTTGTTGAATAATGCATCTCTGTAGTTTTCAAAATTGATTTGTTTTTTGATTACATATTTTTTTGTTCCTTTCGCTTTTTTGATGACTTGTTCATCTGCTCTTAATACTGAATATAGTTTAGGACGAAGACCAATATATTCTGATATTGGAACACCAGCACATTCATCCTTCATCTTACCTATGACCTTCTTGTTTGTTTCATCGTATAGTGGATGTTCTTTTGGATAATCAGAGAAATCGTATTCATCTTTCATTTCAGACATATCTTTGTAAGCATCTTTGGTTTTGATATCTACTAATAAACTGTCTGTGTCGGTGTATAACAAGGTGCAGTTATTACCATACTTCTTTTTCAATGTATTATAATACCAATCATACATAAGATGTTTTGATAAATCTAAAACACAGAAGCCAACATATATTGGTTTATTGAGAGTTAATCTTGTTTTATTCACTTGAATGGCAGATAACTCATTAGAGAACTTTATTCTACGATTGAAGTTTGGTTTGGCTATTATCTTGCGGATTTTTTCATTTTCACTGCCATCTGTTTTGACTAATTTAATATCAACTCTTTTACGTATGTTTTCCATTGTTTTGCCAAATACTGAGTTGTTCATAAGTTTAAAGAAATCTTTTTCAAATGTAGTCTTTGCTTTTTTACGTAATTCTGTATTCAGACGTATGTAAGGTTCCATCCAAGGTTTCTCATCAAATTCTAATATTCTGTGTATTTTTGTTATTTTCATACCAAGTTGTTTGTATAGTCTTAAGTTTTTGTAATGTACTACATATTTCTTCTTATCCATTAGATTGGGGACAAGTTTTTCTGTTTTTAACATACTATTTTCAATTAGTTCATTTTGATAGTCGGATAACCATTCTTTTTTAATTGCTAATTTTTCAGGTGCAAGTGGATAGTCATTATGTAGTTTATGTAAATGTTTGGGGTATTCTAAATCTACTTCATATATTCTTCCTCTACCTTTTTGTAATTTTGGAAGTTTTCCATCTATTAAATCTTTATTAGTTATCCATTTGAAACCACCAAATGGAAGTGGTTGGCTCATTGAATGACCATATAAATTATTTTCATCTAAATACATTATGTAATTGTCTTCTTCATTTGGATTATAATCTGCTACATATTTATTGTTTGCTTTTGCGTGTCTTTTAGAAACCATACTTATTCCACCTCTCATTCCTTTTTCAATGAAAAGATGCATATCCAAATCTGATAGAAGTTGTAATTCTATTTCTGTGTATTTTAGAAGAGCATCCCAAGATAGACCAGGTGCAGTGTAGTAATGTAGAGGGTCAAGTTTATAGTTATTCATACAGGTTTCTCTAAACTTTTGAAAAACATCTGCAAGTAAGAGAACATCTGTTTTGAGATATAAATCATGATAATCACCAAGTGTTTTACAGTTAAATTGTTTCCATACTTTTTGAGCGTGTTCATAGTCTTTTTGTTTGATACTTTCATCTGTAAGACTGCTGTAGAATTTGTCTATGGGTGGTAGTTGTGTTTCATCAAATCTATCAAAACTATCAATGTATTCATATGGATAGATACCTTTACGAGCAAGAAGATGTGAGTTAGTTGTATGTTTTACAGTTAATGGTAAGTCTGATTTGTTGAGTTTTTTATATCTTGTATTGTGACATTTTTTACATTTCGCTGTTAATAACCAATTTTCATTGATGTTTATTTCTTCTGTACCTTTACATTTTTCACATTCTGTCTTTACACCAATTGCTCCATCTACCAACTTTTCAAGAGAGGAAGCCATAAATTGAAAACTGTCTAAGAATTTCAGTTGTCCAATACTGAATGAGATGAATTTCTCTGAATTATTTGCAATACAAGTAATGTTTCCACTTGCTTTGTGTATTTTCTGCATTATTAGATGGCTATCATAACCTTTTAAGTTGTGGAAGATAACTGGAATTTTGGTTTTATTTGGTTTGATTGCAAGTTTGAGATTACAGGATTTGTGTGCTGGTCCTCTATATTCTCCTGTGAAATGACAGTGGTCTTTTACTTTTGGATTCTTTTCATTATTAATTTCTTTTTCACATATCCAACAATGGGTAGCATTTTCATAATCTTGTATGTTCTGTTCTGTTGGCATTATTAATGGTTTAGGATGTCTAAAGATGTTGTTGATGTTATTCACTTCACATTTTAAATGATTTAGAAAAACCTCTGCAACATCTTCACCTCTGTATATTACTGGTTTGTCTGCTTTACCATCATATCTAACAACTTGATATCCAAATCCACACGCTTCGTGTTCGCTTGTTATTTCTGATTTATCTCCTTTTTGTTGTGATTTGGGTTTGATTTGTGCTTCAAAGTCAGCATAGATAACATATGGAACGGGCATTTGATTTTGATGGTTTTTAAACTTGATAAGACCTTTTGATGGCATTTCTATTCGCATTGGAGATTTATTTATGCCTTCACAGTCTTCTTTATGTTTGATTAGTAGGTCTTCTCTTGTAAAACCATAAAGACATCTATCACAGAAATGTGTTTTATGTTTGTGTTTATTGTTCTGATTGTAAAGTAATCTATTAAGGTTTTTAATAAAACAGTAGTGATATTTTGTTTTTGACTCATCAGGAGGATAGTCATCAGGATTATAATCTTCATCTATCATTTCTTCTTCACTATCATCAATTTCCTCTTCAACATCTTCAGTTATCAAAAGCAGATTAATTCGTTCTTTTTCATTTGGTTGATTTGAAATATGATATGGAAATACAGTAAGTTTCTCTGTCTTTTTTGTTAATGTGTATCCATAAACATTGATTGCTATATTGTTTTGTTTCTCAACTTTTGGTATTTGTGAGATTGGTGTGGGAAAGTCTATTCCTTCCATATTTAATGTGCCTAAATATTTACGATAACTTGATAACTTACTTGGATTGTTTTTGTTTGGGTATTTAGAAGCAAGTATATGCCATTCTAAACATCTATCATCATCATTTGATAAATTAATTATTGCTTTTTTATTTGCTATTGCACTTGGAAGAGAAATATACGAAGAACCTTTGAGTGGTTCATATTTTGCTATATTTAGATAAAGTTTGATACAATGGTCAATTTCTAAACCCGTTGCGGTATTTGTGAATTTTTCAATCCATGTTTGTATTTTAGTTGTTTGTTTGTTATAGTTTTCATCTAAATTATTTCCATCAAGAACTGCACATTGTTCTCCGTGTGATGCACCGGTAACTTCTTTTCTTTCACCATTAAGTTCATCTTTAAAAAACTTTATAGATAACCCAATTGAAAATTTAATACCATTGTATTCTTTAATGTTTTCATTAATTTTATCTATAATGACAGATTTTTTATCATTAAACAAAATATTTGGGTCTTTATATTTATGAGCATCTATTTCATACGCTTTGAAGTAATTGCATAATGGTTTATCAACCAGTTTCAGAACATTTTTCTCTTTAGTATCTTCATCATTAATTTTTTCACTTGTTTTAACAGCATTTTGTTGCTGTCGTTTTCTTATCTTTTTATCTCTACGTCTTTTACGCAGATTTTCCAATGTAGAAGTTTGTTGTAGTGCATCACTCTTCTGTTTCTCAATATCTAAGGATTTAAGACCCTTGTCTAAAGCCTCATCACTAATTCTTCCTTCACTATGCAATTGTATTAGTCTCTCTACAGAACTCATTTTTTTGTTTTCTTTTAAACTATAAAAAAAAAATTAAATATAATAATAAAAATGGATATAGAAAAAGCAAAGATGCAAAATATATGTGCTATGTTGCCGTTAGGTTCAAATAAACCATGTAAAAACAAATCAGTAAAGCATTCTATATACTGCAAGGCTCATAATTTTATTATAAAACATAACAAAAGTAAAGTAGTGAAATGTTTACAATGTGGTAAAGGTACTACAGCAAAATATCAAATCTGTGATAAGTGTGGTGGAAAGAATTTTAGAGAAAAACAGAGATATTTTAACTCTATAAAACCTTTTAAGCAGGAAATTGCAAGATTGAGTATGATAGAGTGTTGAGGATGATTCAGGACTGAAAGAGAACATACATTCAAAACATTCAAAACTGAGTGAAAGTGAGAGAAAGAAACTTATTGAGGAAGGCAAGGCTCAAGCAAAGAATGAAATGAAAAAAAAAGATAGAAAATGCTTGATTTTATTCAATAAAATTACAATAGTAAATGACCCACCACCAAAATATGAAAGTTAATATTTTTTTTTTTTGCTTCACTTCCGACCTACAATGTTATAAGAATGTGCATTTTGTATGTTGAAACATATGTACAAAGTTTGGTGGTAATTAGTTGAACCAATGTTATTTTACAACAATTCAAAGACTTGCAGGAAATTCCAAAATGATGCTAGAACTTTGAAATTTTGTGATAATATGTATATATGCAACCCAAATACATATGCAAAATTTGAGACTAATCGGTTGATGGGATTCCACTTTTAGGAAGACTCAAAGACTTTCTGAAATTCCAAAAGTTGTCATAGGAACTTGGAATTTTAATATGTTATACAGCCTTAAAGTCTTGTTATATGTGCAAAATCTGGTGGTCATTGGATTATATAAAGGCACTTTCAGGAGGGGTTAAAGTTTTTGCCCCAAAGTGGAATTTTCAAAATTCTTTTTAATATGTTTCTATATAGTGTCTATCCGCGACTTTTATCGGAGCAGATTTTGGATATTACTTTTAATTATTTGTTGTTCTCTACGAGTTGCTTAGTAACCTTTCTTAATTAAACCGATTACAGTGTTATCAGGATTTTTTTCTTTTTTTTAACCCATTTTTATCGCTTAGAAACGCTTTTTATTGAAACCGATTACGCTGTCATCATTTTTATTCAATGTTCCATTATAAAAAGATTTTTATGTCATTACCGGGATTCGAACTCATGCCCCACCATTTACAGTCCAAACCATCTAGACCACTCGGCTATCACGGCTTGTACTAGAATAGTAAGCAATTGAACGTAAATAAATGACTAGTTTTTTGTCCAGTGAATGGTTTTCTAAATACTGAAATAGTCCGTAGGTGATTTCCCTTTTGGACTTTGATGTCCAACTATCAGTGTGGTAAAGATAAATTGACATGTAATAGTCGGTTTATCTGTCTGCTCAAAATACTGCGGTAAAATATATATGTGGTAAGATGTGTTTATATATAGATAGTGCTGGTTGAAGAGGTGATTTGTGAGGGTTTTTAACAGATTACCTCAAAACCGGCACTATATATATATATAAATGGTTTTTACTACGCCTCCTTTTATGAAAAAGGAGGCTCAATAGGGAACAGAAATTAGAAATTAGCAAGTGTAACAAACAAGATCTATTAATAAAATTTCTAATAAGCTAGAGGTTGCTTTACTTTTAATATAAATGGTTAATGAATTTATCAAATGTTTTAGAGTAGCTGACCACTATGAAAAGCTGATTAAAGGTAATAAACATTTATGAAATGGATTTCTGTAAATGGTCTGAATAACGTTAAGATGGTGAACGATTTACTGAATAAGCAGTGTGAGACAATCTAGTTATATAAATGCATAGAGAAACCAATTTTGAGCTGATAGTAATTTACAGATCTATATATATCCACTGCACACAAGTTGTCAGTAACAAGGGACTACAAAGTGCTGCACCTGAAGGGACAACATAAAGCAATGTAAGCACTGGAGTCTCGGTTGATTTTAGATATACGACTAGCAATTACAAATAAAGAATTTTAACAGTATAATGACCAAATATCACTGCTAAATAGAAATAACACAAAAATATAATTAAAACTAATAAAAGAACAATATCCAAGAATCACTGTAATGTGTATGCTTTACATAAACGGAGAGAACAAGCATCTGAATTTTTATCTATATGTGTAATTTGGAAATACTGAATTTTTAGCTTGCTTGTTCCATATAATAAATATTGCTGCCAAGTGTATAGTATGTTCAAATATTAATATAAAACAAACAGAACAGAATCTACCACAATTAACAACTATTTCATATATGGCAAAAATCACACATGTACTACCCATGCACATGCATGAATAAATATCAAACTTGCATTACAAATATCACACATGCACCTTATGCACATGCATGACAAAATATCACACTGGCATTATATAAACATCACACATGTACTCTATGCACATGCATGACAAAACATCACTCTGGCGCAATATATACGCCAGCCTGACAAAGCACTCGCCATCTCGCAGTCTGACTCGCCGAGCAAAGCGTCGAGGCGTTCAGTCAGACTAAGATGGCAAGTAATAAAATAAATATCACACATGTACCCTTCCAGCACATGCATGACAATATCACTCTTGTGTACCATATACACCAGCCTGACAAAAATACTAAAACATATCACACATATACATGTACTGCTGCACATGCATGATAAAATATCACTCTGGTATTATGCACACACCAGCATGATAAAACAAATACTCAAAAGACAAGACAAAGATTAATGTGTGGTAGAAACTGTTACAATAAAATATGAACTGTAGTACATGCTTTGTTTACAGGAGGCACATGACAAAGTGGACATACAAGATAATTTTAGCATACACATTTAAAGTAAAGCCTGGAATAATTTAGAACTAATAACGAATATACTAATTATACTTACGGCCTTTAGATTCTGCTGGAAATAAATTGTTACATTATGAATATATATATATTTTTTTAAATGGAAACAGGACCCTTGCGACAAAACATACCCAAAGCTTATTTCCAGATCATGTTCAAATTTAGAGTTAATACTAATCACCGAGCTCTCCAGATCTGACAGTTTATGTACAAATAATAAGATAGAGAGCAACTATTTTATTTTGTTTACTACTGAACGAGGTTTTACATTGAAGTCAAAAAGGGATGACAGAATGGAGTAGCCAATGAGGACAAGCCTGGACAATGCAGCATGGTTTAAAAAAGTAATCCAGGTGTCATACTCCATTCCCGCTCTCATATCGAATTCTGAGAAGGAGCTCTTCAGAAATGTTGACAGAACAAGTATGCAGTGGAGGGGTTCAAAAACTGAACCTTGACATACAGACCATGATAGAATGTATAAATCTACAGAGTGTCGTTTAGTACATGCCCTGAACATATCACAGTGCACAGTGTATAAACAGATATATTCAGATTTCTACAAGGTAGCATGTAACATACAGAAATGTATCGGAATGAAAAGCCAGCACATTGTGTACTGTTGGGAGGAGCACCCACAGAAAACCTGACAGTCCAAGGGACTAGTCAAATGTTTCATGGGTACCCCTGCCAAAGACACAAAGCAATAAAACAGACATAATTTGAGAATTTAAGGTCTAGGCAATATTAAGGTAATGTCGAGCCAGCCAGTCAACCTAACAGCACTTTTCCTGGGCAAGCTCAGACCTGAGCAGTTAACCAGTACAGTGCATATTTTTACAATAAATGCACTATTCTGCATATGCGGATATATCAGCTGGTCAACATACAAGCTCTACCAGCCTCCATATACACATACACAAAACACTGCTTCCAAATAAACAAACAAAGCCAATGCCCAAAATACATAGGTGTGCCATACAATAACTACTAAGTTACTGTACCCCAAGTCCTAACAGAGCCACGAAACAGTTCCGGAGAAAAATGATATGCTTCGAAAGTTCAGCATTAAAGCTACAAATGCAAAGGCACACACAAATTTGTTTACATTGCAAAATTAACTGTACTAAGTTCAGCAAGAAAGGGTCGAATAAAGCCAAGCACGATATTAAATCTTAGTTTGAGAAAAGAAGCCAATAAGCATTTTCTACAATTTATGGAAAAGATGCATAATTCTACAGCAAAATAAAGGTAAAGCACATAGCCATTAATTTTGCCAAGAAGCTCATTTTGATAAATACTCAGGACAATGTTGCGTGACCGACGCACATCACGGGGTATACTGAAAAGATAGAAGCTAAACGCTACCAGTTACATGTATATAAAGATAATCAAAACTATAGAACAAGAAATACATCAAGTTTAGCCATGTCATGCAGCTATATATAGATATCCCTTCAAAGTTACAGAACTGCAAATATTTCACAAACCCTCAGTTCTAGCTCAAACAATACGCATACATTCTCTTCCCCTTTTATAATGAAAAGCTATATTCAAGGCAAAAATGAGCTGAAGAAAAATGCAAGGTAGGAAAATGGCTATGACATGTAAGAGAATAGATATAGAGAAAACTATAAAACATACATTAATAACCAAGATCTAAATTGGCGCTTGAATTAAACCAAGATGAAATTTGGCGCTTGAAAAACCAAGATGAAAATTGGCGCTTGAATATTAAACCAAGATGAAAATTGGCGCTTGAAAAACCAAGATGAAAACTGGCGCTGAATAACCAAGATGAATTTTGGCGCTTGAATATAAACCAAGATCGAAAATTGGCGCTTTTATAACCAAGATAAAAAATTGGCGCTTTTAAAACGAAGATTAAAAATTGGCGATTTTATAAAACCAAGATCAAACGCTGGCGCTCTTATAACCAAGATCAAAAATTGGCGCTCTGTTTAGAAAAAACGTTGTCGACGAGTGAAAAAATAAATCGTCGATATAATTAGACGACAACATCGGTGATAGTATTCGACGCCAAATAAACACAAAAAAAATGTTTAAATGCAGGTTTTAGTCTGTAAAAGCCATCCGGAACGTAGAAAATTATCGTTACAGGTAACGAATAAATTATACGTTCAAAACGTGAAAGCAAGGGCCATAAATCACTAAATTACCTTGAAATTTTCTGTAAAAACTTACTTTCACGTATAAAAAATTATTTCTGACACTACTTTCGTTTTCAACAGTAAACAAAATATGAGAAACTAAAATAGCCGAAAGGGTGTATGTGCGAAAGATAGCCGAACTGGTGCATGGACGAAAGTAGAAAATAAAGAACTATTTCCCTAAATATATTAAAAAATTAGGTTTGAAATGGACATGTAAATAGTTATTTTAACATTTTAGAACATATTTCGGAAGATTAAATCAATTTTAGAAACGCATGGGATTGACATGGTCGTATTTTCTTCGACGGAATAGGCCGATTCCGTCGAAGGAAATACAAGCATGCAGCCTAAAAATAAATTCTTACCTTATGTAAATTGAAAGTGCATCACTCACCCGCGCCAATTCTTTTCTCGCAGCGCCATTGATGTGAAAATGGTACTTACCAATCCCACAGCCCTGGCTTGAGTAGACTCGAAGCACACTGGTAGGCTGCAGAACGGTAAGTGGCGATAGTAGCGTGGTCAGCTCTCCGTGTTCCTCGTGCCCAAAGTTGGTCAGGTGACTATCTTTCGTCAATCTTCGTAGGTTTCCGTCTTGGTGTCGTAGTGGATCTTGTTGTTGTTGTCGAATGTGCATATAGCTACAGCCTAACGGCACATCACGTATAAGCCTGCTCAGGAAAAGTGTGGATAAGTTATGAAATGACCACGAGTAAACTGTCCTGCTCAAAAAGGACCTAAATAGTGTTGGCTTGGCTATTAAACCCCAATACAAATAAACAAACACAAGACGATTTGGTATAAGTTGTTACCATGGGCCAGTACAAGCAGTCATGCTCAGAAGAAGGGCTCCGGAACCAGAAGTTAACAGTAAGTTATAACTGAGCTGAGAGGCCCCACCCATTGGGGCTTAAAGAAATATGTGGGCTGCATGATGCTTCCACGCAGAGCTGAATTTGACCCGTACACGAGTACTGGTAAACCGCTTAAGAGGATCTAAGCCTGCCCAGGCAAAGGGGTGCGGACGAGTCGGACAGTCCATGCTTATAAACCCTGTTGGTTTCATTGGGCAACAGAACTTGAGATGTCATGTCATCTCAATGTCGGGTAAAAATCCCACAAAAATGGAAGCAACATCTCCAAAATGACCTTTACAGTGTTGACTGGGACGTTGAACCACAAATCAGACAAAAACTCTGAGCTGAGCTTGCATTGTTTGCCAATATTCCATTTTGGCATTTCCTGTCTAATTACTCCTTATCTACTATAAAAATCCTAAAAATTCAGAAACCTTGAGGACTTGTAATTTTCCTAAAATTTTATCAAATTTGTTTCATGATACAACAAGGAGTCAACATGTGCAAACTGCTAAACAATGTAGACCCAGATCAGACTTCTTTAGGAGCAGTCTGATATGGGTCTGCACTAATTGCCTAGGCTTGTCTGTCCCAATACTTTGGATCATTTAAGAAATGAAATTTATTTTTCTGCAGTTCATTGAAGTATGAACGCAGTGGGTCGCGTGCAAAGTAAATGAACCCCGAAGGGGTTCATGTAAACTTTGTTAGCGACCCACTGTCGTTCATACTTTCATGAAAAGCAGAAAAATTAAGTTAATTTTTTATATTTACATTATTTGCCCCTCATCACTTGGCGAAAAAATGCTTGTAGGGCAAACTTTTAAAGCTGAAAAACATTTACACGCTGTTTTTCTACAAAGAGCGGAGCAGCGTTGATGTCATCAACGCCCGTAGAGAACAATGGTTTAGAATGACGTCGCTGAAAATCATGTGATTCGATGCGTTCATGGAAGTATGAACGCAATTGTTTTCTATAGGTTTACATTAGACTTTACACTGGAAATGTAAATAATATGGTTTATCTCACTGGTAATATGGCATTTTGCCTATGAAAATTTTAATATTTTATGCTACAAAAAATTGTTGACTCACTGGAATCGCCTCATTCAGATACATTAGGTCATTATCCCTGAGGTACTTGCTTAACACAGGTTGGACTGTAGTTCTAACAAGTAACAAATTGCGGTGGTTCTAACAAGTATCTCATTGAGATGGTAATATTATATTAACGTGTCTCCACAGTATATATCATTGGACAACAATTAAGAACAAGAATTCCGCTGAAGGCTATGTTGCGCCTGTGGGAGGTGCAGTCACTAAACCATGAAATGTAGGTCAAGGTCAAAAACATGCTTTAATAAAAGTTGCCATTCCTAGATGAGTGAGTGAGTGTTCGAGTTTAACGTCCCACCAACAGCTAAGGTCATACGGAGACGGGACCTCGGTTTAAAGACTCTTCCGAAAGTCTGGAGAAGCCCGGGATGGATCCTGCGACCCCTGGTTTGCAAGGCGAGTGGCGTAACCACTACACCACGGAGGCTTCTACCATTCCTAGATGAAAGCTTGTACCAAGTATTGTAAATAAATCTCTTACAGCTCTTGAGAAATGAACTTGAACATTAGGTTGAATGAAAGGGTTGACAACAGTTCAGTGAACCATGAATCGTAGGTCAAGGTCAAATATAAATGATGCATTGTAGTTGTCATTGTTAGATGCAGGTTTGTATTAATTATCATTAAAGAAGTTCTTTTAGTTTACAAGAAATGAACCAGAATATTAGAGTGAAAGCTAGGTTTGGCGCAATAGTTCACGGTCAGTGAAGCATGAAATGTAGGTCAGATTCAAATACGGATGCTTGCATTAAAGTTGCCATCCCTTGGTTCAAGTTTGTACGAAGTACTGGAGAAATTAACTTGATCATTACCGTGAACGCTAGGGTGGTCACAAATGTCCATGGTTTGACAAAAGGATGGACAGACATGGAAAATTGAACTGGTATATCGTGCCTTGCTGTTAGCAGGCATGACAAAATTGATGTAGACCCTTGTAAAACCCAGTTTTAGTAACCCTTATCCCACTGAACATGACAGCCTTAGCTTTGCAAACAGTGTAGATCCAGATCTGAAGAAGCCATCTGAACAGGGTCTACACAGTTTGTGAATTGCCAAGTAATTTGATTGGTTAATAGTGTTAATATATTCAGCAGGATAAGGGATAAGTGGGGTTCAAAGGGTATTCTTCACAAAAACTTTATAACATGATGTAAAGTGTAACTTGGGAATCATTCATAAAGGACTTCCTATTTGTGCAGATAAATTAAACCTTTTTTAATAAGCTGCCGAGTAAAACAATATCTGAAAATGTCGTCTGCTGATGTCATCTGCTGAATCTTCTTGCAAACTTCTTAAAATATTTTTGCATATAGGTAAACAGTGTGGGCCCAGATCAGACTGCTCCTACAGGAGCAGTCTGATCTGGGTCCACACTATTTGCGAAAAATGACTTGAGTTAACCGGCAGATTGCAAAACAGACGACAATCTGTAATTGGCCTTTTATGGATTAGGGAAAGAATAGGGAAAGAAATAAGAACAAAATGCACATATGTGGAACATAGACAATATATTTCAATATAAATAATGAATTTATGATTGTTCTAAATCTACAGAATGTTTTCTGTTTCATATCATCCAGATCATGTAAAACAATAAATAGTACCCAATCAAAATAAACAAAAATAGGCTAAGTATAAATAAAAAATATGCAAACTTTGTAACAATATAAAACTAAAATATATAAAAAGCAAACTCAGGCATGCTGGAAAATAAAAATAAATACACCACAATCTCTTTAAAACACTATTGTTGGGGTCCAAAGTAGAAACATTTTTAGTTGAACAACCATGTTATATCTTGACAAAAATGTATAGATTATACAGATGGTCATTTTTCTGTATAATCTACATTTTAGCTCACCTGAGCCGAGGGGTCATTGGTGAGCTCTCTTATAGTATGGCAAGGCTCGGTTGTCTGTCGTCTGTACTCTGTTGTCTGTCTGTCGGTCAACATTTTATTTACCTCAGAAACCCCTCGGCCATTTGTAACCAAATTTCATATGAAAGCTTTTAGGAACAAGAAAATGAAAATTACATAATTTTTCACATGATCAATATTGCTTCCATGTCCATATAAGGTAAAGGCCCTTCAGAAATTTTCTGGCTAGCTGATAACTGTGAAATTGACAGGAGTCAGCACATTGGCAGCCTAGGGAAAAGAGCAGTACCAACAACTAATCCCAGTCGGCGAACTCGGGTTAGCCCCTATGTGCTTTTGGTGCCAGGTTACCTTAAAAACAAAGTCAGTCAGAAAGTTTCGTATCCAATTGACATGATACTTGGATTGTAGCATTGGGGACTCAAGCAAAAAGTATTTTGTTCAAATGATGGTCCCTGGATGACCTTGATCTATTTTAAGCCAAGGTCAAAATTGGTTGCATAGGCTTTTGCATGGGGAAAAAACAAATAAAACATGTATTTTTCAGAGCCTGTGATCTGAAAGTCTTTAAATAAGTAACTGAAACTGCATGAGTATTTAAGACCAAGGTGTCTCAGGCCATCAAGTTTGTTCAAATGGTTTAGGTCACATGACCAAGATGGCTACCATGGTTAAAACCTTCAAAAATTTACTTCTCAGAAACCAAATCACTCCATATTGTCAGCACTCAGGTGAGCTGTTAAGGACCATTGGTCCTCAGGTTATTGGATCAATCTTAACCCTTCTCTTGCTGAATATTCATTTTAGCCACACCCATCTCTGACTTTGAACCAATCAGATTACTTGATGTAATTTATTCCTGTAAATTCATAAACTGAATGTCAGTGTAGATCCTGATCAGATGGCTTCTTCAGAAGCCATCTGGTCTGGATCTACACTGTTTACAAAGATAGAGGTTATCGTAAACAGCAAGATAAGGGTTAATTCATGTCCAAAACTGTTATAATGAACAGTATGGGATGTGATTCTTCCTCTTTTGCTGAGGCAATTCCTCTTTCTGGCTCTATTTTTTTAGCTAACCTAAGCACGAATTTATGCTGCCGGTGAGCTATAGTGATCACCGCGTCTGTTGTTTGTGTATTGTATTCACCCTCTAGACAACAATTTTTTCTTTGATCTTCGTGAAACTTTACCACATGTCTGTCTTGATGATATCTCTGATATCTCCTTCAAAATCAAATATGGGTTATGTTAGGTAAAACACTAGGTCACTTGGTTGAATTTCTTTGACATATTCACCCTCCAGAGCCCAGAGCTTTGCTTCCATCTTCATGACACTTTGCCATACTGTTTGTTTCGGTGGTATCTTGTTCTTAGCATCTATAGGGGGTTTTCCTCTGTTTAACATATTTTCCTCCCCATGTTGTTGCTTTGTATCTTTATTGTAGGGGAAGGGCTGTAACTAATGTTGCGAGAACTTGTAGCCCAACCCCATTGCTATATCTAAAAAAGCAATAAAATATGTTTAATCTCCCCAACAGAAACAACAGTGTTATAAAAAGCTTTAGGTGTACCATAATCTATTTAAATTAAGTATATATTATTGCACTATTACCTACTACAACAAGTAAACAATGTCTGATATGTCTGTTTCCATGGCAATACATATACCATAAAAATCTTAGGCCTATCTGTCCTAATATAGGCCTAAGCAAAAGGTGAGGGTTAATTGTATTGATTCCTGATCACTGCCTTCACTTGTTTTCTATGAAGAAAATTGGGGTTTACAGGGGTACAATATTTTTTCTCCTTATTTTGGCTCAAAAACATAGATTTGGGTACTCATTGGAACCACCTCATTTAGGTGGTTCTAAAGAGCATCCAAAATTTATATTTGGACGAGAAATACATGTAATCTAAAAAATCTTGATCTGACAAATGCTTCTTTCTAGATGTTACATAGATGTCATTTAAAAAGATGTCATTTTACCACAGGGATGTGTGACCTTAAAAAAATATAAAAGGTTAAACCCCTGTCACACCAGGGCCATGTTTTCATGGCCTCCAAGAAAAATGTCGAACGCTGAGGTTCACGCAGTTTGGATCGCATAGAACACCAGGCAACGAGACACCCATTTTGAGCACGCTCAAAGCAAATGCGGTCACCCGGCGTTCTGATAAGAGTGCAGTGAGCTCGCAGTAAGGTAGCCATAGCAGCGCAGTAAGGTCTCCTACAATGCTACAGGAGCTCTGAAGGTGCGCTCAGCGGTCTCCTACAACGCCTTATAAGCTCCGCTTGTATAATTGATTGATTGATTTGAGGTTTAACGTCCCCCATCAACACAGTGAAGTGTCATTTTGGAGACGTTGCTTCCAATTTTGTGGGACTTTTACCCGCCATTGAGATGAAATGACATCTCAAGCCCTGTTGCCCAATGAAACCATTAGAGTTTATAAGCATGGACGGTCTGTCTCATACCGCTTTGCCTGGGTAGGTTTAGATCCTCTAAGCATTTTACCAGTACTCATTTGAGGTCGGTTTCAGCTCTCTGTGGAAGCATCATGCAGTCCACCTATTTCTTCCAGTCCCGATGGGCGGAGGGCACCCGCTTGTAGAGGCTAGAGTAGACTGACAACATAAAGTTTGATTAAGTACTGTCTTCTGTGGTGACTAATCCGAGGGTTGATAAGGTAATGGGGGTGGACTTGCTCCTGCTTGCAGTGATGGTGGTGGACTTGCTTCTGACGGCACGAGTTCTGGTAAACCGCATAGGGAATCTAAGCTTGCCCAGGCAAAGGGGAGCGAGTCGGACGATCCGTGCTTATTAACCCTATTGGTTTCATTAGGCGGCAGGGATTGAGATGTCATTTCATCTCAATGTCGGGTAAAAGTCCCACAAAACTGGAAGCAACGTCTCTAAAATGACCTATACTGTGTTGATGGGGACTTTAAACCTCAAATCATACAAAACTGTTTGACTGATGAAGATGTCTGTTTACACTTAGCTTTATAGTGCAAACGAACGTCTTCAACATACCGTTAGCGCAGTATGAGCGCCATAAAAGCGCAGTGCACGCATTGTGAGCGCTGTAAAAGTGCAGTGCACGCAGAGTTAGTGCCGTGTAAGCACAGTGGAGGTGCTGTGAGAGCACATACAATCACCATCAACAATGCCGCAGAATCGTGATAGATCGCCATGTTAACTCCGTAGCAACGTCTTGGTCGCTGTAAGGATGCCATGACAAGTCCATGTTCACGAAAAATATCCCATATCTCTTGCGATCTCGCGGCTTTCTAGAAAATTAAACAACGCCGTTCCATCACAGTGGAAATGCGGCATAGTGTGACAGGGGCTTTAGTTATACATGAAATAAAGAAGTAAATACAGAACAGTCCTTATAGAATATTCCTTAATAAAACACATTGCACTGAAACAAAAATTAACCATTAGAGAACAACAAAATTTTACAGCAGACAACAATCTATTTTTTTTCTTATTTAACAGTGAAAAAAGGCTTGAAATATATGTCAATCTAGGCAGACAAATCATTTGTTATGTCGGAAAAATAAGATAAAAATACTTTGAAACTAGAATTGCACAGTGGATGGCTTGCCTTCGCATATCCCCACAATACTACATAATCCTACTCATCATGCTGTTCGTTTTGATATGTTACATGACCATGTTCTGTAAATCCCCCCCCCCCCCCCCCCCCCCCGCCGGCCCCACCCCTAGGGGTGTGATCAAAATTCTGAAAGTGTCATGCGCTCCCCAGACCAACGATCTATCAGTTCCCAAAGTTTCAAGTTTCTATCTATAACCGTCTAGAGGAGTTCTCTGGTAAGACAGACAGATGGATGTACGTACGGACGACGAAGAGCATTACAATATCCCCACTGTTTCTTTGAAAAGCGTGGGGATAAAAAGCTGTCTGCTAGTAATGATTAGTACTTAAAGTGTTAATAAATAAAACATTCCATTATATAAATATTAATTGAAAATACAATATACTGCATTGGCTTTGTTTATGCCAAAGCTGCATGGTTACATCCCAGCAGGCACATGATGTAATTGTGACATCGTTGCTGCAACGTCAAGACTTTTATGCAATGTCATCTATGTTGATGCAATGTCGTGACATTGCAATGACGTTGATTTGACGTTGCACTAGCGATGTGCGCCTGCTGGGATGACAAAAATTAAAAACATGTTGAGATTCAGCACACTATGAAAAAGGTACAACAATATGAACAAACTAACAGAGTGAAAGTTTACGTTGTAAAGGATATGTGGGATGAGCAAAAAAACATTCATGTACACACAGTATGACAAAAATATGAGATTCAACCTTCATAGAATAACAAATCAACACTTTCAAGCTTTAAGACGCCAATCACAACAGTTGTTGTCTGCTTTGATCTTTGTTGGTTACCCTAAAAGCCATTGTTGCAATTAGTGTAGACAGAAATCAGACTGAAATCAGACTGCTCCTATGTGAGCAATCTGATCAGGGACCACACTGTTCATTTTTCTACAAGCCCTGTCCCTCTGAAAAGGGGTCTACTCTTAAAGGAAAGAATTTGCTCCTCAGGAGCAAATTCTTTCCTTTAAGAGTTGACCCCTATTGACATGGGAGACAAAAATACTTTTGCAAGAGTTGCTTCCCCTAAAAGTGTACCCAATCCCCTTCAAATATGGCTTTTTTTCATCTTAAATTCAAAGTTCTGCACTAGTGTGTGATAGTTTTGTGGGATGCAATGTTATAGGCACCAAATTAAGTATGCATTATGGAGCATGTGCTGACTATGACAGGTAAGAAATATTGCTCAACATTTAGTTTTCTCATGCCAAGCTTCATGATTTAACTGACCAATATAATTATAAAGATGGAAAAGTGTAATAAAATAAAAGGCAGTGAGGGTAGTGGGTAACATTCCTGAGGTAGATAGCAGGTGATGAATTGTTGTCAGTAATCATTTACTGATTTATAAGAACATCATATTTGTCTGTGTAATAAACAATCTTGAAAACCCCACTTTATATGCAGACAAACAGGATTAATTGGGGTATACTATAAGAATCTTATATGGGTGTGAGGGGTGGATGGAAAAATCCGTCACTGCGGGTCACTGTCTGGCATCATGAGGCCCGCCGTGTGATGCCGGATAGTGATCCCGAGGGACGGATTTTTCCATCCACCCCTCACACCTGTATAGGATTCTTTTTCTTGCATACCTTCCATTTCTTAGCTTGGATTTTTAATAATGCAGTCACTTCAGTTACCAATGTCCGCTATATTGTGTTGACACTACATGAATGTTTAGTGACGTCACGTAACATGCTGTGACGTCAACCTTAATGAAGGCGCATACGAGGTCGTAATCAGCCAGCGGATATATCAAACACACGATTATATTCTACTTTGGGTCGGAATACCAGGGTCAGAACATAAATTTCTATCCTAGGGTAAAGTCACGGATTTCCTTGTCTGGTGTTCAAGAAATTATTTTCCTTAATTGGCTCAGACAAACAGATTATGAGTGCTCATTAAAACTGGCTCATATGAGCATTCACATGTTTGTAGCAGAAATATTGAAATTTTTCTGAGAAAAAAATATATTTTGAGATGTGAAAGAAAGCCTTGTCCCACACATGATGTCCAAGCCTTGATCAAGTCCTCTGCTCTCAGACTGCAATACCAGGCCCCAAGATGTAAAACTTTTTTCATGCTCAAGTGACTCACTTGAGCATGAAATTTGAAATGCTCATAATTATTAAAATACAAACAAATGAGGCAATTTGTCAACTCATATCAGCAAAGGATGCTGTTTGCCTTGCTTATAAATTCTAATAACAATAGTTGGCATTTTTAAATTTATGAGCAGGACAAATTCTATGCACATGAGAGCTGAGCATGAAAAATGTTTTATAACCTATAAGCCTGATCCCAGTTGATAAATGCATTAATACCTTAACCACCTTGTAAGTAATTTTTAGTAACACTTGCACTTTTGTTAAAATTATGAGTAGCTTTTGCACACTTTATTCACATGTTTCAGTATATGTAACAGTGAATTTATACATAGTAATCAAAGTTTTGACCCATTATATATGGGAAATATGAAATCAGGACACAGGCAAACAGCACAGGCCCAGATGAGAGACTGTAGAATGCGCCACCTGACCAGGGCCTCCACCGTTAGTAGAAAATTTATTTATTATCTAAATTAAATTTGGAATATAAATCAGCCTAACACCCCAAACCACTCTTCACTTCAGCTAGCAATATGTTACTATTCAACCTAATAACGTTTCTGCCATTTTAACAAAGAAGAGAAGTTTTTATGACTTCCTGTTCGCTTTCCAGTATTAAACTGAGTCCCTCAGAAAAAGGGGTCTACCCTTAATGGAACCCATTTTTCATGCAACAGTAAAGCTCTATTGAAAAGGGAGACAAATATGTTTGGAAGAGGTGCCTCCTCATAATGTATACATTTCCCTTAATAGCCATTAAACAACTACCATTACATCACATTAGTGCGAAAACATGCAATTTTCTGATATCATCCTTATTTTTACTCTAAACATAGGTTGTGACGAGTACCCACAACCTATGTCTTGGAGCAGAAATAAGAAAAATCTGCAAACTTTACCCTGTCAACCCTAGTTCTTTTTCTATATAAAGTGGGGTTTACAGGGATATTCACGATTCACCATATTTGCTGGCTCCCAGCTTGCACATTGTCAATAATGGAAAAACAGGTAACCAGACCCCCCTGACCTTGAAAGGTCAGGGGGGTCTGGTTACCTGTTTTTCCAACACTGATAACCTTCAGACTAGGAACCAGCAGATAATGCAAATAAGGTGAATATGGAATTGTGAACATGATGAGCCTCTGACATACAACCTCACAAAGCCTGGGGTACATTTACTTATTCTACTTAAAACATTAACCTCAAAAACACAAGATGACATGTTAGTATTTCATACTAAGCAATTAAACCCATGACAAAGTCTTGACCAACTCAAAGAAATCCCAAGAAATGGCATGTGACTGACAGAGACACAGATTAGAATGCTGTTTTAATATAAATATGTATAGATGTGGAAAAATGGCAAGAAATACTTATTTTTAGCTCACGTGCACAAAAGTCCTGTTAACCTTTAAACCAGCAGACAACACTTTAAAAGTTTTTCCTTATTTTCAAAGAAAATAAGGTGTGACATTTCATGAGAACTGTGCCAATTAAATGTCAAGCATTATTTTCTCTGAAAAATGATAAAAATAAACTTTTGAACACTATATGTTGCTTTTTAACTTGCTGCTTTAAGAATTCAGATTTTGCTCTTCAGTCTAAAACAATGCTGAAGAGCTGCTGATTATTGTTGGGTTTTACAGCCCTTTCAAGAGTATTTCACTTATATTCCAGTGGATGAAAACCAGAGATCTTGCAGACAAACCACCAAACCTTCCATTGCAGTTCTTGGCGTCTCAGACCTACCGTTAGAGGTCATTGCTTTTAACCCTTATCCTTCTGAACTAGACAACCTACACCTTTGCAAACAGTGAAGATCCAGATCAGATGGTTTGTGATGCATATATCAAGTAATTTGATTGATTGGAATTGGTTTGGCTAAATTAATTTATTCAGCAGGATAAGCATTAACCACTAGGCCATCGAGGCCTATCTAAACACTGTTCAGTAGTAGCGTTTTATTGTTCCATATCCAAAAGGCATGACAATGTTCATATGAACCACAACAGCTCTACAGACAGGAGAGCTTAGTGAAGACTCAAATAAACTTACCACAAAAATCCTAAAAATTCGGACACCTGGTGGACTTGCAGTAATTCTCCTAAAATTTCAACAAGTTTGTTTTGTGATCCAGCAAGGAGTCAAAAAAGTGAAGACAGCATGGCAAACAGTGTAGACCCTGATCAGACTGCTCCTTCAGGAGCAGTCTGATCTGGGTCTGCACTGTTTGCATGGGCCTGTGTGTGTCAATAGTTAGGGTCATTACAGTATGCACCAATCTGTCAGAGCAGTCTTCCCAGATGAAGATTTGAATCAATGGGCATTTCATATAGTGCACAACATAGACTCTTATCAGATTGTGTGGATGCACTATAATAACTGTTCATGGTTGTGAGCTTTTGATAGAAAAGTTTGTCCAAAGGGTCAAAGTCCAACAATACGAGGCTTGCCGAGTGACACCGGACTGTGATCTTGAGGGATTAATATTTTTCTATCTACCCCTCACACCCATGTAAGGTTCATTTTCTTGCACACCTTTCCTTTCTTAGCATCGATTTTTAATGATGCATTCACTTCAATTTCCGACAACACAAAAATATACCGTGATGTCAACCTAAACAACCACATACATCATGTTGTATTCAACCAGTGCACATCAAATATGTGAAAATTCTCAAATTTTATCCTGTCCTGTGTAGAACAAGCTTCATAGGATAACTCCAGGGTCAAGTCCAGGAGTTCTTTATCTGTTGTTCAAGAAAGGTGACATATTTTCCTCGACATTGGTCGTATAAATTTCAACAGCAAATTACACAGTTTAACTGGCAGTTACATGACATTCCTGGTCATCAAGTCATTCCTGGTTGTTAATGTAAGGAAGTAAGAATTTCTTTGAGCTGGCTAAAATTTGTTATCATCTCAAAAAAAGTGACTACAGCTTTGCAAGAGCACTGCACCAATCTTGGAAAGACAGATCCAAGTTACATTAAGTATTGCTTCAAACTGGTGGTGTGATCAAGTTCCAACTCTGTACCACATCTTGTTTTCCCGTACCCTTCTTATCATATAATAGGCAAGTAATATTCCAAATATCTGAAAAACAAATAAAAAAGTAAATAAGCCAATACATGAGAAATGGAACCTTAGCATTCCCTGATATATAATCTTCAAACGGCCATGTACAGTCAACTAAGACATCAAGCTAACAAGTCTGTGTGACTGACACCTCTGTAAACTCCACATGATATAGTGAAAACTTGGGTTTACAGGGTATATATTATTTTTCTTATTCCTGTTCCAAAACATTGGTTGTGGGTACTCATTAGAACTGCCTATGTTGCAGTATTCACCTTATTTGCATTATCTGCTGGTTCCTAGTCTGAAGGTTATCAGTGTTGGAAAAACAGGTAACCAGACCCCCCTGACCTTGAAAGGTCAGGGGGGTCTGGTTACCTGTTTTTCCAATATTGACAATGTGAAAGCTGGGAACCAGCAATTCATGCAAATATGGTGAATAAATCGAAAAAAAAAATATCACAAATTGTCATCAGAAAATACGTGTTTGGCAGTATGGACTATGTCACATGGATGTAGGTCAGAAGCTTGATTTCTTGCATGAGGCTACCTGAAGTTCTCCTTGACAAGTTTGGGAGCAGCAAAGGTTCTGATCAGACTACACATATGTGTAGGCTCACCTGAGCCTTTGCTGGTTGCCTATGCAATAAGTATGACACCTTGAGGACTTGCTGTAATTCTCCTAAAATTTTAACAAGTTTATATTATATGATCCAGGAAAGAGTCCAAGAAATGGATACGGAATGGCAAACAGTGTAGAGCCAGATCAGACTGCTCCTCAGGAGCAGTCTGATCTGGCTCTACACTGTTTGCTTAGGCCTGTCCATCCCAATACTTAAGATAACTGTAAAAATCCTAAAGTCTGGACACCTTCAGGACTTGCTCTAATTCTCCTAAAATTTTAACAAATTTTTTTTTGCAATCCAGCAAGGAGTCCAAAAAGTGGATACGGAATGGCAAACGGTGTAGAACCTGATCAGACTGCAGTCTGATCTGGGTCTGCACTATTTGCTTAGGCCTGTCTGTCTAAATAGTTAGGATCAATGGCCTAAAAAGTTTAGCAACCCTTCTAACAATAGAAGACTTGGCAAACAAAAATGCAGTTGAATGATGTAGTATTAAAGAGCCACACCTTGTGGTACTATTACACCTGTGGACACAAAAGCGTTCAAACTTCGATGAAGTACCTTTCAATGCATCTCTTTGCATCAAGTTAGCTTGACAAGCAAAATGTCATTCATCAAAGTAGTCTAAAACTGGATCAAGAAATATACATCGATTGGTCTTATTGTGGCAAGCACTTTTTTCCATTTTTAGATCTGATTGACATTTAAGATGTATTCTGATTGGACAGTGCAGTGTCTACAATGAAATATACCGTAAAAATTCGGCTATAAGACGAGGATTTTTCCCTCCAAAATGAGCCCAAAAAAGTGACCCCGTCTTATAGCCGAGGTCATGGACTGCAGGCTTTTTTCCGGCAATGTCCGCCGAAGACCAGACATACGGAAAAAGCCGATCGGTGAGTTTTGAATTGATATAAATCGCCGCCCACAAACCACCGCTACCATTTTTCTGCACCCGCTCGGTAAATGACGTCATCCTACGCCATTATCCCCACACATGTTTAATGTCATTGCATGTATCTCTTTCATAAAAAAAAATATTTGGAACGGGTAAAAAATATTTTCCCGATAGCTAAGCGGTTGTGAATAGAGGCGGATAGAAAATCAGTGCATTGCACAGCTCCCGAATTATCCCTAGAAGCTCCGTGTCAATAACCAACAACAGCATTCGACTTTTCCCGCCAACGTCTGCTATTTGGCGCCAAAACATAACCATTCATGAGATCATGGAATAGTCCGATTTTATAATGCAAACATGTACCGTTAGATGTAGCTAATAGTCTGAGGAGCAATTAAATCATTTTCACATTGATTGTGGATTAAAATTTTATGACTGGAGGATAAACGCAAATTAGAGACATAACTTGACCTTATTTTCACACCTTATCGACACGCACCGCGGGGTGGCAATTATACGACAGGGATTAAAAATAGTGCCATCCTTGAACGGTAATAAATACACAGACGGTTTGTCTCTCAATTGACAGCGATTTAATTACTGGTCTAGTTTTACCGTATGTTAGGACTCAAAAAGACTGGCAGTTGTTGACGATTTTTTTTTTTTGACTTGTCCCGACCGAGCGTCATAAGGTCAAAGTGCACCTGCCCGGCGTGATTTCGGTCTTGTCCCGGACGGCCGGGAAATAGATTTGTCAGCCCCTGTCATCTATTAAATAGAAGTCTGTGTAGCCTAAGCCAGCAAGGCATGTACCGAGCCGACAGCGATACGACGTATCGGCCCGACTTTTGCCGACATAGGGGTAAGTAGAGGGGTTTTCTGATGAAAAAAGGCCGATTTCTCACATCTAAATGGCATCTGGCGGTAGCAGATAGGCCCCGACAGATATGGCAAAAATTTGACCCGTCTTATAAAAGAGTATAAGCAAAATACCACCTTAGAAAAACTAAAAAAGGGGCCCCGTCTTATAGCCAAATCGCCTTATAGCCGAATCTTTACGGTACAACACTTTGTGTTTTGAATTTATTCCTGTCTTGCAGTTGACTGACTGGATGTATGAAACATCAGATCAAAATGAAATGAAGCTCATCAAAGTTTGAATGGATTTGTGTCCACAGGTGTATAATTTTAAATATAAAGATGCTGATTACTTAAACTTATAAAGGACATTTTTTATAATGACAGAATTTGTTCCCTGTTTTGCAATTAATAAGGATTTGTTGCTTATAAGAATCCCAATAAAAGGTGGCATAAATCCACATAATTGGTGTCAGAAATTTCTCCATTGTTACAATTCCCTGGCAGTCCAAGAAACGAGTAATAAATACAATATTCTTGAATAGCTTCGTAAATTTATTGTCTATTGTATTCTTTCTACAGCCAGCCCGATGGGTTTCAAGCTAACAGATTTATGATCTCTAGTAAATTCAATTATCATATGAGCCCAGCCAAGCGAATATGTGTCTTTGAGCATTCCATCATGACAATTTTTAACTGCGCATGCCCAGCCATTCAGA
Source organism: Lucinisca nassula (assembly GCA_963580285.1). Taxonomy (NCBI): domain Eukaryota; kingdom Metazoa; phylum Mollusca; class Bivalvia; order Lucinida; family Lucinidae; genus Lucinisca; species Lucinisca nassula. Next base: position 196,889,742 of record OY757011.1, on the reverse strand, counting down.
GGGGCCAGGGATATGGCTTTCTGTCTGAAGGTTCCTCTTGATTCACTGCTTGTATGAGCGAGCAGCAAAAGTTCTGGCGAGACTGCGCAGATGCACAGGCTCGCCTGAACTTTCGCTGCTCGCATAGGCGATAAGTACCAAAATCACTTGACGGGGCCCATATAATGTCCCTGTTATTTAGTGGATACCATTTTGTCATAAAAATGGTATGAACGTATGGTTACTGATGCGTAACCTAATGACAACATCCAGGACAACCATATGCTACTGAATTTCTTTCGTACTTCTTTGGCAATGAAAAAGAAGCCTCTGTGGTGAATTGGATGTTGTTTTATGGCCCTTTCAAGATTATTTCACTCATTTCAAGCCAGTCTTTAATCAGGGGTGGGCGAAAACTGGAATAACTGGAGAAAAACCACCTGACCTACCGTTGCAGAACTTAGCGTCTCACATGTGACCCGTGCAAGGACGAACCTACAGGGTGAGAGGCCTAATAATTAAGGGTCAGCGCTCTTATCCACTAGGCCATGGGGGCCCGTGCCCCTCTGTGGTAAAATGGTTATGCTACTGGCCTCATAAACCAGCAGTCGTGGGTTCAATCCTGGGCTTCTCCAGACTTTCAGATAAGCCTTTGGTCAAAACTAGCTAGTTTGGCCCAGAAATACTTGCACACTCCATACATCTCAGTTCTGCAGTGTATTCTTTGCTTCCCTTTTATATAACATATTTAAACCAAGGTTTCATCTCGATATGACCTTAGCTGTTTGTGGGACATAAGACTCAACACACACATGCACTCTTTGGTAATAAAGTTTGATTTAAAATTATAAAAAGAAAAACAGAATTATACACTTGTGGTCTTTCTGTATGAAATTCATGAAAATCTCTGAGGGCGATTTAATAAATTTGATATGAAATGACCACTCATGTAAGATTCTCTGTACTGACCTGTGGTATAGAAGAGCCAAGACCAACCGCCCCAACAATATCCAAGTTCAAGCTAAGCCAGGGTAGGAACTTGTCTGTACAGCCCATAGTATATATCCTGTTGACTGGCATCTGAAATAGGGAGTGAGAAAATTTATAAACCTCTGTATCAAAAACACTTCAAAATGACCGTAATGATTTTAAGTACTGGGACCGATAGGCCTGAGCAAATAGTGCAAACCCCGATCAGACTGCTCCTGAAGAAGAAGTCTGATCAGGCTCTACACTATTTGCCATTCCATCTGTACCTTTTGGACTCGTTGCTGTATCATGAAACAATTTTTTAAACTCTAAGGAGAATTACAGCAAGTCCTAAAGGCATCCAAATTTTTAGGCTTTTTAGGGTTCAATGAGTCCCGCCACAAGATAACCTGGCTTCCGGGTTAATGACCGGGAAATATACAAACTGGCCTGCTCAGCTACACAGACTAGCGTGAGTCTTAAAAACTTTAGATATGGAAACCAGAGGCACTAACACGAGGTGCTGATCAGACTGCACAGACATGCACAGGCCAATCTGCACCTTTGTTTTTTACAAAAGGCCAAAAACAGGTTTTCTCATGATACCTTCTATAAGCAGTGTAGACCTAGACCTACAACACTAGTTAAGGGGAATGGGAACACCTGGCAGATTTTGCCGCTATTTTTAAAAGGGCAACAACTTTCGGAACTTCCTATTCCCTTTTCTATAAGCTCTGTCCTGCGGAAAAAGCAGTCTACTCTTAAAGGAAAGAATTTGCTCCTCAGGAGCAAATTCTTTCCTTTAAAAGTTGATCCCTATTGATATGGGAGACAAAAATACTTTTGCAGGAGTTACCTCCCTTGAAGGTGTTCCCATTCCCCTTAAATTGAGCAGTTTAATCACTTCTGACATTCTGTCTTTTCCACTTTGGATGTACAGTAAACCTAATCAATGTCTCAAACACTGATGGCTTGTGTATCAAGGTTGTTGCAAACTCGGAACTCATTCTCGAGTCCCTTAGAAATTCTTCCCATAGGCTATGGTTGCTCGTTATAACTGTCTAATTGAGGTTGTCCTAATGACAACCTATGTCTTGGAGCTGCAGTAAGAAGAGTAATGCACACCCCTGTAAACCCCAGTTTTCTCTATATAAACTGGGGTTTACAGGGGTATTCATTTCATAGACTTGTTAACATGATGAAAAAGAACAATTATTAAGAATGCTGTATTTTGAAGTGCTGATGAAGTAAGAAAAAATTATCTTACTGTTCCATTCCATCTCACACCATAGCCACAATCAATCTTTAAAGACTCGCCCTGAAACAACAAAATTATTTCTCCAGTTCTATCTTTGTACTTGCAGTTTAGCTCCAGATTAGGAGGAACAAAGATAATAAACCCTTTTAACCCATTGTATACTAGTGGACTCTTCCATTGTGACATTAGGTTCGTCAGGCCTATTTTGACGTTTTTATTCTATTTTTGACAGAAAATTCTATTAGCAAATAGTGCAGGCCCTGATCAGACGCTGCATCAGAGTCTGATCTGGGCCTGCACTGTTTGCCAAGGTACCCCTTTTGGGATTTCCCGCATGCAATGGGTTAAAAAAGATGCCTATCACAAAAATTGTTGTCTGCTTTGTCATCAGCCAATTAGTTTAAAAGCCATCATTGCAAACAGTGCAGGCCCAGATCAGACTGCTCAGATTCCGTTCATCAGGGCAGAATGGTTTGAGCAATTTTGAGCTATTTGGTAGAGCGTCACCCAAGGAACATTCCAGTGAAATTATTTCAAAATCCATCCACTGGTTAAGGAAGAGCAGTCTTTTAAAGGTTTTACTATTTTAGCTCTGGTGGCCATCTCGTTCATCCAAGCACGGATTGCATAATTTTTGTAGAGGATCACTCAAGGAACATTCCTGTGAAATTATGTCAAAATCCATCCACTGGTTAAGGAGCAGAAGTCGTTCAAAGTTTTTTTCTATTTTTAGCCCTGGCAGCCATCTTGTTCATCTGAGTGGAGCAGTTTGAGCAATTTCGGTAGAGAGTCACCCAAGGAACATTCTTATGCAGTTATTTCAAAATCCATCCAATGGTAAAGGAAGAGAAGTCGTTTAAAGGTTTTTCTATTTTTAGCTCTGGTGGCCATCTTGTTCATCAGAGCAGGACAGTTTGAGCAATTTTGGTTGAGGGTCACCCAAGGAACATTCCTGTGAAATTATTTTGAAATTCATCCACTGGTTAGGAGAAGTCATTTAAAGATTTTTCTATTTTTAGCTCTGGTGGCCATCTTGTTCATCCGAGCAGAACAGTATGAACAATTTTGGTAGAAGGCCACCTGTGAAATTACTTTGAAATCCATTCGCTGGTTAAGGAGAAGTTGTTTAAAGGTTTTTCTATTTTTAGCTCTGGTGGCCATCTTGTTCATCCGAGCGGAAGGGTTTGAGCAATTTTGGTACAGGGTCACCCAAGGAACCTTCCTGTGAAATTATTTCAAAATCTATGCACTGGTTAAGGAGCAGAAGTCATTTAAAGGTTTTTCTATTTTTAGCTTTGGTGGCCATCTTGTTCACCCGAGCAGGACAGTTTGAGCAATTTTGGTTGAGGGTCAACCAGAAACATTCCTGTGAAATTATTTTGAACTTCATCCACTGGTAAAGGAGAAGAAGTCATTTAAAGGTTTTTCTATTTTTAGCTCTGGTGGCCATCTTCTTCACCCGACCAGGACAGTTTGGGCAATTTCCGTTGAGGGTCACCCATAGAACTTTTCTGTGAAATTATTTTGAAATCCATTCACTGGTTAAGGAGAAGTTGTTTAAAGGTTTTTCTATTTTTAGCTCTGGTGGCCACCTTGTTCATCCGAGCGGAACAGTTTAAGCAATTCTGGTAGATGGTCACCCAAGGAACCTTCCTGTGAAATTATTTTAAAATCCATGCATTGGTTAAGGAGGATGAGTCGTTTAAAGGTTTTTCTATTTTTAGCTCTGTTGGCCATCTTGTTCACCCGAGCAGAATGATTTGAGCAATTTTGGTAGAGGGTCACCCAAGGAACATTCCTGTGAAATCATTTCAAAATCTGTCCAGCAGTTTTGGAGCAAAAGTTGATGACGGACGCAGGCATGTACGGACGACGGACAAAGACTGATTACACTAGCTCACCTTGAGCTAAAAAGTAATTAGCTATTTTCGACTACCACAGAATTTTCCCATTCTTAGTGATAATTACCAGGCAATAGCTCGGATATTGACTGGCGATAATGCCTGGATTTTGGCTTCCTGCTTTGAATGTATATTACCTCCCCTGTGCTTGTGTAATACATTTTTTCGCAGAAGAAAAGAGAATCTGTAATTTCTGCCAAAAACAACAACAAAATATGGTGTGACACAATCCTAAAATAAAACAAACACTGTTTAATTCAAACTTCATTTTGTGGTTATTTGGTTATTTGTTGTGTTCAATGGAGATTTATTGCACATGAGTTGAGTAATAAACAGTTACTTTTTTGCTGTTTGGGTGACAGATGAAGCTATTGCCCCTCAGGGTCTTGGACCGCCCCATGCACTATTGCCCAATGCCATAACACAATTGCCATAGACCTAAGACCTCAGGCAATAGTGCATGGGGTTATCCTCCGTGCCTCTTGACAATAGGTTTGACTATCGCCCAAACAGCCATGAAATAACCCTATATTATATAGAGGATCTTACATGAGTGTTCATGTATTATTGAATTTATTAAACGAGTTGAGGAAAAGCGATAAAATGCGAGGCTTTGCCGAGCATTTTATCCCTTTTCCTCAACGAACTTAATAAATTCAATAACACATGAGCACGAATGCAAGATTCTATTTATCATATGACATTTAGAACGCATTTTATTCACGATTGTTTACAAAAATGTCAATATTCCGCCGTTAGTAAACGCGACGTCGTTAAGGACGTCGTACATGTAACGTTACGGCACGTATCTAGCTAATTTGCATATTTAATCCACTAGTTGGTTATCGAGAATTTTACATGGTGTTATTTAATCCACTAGTGGGTTATCGAAAATATTACATGGCGTTATTACACTCTCAGACGCAACGTCATATGATAAAACACGGTTCATTATAAAACAGTTTTTGATATAACACGGTAATTGTTTATAGATGGATCTCAAAAATGTATAGATTAGTTAAGAAATGAATTTTATTTTTCTGCTGTTTATGAAAGTATGAACCACAGCAGGTCCAGAAAAATTAAGTTTATTTTTTATATTTACATTCTTTGCCCCTCATCACTGGGTGAAAAAAAAATCCTTATAAGGCAAACTTTTAAAGCTGAAAAACATTTACATGCTGTTTTTCTACAAAGAGCGGAACAGCATTGACATCACTAACGACGTGGCTTAGACTGATGTCACTTGACTTCACTGAAAATCATGTGACTCAATGCATTCATGGAAGTATGAACTACATTGTTTTCTATAGGTTTATGGCCTTCCTTTTTTATGGCCTTCCTTTGTTTAGGTTTCCATTATGGTCTGGTCACTTCATGTTTGTGTTTCTTTCCCTTTGGTGTCTTTGATGGGTGGAGTAAGTTAATTGTATCGATTCCAAATCTTTGTTTTACTTCTACTTTACATTAGACTTTCCCTGGAAATGTAAATATAGAAAAAGAATTCCGCCGAAGGCTATGTCGCGCCTGTGGGGGCGCAAAGTCACCGAACCATGACATCTAGGCCAAGGTCAAACATAGATGCTTGCCTAAAAATTGCCATTCTTAAATGCAAGCTTGTACTAAGTATCATTAATTAAGCTGTAATAATTCTTGAGACATGAACTTAACCATTAGGGTGAACGCTAGGGTGGTTGCAATATTTTACAAAGTCAGTGAACCATAAAATGTAGTCAAGGTCAAATATGGATGCTTGCATTTAAGTTTCCATCTCCAGATATAAGTTTGTACCAAGTATCAGTAATGAAACTCTTATAGTTCTTGAGAAATTAACTTGACCATCTGGGTGAACGCTAGGGTGGTCGCAATATTTTACAAAGTCAGTGAACCATAAAATGTAGGTCAAGGTCAAATATGGATGCTTGCATTTAAGTTTCCATCTCCAGATACAAGTTTGTACCAAGTATCCTTAATGAAGCTCTTATAGTTCTTGAGAAATTAACTTGACCATTTGGGTGAACGCTAGGGTGGTCGCAATATTTTACAAAGTCAGTGAACCATAAAATGTAGGTCAAGTCAAATACGGACACTTGCATTTAACTTGCCACCCCCAGATACAAGTTTGTACCAAGTATTATTAATGAAGCTCCTATAGTTCTTGAGAAATTAACTTGACTATTTGGGTGAATGCTAGGGTCTTCGCAATATATTACAATGGCGGTGAACCATGAAATGTAGGTCAAGGTCAAATATGGATGCTTGCATTTTACGTTGCCATCCCCAGATACAAGTTTGTAATAAATAAGCTTGACCATTAGGGTGAACGCTAGGGTGGTCACAATATATTTCAAAGTCAGTGAACCATGAAATTTAGGTCAAGGTCAAATAGGGATGCTTGCATTTAAGTTGTACTCTCCCCAGATTCAAGTTTGTACCAAATATCATTAATGAAGCTCTTATAGTTCTTGAGAAATAAACTTGACCATTAGGGTGAACGCTAGGGTGGTCATAATCCATGCCTTGACAAACAGATGGACGAATGGATGGAAAACCGGGCACCTATTTCGCGCCATGCTAATAGCAGGCACAACAAAAATGAACATAAATAGTAATATTATATTAAAATCAATACACTTTTGTTTGATTATAACACTTTTTTTTTTTAACTAACACTTTTTGGACTGGAACAATACTGATATAAACAGGAAGTGGAGTGTACTTTAAATGTTTCATATACTATATACCCCTTGAAGTTTTTTGCAGCATGTCCATGGCACACCACAGGCCTGGCGGTGACCTGTCCCACACTGGAAAGCTGTGTTGTTTTCATAATCCACGTATGATTCAAAGCCACAACACTCAAACTGAAATAAACAGAAATGACCCAGGTCAAGAGACAAGAAATCCATGTTGAAAGTGCCAATTAGACTCACTTCAAAATTAGGTCAAGGTCATACCTGTTATTGCTGAGTGTCAGTATAAGAAGGAAGTGTATACCAAATGTTTATATGAGATATAGAAACTGGAGGTATTGTACTGATCTAAGAGCAAACACAATGGTGCTGATCAGACTGCACATTTGTGCAGTCTGAGTTTGCAAATGGCAAAAATAAAGGTTTCCTAATGATGTAGCTCACAAAGCAAATGAATGATTGGCTGGGAGCTGACAAGGGCCATTTCTCTGTCAAAAAAGCTTTCTCATGGCATGGCTCATATCAAGTGTATATCAAGTCTCATTATCAAGTTTATATCAATACTCATTATCAAGTGTATATCAAGGCTATATCAAGTCTAATATCAAGTGTATATCAAGTCTTATATCAAGTGCATATCAAGTCCCATGTTTGTTTGTTTGTTTGATTTGAGGTTTAACGTCCCCGTCAACACTTTAAAGGTCATTTTGGAGATGTTGCTTCCAATTTTGTGGGACTTTTACCCGACAAGTCCCATGTCAAGAGTATATCAAGTATCATATTAAGTCTCATATCAAGTGTATATCAAGTCATGTAGTTTCAGAAAAAGAGGAGTAATGAGGATAATCAAAGTATAATTTTCTTTATTAACCCATATCCTTTTCGAAGAATATAATCGTCTTCGCCATTCATCCGTCCAATCAGATATAACTCCTCCTAGACCTTTAAAGATACAAACTTAAAACCTTGGGAACTGATAGATCTTTGGTCTGGGGAGTGCATGTCATTTTCAGAATCTTGATCTCACCCCTGGGGAGGGGGCCAGGGGAGAGAGCCCGTGGGGATGGGGGTAAAAAAATCAATGTTTTCATAACATGGTCGTGTAAAGTATCAAAATCAAATTGAAAGGCATGATGAGTTAATACATTGCTATCAAAACTTTACCCCTCTGGTCAATGTGGAGGCCACTAGACGTCAACCCCTGCATACCCCCTCCATTACAATTACCGGATAACTCCTCCTAGACCAATAGAGATAGAACAATGTGCAAGCTTGGGAACTGATAGATCTTTGGCATGACACTTTTTGGAAATTTGATCACACCGCTGGGGCGGGGCAAGGGGGAGGAGCCCAAGGAGGTAAAAAACCAAAGTTTTCAGAACACCGATGCATAACATATCATATCGAACGGAAGCTTGGGGATATGAGATGGCATGCCATTGACTGCATGATTCTACTTCATTGCTGCAACAGAACCCATCTGATCAGGATCTACACTGTTTGTCATTCAGTTTGTGAAATGATATAAACATTATATTAAGTAATTTTATTGGTGGATAGTCAGAAATGGGTGTGGCTATATTCATTTATTCAGCAGTATAAGGAAGTCAGGCAGGTACTGTAAAACACTTATATTTGGCAGACATTTTATTTTTGCCCTATTGGCAGACAAGGAAAAATCTGTCAAAATAAAAAAAACGTCAGTAAAGATCAAAGACCACAAGAAAAGAGTAAAGAACTGACAGAAATTTTATTCCCTATACACATTGCAAGTTGATAAAGGACAATAAAACATCATTCAGTCAAGGGCATTATCTATGACAAAAAAAGAGTTTACTTCTTTAGAAGTGGATCATAGCGTAAGGGAGCATAGCTCAAGTTTATTCCATTCCAGCCAGCGTAAAAGATATTTATCAAGCCTTTCTCTTGCTCAACAGGGTGGAATAAAAACAGATACACCTTAACAGTAATTGTCAAAACTCACATGTGTAATTGGTAATACTTTTGAGTTCAATAGGATGAGTAAAACAAGCCCAACATTTCAAGTAGCGAAAGCATGAATGCAAGAAAGAAGCCTTCAACTTATACTAACTAAATATTTGTTTTATTGAGTACCTGATTAAATAACAATAGATGTGTATTCACTCACACACCAAGAACAATGCAATGTGGAAAACACTTGAAAATCACTGTGTATGATCACCATGTAGAACATGCATGCATAAGACATACAGGGTTACATCAGATATAGCACATATTGTTTTTATTTCTGAAATCAAAGAGCCGCCAAAATATAAATCTGCTAAAAGATCCACTGATAAAAACTGCCAAAGAGGCTGCCAAATTTAAGTGTTTTACAGTAATCTCTGGGAGTACAATATTTACCTTTGTTTGTAAACTATCCAATGCTGCTGTGTAATTATTTAGTTTGGAGTAATCTCTAACCAGGTACATCAGGGAAGAACTGAAATTATATGGTGCTGTGTCTGTGATCTGAAAATATAGTTACCAAAACAATAAATGACAATTACCATATATATTTATGTATTCCTACATAGAATGTCGACTTATCCCTTACAACCCAACAAACAGTGTTGATCCTGATGTGATATCGGGATATATAATGCTTACCATTCAGCTAGATGCCCCAATTAGTAGAATGGATGTGCCCAACTTCGGTGATGGAAGAGTACACTCCAGAAACTCAAGGGTGAGAAGGTTTGAGGGTAAATAAATCAAAGCATTGATAAAAATGGCCGATTGTCTCTGAGTGCAGGCTTGGAAATCTGTCATGAACGAGACTTGGACAGTTTCACTACTCCTTTTTTGAGGACTTGTACCAAATGCAAACAGTGTAGACCTTGATCAGACACTACTTTCTGTGGCATCTGATCTAGGTCTACACTGTTTGCCAAACCCAACACATGATTTCAGTCTACATATACGCAACACACTGACCTCATAGTGGAACAAATAACAAGGCTACTTTTGGGGTAAATTGTTTTGATTGTATTTGGGGTTTAATGGCCCAGTCAACACTATTTTAGGTCATTTTGAGCTGGTCAGTTTACCTATCCACACTTTTCCTGGGCAGGCTTATACATAAGCGGTTAACCAGTACAGTACATATTTTTTTGCCAGAAACTGACAACTGCCCTTCTTGAATCAGTGGAAGGGAGAGAATATGACCGTAGAAAAGATTTCATGATCAATCTCCAAGAAAAAATGTTGCTGACCCCGGCATATATCTAACCCACATCCTCCTGATCACCAGTCAGACGCGCATCCGACTGAGCTACCAAGGCCAGCGTTGACTATATGTCAACTGACCAAAAGTTACTAGGCAGAAAAGATCTTCAGTACTAAAGTCCACGTGACAATAAATGACTTGTCGGAAAAAAAATTTTCCATAGAAAATAGTCACAGTGACAGAGGTCAGTGTTGCATAAAAGGGTTATCTTAGAATCATAGGTTGGGCTTGGCAAACAGTGTAGACTCGAACTGAACACCACAGAATGTGGCATCTGATTAAGATCTACACTATTTGCTCAAACACTGGAATTCTAGGGTTAAATGAAACAGTTTAAACCACAGTTCAGGACTATGTCTCCGACCTACACACATAGACAAATGACCCACCAGTACTCTCAAGAAAAATTGTGATATTTTTCTTATTTCTGCTCAAAATACAGATTGTGGGTACTCCTATCGAGGCAATTCTAACCGGTACCCACAATCTATATTTTAGAGCAGAAATAAGAAAAATAAGGTTTGCCCCTTTAAAACCCAGTTTTACTATATACAAGTGGGGTTCAAGGGGACCAAAATTATATTGTCGTGTTTTCGTGATGTACTGTTGTGAACGATCTCATTAACTACTGGTAAACTGCTTAGAGACTCTAAGCCTGTCCAAGAACAGTGAAAGTACCTGGCTTGCTATGACCTTAGCTCTTGATGGTGTGGGCAGTAAAACCACACAACAAAAACAACAACAATGTTCAGACAGTTTTGGGTTATCCGTCTGAAATGGGTTGAGAGATGAAGCAATTTGTGCTGTAAAATGACAATAAAATCATGTCAACCATACCAAGTACAACAAAGTGTAAGGAAGGATATTGATCCTGGATAGAGTCTAAAAAGTCAACTTTAATCCCTAACTATTCCACAAAAGCTTTCAAACACAAAAGCAATGAACTGATGGGAGAATTGCCACAGCATCAATTATTCACTGGATCTCTTTTGTTATCAACAAAGACTGTTTAGCACCATGCGGGAACTATTTTAACACTGTACAAGCAATAACTCCACTATTGTAATGGCATTCAATCAATCATGAGGAAGAATGATATGTCTAGATAATGGTCATAGCATGCATTTTTAAATTCTTGTATTAATACAATGGTCTTTAACCCATTTTGTACCAAAACCCCCAAACGGGTAATTGTCAAACAGTGCAGGCCAAAATCAGACCCTGCAGAACACGGCGTCTGATCAAGGCCTACATTGTTTGCAAAAAGTTCAGCCATTTATCAAATAAATTTTGAAGAAAACACAACCTGACACTCCTAAATTTTGAAATGGATTTGTGCTATATTTATAATATATAAGGCGGTACAAAAAGGTTAAATCAGCTGGACATCCCTAACAGTTTTTACCTTTTTACCTGAATTTCCTCTGCCCCCGCCCATTGGGGCTTGAAGAAATAGATGGTCTGCATGATGCTTCCATGCAGAGCTGAAACCCACCCGCACACAAGTACTGGTAGACCGCATAAGGATCTAAGCATGCCCAGGCAAAGGGGTGCGAGTCGGCCCGTCCATGCTAATAAACCCTATTGGTTTCATTGGGCGGCAGGGCTTGAGATGTCATTTCATCTCAATGTCGGGTAAAAGTCCCACAAAATTGGAAGCAACGTCTTCCAATGACCTTTACAGTGTTGACTGGGACGTTAAGCCTCAAAACAAACAAACAAAACCTGAATTTCCATTGGCCCCATTTTAACCCTCATCCGGTTTATTCTGATGAACAGACAACCCATACATTTGCAAACAGTGTAGATCCAGATCAGATGGCTTCACAGATGGCTTGGAAGCCATCTCCAAGCCATCTGATTAGGATCTATAGTGTTGTCAAGTTTAATAATTGAACAAGTACTTTGTATCAAGTAATTTGATTGGTTAATAGTCAGCAATGAGTGTGGCTAAATTAATTTATTCAGCAGGAAAAGTGTTAAGCATTTTTATTCATAGTGAGTTAGTGACCATATACATGTAAAGATAATTCTTACCAACTATTCTTATCAACTTATATTCAAACAATCTATCTCAGGGCTTTCTTTATTATTCAGCAGTAAGCTTTCCAGTGCTGAAGTCTAAGTGACTATTAGTGACTTGTCTGAAAACAAGGTAATGGTTATTTATAGAAAATAGCCACACATTTCTTATCAATGTGTAAGAGGTTTATCTATAGAATTGGTACTGGAATCATGGGCTTGGCCAACAATGTAATCCCAGAATGTGGCATCTTATGAGAGTCTACATTGTTGGCTTACAGTACAAGGACTGAAGGGTTAACCCATATATGCCTAGTGGCCCTTTTCTGGGACATTGGCAAACAGTGTAGATCCAGATCAGACGCCGCAGAACGCGGCGTCTGATCTGGATCTACACTGTTTGCTTAAGGAACATTCGTTTTTGTAAAATTTGCCACAAAGAAAACCAAACATGACACCCCTATAATTGGAAATGGACCACTCCAAACTAACTAGGTGGAAGATTCCATTGTCATATAAGGGTTAACCAAACTATTCAGAACTATGTTTTACTGGTAAGCCAACACTCAGAAATAATCAGCCCACCAGTACTCTCAGTGCTTTGGTTGTGTAGCTTTGTAGCTTTTTATGTTTTTTTATGTTTTTTTTTTTTTTGTGGTAGTGTTACAGTGAAACTGCAATAATTCAAACACTGATGCCTTATTAACCCTTGTCCTGCTGAATATTTAAATATGCCACACCCTCTGCTGATTATCATCCAATCAGATGACTTGATGCAAATTATTGCAACAAATTCACAATCTGACTGACAAACAATGTAGATCCTGATCAGATGGCTTCTTCAGAAGCCATCTGATCTGGATCTACATTGTTTGAAAGATAAGGTATATCCGGGCTCAGCAGGACAAGGGTTAACCTTGGCTAATTGGAAAATCTATTTTCTTCCTTATTATATTTCATAGAAAACAGGCTTGACATTTCATGTGAATTGTCTTCTGTCTATTCTTCTCTGTAGAACTGTAGAAAAAAACAAGATGTGTTTGTGAAACACGAACATGTCCCTGGGCATGGTCATTTTTTTTCAAAGTTGGTCACAGTTAAAAGTCAAGGTCACAGGTCAAGATTTTTGATTTGTGTGGGAAGCCCTTGGCACAAGGAACTTACATGCCACATATGAAGGCTCTATCTTAAATGGTTCAAAAGTTATGAACAATAATATTTTTTTCTTTAAAGTAGGTCAAGGTCACAGGTAAAAAAATTTTGCTCGAATGTAAAGCTCTTGTCACAAGGAACCTACATGCCAAATATGAAGGCTCTATCTTAAACGATTCAAAAGTTATGAACAATTTTATTTGTTCCTAATAAGTAGGTCAATGGTCAAGGTCATGGTCAAAACATTTTTTGCATGAATGTAAAGCTCTTATCACAAGGAACCTACATGCCAAATATAAAGGCCCTATCTCAAACGGTTCGAAAGTTATGACCAAAATGTTAATTTTTTCTTTTAAGTAGATCAAAGGTCAAGGTCACAGGTCAAAATTTTCTGCATGAATGTAAAGCGCTTGATACAAGGAACCTACATGCCAAATATGAAGGCTGTATCTCAAACGGTTCAAAAGTTATGACCAATGTTAACTTTTTCTTTTATGTAGGTCAAAGGTCAAGGTCAAAATTTTTGTTTGAATGTAAAGCTCTTGTCACAAGGAACCTACATGCAAAATAGAAGTCTGTATCTCAAATGGTTCAAAAGTTATGACCAAAATGTTATTTTTTTATTTTAAGGTCAAACATCAAGGTCAAGGTCAAAATTTTTTGCATGAATGTAAAGCTTTTGTCACAAGGAACACACATGCCAAATATGAAGGCTGTATCTCAAGCGGTTCAAAAGTTATGACCAATGTTATTTTTTTCTTTTAAGTAGGTCAAAGGTCAAGGTCACAGGTCAAATTTTTTGCATGAATGTGAAGCTCTTGTCACAAGGAAAATTCATGCCAAATATGAATACTCTACCTCCAACGGTTCAAAAGTTATGACCAATGTTAAAGTTGTCCACGTACAAACCAACAAACAAACCAACAGACAGGGCAAAAACAATTTGTCCCTGCTATCGCTACCGGGGACATAAAAATGAAAATGCTGTCTGCTAGTCATAAACAGCGCTTAGCTGTGTCGAAACAGCTGAAGTTGGCTAAATTTGGCTAAATTCATTTACAATCTTAGTGCATTAAATTTTATTGGCTCATGTGACATAACATGATCATTAAGTGACATCAAACATAGTGTAATGCTTTCATACTTCAATGAATATATTGACTCATGTGATGTCAAATGATCATTAATTTACATCAAAATAAACCATGATTCTCTCATAGTGTAATGCTTTTATACTTCAATGAATATATTGACTCATGTGATGTCAAATGATCATTAATTTACATCAAAATAAACCATGATTCTCTCATAGTGTAATGCTTTCATACTTCAATGAATACATTGACTCATGTGATGTCAAATGATCATTAATTTACATCAAAATAAGCCATGATTCTCTCATAGTGTAATTCTTTCATACTTCAATGAATAAACTGACTCATGTGATGTCAAATGATCATTAATTTACATCAAAATAAACCATGATTCTCTCATAGTGTAATGCTTTCATACTTCAATGAATACATTGACTCATGTGATGTCAAATGATCATTAATTTACATCAAAATAAACCATAATTCTCTCATAGTGTAATGCTTTCATACTTCAATGAATAAATTGACTCATGTGACATCACATGATCAATAAGTAATAGCAAAATAAACCATGATTCTCTTCTTATTACCATTATTATTACATCAATATGGGCCCCGTCAAGCGATTTTGGTACTTATCGTCTATGCGAGCAGCGAAGGTTCAGGCGAGCCTGCGCGTCCGCGCAGTCTCTCCAGAACCTTCGCTGCTCGCTCATACAAGCAGTGAATCAAGAGGAACCGTCAGACAGAAAGCCATATCCCTGGCCCCTCTGAATGGCTGGGCATGTGCAGTTAAAATTTGTCATGACGGAATGCTCGAAGACACAAATTCGTTTGGCGGGGCTCAATATAAGTGTATTACACCATTAATAAGAAAATGTATATGATTGTTATTTTGTTTTAATTTTAGCCCTTTAGCCAGAGCCTCTGCACTGTTTGTCATGCATCCTGCTATTTTATCCCTTGTCCTGCTGAATATTTAAATATGTCACACCCACTACTGATTATCAGCCAATCAGATTACTTGATGCAAATTACTGCAGCAAATTCATAAACTGGATGGCAAACAATGAAGATCCTGATCAGATGGCTTCTTCAGAAGCCATCTGATCTGGATCTACATTGTTTCAAAGATAAGGCATATCTGGGCTCAGCAGGACAAGGGTTAAGACACAACATAAGGTAGTAAATCATACCTGTTCAAATTTTAGAACAAGTATGGTAAGGACTTGGAGATGTCCATATATTTAGGGTAAATACGGTATCAGTGCACAATTGTCATCATCAGTTGAATAGTTTGTCCATAATATTAAACATGTCATAATCAACTAGTTGTTTTTTGCCGGTCTTGCGCATCTGACTGGTGATCAGGATGATGCGGGTTCGATACCTGCCGGGGTCGGCAACATTCTTTCGTGGAGACTGATCATGAAATCTTTTCTACTGTCATTCTCTCCCGCTGATTCAAGAAGGGCAGTTGTCAATTTCTGGTGAAAGAATGTGCACTGTACTGGTTAACCTCTTACATATTAGCCTGCCCAGGAAAAGTGTGGATAAGTAAACTGGCTCAAAAATGACCTAAATAGTGTTAACTGGGCCTTTAAACCCCAATAAAAACAAACAAAAGACTGTAGTTGAATTCAAAAACATAAGTGAAGGTGTAACTAAGACATGACCTTTACCTGTCACCTTTACAGGTCATTGATTTCTCAGCACTTTTTCTTCAGTTATAAAGAGGATTGAAACGAGTACACTCATAAAATGCCAATCACGACAAAGAAGCCTCCGTGGTGCAGTGGTTACGCTACTCGCCTTGTAAACCAGGGATCGCAGGATCGATCCCGGGCTTCTCCAGACTTTCGGATGAGTCTTTAAACCGAGGTCCCCGTCTCCGTATGACCTTAGCTGTTGGTGGGACGTAAAACTAAATCTCACTCACTCACTCACCCAATCACGACAATTGTCGCCTAGCTGTTTTGCCGTCTGCCAGTTACCTTATTTTGTTTGTTTGATTTGAGGTTAAACGACCCGACAACACCGTAAAGGTCATTTTGGAGACGTTGCTTCCAATTTTGTGGGACTTTTACCCAACATTAAGATGAAATGACGCCTCAAGCCCTGTCGCCCAATGAAACCAATAGGGTTTAATAGCATGGACGGTCCGCCTCGCACCGCGGTTCCTTGACATCCTTAGATCCTCTAAGCGGTTTACCAGTATTACTGTGTCTGGGCCCACACTGTTCACCAGTTTTAAAAAGTTAGCAAGAAGATTCAACAGAAGACATCAGCAGATGACATTTTCAGATGTTGTTTTTTCTCTGCAGCTTAAGGGTTAATCCCTTTGTCTTGAATAGAATAGAATCTTCTAGCTATCTTATACAAAGCTGAGGAGCCCATTTTGATTTTGTTTGATTGACTTGAGGTTTAACGTCCCTGTCAACACTGTAAAGGTCATTTTGGAGATGTTGCTTCCAATTTTGTGGGACTTTTACCTGACATTGAGATGATATGACATCTCAAGCCCTGCCACCCAATGAAACCAATGGGTTTATATGCATGGACGGTCCGACTCGTACCGCTTTGCCTGAGTAGGCTTAGATCCTCTAAGCGGTTTACCAGTACTTGTGTGCGGGTCGGTTTCAGCTCTGCATGGAAGCATCATGCAGCCAATCTATTTCTTCAAGCCCCAATGGGCGGGGCAGGGGAGCCTATTTTGAAATTTATGGACGTCACTTGCAAGTTGGGTTGTTTTTTTCAGAAATTGCTGCATACTATTTGGCATCAGATCTGTTCTGGGCCTGAGGAGGCTGTTTGGAAGTAGATATGCCACGTTGGGGTAGATACTGACCATTTTACAAGATATAATTTGCATGAGTTCAATTAACCCATTTAGTACCAGAAATCCCAAAACAGGTACCCTAGCAAACAGTGCAGGCCCAGATCAGACGCCGCAGAAGGCGGCGTCTGATCAGGGCCTCCACTGTTTCCTAAAAGTTCAGTCATTTTCCAAATAAATTTTGATGAAAACACAACCTGACACCCCTAAATTTTGAAATGGACTCATGCTATATGTAAGGAGGAAGATTCCATTTGGTACAAAAAGGGTTAAACTGAACCTCTTTAGACAGACAATGTTAATGTTCTGTTTGTTAGGAGTTTAACCGCCCAGTCAACACTACACTCCTTGGTAGGCTTTTATACAAGTGATTATCCAGTACAGGCCAGAAACTGACAACTGTCCTTGAATCAGCATAAGGGAGAGAATGATGGTAGAAAATATTTCATGATGACAACCTCCATGAAAGAAAGCTGCAGACCCTGCAGGTATCAAACCCAGGACCATCTGATCGATCGTCATGATCACCAGTCAGACGTGCATCCAATTGCTCTACTGAGGCTGGTCCTTTTAAAAATCCACTCTTGCTCCTTTCAAGAGTGGACCACAAATAATGACGGAAACAAGTTTTCCATAAAGTTACATTCCTTGAAATTTCATTATTTCCCTACTAAAATTGATACAACAATCAATATTTGAAATATTAAACCCATTTCAGACAGGAACCACCAAAACCCCACACATTGGCAAATAATGCAGGCCAAGATCAGGTGCCGCAAAACGCAACGCCTGATCAGGACCTTCACTGTTTCCAAAAAGCTTGAACATTTCCTAATTGAATTTCTGAAAACTGAACGTCACTCCCCTTATTTGCAAAATGGACAGCCCTCTATATATATAGAGGAAGATTCCATTCAATTGAAAATTGGTTAAAGATCCTAACTTAAACAGAGATGATTGTCTGAGTTCTGTAATAGAATGTTTTTTCATGCTGTATAATGATGCCTAATTTCCTGTTTGATCTGTTACTGTCTTAATAATAGAGGCTAACGAGAGTTACACATGCAACTAAGGTGCCCCAAACTAAATGTCAGATTCAGAATATAATCCATTGCATGCGGGGAAACCCCGTAAGGGGTACCTTGGCAAAAGGTGCAGGCCCAGATCAGACGCCACAGAACGCGGCGTCTGATCAGGGCCTACACTGTTTGCAAAATGTTTTCCAAACAAATTTTGAAGAAAACACAACCTGACACCCCTAAATTTTGAAATGAACTCCTCCTGCCATATATAAGTAGGAAGATTCCATTTGGTACAAAAAGGTTTAAAATATACATACAGTGAAACTTTATTTTTGAAGCTTCACAATGACATCAACTGAAGCTTAAAAATGACTAAGTTCACAATGCACAAAAAGCGAAAAAAAATATTCTGAGAATTATGTCGAAACCACATGCACATCCTCATACCATGGCAAAAACACATGCAAAGTTTCAAAATGATCGGTATAAAACTGTAAGAGGAGTTGCGATGACAAGAGACCTATCATATATCAACTGAAGGTTAAAAATGACTAAAAATGACTAAGTTCACAATGAGGAAAAAGTGATAAAAATTGATCAGAAGATAAAGTCCAAACCACATGCACATCCTTATACCATAGCAAAAACACACACAAAGTTTCAAAATGATCGATATAAAACTGTAAGAGGAGTTGCGATGACAAGAGGTACCTATCATATATCAACTGAAGCTTAAAAATGGCTAAGTTCACAATGTGCAAAAAGGGAAAAAAAATAATCTGAGAATTATGGCGAAACCACATGCACATCCTCATACCATGGCAAAAGCACATGTATATGATGATGATGCAAAGTTTCAAAATGATCGGTATAAAACTGAAAGAGAAGTTGCGATGACAAGAGGTACCTATCATATATCAATTGAAGGTTAAAAATGACTAAGTTCACAATGTGGAAAAAGTGACAAAAACTCATCTGACAATAAAGTCCAAACTACATGCGCATCCTCATACCATGGCAAAATCACACGCAAAGTTTCAAAACAATCGGTATGAAACTGTAGGAGGAGTTGCGATGACAAGATACCCACTGTAAAATGTTGACAGAAAGACGGATGGACAACCGGATGGACGGACAGATGGACGAAACCCCACTATGTTGAATTGGGCAGAATCCTAACCCCACTAGGTAACTCTCGTCTGCCCGGACGGATGGACAGACAGACAGACGGATGGACGGAAACTTGCACGCCTATGTCTTCCTGCTAAAGCAGGTGCGACAAAAAAGTCAAGTCATATGGAAGGTAAAATACATTAGGCTACATTTTTAATTTGTGTTTTAAGGCTGACTCTTTAAGGGCTAAGCACATCTAGCCACACCAATTTTCATATTTTTTTCTTATTTTTCAACAATACTACTGGACTATTCACATGTAATATCCAGCCTTATTATCACTGAAAAAAGAAAACAAACAAATTGTCTGTTTTAGAATTTTCTGCAGCCTTGGAATTGTCTGCCACACTGACATTCCTCAGACAGAACATGCATTCCTCAGACTGCATTATTGCACCCTGGAATTTCTAAGATTCAGCAAAGATGCAATGCACTTGTGCATGTTTCCACGCAATAAAACACAACTGCAAGTTGGTGGGAAACACTTTAGAGACTGAAAGATCAATTAGCAAACACTCTTGATTTAAACACAAATGAATACAATTTATGAAATGATGTGCAGGGGGTAACCTGGGTGTTGGGGAGGGGGTGAGGGGGAAGAGGAGTGGGAGGCATAAATTGGAGGTAGGGGAGGGGTGAGGTGATAGGCCTGGGATTTGGAACAGTGATCACTCAGTCCTCCTGAGTCAGGGAGAAGGACAGTCATATATAGCGTGTCAGTTTTCCTTAGCACACTTTTCCTGGGCAGGTTAACCAGTACAGGATTCCACAAGTCTTAATTTTCCACCTTTTGTATAGGAGGATTCTATTTTAAAATTCAGGGGTTTCAGATAAAGATACGAGCATTTTAAAAAAAATCATTTTTGCAGTGAAGTCCCTGAACAGATGCTCCAATGACATTTCGGCGCTTCTTGTAAACAAGAGGACCATGATGGCCCTGGATCGCTCACCTGATCCATAGAGTAACAAGTGGGCCCCGGGGAGGGCCATTATTGACTCCAGGGTTATAATGTGCATAAAGTTGAGGGAGGTCTAAAAAGGTGAAGCTTCATACCAAATATCAACATAGGCTATAATTTGAACAATCTTGGCAAAGGTCCACTAGATGAAGCTACACAACAAATATCAAAGACCTGGGCCTTGCGGTTTCAGAGAAGAAGATTTTTTTAAAGATATTCCTTACATAAGCCTATGTAAAACCAAATGACCCCACGGCAGGGGCATTTTTGGCCTCAGGGCTATGATTTAAACAATCTTGATAGAGGTCCACTAGATGAAGCTTCACACCAAATATCAAAGACCTGGGCCTTGTTGTTTCAGAGAAGTAGATTTTCAAAGATTATCTCTATTATAAGTCTATGTAAAACCAAAGGTCCCTGGGGCAGGGGCATTTGTGGCCCCAGGGCTATAATTTGAACAATCTTGGTAGAGGTCCACTAGCTGAAGCTTCATACCAAAAGTCAAAGACCTAGGCCATGTGGTTTCAGAGAAGAAGATTTTTCAAGATTTTCCCTTTATAAGTCTATGAAAAACCAAAGGGCCCAGGAGCGGGGGCATTTTTGGCCCCAGGGCTATAATTTGAACAAACTTGATAGAGGTCCACAAGATGAAGCTTCATACCAAATATCAAAGACCTGGGCCTTGCAGTTTCAGAGAAGAAGATTTTTAAAGATTTTCCCTATATAAGCCTATGTAAAACCAAAGGGCCCCGGGGCGGGTGCATTTTTGGCCCCAGCACTAAAATTTGAACAGTCTTGGTAGGGGTCCACTAGATGAAGCTTCATACCAAATAGGAAAGACCTGGGCCCTGCAGTTTCAGAGAAGAAGATTTTTTAAAGATTTTCCCATTATAAGCCCATGTAAAACCAAAGGGCCCTGGGGCAGGGGCATTTTTGGTCCCAGCACTATAATTTGAACAATCTTGGTAGGGGTACACTAGATGAAGCTTCATACCAAATATCAAAGACCTGGGCCTTGGGGTTTCAGAGGAGAAGATTTTTAAAGGTTTTCCCTATATAAGCCTATGAAAAACCAAAGGGCCCCAGGGCGGGGGCATTTTTGGCCCCAGCACTATAATTTGAACAATCTTGGTAGGGGTCCATAAGATGAAGATTCATACCAAATATCAAAGACCTGCGCCTTGCAGTTTCAGAGAAGAAGATTTTTAAAGATTTTCCCTATATAGGCCCATATAAAACCAAAGGGCCCCTGGGCGGGGGCATTTTTGGCCCCAGCACTATAATTTGAGCAGTCTTGGTAGGGGTCCACTAGATGAAGCTTCATACCAAATATCAAAGACCTGGGCCTTGCGGTTTCAGAGAAGAAGATTTTTGAAGATTTTCCCTATATAAGCCTATGTAAAACAAAAGGGCCCCGGGGCGGGGGCATCTTTGGCCCCAGCACTATAATTTGAACAATCTTGGTAGGGGTCCACCAGATGAAGACTCATAACAAATATCAAAGACCTGGGCCTTGCAGTTTCAGAGAAGAAGATTTTTAAAGAAATTCCCTATATAAGCCCATGTAAAACCAAAGGGCCCCGGGGCGGGGGCATTTTTGGTCCCATCACTATAATGTGAACAATCTTGGTAGGGGTCCACTAGATGAAGCTTCATACCAAATATCAAAGACCTGGGCCTTGCAGTTTCAGAGAAGAAGATTTTTTAAGTTTTCGGTGAAAAAAATCTATTTTTGGCTCCTCTGACCTATATGTGCAATGGACCGGAACCATTTGAACAACTTTTGCATAT